>CM075345.1:119850000-121050000 GCA_037693485.1 Kitagawia praeruptora | reverse complement strand
CTTAACATCACAACTCATGAATTATTCCTAACAAATGGGGACATTGAATATTTCAAGTTTGAGGTTGATTTAGGGGATAAGTAGTGTTACTTGAGTCTTTGTCATGTAGGAATCATATTGTGCATGTTTAGTGGTAATTCATTCATATTTGTTCATATTTTTGCATGTTTATTCATATAGGACATTTTGTTTTTGTTTCGTATACCATGTGAGTTCATTTAGTTGCATATCATGGCATATTTTCATGATCCCTTAGGATGAGCTAATTCTGATTGGTAGGTAGATGTCTAATTGAGTGTGGTAATGATGAATAGAGGGTTGATTTATAGTTCTTATGAAATTGACTTGCATGCTTCAGAAACACAATTTTTACACAGTCTCATCGTTTGCTTTTGGGCTATGTTGAGGTCATGCTTGTTTGGTTGTTTGAGATTTAATCACTTGTTTATATTTAGAATTTTCGTTATTCCCTTGATAGCGTAGGAGCATTAAAATATAAGTTTGGGGGAAACCAGGGATTTCATGCTAATTGTTAATAGTGTTAATAATGGCTAGGCGTCAAATGGCTAGTAGCCGGCTCATGTTTTTATGAGTAGTCTAGGGTTGGATGAGAATACTCATTCCAGATTACATTGAATTTTTTTTTATGTGAATGTTTATATGCAAAATTAACCAGGGTGAGCTCTTTAATACTCGAGCAATTAAGTTCTAGAGGACTTTGTGCCTAGTGACCTAAGGCTTTTATAGTCTGGGATCCACTAACCTAACGCTCGCTACATGGGTATTATTGTATAAGCCTTTAGGGGTCTCATCCATTGCACGGTTAAATAAGCATGCGTTATTGTATATAGTATCATGTGTAGTAGTTGTTAGTAATAAAGCATGAATTCCTGTCTAACTCGAATGATGATGGAGATGTTCCTAGGTTATGAAGTGTTTATCGTCTATTTTATTTATAAACTTGTAATTGTCTTGGCGAAGAATATGTATGATTTTGATCTAGTATTAGGAGTATATCTGATGAGCATCGCACATACGCACGTTTCTGTTGATGTATTGTTAGTATACGGGGACTTAGTTGAGCTCTATTCGGATTTAGTTGCATTCTTTGAGATGTTTGCTTGTTTATTGGTTTTGGTTAATCTAAGGGGATCGTTGCATTTTCATATTAGTTGCATACATGCATTGCATTGCATTAGGTAGTGTCGAGTCTATTTTATGCTTGAGGACAAGCATCGGTTTAAGTTTTGGGGTGTGATAAGTGGATTTTATATCCGCTAGGAACGCTTCTAATCGACTTAAATTGATTAACTTGGCCTCAAGTATGTTGTGTTTTTGATGTGTTTCCGTCTATTTGTACAGGGTTAACTATGTCGGCTAGGGTTGGTGATTTCCGTTGATTTTGGAGTCGAATTTGAGCTTGGAATGAAGAACAGAGTCTTGCCTTATGCTACCATGAAGATTTTAAGTCAATGGAATTGAAGAACGGCAGCTAGTGCAAAAGAAACGGAAGAGAATGGAAAAAAATGAAGAAATCAGCAAAAAAAACACTACCTGGCAGATGCAGGCAGCGGCTGCGCTACAACACAGTGCAGGGGCGCCAGAATAGTGAAGAACAGCGCAGGGGCACTACAGCACAACGCAAGGGCGCTACCAGCTCCTGGAAAAATCCTGAAATTCTTTTCTGTTTCGAATTTAAAGTGTATTTTTGGACTTCTCTTGTTGGAAAAGAATTCTAGGGCCTATATAAACACTACCTATCATTGTATTTCGTACAACTACTTAGAAAAACACAGAGAGAGCCAGAGATAGAGAGACAGACTTGGAGATGGATTCCCGGAAGGACGTGACAGCATTCGGAGATTTAGATCTACTTTTATATTCTTCTAAATTAGGCGATACTCTGGATTTCTGATCTATTTTCTTAACTCATTACTCTAGTTTATTTGTAATCGTTAATACTTTGTTTAGTATCATGTTGTCATCAGATCCCATGGTGACGAACGGTTCGGTTATGAACTAATCGTTGTCATGGGATTCTAACGGATTATTTATGTAGCTTTAGTATCTTGATGCTTTAAAGATTTGTGTGTGATGTACATTGATATCCTCGTATGGTTATGCTTAATTGTTAGATGCGTTGCTAACATCTAATCTGTTAATCTCTTGTGAAGCGAGAGTGGATCTTGAGGTTTAGAAATTGCCATGCTAGCATAGGTTCATGATTGTTATCAACATGATTCGTAGTTGTTATTCCCAGATTACACACTTGTATAATTGTAGAAGGGGGGGTTGAATACAATTCTTGATATTTATAAATTTCTGATAAAAACCACAGAAATCTATAAGGAGATAATTGCTGAATGAGAAATGATTCACAAACACATAAAAAATCAGGTGGTTAAGTGTACCACCTGAGACTTTTATTCGAAGAAAACTCTGTGATACAAATGTACACAGCTTCTGTTTTTACAACTCTTTGCTTCTAGAGATATTCAAGAAACCCTAAGCAAATATGTCTGTTTTCTTAATTTCTAAAGAGTTGTTACACTTGGTTATATATCCCAAGTTTACAAGTACTACAGGAATAAGATAATATTAATCTAATTAAAGTTGACTTGCTACTCCACTCCAAATCCACATGTAGCCGAAAGGTTGTCCTTGTGAACAGATATGTCCCCTGCACCTTTCTTGTATGTAATGTGTAAATGGAATGCTTCTTTCTTCTGTGTTTCCAAAGTATGGCTGCCATACTGCTTTTTATACCTACTATCAACCCATGTGATCTGTCAGTCAAACCTGTCCTTATCAACTGCTAATCCTCAGCTAGCATAGGATAAAGTGTGAATGATTATCCGTTGATGTTGTGCACAGTTATCCGTTGATGGTAGTTTGAGCTGTATCCGTTGATAGAGTAGATTTGAGTTGTATCCGTTGATAGAGTCCTGTTCTCATCCGTTGATACACTTTCACTTAGACAGAATTACATAGCATAGCTTATTTACAATTGGCTACCCTATTCTGCCTATCCATTGATGGTCAACATGACTCTGAATAAAAACACTATCAACTGATAAATAGAGATATTACAGTATGCTACAAAACCTCATCCGTTGATGAGCTACCTGTCAACGAATAGAGTTATAATGTCTTATCCGTTGACAGTTACAAAACTTAACTTATACAATTTTGCTTGAGTGTTAAGTTATCATCAACTACAACATATTCCTAACAATCTCCCCCAATTTATACTTGATGGTAGTAAAGCATAAATTCAGAACCTTGATGATAACAAAACATTCCTAAAGATATATACACTACAGTATGCAAAAATTGTATTAAGCTACAAAAATTAAAAACACAAAGCTTTAAGAAACTTATCAGAGATGTGCTCCTTTAGATTGAGCAAATTAATGATGTTTCCTCTCTCTGGTTGGCTGCACCCTTGACTTTCCTTCCTTGGCAGAGTTGGACTCAATTTGCACTTGGAGTTGCCTATAGAAGGCATCTTCTTCAACAACTTTTGGATTTAGCTTTAGTTGTAACCATCTTAGGTATTCAGAACTTGCCTTTGACAGTTGGTCTTCTAACCTGAAGAATCTCCTAGTGCCCTCTTCATCCCTGAACTCCATCATCCAAAAGGGTTGAATGTGGATTTTCTGTCCATTATATGGGATCTTCATTTTCTTTGGTAGACTTGAGGGTGAGTTCTATTCTCTCCTTATTTCTTCTATTCTGCTAATTATCTCCCTTCTAGCTGTCTCAGAGAACCCTGTGTGTCTCTTGAAAGCTGAGAACACTTTGGTCAATGTATGATAATTCTCTCCAAGAACCTTCTGTAATGGCCATGTCCTCTGATTTCCTCCCTTGTAGACAAACACTAATCTCTCAGGCAGATTATTGTACTTGTCAATTCCTCTTACTTCTGACAATTCATCCAAATATAGATTCATGCCAGAGTATTCTTCAATTTCTGACTGATAGCTAAAGTCTTCTTTATTTTCCAAGATTGGCTATTTGACAATAGCAGGTACCCTAGCAACTTGAACTGGTCCCTTTGAAAGTTGCTTCTTTGGAGCCCTTTTCTTCTGTTTTGGATTCAGCAAGACTGAAGGAACTTCAATTGAATCAAAATTCATTGGTTCTTCTTTAGGCATTATGGGGTCACCATGAAAGTTCACAGTTGGGTTGATTACTGTTGCAGATATAGATACTGATGAGCCAGTAGTTTCTTTTTCTGGAGAGGGTTCTGGAGAAAGAACCCTTTTGGTTTTAGCTTTCATTCTTTTAGATTTGGATTTGGGGACTTCCTCAGGTTCCCTCATTTCTTCCTCTATCTCATCCATTAACTCTTCAGCCAGCCTGGCCCTCTTTTCATCTAAGTTTTCATGTTGATTTTCTGTACTTGGATGAGCTTCCCTTTGGATTCTGGAGACTTCTTCTCTTTTAGCTTCCACAAATTTAGGATGGCTGTTGGATATATTTAATACTTTTCCATTCCTTATAATTACAGCCATCCAATCTCTTACACTCTTATTTGTCTGCTCTTTGAACTCTATGATTGTTTTTCCCATTAGCTTTTCTTCATCATTCTTGGGAAATGGGTAGTCCAATTGAAGCTTGTTCTTCCCATTTTCCTTTGGTGGTGAGTAGGCTCTGGTTTTGATGACTGGTTCAAATTCTTTGACATATGATGGCTCAGCATCAAAGAATGTAGGAGCCACAATCTCTGGAGTGAGCACCTTCATGATTGTGGTTGATATTGTTGGAGCAGAAGATTGAGAATTAAGAAACAGAGATGATGCAATTGATTCATTGATCATCCTCTCTGTCTTTAGAATTCTTTCACTAGTCTCCTTGTTGATCTTTTCCAAAGCTTCTATTCTGGCTTGCCTTTCACCATCTGAGATTTTTTCTAAACTTTGAATCTCAGGCAAAGCCACTTGTTTCTTCACATGAGAAGCCTTTATTTCAAAATCTGTTGGATTGACCACTACAATTGGCTGTTGTTCCCCCTCAATCTGTGCTATCTTACTACTGGTAGCTTGAATTTGACCAGAAGATGTTACAGCCTCTTCTTTGCTTGTTCCCATTTTCTCCCCCTTTTTGTTAGCATCAAGGGTTGGGGGTGAAGCTGCAAGTAGCATTTCCAGTAGTTGAGTTTGTTTTGATTGATTGGCAATGATAGTTTGCATTTGAGATTCCATACTATCCACTCTGGAGGAAAGAAGCTGAACAGACTTAGCCAGGCTATCTTCTTTGAGAAGTTTGCTAGTAAGCACCTTCTGAGTGGTAGTAGGAGCTAGTGCCTCAATCCTGGCATCTAGTTCTATCTTCATATCTCTAATTGCAGTTTTGACCTCCTCCTGTTGTGTTCTTTGAATAACTGTTTGTATCTTTTGCAATTTCAGTGAGGCCATAACCTGCTCAAGAACAGTCTTTCTCTGTGGTTCTGCAGTTTGGTGCTCAGCCTTAGCAGATTGATATTGCTTCATGATTTCCACATTGAGATCCCTAAGTTCAGTGGCATTGGTAAACATCCATTCTGGAGTCTCTTCCTCATTGATTTCTTCACCATCTGAACTTTGACTGTCATCACTGCCAAATTCTTCACTTCCAGCACTTGGAGACAGGGTTTGTAAAGCTTCCTTTGCTCTTTGAAGAGATTCTGAGGTGTGCACTAGGTGCATTGCCTCCTCTGCCTCCACATTGCCCTGTTGTGCCATGACTTGATAGGCAGAAACAGGATGAGTAAAGGTTTTAGGATCCAAAGAGATGGAGTCAATAATTGACTGATATTCTTGTCGAAATTCCATCTCTTTGGAAGCTTCATTAACCTCCATTAACTCACTTGCAATGGCTAAATCATCCTGCCTTATTTCTCCTGTAGTCCCTTCTCTCCTCTCATCTCTCTTTTTTTGCATCAGGGGCTCCCCCTGGCTCACACCTCTCACACCCTCACCTTTACATACTAAGGTGGAACTCTCTTGCTCTCCTTTTGCCTGATCGGAAGAAATGGTCAGCCTCTCATTATTTTTCTCTCCTTTTGCCTGCTCACAAGGCAGCCTCTCACTCCCTTCCCTCATTCCTAAAAGTGTTTCAACTACTACAAACTCCTCCACAGTTGACATGGGAATGTCACATTTTGCAGTGGTAGAGAGAGTTGTCAACGGATAAAGTGTATCCGTTAATGTAGTAGTTATTGCTGTCAACGGATGATTAGTTGTAGACACATCCGTTGATGGAGAAACACTTGTCAACAGATGAAGGATATCCGTTGATGAAGGAAAAAGAGTATCCGTTGAAGTGAAAACCAACACTGAATCTGTGGTGATTGATTTTAAGGAAGAGGCCACAGATAGTGTTGTGAATTCAGGAATGGAAGATTGATGGCCCAACAAATCATCTAAAAGATGATGACCACCAATTGTTGAGTGGGGCTTCTCTAAGAATTTTAAAGATGGAGAATCAGGAATTGATGTAGATATCATATCCACATCCAGAGATGGAGTTGGTGATGGTGGATTAAAATGTGTATCTAATTAAAGGTTAAGATCAAGGGGCTGTGACTCCACATTTATTGAAGTCACATCAAACTGAATTTGAGAAGGTACAGTTTGTTGTACTGTGTGTGCACCCTGTGATTCCCCAATGGTTTTGGATTTTACTCTTCTACCATAGGTTTTTGAGTGAGAGCTATCTGTGTCTCTTGCCCTTTTGTGCAGTGTTCCTGGAGTGGAACTTAAATCAGTAGTCACACCCTGTTGAGAGGATGTAACTAGAATTTGGCTTGAAGGTTCATTAACAGTCTTTTGAGAGACTGAAATGTTGGTTGCACCTGCCTCACCTTCCTTATCCTTAGGGCTTCTTTGATGTTCACCCTGTCCCTCACCACTCACTACCACCTTCACACTCCCCTCAAGAGTTTTGGTAGTTTTTGCAACAGGTGCCTTTTGAGAGACACCTGAGGTTTGTCTTTTAGATTGTGGTTTTGAAACTCTGGATTTGGTCACTTTGGTAGGAGCCTGTTTGGTCACAGCCACAGACTCCATTGTGACATTGGAAGGCAAAGAAATTTGGGTAGAGATAGGAGTAATAAGATTAGAAGCTACCTGAACAATTGGTGGATAAACCAATTGTACTCCTGCATTCAGATTCATTCGAATCAAGTCATTGAGGACTCTCTTCTCCTGGTTAGATTCATTCAGATTGCTATCCGGGTTAGAGAGGGATAGCTCATTCTCTGACATATGCAGGCCTAAGAGAATAAAAAATCTAGCAAAGTAGATATTTTTGCCCCTAGTTTCTTTCTTACCTAACTTAGCTGCTATTTCATACATTACTAGTGAGCCAAAGTTAAAGTATTTATCAGTTAAAAGCATACAAAGCATCACTAGCATGGATTTAGTAACATCATCAAAATTACTAATTTTACCAGAAAAAGTTTTAATGAAAGCATCACACAGATAACTCCATTCTTTAACCATACCCTTCCAAACAATCTTACATAAATTGTTAGTACTAGAAGCATATCCAATTGAGTTTAGCATGGTAACTATTTCAGCATCGGTTGGTAATGATGACCAATTATTTTCAGGTAATTTTAAGCATGCAGTAAGGACATCAGAATTAGCCACATAATTTTTACCCTTAAGAGAAAAAGAGATAGTTTCATCAGTATCATTAAATTCAGCCGATGTCCACATTTCCTCAATTACTTCATGGATGAGGGGTGTGGTGGTAGTCATAGCATATGACAGCCTACAGTTCTTCACAAAATTCATCATAGTATGATAGGCTTCTGGAGCAATCGCAGTATCGACCAAAGCAGCAAAATTGTTCTTCTTATAAGTGAATCCAGTTGAGGACATCATCTTAACAATGGGTGCCATTTGGAGTAGTGAACTTTGAGTTGCAGAGAATTTGATGAAGAGGAAGATGTAGAGATTTTGCTTAAGAAAATTCGTGAGTAGATAAAAGTGAACCGTTAAAGATATAAACAGCCTTTATACTTCTCATAATTTAATTAAAGAATAATTGAGAGTAATTATCCTATTGGGCAAAAATAACTGTCAGATAATAAATGAAAAGAAAAGAAGTACAATCGTGACTAAATATACACGTTTACCAACGGCTATATAAAAAAAATATGTATATCAACGGATAAAGAATGGACGGTTGAGAAAACAGTTTATCCATCGATGACGTGGACAACCTGTTATCCATTGACATACGAAAATCTAGTAATGTGTTTATACTACCAATGGATAAAAGGATATCCGTTGATAAGCAAATTTTGCCTTAAACAAAATTTCTGCTAAAAGAATTCTAAGAATTTTAATTCTCAAGTAAATGAAAACACATTTCTAGCTGCAATACAATATAATTAGATATCACTAGGAATTATGAAAAATTAAGCATACCTAGTTCACCTACCAATCTTGTGAATGAAGATTCATCAAGAGGCTTGGTGAAGATATCTGCAAGCTGCATTTCACTTGGCACAAAGTGCATTTCTACTGTACCATTCATCACATGCTCTCTAATGAAGTGGTATTTAATGTCAATATGCTTGGTTCTTGAATGTTACACTGGATTCTCTGTGATGGCAATAGCACTAGTGTTGTCACAGAAAATTGGAATCTTCTCAACTTTTAGACCATAGTCAATAAGTTGATTTTTCATCCAAAGAATCTGTGCACAACAACTTCCAGCAGCAATGTACTCAGCTTCAGCTGTAGAAGTGGAGACTGAGTTCTGTTTCTTACTGAACCATGACACAAGCCTGTTCCCTAGAAATTGACAGGAGCCTGTAGTACTTTTCCTATCAATTTTGCAACCTGCATAGTCTGCATCTGAATAGCCAATTAGATCAAAGCCAGAATCTCTTGGGTACCAAATGCCAAGGTTTGGTGTTCCCTTGAGATACCTGAAAATTCTCTTAATAGCAATCAAGTGAGACTCTCTAGGGTCAGCTTGAAATCTAGCACAAAGACAAGTGGAAAACATTATATCAGGTCTACTAGCTGTTAGATATAGAAGTGAGCCTACCATGCCTCTATAGCTTGAGATGTCCACAGATTTTTCCTTAGTATTCAATTCAAGCTTAGTTGCAGTGGACATAGGTGTTTTTGCAGAGGCACAATCCATTAAGTCAAATTTCTTTAAAAGATCATAAATATATTTTGTTTGACTTATGAAAATTCCCTCATTAACTTGCTTTACTTGTAAACCAAGAAAGTAAGTTAATTCACCCATCATGCTCATTTCATACCTACTTTGCATAAGTTGGGCAAACCTTTTGCAAAGCTTCTCATCTGTAGACCCAAAAATAATATCATCTACATAGATTTGAACAAGTATTGAAGAACCATTGACATTTCTATGAAATAAGGTTTTATCTACTGTACCTCTAGTGAAGTGATTCTCCAAAAGAAATTGAGATAAAGTGTCATACCAGGCTCTTGGTGCTTGCTTCAAACCATAAAGTGCTTTCAAGAGAAGATATACATATTCTGGAAATTCTGGATCTTCAAAGCCAGGAGGTTGATGAACATATACCTCTTCTTCCAGTTCCCCATTTAGAAAGGCACTTTTGACATCCATCTGATAGACTTTGAAATTGGCATGTGCTGCATAGGCTAGGAAAATTCTAATTGCCTCAAGTCTTGCCACTGGAGCAAAAGTTTCATCAAAATCTATCCCTTCTTCTTGAGAATAGCCCTTTGCCACTAATCTAGCTTTATTCCTCACAATTATGCCATTTTCATCAGTCTTATTCTTGAAAACTCATTTGGTACCTATGATACCTCTATCATCAGGTTTGGGCACAAGCTTCCATACTTTATTTCTCTCAAATTGGTTTAGCTCTTCTTGCATTGCTAAGACCCAATCTGGATCTAGAAGGGCATCTTCCACTTTCTTAGGTTCCTCTTGAGACAGAAAACTACTGTATAGACATTCTTCTTGTGTGGCCCTCCTAGTTTGGACTCTTGAGTTTGAGTCACCAATGATTAACTCAAAAGGATGATCTCTGGTCCATTTTCTTGAAGGTGGAAGGTTTGATCTAGATGAGGTTGCTTCATCTAAGTGAACATGATCTTGTTGATTGGATATTGAGTTTTGACTTTGAGAAACTCCCCCTGAGTTTGTTGTCCTTGTGGAGTTATGAAGTTGACTGTCAACAGATGCATCATTTTGTCTATCAACGGATGCTCCATTTTGCCTGTCGACTGATGCATGAGAATGCCTGTCAACGAATGCATCTGATGCTCCAGTATGACTGTCAACGGATGCTTCATTTCCAGTGTTAGCATCACTTCTAGTTGGGCCAACAACTCTAGGTGAATTTCCATGGCCATGATCTTCATTTTCCTCATCATCATCAATGTACATTCTACCTTCTACCTCATTCTCAAATCTCAATTCTTCATGGAAGCCTTCATCATTTAGACCTTGAATCTTTTGATCATCAAACACAACATGTACAGATTCCATAACAATGTTGATTATTAGATTGTAGACTCTATAGGCTTTCCCTGCTGCATATCCAACAAAGATAGCTTCATCTGCCTTTGCTTCAAATTTGCCCAAGTAATCTCCATGATTTCTTAGCACAAAACACTTACATCCAAAGACATGAAGAAAAGCTAACGTTGGTTTCTTGTTGGTGAATAACTGATAAGGAGTCATTCCTCTAGCTTGATTGACCAAGGAAATATTCTGAGTGAAACAGGCAGTGTTGACAGCTTCAGCCCAGAAATATGTTGGCAATCTTGATTCACTTAGCATTGTTCTAGCTGCTTCAATGAGAGTTCTGTTTTTCCTTTCAACAACCCCATTTTGTTGAGGTGTTCTAGCAGCATAAAACTCATGGACAATTCCATTCTCTTCACAGAAAATCTTCATTGTGGAATTTTTGAATTCAGTGCCATTGTCACTCCTGATTCTTTGCACTTTTACTTCAGAACCATTGTTTACTAGTCTGAGATGATTGATGATGATTTCACTTGCACAATCTTTGGAGTGCAGAAAGAAAGTCCATGTAAACTTAGAAAAATCATCTACAATCACCAGACAGTATTTCTTCTTTGAAATGGACATGACATTTACTGGACCAAATAAGTCCATATGCAGCAATTGAAGGGGCTTAACAATGGATGACTCTGTCTTGCTCTTGAAGGATGATTTCTTTTGTTTCCCTAATTGGCAGGCATCACACAATCCATCCTTGATGAACTCCAATTGAGGGATTCCTCTAGCAAGATCCTTTCTTACCAAATCATTCATAACTTTAAAATTCAAATGTGACAGCTTTTTATGCCATAGCCAACTCTCATCCTTGCTTGCTTTGTTGAAGAGACAAGTAATGGATTCTGAGCATACTGAGTTGAAGTCAACTATGTAAACATTTCCTTTTCTAAAGCCTGTCAATACCACATTGTTGTTTTCCTTGGCAGAAATAACACAGGCTTCTTTAGTGAACTTTACTTCATAATCTTTGTCACAAATCTGACTGACACTCAGCAGATTGTGCTTCAAACCTTCAACTAAAGCCATTTCTTCAATGATGACATTGTCCTTTGAAATCAAGCCATATCCCTTAGTATATCCTTTGCTGTCATCTCCAAAGGTAATTCTAGGGCCAGCTGCCTCCTTGAACTCTATGAGTAGGGTTGAATCTCCTGTCATATGCCTAGAACATCCACTGTCTAGGTACCATAGATTCCTCTTATTTCCCTACACACATTCCAAAATACAAATCAAGTTGATTTTGGTACCCAAGTTTCATTGGGTCCTTTCTTGTTAGCCTTTGGTTTTGCATTCTTAGCAATCTTCACTTTAGGTGTAGATGCTAGAGTGATAGGTTTTGACAGATGCTCATTTGCATAAATATTTGATGCATGCATTTGTGGAAAATTGGCATACATATTATCCATGCTAGGAATGCTCCATGACATTTTTGGCATATTCACAGATTGAAAATAAGGATTAGACACATATGGCATGTTCACATATGGATTTGAAAAACTAGCATTCTGATACAAACTAGGCATTGCAGGCATACTTGGCATAGATTGAGGTACATGAACAGGAGTCCTTTTAACAGGCTTGCAATTAGAAGATAGGTGATTGACACTATTGCAATTACCACAAGTTTTCCTAGGAGCAAACTTGTCAGGAGAATAATTGTTTTTCTTGTTAATGCCTATCTTACCATTTCTGTTCTTTTTCTTTTTACCCTCAGTCTCTACCTTTTCATTAACTGATTTACCAACAGCCTTTTTTGTAACGCCCCAAATCCGGGGTCAGGGATTTGGTCGTCACGAGGAAATCCTTAACATTAATAACCTGTTTAACAACATTAAACCATCTGTAATCATTAAAACTGAAATATAACTCTGCGACCCCAACCACCAAGCATCTTTTAGGTCATAGGGCTAGAAACAAGAACTAAAATCTTTACATCTTTATTACATCCATTTAATTACATCACACTGAGTATTACAAATCCTATCCTACTAGTGTAGCTTCGTTGAGAAGTACACTAGCACTAGTACTATCCTGTACAAAGTGATATATATTACACATTAATGTACCTACATATAACTTACTCCAGCTATCTATGTTCTGGATCATATCATCTTCACAAGGGCACACTGCCTGCTTCTCCTGAGCCATGCAGATAAGCCTCAATCATCTACCTTCCTCTGAAAGGTTAATATTTAAAACAAGCAAGTATGAGCGAAAGAATTGCCCAGCAAGTATTAATAGAGCACAACAATATATATCAATATACACATGGAGTTTTCAAAATACAACGATACTTAATATCAATTTCGAAATATTTACAACAATGAAACCTCAGTAGGGGATATATGACATTTCGGGTAACATCAGATAAATAAAGTAAGTTCATGTCAACAATAGTAATCCTCATACCTTATCCACATACCATACCTCATAGTATTGATAACCCCTTAGGGAGCTTTTCAAAATATGCAGTTCAATATGCTGCTAAGATAGTTATTACCACCCTTCATAAACCAAACCATTATAAAGTTCCCTTTTTAATACTCCTCAAGTTGTAAGTATATACACATGAGTAAATCATTATCATCAAAACACCTTACAGTTCAAGATTCTGTACAGGATATAAGTTCGTTAACCATTTGATAAGTTAAACTCCAAAAATAACTGATAGGAAGAGAGTCAAAGCTCTTGAAGCAAAACATTTGGGATTTAACATCAATAACCGATGAACCATCTTTCATCTTTTGAATAATTGCAACAGTGCACAAGTACGTGCCATTATTGTTAGAATAATCTTGCAGTTCTAGATACTGCATGAATTCATCATCTTTCAAAATTGAAAACAACACTATCGGCTACTTGGCACTTAGGCCTAAGAAGCAGTATTTGAGTATTTTTCCAAAGTGGAGGATGGGACTTAAAGAAAACATAAAAACCTGACAAGGATTGACGATGATCAGTCGCCACATCCAAGTCCAATAATCCGCGGGTCTTCTCTACCGGTAGAAGGATAGAAACTACATCCGTAACTATCCCCGAGTGAAAACTACATCCGTAATCACCCTCGATGAAAACTACATCCGTAATCATCCTTCGGCAACACCTGGGCCGGAATAATAATTGATGGACCGCCTGGCTCACGGCCGCTTACACATCCCGGGAATCGTTCGTCAACGATTCCCACACCTGCCAGAGTCCCCTTTTTCTTTTCTTGTCAAAATCATTTTGATAGAAAACTTGAGTAGTTGAAGTTCGACTTCAGTCGACCGATAATTTCTTGAAAAACGAGCAAGAGAATAAAACCTGACCGGGGGTTTTCGAAAATGTTTTGAGTTTAAAAGAGTTCAAGTATAGATATACACTTGTACCGATATCAATCTCGACACAGGGTTTGTGATCACACATGGAAAATGGTACGCATAAAGCTTGTAACCACAACAGGGTAATTCCATATATATATAAGTTCTTGAAAAGTAACTTACCTAGATAGATTTAAAATATAATATTTTAAATGACTATGAAAGTCCTTAGACAACCTTTAAATAGTGTTTTATAACCTTCAAACCACTTAGAGTATTTAATAATTATCTGACTACTATGTAACAAATAATAAATATTCAATAATCCCTTTTTAAAAGAATACTCAAATTAATATTCATTTATTAAGTAATATTCAAACAATATTTACTATTAATACTGGAATATTTAATAACCTCAAAACACCCAAATACAACTCTTGAAGTGTTTCTAATCAAAATCAAGACACAATCTCTCCAGCAGTCTCCAAACTTTATCCACTTTATCAAATAACTACTACTGACTCTCGGTCAATAAGAAATAATTAATAATCATTCAAGTAACATATATCGATATCAATCTAGCTGGTTTAAGCTGAAAGTAACCAATTTATAACCATTGGAATATTTTTAATCCGTATTGAAAATAAAATATCTCCGATAAATAATATACTAGATAGAATCATTCCATTAAATTGTTTTATTATTTCTCCGGGACAAAGTGATTTTAAGAAAGCGTTTTGAAAATGATATTCATCTAATTAAATAAATTTAATTAGGCGAATGAGGTTTATTTAATTAGTAAATGCTTTTAGGGGCATCTAGTAATTAAATAAACACCGATTTATTGGTGATGTTGCCTTTAGGTTAATTATTGCGAAATTCTTTTTAAAAGTTTTGCCCGGGTTTTCGAAAACATACAATACAAAATAGCCCCGACACGCGGGCTAAGCACGATAATTCAACACACGCTCTACCCTCGGAGCCTTTACCACGTAGTTCCATATACACGTATATGTATCTATATATACCTCATAACATATAGTCCACTTCCATAGTACGAAAGATTTATAGATATATATATATATACTGTATAAATCAAGATATAGAGCCATAAAAATATCACTGCCCATCAACAGTATTATAAGCCATGGGGTTTTGGTTATTGCACGAGCAGGATTTAATATTGTTGGCAAAGCAAGGAATACAATGATTTGGGAGAAGAAGTACAAGGTTGGAAAAACTCGCGATTATGGATTGAAAACTTATTTAACACATTTCATATGTTTAAAATAAATATACTCTGAACAATAGAGTATGCATAGTAAACTTGCCTCTGGTCCTTAGCAGAAAATATAACCCGCGAACAAATGCTTCGCACCTCGTCCAATTAATTCCATGGACCTTACCTGACGTCTCGATCTTCCTTTTTGGATGCACGTCATTCCATCTCGATTATGCCCTAATGGTACTGAAATAGTTACGCGTACGCGTTAGTCATACCACGTATATCGAGTAGACACAACTCGGGATTATCACTAAATAATCATAAAGTCAAACTATAGGTGTCCTCCCTATAGTTGACTATTCTAATACCACTTATTGCACATAACATATTATAGTAAAGAAAATGAAATGGAAAAGTCCCCTTTTTAAAGTAGACATTTCCTGGTGCTAACACATCATAACACTACACAGTTATAACACTTAGTCAAAACTCCACTTAACACTTTCAACCATAATACTATTGACATACTCTTGTCACAAGTTAATTAACAAGTAATCCTCAAAACATACTTAGCCCTCGATAAAGACTCATAATACCCATTTAATCTTCAAGACACATTTAATCCTCGAATTAGCACATAATCCACGAATTAACACATAATCCTCAAATTAATTCACTTAACATATATACACATAAACAGTTAACACCCAAATCATACCTTTAAACCCTTGAAATTAAATAAGTTAAATAAATTAAAATGCAGGGGATTTTTAGAAAATTTCGGCATGTAGTATTCGTTTATCGGACTATGGGCTCAGCCCCTCCATGCCAACAAAACAATTTATAACCCTGTTTTTGATAAAATAAAAGCTGCCTCAACTTGCAGCAACATAAAAGTAAACATATAAGAAAAGTACCCGCCCAGACATGCGGCAACTAGCACATAAGGAAAAGTACCCGCCCAGACATGCGGCAACTAGCACATAAGGGAAAAGTAAACTAAGTTTAACCACATTTAAGCCAACACCACGTAGTTGGCACTTATGACTTCTAACAATTACTACGACCCGACTTATACCATTTAGCACATAGACATTTACCGATAAGCCAACTCTTATAACTATACCTCATATGACAATAACAAGTAGCACTTAGCAATTAACAATTTCAATTGGAAACTAACAATTAGCAATTAGCACTTAACAATTACTTGACAACTAACCCAAATATATTATCCGACAATTAATAATTACTCCCTAACAATTAACAATTAGCAATTTAACAATTAAAAATCACTAACCCGAACCTTTAATCGGACTCATAATTAAACTCAACCATTATAATTACAAACATACCTTCCGAATTAAATATCGGAAATTCAACCAATAATCACAATCTTACAATTTTAGTCTAATTATACCCATTACCACATTAAGCTCACCATTTTAAACTAATTAAACCACCATAATTAGCCTCGCAATTAAATCTAATTTAATTACCACAATAATCTCACAATTTAAAATCAATTAAATTACCACAATTTACAACTAATTAAATCACGAAAATAAAATAATTAAAAATACGAAATTATACCATTTCGATTCCGGTCCGAATTGTCGAAAAAAATCATCTCCCCCATCTCTCTCTCCCCCCAACTGATCTCTACTCTCTCCCTGCACAGCCTCTCTCCAGTCATCACCCTCACGAGCTCCTTCTCCTTCGTTCTCGACCCCCACTGCTCCCTCTCCCCACGAGACTTCCACCTGCAACACACGATTCCGGCCACTCCGCCACCTCCCACTCGTCATCGCCAGCCTCTGCTCTCCCACCGTGCAGCTCCTGCGCGCCTCCTACCCACCACAGCGCACACTCGCGCTTCATATACACATACAGATGCACAAACGCGCCTCTCCTCTTCAATTCCAACCCCCCAACCTTCTTTTCCCTTCCTCTCTCCCCGATGTCTCTCTCTTTTTCTCTGTTTATCTCCTCCCCCGATTGATGTATGCGGCTCAGTATGTATGTAAGTATTTGTGTGTATATATGTGGTGTGCTGTGTGTTTAAACCTAATGGGCCTAAGCCCAACACTATTTAAAAAGCAATACATTTAATTACTATACACTTTAAATAATATTTAGAGTTAAAACTATAATTTGTAAAAATAAAATTTCTAGCAAAATTAAATACTAGAATATTTTTAAAGACTTTCGGAGAAAGAATTGGAATTAAATCTCAATTTTCTAAATTGATATGCATTTTACAAATATTAATAATTTATAAAAACAAATCATAAAAATAATAATTATGATTCATAATTCACAATTTACAGGGCTTTATAAAAATACTACAAACACTATTGTTTTAGTAAAATCGCAAATTCTCGATATTATAAATTAATCGAGTAATTTCTGCAAATCCTCAAATAATTAAAATAATCATTTTCTAAGGATTTTTAAAATCTCTAAATTATTCAATAATTTAAAATAAAATCTTTACTGAATAATTTCACATTCCAAAATTAAATCTTTGCACAAATAAACTATTGACTCGAGGTGTCTACTCAGTCAATAAAATTTTAAATAGGAGCACCAGGCTCCACTTAACCGAAAATAATTAAATATTAAATAATTGAATAATAAAATAAAATAAAAAAATTCCTCCTCATTTTAGGAAAACATTATTATTATTGAAATAATAATAAATTCATTTCTTGAAAAATCCTGGTTATTACAGTCTACCCTCCTTAAAAGGATTCCGTCCACGGAATCAGCTAAGGCCACTACTGGGATTCCTTAACTCTTTTATCATCAACACTTATTCTACAAAACAGGAGATAGTGTCTCTTCGTAAACAACTTCTCCAATATCTCAATTCAAACCTCGATTCTCTATCTGACACAATTATCGCTGGAGTCTTATAACCCACCATTATTCCTTTCACATATACGTCTTGCCCAACTTTCTATTATCATGCTATCCTTGAGAGAGAGTTCACTGATTCTATTCACACAACACTCTTGAGAGAGAGAACGAACCAATTCTAGCTATACATCACTGATATTCTATTCGTGTTGGGATTCGCTCCTGCTCTTGGCGATTCTGTTGCGAATCTAGTTTCTATCAGCGAATTTATGACTTGGCAGACCTGGTTGGTATCCCCTACAAATTTATTAGAGATAATAAGAATTATGAAACTTTGGAAAGATAGCTGTCATATCAAGGCTATTGGCACACATTGATGATCATAAGGTTATGAGTATTAAAGTAAACCTTATTTGAAATAAGAGAATTTACTGAGAGATCAATATGATCATAAGAACTCACGTTGCGTGTCTCAGTTAAGACATTACTAAAGGTAGTTAGCCTTCTTGTATTTCACAACTCACAAGTGACGGCGTCCCGTCAGGCTTCTATCACACAGACAGATAGCCCTTGTGTCCCCTATAAGTATAGGGTTGTTCGTCTCAGTGGAAGCTGAGAAGTATGAAAGCAATTCGAAGTGAAGATAATAATTATCGTCTTTCAACAAATAATTCTCAAGTGGACACCCTGGATTAAAATTGATCAGATTCCAAGGTGCAATTTCAAAGGAAAAGGATAACCAGAAAGATACTGGTATACAACAAGCAAGTGGTGCTATAGCACCATAGGATTATCCAATATTTGGAGGAAAGTGGGAATTTAAATATCATCAATCGATAGGGCCTCATAAATCTGAAAGTAGGTATAATGACAGCTTCTAGCAAAATTGAAACCAATATGGTTTAACATGAGTATTATAAAACAACTTCGAAGAGGGAGTATATTTTTTATCAAAATTCTCTCTTGGAGAGATGTCAGGATAGATAATGGATTAGGGAGGTAATCAAAACAATTTACACATGGGGAGATGTCAAATAATTCATATATTGGGGAGGTAATTAAAATAATTTATGCACGGGGATGTGTCAAATAATTCGTCGATTGGGGAGGTAATAAACATAAGTTGCGAATGGGGAGATATCAAATAATTCAGACTGGGGAAGTAATCAAGATGATTCATAATTGGGGAGGGTAATGCCAAGGTCTCCACGGATGCCTTTCATGTCGGCTCCTCTGACGGATAATTGTTCGATTGTAGCGCTCTTCTTTTCCACGCACACCCTAAGGTGCTCGATAACCGACGTCATCGTCGACTCGTAATAGTCGCTAGAGATTCAACCATCGGCATTTTACGATATTAAGGAGTTCTATTCGACTCGGCGCAAGCATCTCACGCAAGCGTTCTATTCTTTGAGAAGATTTCGATACGGTGTCGCTCCTAGCAACGACGAATTCCACGTGTCGAATGGGCGATATTCTGGAACATTACTGGAAATACATACTTAGATCCAGTCACCATTATAACCGTATTTATACCACATGCTCCTGTCCTCATGACAATTCCGTGTGCAACTTAAGCTTATCCCTTATTGGCATAACAGCCTTCGTACTAGTCTCTCTCAGACTTTCTCAGCCCGTCTTGATTCTTAAAACATTTCATCTTTATTGATCAGTCTCATCTTCACCCTTTTTACTTCTATAATTTTGAGACAGTCGGTGCCTATCCACCAATCCATTCATAATATTACCTTAAACTCTATCAAGCTCGAGAGGGTTTTAAATACCCACAACTTCGACTGATAACCTTTCATAGTGATCTTGTTTTACTTCCCTTTTGGAATTTTAACAGTACAGATGCTATCTTAACTCATCATTGTCATAATACTGGCTGCCAGCTTTCCATCCTTCATCATCATATTGAAATTTCCTATCATTCGGGGAATACATAACTTCATCCATGAACCCCTAAAATTATCTTAATCTTAGGTCTCGGGCGATTTATGCCCCTACCGACCAATACTTATCCCTGAGAATTCTTTAGCAGACGTTCATCACCACAAGAAGTGACGTCTACCTCAACATATTCCTCAAAATCTTATCTTAATCATTGGTACTATATCCAATAGTCCAACATGAACTCTACATGAGTTCTGACGTTCTCACATAACTATACCCACTCCTACTCACTCTCGTTTCTAGTTTACTATAACCTCATCTCTGATACCATTTCTGTAACGCCCCAAATCCGGGGTCAGGGATTTGGTCGTCACGAGGAAATCCTTAACATTAATAACCTGTTTAACAACATTAAACCATCTGTAATCATTTAAACTGAAATATAACTCTGTGACCCCAACCACCAAGCATCTTTTAGGTCATAGGGCTAGAAACAAGAACTAAAATCTTTACATCTTTATTACATCCATTTAATTACATCACACTGAGTATTACAAATCCTATCCTACTAGTGTAGCTTCGTTGAGAAGTACACTAGCACTAGTACTATCCTGTACAAAGTGATATATATTACACATTAATGTACCTACATATAACTTACTCCAGCTATCTATGTTCTGGATCATATCATCTTCACAAGGGCACACTGCCTGCTTCTCCTGAGCCATGCAGATAAGCCTCAATCATCTACCTTCCTCTGAAAGGTTAATATTTAAAACAAGCAAGTATGAGCGAAAGAATTGCCCAGCAAGTATTAATAGAGCACAACAATATATATCAATATACACATGGAGTTTTCAAAATACAACGATACTTAATATCAATTTCGAAATATTTACAACAATGAAACCTCAGTAGGGGATATATGACATTTCGGGTAACATCAGATAAATAAAGTAAGTTCATGTCAACAATAGTAATCCTCATACCTTATCCACATACCATACCTCATAGTATTGATAACCCCTTAGGGAGCTTTTCAAAATATGCAGTTCAATATGCTGCTAAGATAGTTATTACCACCCTTCATAAACCAAACCATTATAAAGTTCCCTTATTAATACTCCTCAAGTTGTAAGTATATACACATGAGTAAATCATTATCATCAAAACACCTTACAGTTCAAGATTCTGTACAGGATATAAGTTCGTTAACCATTTGATAAGTTAAACTCCAAAAATAACTGATAGGAAGAGAGTCAAAGCTCTTGAAGCAAAACATTTGGGATTTAACATCAATAACCGATGAACCATCTTTCATCTTTTGAATAATTGCAACAGTGCACAAGTACGTGCCATTATTGTTAGAATAATCTTGCAGTTCTAGATACTGCATGAATTCATCATCTTTCAAAATTGAAAACAACACTATCGGCTACTTGGCACTTAGGCCTAAGAAGCAGTATTTGAGTATTTTTCCAAAGTGGAGGATGGGACTTAAAGAAAACATAAAAACCTGACAAGGATTGACGATGATCAGTCGCCACATCCAAGTCCAATAATCCGCGGGTCTTCTCTACCGGTAGAAGGATAGAAACTACATCCGTAACTATCCCCGAGTGAAAACTACATCCGTAATCACCCTCGATGAAAACTACATCCGTAATCATCCTTCGGCAACACCTGGGCCGGAATAATAATTGATGGACCGCCTGGCTCACGGCCGCTTACACATCCCGGGAATCGTTCGTCAACGATTCCCACACCTGCCAGAGTCCCCTTTTTCTTTTCTTGTCAAAATCATTTTGATAGAAAACTTGAGTAGTTGAAGTTCGACTTCAGTCGACCGATAATTTCTTGAAAAACGAGCAAGAGAATAAAACCTGACCGGGGGTTTTCGAAAATGTTTTGAGTTTAAAAGAGTTCAAGTATAGATATACACTTGTACCGATATCAATCTCGACACAGGGTTTGTGATCACACATGGAAAATGGTACGCATAAAGCTTGTAACCACAACAGGGTAATTCCATATATATATAAGTTCTTGAAAAGTAACTTACCTAGATAGATTTAAAATATAATATTTTAAATGACTATGAAAGTCCTTAGACAACCTTTAAATAGTGTTTTATAACCTTCAAACCACTTAGAGTATTTAATAATTATCTGACTACTATGTAACAAATAATAAATATTCAATAATCCCTTTTTAAAAGAATACTCAAATTAATATTCATTTATTAAGTAATATTCAAACAATATTTACTATTAATACTGGAATATTTAATAACCTCAAAACACCCAAATACAACTCTTGAAGTGTTTCTAATCAAAATCAAGACACAATCTCTCCAGCAGTCTCCAAACTTTATCCACTTTATCAAATAACTACTACTGACTCTCGGTCAATAAGAAATAATTAATAATCATTCAAGTAACATATATCGATATCAATCTAGCTGGTTTAAGCTGAAAGTAACCAATTTATAACCATTGGAATATTTTTAATCCGTATTGAAAATAAAATATCTCCGATAAATAATATACTAGATAGAATCATTCCATTAAATTGTTTTATTATTTCTCCGGGACAAAGTGATTTTAAGAAAGCGTTTTGAAAATGATATTCATCTAATTAAATAAATTTAATTAGGCGAATGAGGTTTATTTAATTAGTAAATGCTTTTAGGGGCATCTAGTAATTAAATAAACACCGATTTATTGGTGATGTTGCCTTTAGGTTAATTATTGCGAAATTCTTTTTAAAAGTTTTGCCCGGGTTTTCGAAAACATACAATACAAAATAGCCCCGACACGCGGGCTAAGCACGATAATTCAACACACGCTCTACCCTCGGAGCCTTTACCACGTAGTTCCATATACACGTATATGTATCTATATATACCTCATAACATATAGTCCACTTCCATAGTACGAAAGATTTATAGATATATATATATATACTGTATAAATCAAGATATAGAGCCATAAAAATATCACTGCCCATCAACAGTATTATAAGCCATGGGGTTTTGGTTATTGCACGAGCAGGATTTAATATTGTTGGCAAAGCAAGGAATACAATAATTTGGGAGAAGAAGTACAAGGTTGGAAAAACTCGCGATTATGGATTGAAAACTTATTTAACACATTTCATATGTTTAAAATAAATATACTCTGAACAATAGAGTATGCATAGTAAACTTGCCTCTGGTCCTTAGCAGAAAATATAACCCGCGAACAAATGCTTCGCACCTCGTCCAATTAATTCCATGGACCTTACCTGACGTCTCGATCTTCCTTTTTGGATGCACGTCATTCCATCTCGATTATGCCCTAATGGTACTGAAATAGTTACGCGTACGCGTCAGTCATACCACGTATATCGAGTAGACACAACTCGGGATTATCACTAAATAATCATAAAGTCAAACTATAGGTGTCCTCCCTATAGTTGACTATTCTAATACCACTTATTGCACATAACATATTATAGTAAAGAAAATGAAATGGAAAAGTCCCCTTTTTAAAGTAGACATTTCCTGGTGCTAACACATCATAACACTACACAGTTATAACACTTAGTCAAAACTCCACTTAACACTTTCAACCATAATACTATTGACATACTCTTGTCACAAGTTAATTAACAAGTAATCCTCAAAACATACTTAGCCCTCGATAAAGACTCATAATACCCATTTAATCTTCAAGACACATTTAATCCTCGAATTAGCACATAATCCACGAATTAACACATAATCCTCAAATTAATTCACTTAACATATATACACATAAACAGTTAACACCCAAATCATACCTTTAAACCCTTGAAATTAAATAAGTTAAATAAATTAAAATGCAGGGGATTTTTAGAAAATTTCGGCATGTAGTATTCGTTTATCGGACTATGGGCTCAGCCCCTCCATGCCAACAAAACAATTTATAACCCTGTTTTTGATAAAATAAAAGCTGCCTCAACTTGCAGCAACATAAAAGTAAACATATAAGAAAAGTACCCGCCCAGACATGCGGCAACTAGCACATAAGGAAAAGTACCCGCCCAGACATGCGGCAACTAGCACATAAGGGAAAAGTAAACTAAGTTTAACCACATTTAAGCCAACACCACGTAGTTGGCACTTATGACTTCTAACAATTACTACGACCCGACTTATACCATTTAGCACATAGACATTTACCGATAAGCCAACTCTTATAACTATACCTCATATGACAATAACAAGTAGCACTTAGCAATTAACAATTTCAATTGGAAACTAACAATTAGCAATTAGCACTTAACAATTACTTGACAACTAACCCAAATATATTATCCGACAATTAATAATTACTCCCTAACAATTAACAATTAGCAATTTAACAATTAAAAATCACTAACCCGAACCTTTAATCGGACTCATAATTAAACTCAACCATTATAATTACAAACATACCTTCCGAATTAAATATCGGAAATTCAACCAATAATCACAATCTTACAATTTTAGTCTAATTATACCCATTACCACATTAAGCTCACCATTTTAAACTAATTAAACCACCATAATTAGCCTCGCAATTAAATCTAATTTAATTACCACAATAATCTCACAATTTAAAATCAATTAAATTACCACAATTTACAACTAATTAAATCACGAAAATAAAATAATTAAAAATACGAAATTATACCATTTCGATTCCGGTCCGAATTGTCGAAAAAAATCATCTCCCCCATCTCTCTCTCCCCCCAACTGATCTCTACTCTCTCCCTGCACAGCCTCTCTCCAGTCATCACTCTCACGAGCTCCTTCTCCTTCGTTCTCGACCCCCACTGCTCCCTCTCCCCACGCGACTTCCACCTGCAACACACGATTCCGGCCACTCCGCCACCTCCCACTCGTCATCGCCAGCCTCTGCTCTCCCACCGTGCAGCTCCTGCGCGCCTCCTACCCACCACAGCGCACACTCGCGCTTCATATACACATACAGATGCACAAACGCGCCTCTCCTCTTCAATTCCAACCCCCCAACCTTCTTTTCCCTTCCTCTCTCCCCGATGTCTCTCTCTTTTTCTCTATTTATCTCCTCCCCCGATTGATGTATGCGGCTCAGTATGTATGTAAGTATTTGTGTGTATATATGTGGTGTGCTGTGTGTTTAAACCTAATGGGCCTAAGCCCAACACTATTTAAAAAGCAATACATTTAATTACTATACACTTTAAATAATATTTAGAGTTAAAACTATAATTTGTAAAAATAAAATTTCTAGCAAAATTAAATACTAGAATATTTTTAAAGACTTTCGGAGAAAGAATTGGAATTAAATCTCAATTTTCTAAATTGATATGCATTTTACAAATATTAATAATTTATAAAAACAAATCATAAAAATAATAATTATGATTCATAATTCACAATTTACAGGGCTTTATAAAAATACTACAAACACTATTGTTTTAGTAAAATCGCAAATTCTCGATATTATAAATTAATCGAGTAATTTCTGCAAATCCTCAAATAATTAAAATAATCATTTTCTAAGGATTTTTAAAATCTCTAAATTATTCAATAATTTAAAATAAAATCTTTACTGAATAATTTCACATTCCAAAATTAAATCTTTTCACAAATAAACTATTGACTCGAGGTGTCTACTCAGTCAATAAAATTTTAAATAGGAGCACCAGGCTCCACTTAACCGAAAATAATTAAATATTAAATAATTGAATAATAAAATAAAATAAAAAAATTCCTCCTCATTTTAGGAAAACATTATTATTATTGAAATAATAATAAATTCATTTCTTGAAAAATCCTGGTTATTACATTTTTGTTAAGTAAATCACCTGCCTTAGCCTTCTCACTTGATTTGGCTTGGCTACTTTCACCAGAAACAAAGTTCTTGGCTACTGGACCATATTGATTATTCAGTTTCTTGAGTTCCTTCCTACTAACAGACTTTTTGCTAGTCGACGGATACCTCTCATCCGTTGATGGTTCATCTGTCAACGGATGATCACTATCCGTTGATTCACAAATAGTCTCTAGATCCTCAAGGCAAGGTTCTAGCTCCTTTTTCTTTTGAGTCCAGGTATCCCTCACAAATGATTCTATTCCCTGGACTTCTATTATGTTTTGAGAAATATTCCTACAGCTTTGAAATTTAGCAATTATCCCTTGTTCTTTTTCAAGCTGGTTTCTTAAAATCAGTTCTCTTTTTAACACAGCTTCAAGTTCACTTTTAGCATCATTGCAATCAACTCTCATTTTCTCAAATTCTAGAAATTGAGTTTCTAGAGCAGCATTTCTATCACTTAGAAACAAATTAGTCTCCTTAATCCTATTGTTCTCTTTAGTAAGTGATTTAAGAGTAACTCTCAAGTGATATAGTTCAGTAGACATATCATCTATAACACTATTGCATTCCTCTTTGGTGAGCTCAGAGAGATTAGTAGAAAATACCTGATTGCTAGCTGAACTTGCTTCCTGCTCAGAATCAGCCATCAATGCAAGGTTGACAAACTCAACATCATCATCAGAATGATTTCCATCAGCAGTCCAGTCATACTCTTGGGTCATGAATGCCTTTCCTTTATGTCTGAGAAGATCAAAATATTTCTTCTTGTAGTCAACAGTTTCAGTTGGCTTTCCCTTGTTCTCAGATCTAGGCTTCCTGCATTCACTTATCATGTGACCAGCAATTCCACAATTGTAGCATTTAATTTTGGATTTATCCACATAGTTGCTTGTGGAAAAATCCTTGTTAAATGGCTTAGCCACCCTAGAGTTTCTTCTGAATTTTAGCTTAGAGAATCTCCTAGATAGAAAGGCTAAATGCTCATCTATCTCATCCAATTCATCCTGTTGAAGGACACTCATTTCTTCAGACACCTTTTCCTTGCTTTTGCTTGATTCTGCTCTACCTTCACAAACCTCCATGTTTGGTGTAGATTTAGCAGCTTCAGACCTCTTCTCTTCCTTCTGCTCCAAGTTGGCAACAAGTGCAATTGACCCACTTTTCTTTTGGGCCTTTTCAATTTCTTCATCCTGCTCCATTTCTATTTCATATGTCTTTAAAGTTCCATAGAGCCTTTCAAGAGTAAATGACTTGTACTCTTGAGTGTTTCTTAGAGAAACAGTCATTGGCTTCCACTCTTTGGGCAGTGATCTCAGAAATTTGAGATTAGAATCTTTCACTTGGTAAATTCTTCCATACAGTTTTAAGCCATTCAGTAGCTTTTGAAATCTACTAAATGTGTCATTCAATGTCTCTTCATTCTTGAAATGGAAGTGCTCATACTATTGGATCAGTAGTTGCATCTTGTTTTCCCTTACCTATTCTGTTCCTTCACAAAGGGTTTGAACAATGTCCCATACTTCCTTGGAGGTAGTACAGTTGATAACTGATAAGTGAATTTTATATCTACTTGGAACATTCTAATTCGGCTTAAATTGATTGCTTTGGCCTCAAGTTTGTGGTAGTTTTGATGTGTTTTGTGTAATTGTGCAGGGTTGAAGAAATATCGATTAAAGGTGTAGTTTCCGTCGTTTTTGGTGCGTTTTGTGGAGTTCATTGATGATATAGAATGAAGAATGGTGGATAATGTCAACTCCTAAGAAGTATACAAGTCATAAAGGATGAAAGACGGAAGCTCATGCAATAGGAACGGGAAGAAAAGGCGAAAAAAGCAAAGAAAAATCAGTTTTCGCAGAACGGGACCAAGCCGAGAGCTCCCAGCCGAGTTTATGCAGATTGCACCGGCGCCTCAGGCGCCCAAACCGGCGTTCCTGCGCTGTGGGTTGCGGGAGAAATTCCAGAATTGCCCTTTTCGAGCTGAAATTGATTTCTACGTGATTTCTGACTCCTAAATCGAATTTTAGATGTATTTTAGGGTATTTTCTTGCTGGGCAAGGTGTCTAGAGCCTATTTAAACACATCCCAACCCTTGTAAACATATTATTATCATCATTACATACAATTATATATCATAGTTTAGTTTTTGCAAGAGAGAAAAGGAGAGAAGGATTCTAGCTCGGTGACAAGCAAGGATCTAGATCATCTTCATCTTTTGTATACGTTGAATCATAGATTTGTTTTCTCAAACTCTTAGACTTAATAATATCTTTTATTGTTTTCTTTCATATCTTGTGTAATATCATGTTTTCATCAAATCCCATGACGATGAACGGTTCAATTATGGGCTAATCGTTGTCATGGGATCCTAGTGGATTTATCTATGTAGCTTAGTAGTTTTCATGCCTTAGAGATTTACGTGTGGTGAATTCTTGATATCCTTGTATGGTTGTGCTTCATGAATTTAGGTGCGTCACGAACATCTAATTTGTTAATCTCTTGCGAAACGAGAGTGGATCTTGAGATTTAGAACTTGCCATGCTAGCATAGGATAGGTTGATGTTTTAACATCATGATTTGTGGCATGAATAGAGATATTATGCTGCCCTATGTGATCTATGTGGATGACTTGTGCTTAAACCTCTATGTTTTCAAATTCTATAGAGATATAGGGTCTAAACATAATAGGTGTCTACTCGTCTTCTATCTCTTTTGTGGATGCATGCGTAGTTTGGTACTAGTATACCGAGAGGTAGCTTTTACTTGTTTCATATTATCCGATCAGATATCAAATCCCACATGTGTATTGATTAAAGGCATCGACTCTAAGTGAAGTATTTAATGAAGTTAGGATCCCATGTTTATTCTCATATAAGTAATTCGATTTTAATTCTTGTCAATTAGTTAATTCCTAGATTTATAATTTACATCTTAGTATAATTTAGATAATCAAACCCAAATTTGTTACTTTTCTTAGCAGTGAATTCAAACCATACATTGTTGCATAGGCATATTTACTGACTGAAACTTAACCAGATCTCTGCGGAACAAACTTAATTATATTACTTGTGACTACGTGCGCTTGGGTAATTTTGGCACAACAATAACATTGTCAACCATGTCTGTTTCTAAGCCATTAAACAGAATATTCATGGTCTTTTTATCTTTGTGGACTTCTGCAACATCCTCAGTACTCCACTCAGAAACGGGTTTGGGAATGTAAGTGTCTGGTACATCTGCAGCAAGACCAACTCTTGAAGCAGCCTTCATTGGAACATGAGGACCCTTCTCAATGCAATCTACAAAACCTTCATCAATAGACATGAGATGTAGACGCATTTTTACTTTCCAGTGAAAGTAATTTTCTCTATCAAGAACCGGTATCTTCACTCCATAATCCTTCTTAGACATGTTGGAAGTGTGTTGATCTTTAAACTTCAAATATATTAGAAGCTTGCTCTGATACCAATTGTTATTCCCAGATTACACACTTGTATAATTGTAGAAGGGGGGGTTGAATACAATTCTTGATATTTATAAATTTCTGATAAAAACCACAGAAATCTATAAGGAGATAATTGCTGAATGAGAAATGATTCACAAACACATAAAAAATCAGGTGGTTAAGTGTACCACCTGAGACTTTTATTCGAAGAAAACTCTGTGATACAAATGTACACAGCTTCTGTTTTTACAACTCTTTGCTTCTAGAGATATTCAAGAAACCCTAAGCAAATATGTCTGTTTTCTTAATTTCTAAAGAGTTGTTACACTTGGTTATATATCCCAAGTTTACAAGTACTACAAGAATAAGATAATATTAATCTAATTAAAGTTGACTTGCTACTCCACTCCAAATCCACATGTAGCCGAAAGGTTGTCCTTGTGAACAGATATGTCCCCTGCACCTTTCTTGTATGTAATGTGTAAATGGAATGCTTCTTTCTTCTGTGTTTCCAAAGTATGGCTGCCATACTGCTTTTTATACCTACTATCAACCCATGTGATCTGTCAGTCAAACCTATCCTTATCAACTGCTAATCCTCAGCTAGCATAGGATAAAGTGTGAATGATTATCCGTTGATGTTGTGCACAGTTATCCGTTGATGGTAGTTTGAGCTGTATCCGTTGATAGAGTAGATTTGAGTTGTATCCGTTGATAGAGTCCTGTTCTCATCCGTTGATACACTTTCACTTAGACAGAATTACATAGCATAGCTTATTTACAATTGGCTACCCTATTCTGCCTATCCATTGATGGTCAACATGACTCTGAATAAAAACACTATCAACTGATAAATAGAGATATTACAGTATGCTACAAAACCTCATCCGTTTATGAGCTACCTCTCAACGAATAGAGTTATAATGTCTTATCCGTTGACAGTTACAAAACTTAACTTATACAATTTTGCTTGAATGTTAAGTTATCATCAACTACAACATATTCCTAACAATCTCCCCCAATTTATACTTGATGGTAGTAAAGCATAAATTCAGAACCTTGATGATAACAAAACATTCCTAAAGATATATACACTACATTATGCAAAAATTGTATTAAGCTACAAAAATTAAAAACAGAAAGCTTTAAGAAACTTATCAGAGATGTGCTCCTTTAGATTGAGCAAATTAATGATGTTTCCTCTCTCTGGTTGGCTGCACCCTTGACTTTCCTTCCTTGGCAGAGTTGGACTCAATTTGCACTTGGAGTTGCCTATAGAAGGCATCTTCTTCAACAACTTTTGGATTTAGCTTTAGTTGTAACCATCTTAGGTATTCAGAACTTGCCTTTGACAGTTGGTCTTCTAACCTGAAGAATCTCCTAGTGCCCTCTTCATCCCTGAACTCCATCATCCAAAAGGGATGAATGTGGATTTTCTGTCCATTATATGGGATCTCCATTTTCTTTGGTAGACTTGAGGGTGAGTTCCATTCTCTCCTTATTTCTTCTATTCTGCTAATTATTTCCCTTCTAGCTGTCTCAGAGAACCCTGTGTGTCTCTTGAAAGCTGAGAACACTTTGGTCAATGTATGATAATTCTCTCCAAGAACCTTCTGTAATGGCCATGTCCTCTGATTTCCTCCCTTGTAGACAAACACTAATCTCTCAGGCAGATTATTGTACTTGTCAATTCCTCTTACTTCTGACAATTCATCCAAATATAGATTCATGCCAGAGTATTCTTCAATTTCTGACTGATAGATAAAGTCTTCTTTGTTTTCCAAGATTGGCTGTTTGACAATAGCAGGTACCCTAGCAACTTGAACTGGTCCCTTTGAAAGTTTCTTCTTTGGAGCCCTTTTCTTCTGTTTTGGATTCATCAAGACTGAAGGAACTTCAATTGAATTAAAATTCATTGGTTCTTCTTTAGGCATTATGGGGTCACCATGAAAGTTCACAGTTGGGTTGATTACTGTTGCAGATATAGATACTGATGAGCCAGTAGTTTCTTTTTCTGGAGAGGGTTCTGGAGAAAGAACCCTTTTGGTTTTAGCTTTCATTCTTTTAGATTTGGATTTGGGGACTTCCTCAGGTTCCCTCATTTCTTCCTCTATCTCATCCATTAACTCTTCAGCCAGCCTGGCCCTCTTTTCATCTGAGTTTTCATGTTGATTTTCTGTACTTGGATGAGCTTCCCTTTGGATTCTGGAGACTTCTTCTCTTTTAGCTTCCACAAATTTAGGATGGCTGTTGGATATATTTAATACTTTTTCATTCCTTATAATTACAGCCATCCAATCTCTTACACTCTTATTTGTCTGCTCTTTGAACTCTATGATTGTTTTTCCCATTAGCTTTTCTTCATCATTCTTGGGAAATGGGTAGTCCAATTGAAGCTTGTTCTTCCCATTTTCCTTTGGTGGTGAGTAGGCTCTGGTTTTGATGACTGGTTCAAATTTAGGATGGCTGTTGGATATATTTAATACTTTTCCATTCCTTATAATTACAGCCATCCAATCTCTTACACTCTTATTTGTCTGCTCTTTGAACTCTATGATTGTTTTTCCCATTAGCTTTTCTTCATCATTCTTGGGAAATGGGTAGTCCAATTGAAGCTTGTTCTTCCCATTTTAATTTTCATTAGTTAAGTAATTCTTAGTTTTGTTAATTTGCTTTTTAGTTAATTTTTAGTTAATCAAAACCCAAATTTGTTAATTGTCTTAGCAGTGAGTAAAAACCATACATTGTTGCATAGGTGCATTAACTGAATTGAAACCTAAACCAGATCTCTGTGGGAACGAACTTGACTTATTCATATATTACTTGTGACCGCGTACGCTTGCGTGATTTAATGCAAACACACACTTGCACAGATTTTTTTGTTAAAATTACTATCTATCTAAAGCACAGTCTATAACAAATACTCTGTCTGCCTCTCCCCCTGCAATGGTGGACAAGAATATTAATGGATTGGGGGGGGGGTAATTATATGTGTATGTATATATATATCTACCTGCAATGGCGGAGAGAGAGAGAGAGTTATGTTCAGTGAAAACCAACAAAAATTGGAGACCTGAAGACCACATCTAAACCCTTAAAAATAATAATGTCATATACAAGTTGTATTATACTATGTACGTATACAATGTACATAAACCAGGTCACCATTTTCTTTCAGGATATTTGCCCATAACTTCAAAGAAATTAATCCATGTTTTGCAATAATCATGGTTTGTCTACATCTGGAGTACTTTATGATGCATGCTGAACATCATAATTTTAATATTCATATTGCAGGACATTGTAACTTATTTGCATAGCACATAATTCAATATAATATTTAAGAACTATTATTTCATGTGTACGTCAATCATTTGCAATATGATGCAAAACACAATGCAGTACCCATTTTCATGCTTGCAGGATGTTTAGAAAAAATGCAGTACAAAATTCTATAGAACAAGATAAATTGTAATATATTTCCCTTGAACTATCAATAATTTCCTCCAATCATCATCAATAATCTAAAAAATTATTGTTATGCAAAAAAAAGAAGAGATAATTGCATTTGTAGAACAAACAAGTTTATCATCATTGTTCAAATCAATTTTTTCAACCTTTTGTGATTTGTCAGATCTTCGATTATGCACAATGCCTTTGATTTTATTTAATGATTTAAGATTTTAGAGGGATGTATAGTGGTTATATAGTAGTGTGAGTGGATGAAAGTTGTGATGACAATGGGTAGGGAAATATACTATATCGATATATGCATGTGTATAAGAGAAATGTGAGGGATGCAAATGCATATTGATGAGTTAGTAAATAATAAAAATCTTTTAAGAGATCCAGGCCATTCATTTAGTATATATCTAACGGTGTATAATTGGGTTTCCAAGTCTCCAACTCAATGTTAGTCTCCACCGAACTTTCTCTTTCTATATATATTTTGATTAATTGGGAGGATATATGTTTTTAGAATATTTTATTAAATAAGAGAATTTTAATTTACAAAATAAATTCAATGTATTTAAGAATTTAGCAAATAGAAAGAACTAAAAACCAACTAGAGTAATACTTTAAAATGAAAAATATAATAATTCAGACTGAAAATTATTATTTTAAAGTTATTTAATAAAAAAACTTAAAATTCCAGATTGACTAATTTTATGTGAAAATATAGTACATAAATTTAATAAATTCAAAACAAGGGAAAGTGTTTTTAAATATAGGTAGATAGATGTACATTCTGTGTCTGTGCGTGTTTGAAATGTGCTTGCACTGGGGTACATGTGTATTATAAATATTTTATCAGGGATTGTCTAACTAAGTGTCTCTGGTTCCGACTTCTACATGTAGATGGACAATTCTGCTACAATTGCAGCTGCCTTTGGAGGTGGTTTGCCTCCTGGTATAACTGGGACAAATGACAGGTGCACCAATCAGGTGCACCATTCTGGTGTCGAATCTAAATACTGATGTAAGTTTGCGATTCACATATCTTAATTTTTAAAAGTTCTCTGGTATTGATAACGAATTTTGAAGTTCGTAAAAATTGGCAACATTGTTCCATTGACCTTTTGCCAATAGAAAATTGGCGAGGACAAATTATTTAACTTGTTCTCACTATATGGGAACATCGTGAGAATCAAACTTTTAAGGAATAAACCTGACCATGCACTAGTTCAGATGGGCGATGGATTTCAGGCCGAGTTAGCAGTACATTTTTTGAAGGTATGGTTTCATGTATTCAATAGCTCCTTCATGTAGTCTAAAATTATTATTTATGCTTAGTTTACTGAAATGGCTTCAGTATTCTTTCATGACACAGTTTGAAGCTTCAGTATTTTTTTCATAGTTTCAGTACTATTTTTTGAAGGTGTTGGTCTTGTATGATGTTACTGCTTACTTTTATAGTTATTCTTTTGGCTATTTTTGTGTTTTACAAACAAGTTTCTAGATATGTATGACATATTTAGTTAGACTGAGTGGACGAAACTGAAAGGTTTGCTATCATGAGTAGCTATTGATTATTCGTGCTATGCTCTTGACATTTCGCGCTATTCAGTTTCAATGATATGGCTATGAGAACTGATATTATTGAAAGGGTGGGTAGGAAGGGTAGCCCTTGGCCTTTCTAATCTAACTTGTGGGTATGCACTTGGGTCAAACTAATGTTGTAACTTGACATGCACAATCCAAAATATTGTAAATCCATTATAAATCCGACATAATATTACAAATCTGGTCAGATTTCATTGGTGACAAGATTTGTTTTAGAGAGAGGAAAATTAAAGCTTGACATATGTTTTAGAAACACTATGAGAGCCGGTGAGCCAGGCGTTTTTCAGGCTTTTGCAAGGCTGGATTGGACGGGCTTTTTGGTTTAATGTTTTTTGTGCATCTCTAGTTGAAACTGCATATAATCGGTATTGGTTCAGTTAACTTCTCAATGACCTAACATCGAGCAGTTGTCCCTAAATTGTTGTCACAAATGCTCTTTAGTTTGATTTTGAATCTTGATCACTAGAATTGCTGCTTCTTTAATACAGTAGTGTATTAGGTGATTGTTATCTGATGACTAGACTGCATATGTAGGGAGCAACTCTGTTTGAGAAACGTTTGGAGGTGAATTTTTCGAAGCATCTGAACATTACAACTGGTGCTGAGACACATGAGTATTCTAATTCAAATCTCAACCGTTTTAACCGTAACACTGCAAAGAATTACCGTTACTGCTGTTCACCAACTAAGATGATACATTTGTCCACCCTTCCACAAGAAGTAACTGAGGAGGAAATTGTTGGCCACCTAGAAGAGCATGGAACAATTGCCTGTTGGATAAACTTAACTCTTGTGTTCTAAGGAATGTTCTTAAAGGCTACACTTACATTCATTGAACTTGAAAATGTATCTGTTTTAGATTCATGTACGTTGATTGATATTCTCTTTATGATTTACAAAGAAATATGTATTTAAGGAGAATGATTTCAGATCAAATGTAACACAAGAAATATAGTTCTATTTTGTGTTCTGCACATTACATACCAACATAATACTTGAATCCATACTTTAAAACACTAACAAATTGGTATCAGAGCTTTACAATCATGAATAACTCTTTTACTGTTCGAAAACTTACCAAAGAAAATTATGGACACTGGTGTATACGCATGAAAGCACTGCTGGGCTCGCAGGAGGCATGGGAAATTGTTGACAAGGGATACGAGGAACCAGAGAATGAAGGAGCCTTGAGTCAAGCTCAGAAAAATGCTCTAGCAAAGGCACAGAAACAAGATCAACATGCTTTATCGATATACACATGGGCTTAGATGAAGCCATATTTGAAAAGGTGGCATCAGCAGCAAAAACAAAGGAAGCCTGGGAGATTCTGCAGAACAATTTTAAAGGCGTTGACAAAGTAAAAAAGGTACGATTACAAACCTTACGTGGTGAATTTGAATCATTACATATGAAGGAAACAGAATCTGTCCCAGATTATTTCACAAGGGTTTCTTCTATTGTAAATCAAATGAAGAATTACGGAGAAAAGTTAGAAGATGCTCGTGTCAATGAAAAGATACTAAGATCGTTGAATACAAAATTGCAACTTGTTGGCATATCCTTTGAGGAATCAAATGATACGGAAACCATGACCACTGATCAACTCATGGGATCATTACAAGCACACTCAGAAAGATTGTTTAAAAAGGAAGAGATGGAATCCGAGGTGTTAAAAACTAATGCCTCTGTTGAAGACAAAGAGGCCTTGAATCAGGGTCTTCAGGAAGAACAGGTTGTTCCAGTTCGATATCGTCAAGAATTCCTGACTATTGCATGGGAACAGGTTCATCTTCGAAGTATTTTTAAGCTGCTCTGCTCACAACATTCTAGAGGAAGAGGATGTGGATGAGCAAATCAGAGTTTCAATCGAGGCAGAGGACGTGGGCATGTAAGCAACAGATTTGAAAGCAACAGATTTGAAGAAAAGGTGCAGACAAATCAACAAAATTGGCATGGACGAGGACATAGTCGTGGCAGAAGTGGCAGATCAACATATGGAAGAGGAAGAAGATCAGCAGAATGTTATAATTGTGGAAAGTTCGGGCATTTTGCCAAAGAATGTTGGTTTAACAAGAAGGTTGAAGAAAAAACAAACATAGCTGAAACAGGAGAGCAACAAGATGGAGTTTTGCTAATGGCCAACAAAGAGATGATTCAAGAAAATGATGTAATTTGGTACCTTGACAGTGGTGCCAGCAACCACATGAGTGGGTTCAAACATCTTTTTACTGAGTTAAGAGAAATAAATTCTGGTTCTGTGTCTTTTGGTGATGCATCAAAGGTTGAAGTCAAAGGAAAAGGTGAAATTAGTTTTTCCAGGACAGAAGGTAGACAAGGAAAAATAGAAGATGTTTATTTTGTTCTGGACCTGAAAAACAACATTCTAAGTCTTGGACAGCTAATGGAGAAAGGGTATTCAATTTTCATGGAGAATAAAGTCATGTTCCTAAAAGATAAAAGTGGCAGGACAATTGCTCAAATAGAAATGTCCCAAAATCGGATGTTCAAACTAAACTTGAGGAATATACAGGAGAAATGTATGCAAGTGAAGATACAATACAAAGCAACCTGGTGGCACAGGAGATTTGGACACCTTCACTATGGTGGTCTGAGAGAGATGTCAAACAAAGGGATAGTTTTCATGGAATTCCAAACATGGATTTTACAGGAAATTTTTGTGAAGATTGTGTATTGGGAAAGCAAACAAGAAATTCTTTCCAAAAGAAGTCAATCTACCATGCTACAAAGCCTCTCGAGTTGGTACATACGGATATTTGTGGTCCTTTCACACCCAAGTCATATAGCTTCAAGAGGTATTTTCTCACGTTTATTGATGACTACTCTCGAAGAACATGGGTTTATTTTTTAAAAGAAAAATCTGAAGCCTTAAAAGCATTCAAGAAATTCAAAGTACTTGTTGAAAAAAAGACAGGAATGCATATTAAGGCATTGCGGTCAGATAGAGGGGGATAATACATATCAAATTCTTTCACTTTGTTAGGAATATGTTGTACTTGATGATAACTTCACAATCAATCAAATTGTATAAGTCATGTTTTGTAACTGTCAACGGATGAGACATTATAACTCTATCCGTTGACAGGTAGCTCATCAACGGATGAGGTTTTGTAGCATACTGCAGTACCTCTATGTTATCAGTTGATAGTGTTTTTATTCAGAGTCATTGATAAGTGGATTTTATATCCACTTGGAGCGTTCCATATCGGCTTAAATTGATTGACTTGGTCTCAAGTTTGTTGTATTTTTTATGTATTTTGTGTAGTTGTGCAGGGTTGTAGCTATCGGTTAGTGTTGGTGTTTCTAATCGATATTAGAGTGGAATTAAGCATTGGAATGAAGATTGGACACTTGTGTTATGCTATCAAGGAGTTACATATATCATGATATTGAATATGTTAGCTAATGCAAAAGAAACGGAGGAGAAAGGAACAAATTTGTGTAAAATTCGGATTTCTGAGACGGTTGCGCAGTCTACACTGTTTTGGACATATCTGGAGTTCTAGAAATCCGTTTTCAGCGATCTTACTGCCCACGCGAATCTTGGGAGATTTTCTATAATATGGGACAGGTGTTGCACGAGCAGGTTGCGCGTGGTGGGCGCAGATTGCGCGACAAACAGACTGATGGGCGCAGGTTACACGCGCGCAGTGCTGAAAAATTACAGTTTTTACTATTTTGGCCATATCTTGAGTTTTAGAAGTCCTTTTGAGGCCCGTAAGTAGTCCACGCGAAGATAACGGAATTCTCTATCATTCTAAAGTGGTCCAGAGGTCCAAATACACCTGGAACGGTCTAGAAATACTGAATAAAAGTCAGCTACGAATTTTCCTTAAAAACAGAATCAGTTTAGGAAACGTATTTTGCAGAAATTCTATTATAATTCTGTTTTGGTATTTTCTTGCTGGGCAAGACTTCTAGAGCCTATATAAACACATCCAACCTTTGCAATTTGTATCATTAGGAGTAGAACCATTACATATCAATTACTTAGGATTATTTGTATTTTTTCATACTTTGTTTTTATCATGGTTTCATCAGATCCCATGATGACGAGCGGTTCGATTATGAACTAATCATTGTCATGGGATTCTAACGGATTTATTTATGGAGTTTAGTATCTTGATGCTTTAAAGATCTATGTGTGATGTATATTTGATATCCTCGTATGGTTATGCTTACTTGATAGATGCGTCATGAACATCTAATTTGTTAATCTCTTGTGAAGTGAAAGTGGATCTTGAGATTTAGAACTTGCCATGCTAGCATAGGTTCATGATTGTTTATCAACATGATTCGTAGTATGAGATGAAAATACTTATATTGCCCTGTGTGATCTTTATGGATAACTTGCTCTTCAACCGTTATGTTTTCAAATTCTATAGACATATAGGGTCTAAGCATAATTGGTGTCTATTCATCTTCTATCTCTTTTGTGGATGTATGTTTAGTTTGGTATACGTATGCTGACAGGTAGCGTGTACTTGTTTCGTGTTATCCGATCAGATATCATAACCATTGCATATAGGGATTAAAGGCGTTAGATCTAAGCAAAGTATTTAATGAAGTTAGGATTCCATGCTTTCTCTTGCAGAAGTAATTCGATTCCAATTCTCGTTAGTTAGTTAATTCTTAGCTTGTTAATTTAATTCTTAGTTTAATTTAGATAATCAAAACCTAATATTGTTATTTGTCTTAGCAGTGCATAATAACCATACTTTGTTGCATAGGTACAAAACTGAATTAAAACCATAACCAGATCTCTGTGGGAACGAATTCGACTTATTCATATATTACTTGTGATCACGTACGCTTGCGTGAATTAGTATTAACAGTCATGCTAACCATCATTGGATAGGCAGAATAGGGTAGCCAATTGTAAATAAGCTATGCTATGTAATCCTGTCTAAGTGAAAGTGTATCAACGGATGAAGACAGAACTCTATCAACGGATACAACTCATATCCACTCTATCAACGGATACAGCACAAATCTCAATATCAACGGATACAGTTCAATATATCATCAACGGATATTAGTGTACAATGTCAACGGATAATCATTGACACTTACTTCTATGCTAGCTGGGAATTAGCAGTTGATAAGGACAGGTTTGACTGACAGATCGCATGGGTTGATAGTAGGTATAAAAAGCAGTATGGCAGCCATACTTTGGAAACGCAGAAGAAAGAAGCATTCCATTTATACAGTACATACAAGAAAGGTGCAGGGGACATATCTGCTCACAAGGACAACCTTTCAGCTACATGTGGATTTGGAGTGGAGTAGCAAGTCAACTTGAATTAGATTAATATTATCTTATTCCTGTAGTACTTGTAAACTTGGGATATATAACCAAGTGTAGCAACTCTTTAGAAACTGAGAAAATAGACATATTTGCTTAGGGTTTCTTGAATATTTTTAGAAGCAAAGAGTTGTAAAACAGAAGCTGTGTACATTTGTATCACAGAGTTTTCTTCGAATAAAAGTCTCAGGTGGTACATTTAACCACCTGATTTTTTATGTGTTTGTGAATCATTTCTCATTCAGCAATTATCTCCTTATAGATTTCTGTGGTTCTTATCAGAAATTTATAAATATCAAGAATTGTATTCAACCCCCCCTTCTACAATTATACAAGTGTGTAATCTGGGAATAACACTGAATACTGTGAAGAACAGGGCATTAGAAGGTTCTTGACAACCCCATATTCACCACAGCAGAATGGCATGGCTGAAAGAAAAAATCGAACAATCTTAGACATGGTAAGATCAATGTTAAAGAGCAAAGAACTACCAAAGGAACTATGGGTAGAAGCTGTTCAGTGTGCAGTTTATATTCAGAACCGGTGTGTACACTCAAATTTGGGAGATAAAACACCTCAGGAATTGTGGAATGGAAAGAAACCTACTGTATCACATTTAAAAGTTTTTGGAAGTACAACATACTCTCATGTACCAGACCAGAAAAGAACAAAGCTGGACGACAAAAGCAAGAAATACATTTTCATTGGGTATGATGAGAAAACAAAAGCCTATAGACTTCTTGACCCGGTTGCTATGAAGGTTATTATGAGTCTAGATGTGAAGATCCAAGAAGATGATGCATGGAACTGGAGTGAAGCACATGGAGAAGAAGCAAAAGAAGATGATATTCAAATTTCTAAAATCTCAGCAACAAGCTCTAATGCATCCGAAGAAGAAGAATCAGATGAGGATGAGCCCAGGAATCCTAGAACGAGAAGTTTACAAGATATATATCAGCATGGTGAAGTGCATCTAGTGTGTTTGGTAGCTGATGCAGAAAATGTAGACTATGAAGAAGCAGTGAAAGACAAGAAGTGGAAGGCTGCAATGGATGAAGAAATCAAAGCTATTGAAAAGAACAAAACCTGGGAACTTGTTGAACCTCCAGAAGGAAGTAAACCCATCGATATTAAATGGGTTTATAAGAAGAAAATGAATGCTCAAGGAGTAGTAGAAAGATATAAGGCGCGCTTGGTTGCAAATGGCTATCGACAAAAAGCTGGAATAGATTACGATGAGGTGTTCGCACATGTTGCAAGAATGGAGACAATATGACTTTTAATCTCACAAGCAGCTCAATGCAAGTGGCCTATTTACCAGATGGATGTGAAATCTGCGTTCTTAAATGGATTGCTCGAAGAAGTGGTGTACGTAAACCAGCCACCCGGATATGAAAAAGCAGGGAAAGAAGGAATGGTGTTAAAATTATACAAGGCATTGTATGGTTTAAAACAGGCGCCACGAGCTTGGAACACTCGCATTGATGCCTACTTCAAAAAGAATGGATTTGTGCAATGTCCTTATGAAGCTGCTTTATATGTCAAAGAATGACATGGTAATTTACTACTCGTTGCACTTTATGTGGATGATCTTATTTTTATGGGGAACAATGAAGTGATGATTAAAGATTTTAAAAAGGAGATGACTCAAGAATTTGAGATGACTGACTTGGGCTTCATGAGATATTTTCTTGGCATTGAGGTGAAGCAAGAAAAGTCAGGTATTTTTATTTCTCAAGAAGCATATGCAAACAATATTTTGAAGAAATTTAGGATGGAGCACTGCAATCCAGTAGCAACTCCGATGGAACAGGGCGTCAAACTCTCTAAATTTGAGGGAGGAAAGTCCGTAGAAGCAAATTTATATCAGAGTTTGGTTGGGAGCTTGAGATATCTTACCTGCACAAGGCCTGACATTGCATATAGTGTTGGTATTATAAGCAGATTTATGGAAGATCCAAAACAGTCACATTGGAAAGCAGTTAAAAGGATTCTGAGATATATTCAAGGAACAAAGTCACTAGGATTGTTTTATTCAAGCACTGCGGACTACAAGTTATTGGGATACTCAGATAGTGATTGGTGTGGAGATGTGGATGATCGTAAAAGCACTACAGGATATATGTTTTTTATGGGAGACACGTCGTTTACATGGTATTCTAAGAAGCAACCTATAGTTTCATTATCAACATGCGAGGCAGAATATGTGGCGGCTTCTTGCTGTGTTTGTCATGCTATTTGGTTAAGAAGGTTGCTTAGTGAATTAAGTTCTCCACAACAAAAGTCTACTGAAATTCGAATTGATAATAAGTTAGCAATTGAGCTTGCCAAAAATCCCGTACATCATGAAAGGAGCAAACACATTGATGTTAGATTTCATTTTATTCGTGAGCATGTGAAGGAGAAGAATGTGCATTTGCGTCATGTTATTAGTCGTGATCAGATTGCGGATGTGCTGACCAAACCGTTGTCCAGAAATTGGTTTGATACATACAAAAGGTTGATGGGAATGAAAGATCGAAAATAGTTAGTTTAAGGGAGGAATATGTTGGATAAACTTAACTCTTGTGTTTTAAGGAATGTTCTTGAAGGCTACACTTACATTCATTGAACTTGAAAATGTATCTGTTTTAGATTCATGTATGTTGGTTGATATTCTCCTTATGATTTACAAAGAAATATGTATTTAAGGAGAATAATTTCAGATCAAATGTAACACAAGAAATACAAGAAATATAGTTCTATTTTGTGTTCTGCACATTACATACCAACATAATACTTGAATCCATACTTTAAAACACTAACATTGCCAACACTAAAGTCTTTGATATGAATGGAAAGAAACAGGCTCTTGTCATGTTTGAAACTGAGGAGCAGGCTACCGAGGCCCTAGTTTGCAAGCATGCTACATCCCTTGGTGGTCAAATGATCCGGATTTCCTTTTCTCAGTTGCAGAATATATGATGCTCTGCCATGTGGAACACAATTAGATATTCTTATTGGCATTTAACTGAAGGCATTTTCTGGCACAAGGACATGTTCTTAAACATTGTGTCTTTGTTGTATCTTTAGCTCTACTGTGATGCTGTAGTGGATATCTTTGCTCCTGATTTTGTATGATGATTTTTCTCTCATTCTTCTAGGTTAGGAGTTGTTTGTTGTTATATACACGCGAGTCCGAGTTTTTTTTAGTAGGAATGAACATTCGGTTCGGTTAACCAAATACCGAATCGAAATAAACGAAATAATTATATTTCGGTTTTAATTCGATTATGGTATTTTCAGTTATTCGGTTATTTCGGTTTTTTAACCGAAATTACCGAATTAACCGAAATATATAATAAAATATTTATATTAATATTATCTCTTCTTATTTCTTAATTCTTTTATCAGTATTTTATATGTAAAATAATAATTTTATATATGTAAAATAATAATTTTTTTATATGTAAAATAATAAATTTTTTACATGTAAAATAATAATTTATATATATATAATAATAATATTTATATTTTTATATTTAATATGTAAAATAAAATATATAAATATATATAATTCGGTTATTTCGGTAAAATAACCGAAATAAATATTTCGGTTCGGTTACCGAACCGAAATATTTCGATTCCTTATTCGATTATATTATTTGGCCTTATTCAATATTTCGGTTATTTTAGTATTCGATAATTCGGTTCGATTATAACCGAATAATCAATCCTATTTTTTATGAAAAAAACAATTGGAAGTAGAGAGAAATGAAACGTGGTTATCACTTGCACTAACTTGCCCTTTATAATGAGAATGTGAGGAAGAACAAGTGATATGGATGAAAAAAATGATGATTAAAAAATATCATTATCCTTTATCCCATGATGAAGTGAAAATGTAAGTATTTTTACTTTCTTCCCTAGTGAGGAGGCATGGTTAACGTGTGAAATTTTACTTTATGTTTACTTGTATAGTTGTATGTAGTATCCCTTTACATAGGTTGCAGCAAAAATAAAATAATTTGGCTTTTTATTTGTTTGATCCTATCATCCGAAATTTTGATTCTAAGTTTCTTAACTTTAAAAGTTGGTTTTATATGCGTTAAAAAAAACATTGACCAAAATGCCAAATATAAAACTGATCGATTTTTTCCTTAGGATAAAATCAAATCACCCACTCAAACAACCCACGTGCAACAATAAAATTGTAGGATGTCTCTTTCAATTACATAAAATATCAAACCACCCTGAATTCACCACGGAAATGAGTACTAAAAGTCCAAATAAAATAGACCAAATAAAAGCTCAACTTCATGGTTGTAAAAATCGGTAATCGATATAAATTGGTTGAGGTACTGATTTAAGATTAATTGGATAATTGGAAATTAATTGAAGTATTAATCGGATATTATAATAATATTTAATATATTAGTCTAATTTACAATTAAGTATATCATTTTAAATAAATTTACAGAATTAATCGGATTTCAAAAATCAAATCAACTAATTACCTTACAGGGGATTAATCGGGGATTAACCTCCGGAATTTTTATAACCATGCCCAACGAAGAGATATGAAGTGCAAATTGTTGTAAAATAATACAGTATTACTATTATTCTGATTTCTGAACACTCTCAAAAATACTTGTACAAATTTATTTTCACTTCCTTTTGCAACATTAAAAAAGCATAAAATTAAAAAAGAAACTCAATTCAAAGATGATAACTTGATTGTCAATCTCTCTCACCCACAAAACACACACCGACGCACTTTGGTTAGTAGATATGTCTTGTACACATGCACTGTCATGCTAATAAAAACAGTCAAACAATGTGAACCTACGGGCTCGGTTTGTTGAATCCTTTTGGCCCCTTTCCTTTAATGTAACACACAATCCAAATCCAAACTACTGTTTTCTTTGTTCTCCTTTGTCTTTATGATTCAAGATTTTGCATCTATATCTTTTACCATCATAAAAAGGTGGTACATGTATATCACATACTGTTTTATTAAAACCAGCCCTTGGTTTTTTATTTATTTAGTTTGTTCCTTGAAATTTACATTTATATATTTTGAGATTTATAATTCTCTTTGGTTCTAGCAAAACTGAGTAGGGGGTGTATGTGCATGATATATAAAGGTGGCGGATTCCGGTGAATCTCCGGCTAAGGAAACCACCCATGATGGTAGCCAAGAAATGAATCTACCACCACAACAGTACTTGGCGGCGGAGAGACCCACCATGGTGACAAGTGAATTAGCACAAGTTGTACATGGTCATCATAAGTCAGATGATGAATTGCAATATTCTTACAGGCCTGAAAGTGGTATGATGTGGTTTGGAGGTGGAAGTGAACATGGTTATAACTCAGGTTCAAGCATGGCTACATGGGCTGCTGGTCAAAAGAGGACAAGAAGTGATCAAGAAACTACTAGTAGTGTGAATCAATTTTCTGGACAACACAACTTGCAAAAGCTTCAAAGAGGGGACTCATCTTCTCTTTCATCTGGTTTGCTTTAATTTCTTTCATAATTTTTAATTACCATCTCTAATTCATTAATTTTTTTGCTTAACAGCTTCAAATCATTTCATTTTTGTATATATATCCTGTGATTTTTACAACTCCTTCAACTTTTTCCAACTTTAGTTCTTTTGCAAGTTCAACTGTTTGACAACATGGACAATGTTTTGATGTAAATTTGATATGAAGACATAAGATTCCTTTTGATCAAAAATTCAGAACGTATGTATTTAATTTCACATCCCAACAACTTTAAGTTGTTGATTAGTTGATGATGATTTCATGTGATTGCTTAATCCTGAAATTATACTGCTAGATATAGGAGATCATATGTTTGATGTTTCCTGTCTTCATAAAACAATTTATTAGTTAGTTTCAAAATACTGTAAATTTTTTGGTTACAAATTGAGAGCAAATGTTGCATTTTGACAATAAAAATTGGCTAAATCATCTCATATTGTATGTGGTGAACTGGTTATTGACATGTGTATCTTTGTCACAGTAAAAGAAGAAGCAACTAGCATTGCACCAGTCACTGCAGCTGAAACCCCTCCCCCTCCCCCTCCCCCGGGGATAACCCAGTCTGTGCCGCCTGCAGCATCATACGAAAGAAGAAAATATAGAGGAGTAAGACAAAGGCCATGGGGAAAATGGGCAGCAGAGATAAGAGATCCACACAAAGCAGCTAGAGTATGGTTAGGCACATTTGAAACAGCTGAAGCTGCAGCTAGAGCCTACGATGAAGCTGCCCTTAGGTTTCGTGGCAGCAGGGCCAAGCTTAATTTTCCAGAAAATGTCAGAATGGTTCAACCTCCGCCACCACCACCCCAGACAATGAGCAATTCCAGTTCTCCAGCCATTCCTTTGCAGCCACCGCAATATTCGAGTCAACAGTTTGAAGCTTCTGATACCCTCAAGGACTATTTCGAATACTCTCAGCTACTTCAGAGTACTGGAGACATTCAAATGCACCAGCACCCGAACTTATTACATCAAATGTTGAATGTCTCCACAGTACCTGCACAATCATTTAGCGGTTCTTTCTCTTCACAATCTTCGGTTACCATGTTGAATTCTCCGTTCACTCAACCGTTCTCGAATCAGCAAATTGGCTTGTTCCAACGACCACCTGCTGGAAGTACTGGAGGAGAGGGTGGTAGCCAAGATTTTCCGGCTACACCAAGCAGCATGTCCGACCAATTTCCCCCATCTTCTAGTAATTAGTACTAGTAATTTTGGTTACATCAGAGTTTTTTCATTTTTATTTTTCAAAAAATATACAAAAGGAGGTGCATGATATAATGTCTTTAAGTTATAAGTTGATATATACTTTGTGCTGAGCTGAACAGCATGTTTTTTCTGTATAAAGACAAGTAGGGTTCTGAAATGATGCCTTGATACACACATGCCTTATTGCCTTTAACCTCAAAAGAAGAAATATATAGTGGCCATTTGGATCATAAGATTAATTTCTACCCTGTTAACTGGATTGGGAATGAGATTTAATTACAAAATTGTATTTGAAAGCTCATTCCCGTTAGTTGGGTTAAAATGTCATGATCCAAACAATCCAATATAGACTTACTACGAGACTACATATGTAGTTCAACATGTTTTTGCAGTAGTTTTCATAAAAATGGATGATTTTTATATTTAATTAAGTGCGTGTCAAAAAGCCTTTATAAATAAAATATTTAATACCCAACTGTTGAATATATGATATGATTAATGATCCTGATAAACTCGCTTCTCTAAGAACTTGAGCTTTTAGGAGAAATACATGGTATTAGAGTTCTGGTTGTGGGAGGTCTCAATTTCGAGTTCCTCCTAACCCCAATATTCTAATTTATTGAAATATTGAAATGTGTGTCATGTGGACCAAAAAGGGACGAGATCTTCACCTAATATTAAAAATCGGCGAATCGAATGTTAGAATCCACGAACCACCTAGTGATCCACTCTTGATCCATGATACTAAATGTGAATATAAGGTTGTGTGATTAGGCGAATGATCTACGAATTTGAGTGAATTGACAGGATTCTAGAAAATTATGCTACTTATCTGAGTGATGGATCTAGGAGGTGCAGAGGTCTGGACCTATTGCCCGCAAGATTGGAGTATAATTAATTCAGGTAGAATATATTACTCCACTAGCAGTGTTTGTAGATCATTGCCTCCATTTTTTACCGTATGACCCGTGTTTACTCTTACAAAAGTCGGCTCGGACATCCATTATAAAAACAAAGATAACTAGTACTCCCTCATCCTTCGAGCTTCTTATCATTTGCGGACCAAAGTTCGGTATTGATTTTAAAATGCATTTTAAGGATAGTTCTATAATTTATTTTTAAAATTTTCAATTTTTATATAAAAATAGGATTGTTTTATTTTTGTAAAAAGTAAATATCAAAAATAAGTTATAAAACTATCCTTAAAATATACTTTAAAATATGTATCAGACACGCAATTTTTTATGTAAAGAAATGAGAGGGAGGGGGAGTAGTAAAATTTAGTAGCCATTCTACGGAAGGAGGATATGGTTGCATTGCACCACCTATTTGTACACTTTGTACCTTTGAATTGCACTGTGCTAAAACGTGATTTAATTTTCTACTACCAACGTCTTCAAATGAAATGGTCATCTGCTTAAATAATGCTACTAAATTAAATACATAAAGATATTATCTTTTGATGGGTATAAGTTCAATTTGTGGGTTGTTAGTTTTGATTGCTTTTGAGAGAGGACCGAATATAACTTTCACGCATGCCATTTATACATATATAATTCATGATTGTCAAACTTTGAATTAAATTAAATATTAAGAATGTCAATGTACATTCAAAATACGTAATATGTTGTCAATGTACATTCAAAATACGTAATATGTTGTATACCTACAAGGTTTACTTGTACTCAAATATTAACAATGTCAAAGTACATACAGATTGCGTATTTACCATAAGATTTATTTGAAGAAAAAATGGTAAAGGTTATGTAAAGAATAAATCATATAATTGTGATCGAATTTATTCTCGTTTGACATTTTTATGATCAAAATTTTAAATATGTATTATGGTGACCAAACATTAGATTTATTAATTTTTAGAAGGGTCAAAATTTTAAATATGTATTATGGTGACCAAACATTAGATTTATTTTTAGAAGGGTGGTTAAGGAATATTTTCGATAAAAAATATAATATTTTTATCAAAAAAGTTATACTTAACCATTTTTTACAAATTATTAAAATAGATAAAGTTAAGCCACCAAATTATAATTTATTCTTCGGTAAAACCGATTCAAATATTAGACAATTAAACCGATTCAAACTTTTTATTTTATTTTTATTTAGTAATTGTATTATAGGATGCGATGGAATAAGAGCATCTACGATCATCCCAAGCCCTTAACTAAAAATCTACTGTACATATTATGCATTAAATGGGATCTTTAAAAATTTGGCGAATATTCATTTATATTTAATAATATATTTAAAAGTTTCTAAAATTTTATTTATTAATATATTTAACGAAATTATTCATTTATTATATTATTCCAATTTGGAACCGAAAAATATTATTTATTTGATTAGGTTATTCGTTTATCGAGGTTATACTGTAATACATTACAGATTCAATCAATTTTACATAATCAATATTTTACCAATCATTTTACAAAACACTGTCTAACTTCGTAATAAGAATTTATATATTTTTGTCCCAAATTCACTTTTTTTTAAAAATTCCGTAGTACAGAAGAATATAATGTATGAATACATAATTATGCATATACATTTCAGTAAATTGATATTATGCTATTTATTTATTTATAGAGGTAATCAAATCAAGTTTGCAGTTGCATTTTATTTATAAATAAATTCAACTGACTTTGTAGAAATATGATTTAAAAAATAAATACTAATGTGAGTATAAAAAAGGTGGGATTGTTTCTGGTTCTACCTACCTTCTAGAATGTCTTTCACCTCAGAACTCGATGTATATCTTGTGTTGTATTTGTGCCTATCTACATTTTCACAAACAAACAAACGTGTCAGTGTCATAAACACGTGCGAAGTCACGTGAGCAGATTTTTAAATCCATCATTTCGGACACGTGTTTGTCGCTTGGTTAACAAAACACAAAGTGCGAAATGTTGGGCGGATTAGGTGGGACCGTTCCCACTCAATTTTAGCTCGTGAAAAATCACAGACTACAATAGTCGTCGTATATACTTTAAAGAGTAAATCTTGGATTACACTATTAGTATTAAAAAAATGTTTTTGGCGGGGTTGATTTTAAGAAAATAGAAAAAAATATAATTATAGAGTAATATACTAGTTGTATAATGTAGGTAGTGTTTTAGTAGTGTAAAAGGTTGTAGTCCAAGATTTATTTACTTTAAATATTCCCTCCATTCGGTATAAATTACACATTTTAATATGTTTGATTAAGCTATTAATAAATAATATTTTTTCAATTTTTTACGTTTAATATAAAAAATAAAAATACATAAAAGTTCAAAGAATCATAAAAATGGACGAATGCGTACAGTGGAAATATCACAATACATTGGAACAATGAACATGAACATCGATAAATTAATATTTGTTAAACGAATAATTTCATCAAATAAATAAATTTTTTGGTCCCGACATAATAAAAATAGTGTATTTTTGATCTTGATAAATAAATAATTTATGTTAATAAATAAAATGTTTCGATTTCGAACGTATTCATTTATCGAGATTTAACCGTATAGTTTCATAAAAACATCATGAATTTGGACACGTGTTTGTTAGCTTTCGATCAAAAGCATAGTCGTTCGGAATAAGTCCAATCTCAAATGTAAAATAACTAATTAAAAAGTGTTTTATGTTAAAATAGAATTTCAATTCCAATCTATACTATTATATAAAAGCCGAAACATTAAAAGTTTGGTTGGTTGGTTGGTTGGTACCTATTGATTTTACTTATTTACCCTTACTTAATTACAGATAAAATCTTTTTTTATATTTTATCTAACTAGATTTTTTTCTTTACTAATCAATTTCCTTTTTCAGGTTAAACATGTTACCTTTAAAATTTTTGTTTTGCTAATCAATTTCCTTTTTCAGGTTAAACATGTTACCTTTTCTTTTCTTTTTAATAACTAAGCAGTTTCCTTTTTTAGATCTATACTATTATATAAAAGCCGAAACATTAAAAGTTTGGTTGGTTGGTTGGTTGGTACCTATTGATTTTACTTATTTACCCTTACTTAATTACAGATAAAATCTTTTTTTATATTTTATCTAACTAGATTTTTTTCTTTACTAATCAATTTCCTTTTTCAGGTTAAACATGTTACCTTTAAAATTTTTGTTTTGCTAATCAATTTCCTTTTTCAGGTTAAACATGTTACCTTTTCTTTTCTTTTTAATAACTAAGCAGTTTCCTTTTTTAGGTAAAATATAATATCTTCTCTATGTTATTTAACTAAAAAGCATATTATAATTACTATTAACTAATTAATTAATTTTTTCATTCAAATTATCTTTTCTCTTTTCTCTAACTAAAATATCTCTTTTTCCAATTATATTTGATTTTACTTATTTACCCTTACTTAATTACAGATAAAATCTTTTTTTATATTTTATCTAACTAGATTTTTTTCTTTACTAATCAATTTCCTTTTTCAGGTTAAACATGTTACCTTTAAAATTTTTGCTTTGCTAATCAATTTCCTTTTTCAGGTTAAACATGTTACCTTTTCTTTTCTTTTTAATAACTAAGCAGTTTCCTTTTTTAGGTAAAATATAATATCTTCTCTATGTTATTTAACTAAAAAGCATATTATAATTACTATTAACTAATTAATTAATTTTTTCATTCAAATTATCTTTTCTCTTTTCTCTAACTAAAATATCTCTTTTTCCAATTATATCACGGGTTATACCATTTAAAAATCTTCTTTTATTTTTTATTTAACTAAAATTTAATCAATTTACTTTTTCAGGTTAAACATGTTACCTTTTTTTTTTAATAACTAAGCAGTTTCATTTTTCAGGTAAAATATAATATATTATATATGTTATCTAACTAAAAAGCATATTATAATTACTATTAACTAATTAATTAATTTTTTCATTCAAATTATCTTTTCTCTTTTCTCCAACTAAAATATCTCTTTTTCCAATTATATCACGGGTTACCATTTAAAAATAATCTTTTATATTTTATTTAACTAAAATTTTTACTTTACTAATCAATCCACTTTTTCAAGTTAAACATGTTACCTTTTTTTTAATAACTAAGAAGTTTCCTTTTTCAGGTAAAATGTAATATCTTTTATATTTTATCTAATTAAAAAAACAAATTATAATTACTCTTAACTAATAAATTAATTTTTTATCTTTTCTCTTTTCTCTAACTAAATTATTTTTTTCCCAATTATATCACGGGTTACCTTTTTCAGCCAAAACAAGTTACCTTTTTTATTTTCTCTAACTAAAACCTCTCTTTTTCAAATTATGATTCTATTTAATAAAAATAAAATCATAATATTATAATGTTATTAATTAACCGATTACCTTTTCAGCTAAAAGTGTATCATCTTTTCTATTTTTTCTAATTAAATTCCTTTTTTAAAAATATCATGGGTAACATTAATTTCTCATTTTCTAAAAATATTATCAGCAATTTTATTTAGTAAAATCGCAATTAAATTATAATTACTATAAATTATAAACTAATCAATTACCATTTTCACCTAAAGTATGTCACCTTTTAATTTTCACGTTACCTTTTTCTATTTTTTCAAACTAAAATTTCTCTTTTTCCAATTATATCTTGGACGACTCTATTTAATTAAATTAAATAATAATATTATAATACTAATATTAACGATTATCCTTTATAGCTAAAACATATCATCTTTTTCCTATATTATCTAACTAAAATTCCTCTTTAGAAATATCACGAGCAACATTAATTTCTCCTTTTCTAAAAACATTACGAGCAATTTTATTTTGTAAAATAACATAATTAAATTATAATTACTGTAAATTAATGAATTACCCTTTTCACCTAAAATATATTACCTTTTCAATTTTCTCTAACTAAATCCTCTCTTTTTCCAATTATATCACGGGCATTCTATTTAATAAAATAAAATAATAATTTTATAATTACTAATAAATAACTTATTACCTTTTCAACTAAAACCTATCGCATTTTCTATATTTTTTTAAACTAAAATCATTCCTTTTAAAGAAATATCATGGATAACATTTATATAATTATGATCATCATCTCCTTTAAATATTTAAGCCTCCAAAATTCATATTTAAAAAAAGTTAATAATTTTTTTTATAATATTAAAAAAATTCCGTGCATCGCACGGGTTTTAAGCTAGTATTAATTAAATTTTGTACTTATATAATTTCAAGTTTAATTAATTTTTGCTCTTTTTTTAATTTTCAGAAAAATACATCAATATTGAACTTATAAATGAATAAATGATGATTTGAAATGTATGCATAAATGTATACTTGATTTCAAATTTGTAATCAAGTATACATTTATATATATACATTCAATTATAATACCATTTTGAAGATGAGTATTTTAGTATTTGTTTGATGCTATAATATAGCAAAAATTAAGAATGATAGTACATTGAACTTGTTCTTGGAATAGCTGTCTGTTTGTTTGTTTGTTTTTTGTTTTTTTTTTTTTGTGTTTTTACCTACTAAACTTTGGAGAAACAGTAAAAGATAGGTAATTTAGGCAGCTATCTGCCTTTTGTCTTTTTTTGAAAGACTACTGGGGCATAAATACTCATTAACAAAAAAATAAAGGATCCGATCCTAACCATTGACCGCAGTAGTCTTTCGAAAAATTTTAGCGAATAAATTTAATACAAAAAATTAATTTGAAAGCAGAATGATCACTTAATCGTGTCACTCACTCTTTATACGCCTAATTTTTTTTTGAAAATCTTATACGCCTAATTTTTGTTTTTTTCTGAAACAAATCGTACTTGCGTTATTTAGAAATTATCACTTTCGAGTACATGATTAGCAAATGCAGGGAAGTGACAGATCACTCTCCATAGCTTGATATATAATTTGTGCAGCATTTACAAGCAAAAAAACCACACAATTCACAGACCGATAATCGAATTACTAGCACTTGATCAATGTGTTTTATTGATTTTGTCCAAGAAATGGTTTCTCGAAGTCTAATGGCTTCAACTTCTCGTGATTGCCAATTACCTTATCTGACAACAGCTCGTTCCAACCTGATTTTCCCTCCAAACTTGGAGCAAATTCCGAACTACAGCCAATACACCAAACAAGATAGCAAATAGAAAACACAACCAAAACATAAATCCCAAAAAATGGGGATAAATTAACAACCCAAAAAAATTGGGGACAATCAACAATCCAAAAAAATGGGTACGATAAAAGAGATCTCACTCAAAAAGGATTGTATCTCAATTTTATTGAAAAATTTAAAAAAATAAAAATTAAAGATTTAGAAAAGGAGAAAATGGGATGAGAAGATAGGTGGGATGGACGTGGATTTAATGGAAGGATGGGGCGGTAAATGATGGGGGAAGGATGGGTGTTTTTAAGATTGTTCTTGTTCGCTGAAATAGTTAGGCATGCTAACCATCATTTATTAAGTAACAACAGCACGTCAGCACCTAGTAAATGCATATCTATTAGAGGTGTACATGGGTTGATAAAACCGATTAAATCGATTCAAACCGATACTATTTCACCTGATTCAAACCGATTTTTTTAAAATGATATATAATTGGATTGAAAAAAATGTTAACCCGATTTAAATGGGTTGGGTACAGGTTTTAATTTTTTTTACCCGAACCAACCCAACCCTATTAAAAAATAAATTAATTTTAATAAAATATTTTTTATATCCATGATCCATTATTGCAATGGCCCATTTACATTGACTCAGTTCAGTTAAAATACAAATTAGTAGTAGACGACCCAGACTAATAGGAAATATTGACCCAACCCAACAACAACAAGTATTCAAACCCTAGATCTCATTGCTATAAAAACTCTTAAGCCTAAGTCGCGACACAAATTCAAATATCTGATTGTTGTTCTTCCCCATTTATCCAGAAGTGTTTCGTGTACCCAGAAGTGTTCGAAAGTATTATGAGGCTATCAAGATTGAAAATAGAGTGCCTTTTGCTACGTGCTCAAGTCTTTGTACCAATCATGTATATTCATGTATTTTGTCATGCAAACTATTAAAATACATGAAGCTTATTGAGAGAAAGTAACAACATCTTATCTGTTATAGAAACTATGAAATGCAAGTTGTATGTTAAATTTTTTAAACATATGCTCAAACCTTTCATTAATTCTTTCAGCAACCACAAAAATAATAACAATTTTTTATGCAGTTTTTTTAATATTTATTCATAACCCGTCCAAACCGATCCAAACCAATCCAAACCGATTGGGTTGGATTGGATTGGATTATGAATTTAATATTAGTGGATTGGGTTGAAAATTTTTCAAACCGATTAAATTGGGTTGGGTCAAAAAATTCGCCCAACCCGAACCGTGTACACCCCTAATATCTACCGGGTACACGACAAATCGCAATTCAAATTTCTAAATTATTAGGTAAAATTGTTGTCAGAAATAGTTTCAAACTACTCCTCCATCCAATTCATTTTTTTTACATGTTTTTAACATTGCTGGACATGCATTTTAAAAATTCTATAAAATATAGTTACATAATTTATTTTTAAAATTTTCATTTTTTAATAAAAATATAACCACCAATTTTTTATTCATAAGAAAAAAATTAAAAATAAATTATAGAAATATACTTTATAGCCTTAAAAACAGAGGGAGTACCTGGTAGACTTATAAGTCCTCAGAAACAGGCCTACTATGGTAGCACACATTTATGGCTTATGGTTTGCGCATCAGTTTAACTTAAACTCGAAGTTCACATAGTGGTAACTGGTAAGTGTTGATACCATTAACTGGTGATATATATTCGAATACCCATAAAAGGACAGCTTAAGCATTGCTGAATTAACCTTACATATCCATATACTCCGCTACAACAGGGAAATGTTGATAATCACACAACAGGGAAATAAACTGAAATAACCAATTTACCACTACAACAGGGATTTGAAGACAAAAAAAAAAAAAAAAAGGAATTGATAATCACACTAATCCTCTAAATAATAACACAGCCCACATATTCTATCCGCTTTCTAAAAGAAAAGAAGACCAAGTATCACCAGGAACAAATAAAACAAAAGAAAGAAAATAAAAGAGGTAATGTAGTAGCAATTCTACCTAAAATGAGGGTTAGATTTGATTACATGCAATCGAAGAGGCCACCAACTCTTTTTAACCTAAAACCAACAGTACTATGTACTGCATTCGGCACAGACAAGATCAACCACATCAACACCTTTGAACCCCTTTTCATTTAGACACTTCCTTAGAAGCAGGGTAACCATTACTTTCTGCAACATTGGAGTTCATGCCAACGACCTCTGGGGCAATCTCCCAACTCCCACTTCTTCTTTCCCAGCTAGAATGCCTTGTATCCAATTGACCTGTGGGAGGTCTTCGGTCTGAACCCACAACGGAATCAAATTCTGAGGAATTATGACGATGGACTTCACTTCCTCTGCTGCGTATATCTGCCTCAATATCTTCAATGTTGTGACGCTGAGAGATTTTCATCAGATCACCACCAAGCTCTAGGTCATCCTCCACCTTCATGCGCCGATCCTCATTGGCATCCTGGGTTTCTGAGGTCCGACTGGTAGGCAAAGGAGGCCTTTGTACCTCCTCCTCCTGCACATAGGCTCGGAATTTGTTTCTTGAGGGCTTTATGGTTGAACAGAATACTTCTCGAAAATTACTCAGGCAACCCAGATTGTAAACATTTATCCTGTTGTCAGCTCTGTAACGGAAATTCTCATAGGTAGTCTGAAAAGAAAAGTTTATATCAAGTTCAACCAGATCACACCAAAGAATAATAACAACGTTCCCAATAGAGCCCCATTGTTATCCATGAAAAAGAGTCCCTAATTTGCACCTTCGTGATGTGGAATAATTAGGAGTTCATTCATCAATGATTACATATTTACATATAAACGTTTGGAGATACATTCCGTAGATTGATTTTTTTTAAAATTTGTGTATAACAATTGAACCTTAATGATAAGGACCTATTGTACCTCATTGGCAACTGGCAATTACACGATGTCTAGTCTATTACATATGAACGTTTGGAGATACACGAGGTCTAGTCTATTATTTGTTTTGCAAATTCAATATTAATCATTTCACTTTCTGGAGTTCATCCTGGGAGTTGTCCTAAAGCCTGCACTCTCTTGTCCTACACCAAATTGATGTCTAGGACCATAATGGAAAGAAATATATCCTAAAAACAACAAGCAGCTAGTAAAAGCATGCCCAGCTCAACAACACTCCATTAGATGTATATCATCTCTTCGATTCCATTTGTCTGGACTAAAATGCAGGAATGTGCCAAAAAGTATAGCCATAACTCATAAGCACATAAAGCTGTCAATAAATTTTAAAAAAACAAATATATGGAACAACAATCATATTTAGTTTATTTCTCAGTATCTGTCAAACTCAAACTATTTCAGTTGAAATCATAATGTCAACCAGATGGCTACTATCGATAAAATAAAAAGATGCATAATGAGTTAGTCTATTAGCACAAGAGGACGCGGCTCCCATGAAGGACAAAGACTACCCTTAAGCTATATTTCGTTTGAAAGAATGAAATCAAGAGAAAATGGAATGAAATTTGTACTATCCTATGGGTTAATATTTAAAAAAATTATACATTTATCCATTCAACTTGAATTCACCAGTTTAAAAATAAACGTTCCACTATCCTTTCAACCCATTTTCTTCACAAACCTCGTCACAAGAACATTACATTCTTTCAAAAATAAAAAGAGTAAATTACAGTTTGTACAGTATCTTTAGGCCTTTTGTCATTATGGTCTCAAACTTAGTTTCCTAGCAGTTTGCACTCCAAACTTAAAGTCTCCTTTCAGTTTGCATCCCATTGACCACTTTCCATCCAATCTCGCCGTTAACGTTAAAAATCTAAGGGAATTATTGTCATTACGGCATTTACTCTTAATTTTATCCCCAAATTTATTTACAGAGCATAAAATTGTCGGGGTAGTTACTTAGCCCTAATCACACAGAACTCTCATAATTTTTAATCGTTTACGAGTTGTTGGAGAAGAAGAAGAGCAGTGGCGGTGTTGGTTGGAGTTGTGAAGGGAAGAAGGAGATGGTGTTTGGCGTTGGAGATGGGTGGAAGGAGGGAGGTCGGAATGGCGGCTGAAGTAAAAGGGAGGGGCTGGAGTGAAGGGAGGAATTAAGGGGAGAAGGGGACGAGGCAGGAGGGGAGATGAGAGTGAAGGGGTTGAACAGAGGAGAAGAAGAGCGAAGGAGAAAAGAGGGAGTTTGTGGGGGCGGGTGAAGGACAGAGGAGAAGGGAGGAATGCGAGGTGGAGTGGTGAGATGGTTGTTGGCGATTGCGGTTTGATGGAGAGGTGCAGGTGGTGGGTGGGTTGTGTTGCAGCGATGGGAAATTAGGGACTGTTACAGGCGGTGGGTGTTGGAGAATATGGGTGGAGTGCTTGGTAGTGGACGTCGGTTGGGAGGTAGAGGAGGTAGAGGAGGTGGGTGTTGGGGAATATGCTTGCGTTGGTTGCGAGGTGGGTAGAGGAAGAGGGGGTGATGATGGTGGCGGTGCGAGTGAACGAGATGCGGCGGAGCTGGGTTGAATGAAATGGGGTGGTGGTAGTTGGCCGGAGTAAAAGGGGAGAGGGAAATGGGGTCAGGGATATGGTTTACGTTCTGCTGTGTATTTTTTTTAAGCTCACAACTGTGCAACAAGTGTGTAGGGAGTTAAAGTGTAAGGAGTTAAAAGTTCCCCTCATTAAATGTCGTAATGACAATAATACCCTCATATTTTTAACGTTAACGGCGAGATTGGATGGAAAGTGGTCAACAGGGTGCAAATTGAAAGGAGACCTTAAGTTTGGAGTGCAAACTGCCAAGAAACTAAGTTTGAGACCATAATGAAAAAATGCCTAAAGATAATGGGTGCAAACTATAATTTACTCAAATAAAAAAAAAAATTCACTGCCCTTTAGTTCTATTCACAATTAATCTTTTCATTTCTCCTAACTAAACAGAGCATTAGTGAACTTTTGTGCCATCACTATGATATCCTTCATAATTTCCATTTCCAACTTCTCGAGTTTTTAGACCTCACTATACTAAAAAAATTCTACTTAATTATAATTATATTAAAATTACAATCCACTACTCTTTAATGCAAGATGTTTTCATTATCAAATAGAATTTGCAAATTCCTCTTACCTTCATAATTTTTTCTTTATATTATAATCCTGTTTGAATTATAACATATTACTCTTTTGAGGATAAAATTTACAATAAATTCTTATTCAAATTTTAAAAATATAACTACGCCAAACAAAAATTATTATGCAAGAATTTTAATTGTAGAAAATGTTTAATATAATTTATTATATATGAAAAATGTTCTTAAAACTGGAGAACTAATAAGTTCTTCGGTGAATCCAATACTGACTTCTTTGCGAGAACACATTAAACATTTACCTACCGGAACCCATGTTTGCGGGGAGTCAACAACCACAAGTGCTACAAAATAGGGATCACCGGCGATCCTAGCTTAGGCTTAATAATAGGTAAGACACAGGTTTGAGTTTGCATCTTTTTAACATGCCTGGCTTAGAATTTCAAGTCATTTTATCAATTTTTGATTAGTTTTTTCTAACTGATTATGTACGTCTTCTTTCAATATTTGATTATTGGCTTAGTTCAATTCACAGAATAACTCGTTCTGTTTTTTGCATAATTAAGTATATTAAGGACACTTATTCTTAATGTTCATTATTGCTAAGTTGGTCAATGACAGAGGATTGTCTTGAATGAATTGTTTGAAGTCATAGCATAGTCTTGCTTAAATTTCAGATAATTAACATTGCATAACATCATTATCCAATAGTTGAAACATTCTACAATGTGAAAATGAATGCGTTTGTCACCAGTCTACTCCATACTATAAGATACATACCAAAAATTGAGTTCATAAGTTGAGCAACCATAGTTTTTTAGCTACGAGATCAGTCTTATTATATCAAGGAAAAAGAATTCGACTGACCTGATTTGTGCTTATCAGGTACAAGTGAAACCCAGTGAGTCCACCAACAAACCAGAGTGCAATAAAGCAATATAGCATTATTACAACGGACGCAGGTGAATGCTTCATAGCATACCAAACTGTTTCCTTGTTATCATCCATCAGAAACTTGAAATACAAGGCCGACATGGCAAACACGTAGATGCACAGAAGCATTGAAGAAGAAACAAATAAAAAGAAGTACCGGTAGTTGCGCTGCAGAAATTCACATTACAAAAGCAGTTAGAATTAGTATGGATTTAAACTGATAGTAGAAGATCTAACCATACAACACTAGGAATCTAAGTGAATTTTACACAACATACTTGGATAATATTGAACACCCTAAATCTATATAGGACACTGGGCGGAGTACCTGTCCGATGCATTGACCCACCCAAGGGCAATGGTGATCAAAACGCTCAACACAATTGTTGCATATAGAGCAGTGTGAACAACGCGGAGGGCGGTAAAGCATGCATGTGTCACAATATTTTACCCTAACAGGAATCCCATTGACCATAACTTCTTTTGTCCTAGGAAACTGTACGCTAGGTGTCTGTCTTCCCCCAATCTCAGCTGATGCCGAAGTATCATAACGGAACTCTTCTTCAGGTGGATGTGAGTTACGGGGAACAATACCTGGATCCCGGGCTGAAGTAAAAAGAAGAAGTACCAATACCTATCAAATCAACTAAGAAATCATAATAAGCAACAAAAAGAGATAACTAATTCAAAGATTGTTAGATATGTATGCTTTACAAAACCCCCAGGTTGACATGCTCTACCTGGTAAAAAGCAAAAGCTAGGAACAATATATGTAAACATGTATTCCGTAGAAAAAGGATACTTATAAGACATTTACTAGTTAAACAAATAGCAATTTGACTCAAAAGTCAAAATACATGTAATTATTCATACTTTTAACAATCTTATAGCACGAACATGCCGACTGCTAGGACACAGAGTCATATCTATAATCGTCTGTTTTTAAGCTACTGAAACTCTGCATATGAAATACAGAATCAACTGGCAATAACAAAAACTTGAAAGGCTAGTTTAAGGATTTAGATGACTAACATAGATGGTAAAGACAACTGCCACCACCGGGATGGCATATCCTGCATTATATTGGGAAAACTCATGACGTAGATGTCTTCCGACCAATGCGCAAAAGAGGATTACTGGAACAGTGATCATCAATATAGTGGCAAGAACTGACCTCGCATCTGGTCCAAATATTAACCTCCCTTGTAGAAAGAATTTCTGCAAAATAAACATTATTAAATATTGGACGCAGAGCATGTCACAGCAAAGCACTAAAAAAAACCCTTTATTAAAATAGATGCACACAGCGTTGCTCATACAAAAACAATACCTTGTAGTAATCTGATTTTATGGTAGAAATGACAAATGAGGGTAGCAACTTGCTGACAAACCAAAGAATGACAACAAAAGTTGACGGTGTACTTTACTGCTATGATTACTCATGCTGAATAGACCACTTGACCATTTGTCCTTATCCACATGCTATTTATTAGTGCATGGCCAAGTTAAAAGCACAATTACAGAGCTGCTTCACAGCAAATACTTATGCTATGTCTAGATTGCAAGTGTACACTAGGAAATTTAAAACAAATCTATGTCTAGATTGCAAGAGTACACTAGGAAATTTAAAACTAATTCAGTAGCTATGTCTACCGAATCGCTTAACCTGACTGGTGATGAAAGCCAAGGGGAAGACTGCAAAACTAATGATAAATTTTACACAATAGAATTGAGAAATTATTACTCCCTGTAGACAGTTGCCTGCCTCTTTTTTATTTTTTATTCATGTACTCAGGCATTAGTTTTGGTATTTGCAATTACTTCTATGCATCTGTACTGTAATCACAAATTTACTCAAGAAGTATTATCAAATCTTGATAAAGCAGCCCAAAACTGAATGGGCTCTTAAGTTCCCCTGTAAGCAAAATAATCCTATGTTTTTCATACACAAACTTCTCTCTTCTAACTGGTTTCCTCAACATTATCTTCTTGACCGAAGTTTAAAACTGCACTCTTCCCAGCTCACCTAAGAAATTAATGCTACAGACAATTCATGCAAAATTGGTTGGTATATTCAACAATGTCAAATCAGATACTGCACTTGATTTAGTCAACATCCAAGGGAACAATACCACATGCCCCCCTACTCATTCTACAAAAATATACTCTCATATTAGTATAATATCCTATAATGATACCTTATCAGCACTTACACTAGAACCTCTTAGCTTAACTATTTGAACTTGTACCCCGTGAAATCCATCTACTCATAAAGTCTACCCTTTTGCACTGCAATGTTATGCAGCATTACCTAGTCAGAAGATGACTTCTGCATTACTCTTGGAAACTTATCCAATCAATTACAAACATTTATATATCGAATTAAAAAAGATAAATTCAATTTTATCATACATTTCGTGCCCATTTTTTCCCGAGACAATCGTAAAAGACCCCTACCCTTACAAAATTCAACCCCTCTACCACGAGGAAGGCTATAGACATAAACTAGTAGACTAACACTATCCCTGGATTCTATATCGTGCCCGAAAGATGTCTATTTCCAAAGGCCAAATTAACTACTTCAATTCATTAGTAAAAGAAACCAAATGCACATCCAAAGCTGTGCAATAAACATATCATTTACAACAAGATTTTTTTTTTCAAAATTCAAAAACAAACCCTCCACTAAATTAAAACAAAACCTAGTTAAAAAAAATAAACAAGATAGCAAATTAAAGCACGAGAGAGATTTGGAAAAAAGAGATGCACAAATCTTACATTGCTTCCTTTCCAAACTTGATACACGCGCTTTGCCATTACCCAAAAACAGAAGAAACCCAAATCACAACAATCTTGTAATGACCACCAAGATTCCAAACTTGTGACTGCTCATATTCCACTTTGTTCTCAAAAACCCACCACAAATCTCAGCTCATAAAACCCCCAATATACACACAAAAATATGTATGTATGTATGTATTGAAAACAGCTTTGAGGTGGGTTTTGTGGGGATTCTACAGTGAATATGGTGATGAGGTCTAGAGAGAGAAAGTGCAGAGTGCCCCCTTTCCCTTTGTGATCCGCGAGAGAGAGAGAGAGAGAGAGAGACGGTTTAGAGAGAGTGTTTAAATGTTTTGGGGAAAGGAATAAATGAGATTTTCAAACTAAAAGAAAATATAAACATTCAACTACTGCTACTTCTTCTATTCTTTCTACATACGTCACGTTTTTGGAATTTTTGTTAATTAATGTGGTGATGATCACTCTGTTTATATTCTTTTACTATCTATTTTATAAATGGTGGTCCATTTGGTGTTTTTTTGCCGAAACCTGTGGATCGGATCCATTTGATTTAACCATAATATTCCTCCCGATTTTAAAGTAAATTTTTGTTATCTAATTTGTGATTCTGAAATTTATTCAATTCAAATTTTAACATAGGTTACAAAAACTTTTAAACGGTTATTGATTTTAATTGCTGCGTCAAATAGATTTCATGACAAATCTTTTAAAATCTGATCTGTTTCAAAAGGTATATATGAAAACACAAAGTTCATCATTTTGTGAAATATAAAACAATCATTAACTTTTTAAATACCATCAAATTTGGAAAAATGATATGAAATTCTAATTGAATATGGCCAATTTTTTCAAAAATTATTTAAAATTTAATTCAATATTTCAATATTCTTCCTTATTTTTTTTTATTTTTTTTTTTTTTTTTTTTTTTTGCTAATTATTCTTCCTTATTCATTATCATCCGAGATTCTATTGAATTATTTGAAATCTAAGTTAAATATACCCAAACTTTTAAAATTCAAAAAAGAAAAATTACTAAACCAAACTTGTATACACCATATTATCTAAACATTAAAAAATATCAATCTCTTTATTAAAATTACTAGCATTCAGGCCCGTGCACGCACACGGGTCTTTTTTTGTTTTAATTTTTTTACTTTATTAATTAAACAATTAAGTATTGACAGTTCGACACTCGTCGACTATCATAATTACATGTTCATTACAAAACATTTAAAGGATAGAAATGATGTTATTGAGTAAAAAGAGATAATACTGCAACCATTACTAATTATTCACTACTAATAAAGATCCGCAAAAATCAGCAAAACAAATAATTGAAATATAATTTCTCATAAAAGTCCAATGACGATAATCAACGAATTCATTTATAATATTCATAAATATATACATAAACGGCCTTATTATTTGTTATTAATTGGACATTAACTAAAAACATTGACTAAATACGATTCCAGAAAAGTGAATTAAAATAAAATTAGCAACTTTATTCAAATAATCAAATTCTAGATAACGCAGAAAATATTCATCGTCCAACTATAATAATGACACACATTTTAAGATGATAGAAAATGTTCAGATACTGCAAATTATATTTTAAAAATTATATTTTAATATTCTTTTATCGACACAAAACTTCAAACATTGACTTTTCAACATCTATATTCGATTATCTACATTAAATTTATTAAATATTAAAATTTGAATATGTTTGATTTAATTAGGTTTTAAATGAAATGTGATCCAAGAAGGTGTAGTAAAATATAGTTCTTATAAATATTTAATTCTAACTCAATATAAGTCAATGTAGTTATATAGTATAACATTACTCAACGTCGTCTCGCGATGCCGTCTCGCATTTTGTAATATGAAAATTAACATTATAGTCGAAGAATTTTAATTATTGAGCAATAAATATATGAGGCTTAAAAATTACCCGATAATATTTTTTAATCGACATTAAACTCCAAACAATGAGTTTTAGCCATCTATCTTCAATCACTTTCATTAAATTTATTAAGTATTATAATTTGTGTATGTTTGATTTGATTAATTAGGTTTTAAATGAAATATGATCCAAGAAGGTGTAGTAAAATGAAATTCTTACAATTTGATTATTCTTCACTCAATATAAGTCAATGTAGTTATATAGTTGCTCGACGTCGCCTCGCGGCGCCGTCTAGTATAATGAAATATAAAATTTAAAATTATAGTCGGACTTCAAATGAATTATATATAATTAATTTCAATTACTGAGATATAATTTTTTTTAAAAGAAATTATCCGATCATTACAGACAATTCTTGTCCGAAAATTTAATTATGATAATCTATCAAAGATTGATACAATACGTTGTGGTCAATCCACTTTCTCAGTATCATATAATGCAAATTCCCGAACTATGAATAATTTTGAGATGATTTTAGAGAAGTATGATCTCAAGAGGAACGACACATTTTTTATCACAACAATCGAGAATCATGAGGTTAACATGAGGATTTTTCGGAGGGATGGGCTCGAAGTTGAATATCAAAGTGAAAATGCAACACATGCTATTACTCCGGGTCACTGGTTTGTGAATGATACATGGGAAAAGTCATATTCCGGTAATTTCAGTCAAGTACATTATTTTTATATTATTTTCTACCTTATACGTTTTTTTTAAGTTTTCCTTTAATGTTGGAAAATTGTGTATCGTTGACAGTGAGAAAAGGAGAAGATGTAGAAAGCCGGATTTCCATTGATACAGTGAAAGACACTGATGCTAATGGTATTGATGGTGAAGAATCTAATAATGATGACGGTATTGAGGAACCTACTGATCTCATTTTAGGAGAATTTTTTGCAACTCTTTCAAAATATAATGTCGATTCTCATTGTCATGAATGGTATGATTTAATTAAGTGTAACGTATATACAATATTGATAAATAGATATTTTCGTATTCTTGGATATTCTTCAATATTGATAAATAGATATTTTCGTATTCTCGGATATTCTAATAGACTTTTATTAGAATAATAAATATCACCTACGTAATATCATGCATAATAAATTCAGTATCAAAAAACATGATTGTTAAATTATATATTGGTAAAAGTTGCTCATCGCGTTTATATTGGTGAAAAGAAACATATATACTTGATTTTTTTTTTCATGTTAAAATTTTGAACATCAGTTAAAATTGGAATGTTACAAAGAAATAAATTAAATTAATTCTCCTCACAGTAAGGCAAAAACTTATAACTTTTATATTATGAATCGTTATATCTAATATTTTAAAAATTATACGATCAAAATTAAATCAAATTTTGTTTGATAATACAATTTATATAATACTAAGTATTAAAATACAGTCGTGAATTGCATGGTCTATAAGCTATTAGTTTAAAAGTATTTTTTTCACACCATATATTCTAAAATCCTATTAATTTCTATCCCTTATAATTTAAAATCCTAATTTTTTTTCATGTTGTAATTTTGAACATCAGTTAAAATTGGATTGTTACAAAGAAATAAATTAAATAAATTCTCCTCACAGTAAGGCAAAAACTTATAACTTTTATATTATGAATCGTTATATCTAATATTTTAAAAATTATACGATCAAAATTAAATCAAATTTTGTTTGATAATACAATTTATATAATACTAAGTATTAAAATACAGTCGTGAATTGCATGGTCTATAAGCTATTAGTTTAAAAGTTTTTTTTACACCATATATTCTAAAATCCTATTAATTTCTATCCCTTATATTTTAAAATCCTAAAAAGCAAATTAGAAAATAAAAAATGTATTATTAATATTATATACTTTCAAAAATAAGGCATGACTTAATTTTATTTACCAAGAAGAAATATAAGTGGATTGTATATATTTTAATTCAAATTGAAAAGTATTATATGAGATATTCAATGACTACATAAATGTATCTAAAAAATTTATATAAAATTTTTGTTCAAGGTTAGATATTGTAAAATTGAGAATTGTAAATAAAAATTAAAAATCGATTATGAAGTGGTATCATATTTTATATTTCACTAACCACATAGATGTCTATAACAAAATTTATATAAAAATTGATTATAAATATTTATTATAATTTCGATAATGTAAAATTGAAATTGAAATCAAAAAATAAATATTGATTATAAAAATTTATTATATCTCATATTCCACTAACTACATCAATGTATATAAAAAATTATAAATTCAGTTTAAAATTTCCTAATAAAATTGCATTTTTGAAATTTAGTTATTTTTATCTATAAATTTGAAAATCCTAAAAAGCGCATTAAAAATAATTAAATATGTATATTAATACTATACTATATTATATAACAGCCGAAACATTAAAAGTCTGGTTGGTCGTGGGTAGTACCTGTTGATTTTACTTATTTACCCTTACTTAACAGTACATGTTATTTTACTTAATTATCATTACTTAATTATTTATAGTTACTAAAAACTAATAAATTTTATTTTTCAGGTAAAACATGTTAACTTTTCTAATTTTCAATAACTATAGTAGTATTTATGTTACAATAAATTACCAAACATTAACAAAGTAAATTATGCCTCTCAATCAAATGTAAACTTTACCTAAAACACCCACTTAAAATTATATCCAAATTTTAATGATACATATGCATGAATATATCAGCTAATAGTTGGAGTTAAGGATAAATATGCATGAATATGCTTGAGTCTGAGCTGAAAATATTTGGAGCAGTTAAGAAATGAAAAAGAACGTCCTCATAGTCAGCAAAAAACACCTCTGGGTTGTCATTTTCAAGTAAATAGGTGTAATAGTCCAGCTTGTGATGCTATAAGAACGTACATAATGGAGAACAAACTGCTATTTTTACTGATGCACGCAATTGTAAGCTAGTCAGATAACATATTTTAGGTGATATATAATTCCACCTCTAGACTGCGTTTATTAAAGCATATCCACGTTTTTCCATCTGCCTTTCTCTTTTGTAACAGTTCCTATGATTGAATGATGCGTTTGATGTCCAATTTGGGCTTTGTAGATGACTTATGTACGTTGCACAACTCCAGCTTTGAAGAGTATAGGGTCCTTTTATTGTAGTAATATGTTGTGCACTTGGGATTTCTTTCGCTTCCTATGCCATTTCCTTTTAAAAATGGGTATATTTTTCACAAAGTGGTGTGCCTATGTAGTTGTTATTCAACCATGTAATTATTGAGATGTGCTAGGATGTCAAAATGATACCTGAATATGTGGATGCGCTATCAGAAGTTTCAACAATAAGTTTTTGAACACCTGTGCAAGCTCATGTGACTGGCTGATAAGTTTTGTTGTGGTAGTGGTACATACATTAGAATTAGCTATAATGACCTGTTGCAAAAATATTCCATCCCATTTACAAAGTAGAAAATATACTTGTTTCTGCAATTTACATATATATCTCTAGGTGATAAATTGAAAGCTGTACACTGAAAGTACTTCATGAAAGCATCTTATGGAAATAGCATCTACAATAATTATAACCATAGCTTAAGTTGGAGATTACATTCATGTCTAATCCTTCACCTGGCCCATTCCTTCCAAACTCGCATTGTGTACTGCTGCTTACATAAAGTAATTCAAGCTAATTCTAAAAATCACTTCTTTATTATGGTCTACTATAGACAGAAAGCCAATATATATAATGTAAAACAAATTAGATTTCTAAATGAATTGAGAAACTTGTTAACATTTATTAATTCAAAGTGAACTGTGAACATATATTATCGTCTTTATTTTTTTTTGGGAAACGGATCTAGGATGAATAGTTTAAGTCCATCTCTAAAGACTTTGCCCGGCTAAGCACGAGATCAAAATTTAAAATTTGTGTATAAAAATGTTTATATTCATATTAAAAAATAAATTTATTATTATTTACAAATATTTTTTAATATTATATCATGTATTATTAATATTTTTTATCTTTTAAAATAGTTATAAGATAAATTAGTAATCTTAATTTTATAATTTACACGTTTATATGATTAACAATTAAATATCGTATGTCAACTCAAAATAAATATCAATTATTGTACCGTCACGTTACGCATGCAAATTTTTATCAAATTTTTTTAAAACGAATATATAATAAAGAAATTTTCTTATATATAAATTGTAAATTAAGTGTATGTCTACCTAACATATAAAAGTATATCAAGTCATGAAACAATTGTTGACATGCTTTTTTTTAATGTTTTTCGTTACGTGTTTCCAACAGACATTTGAAATATGAGTAGAGTAAAAAATATAAGCCACCAAAGTAAATTACATTATTTTGTCCGAAATTACTTAAATATATATTAAATTATTACATAATATTAAACCAAAAACATAACATAATATAAAAGACATATGTTAAATAGTTCGAGTTAATGACTATTAGACTTTGTTTATATTTATAAAAATTATAGTTTTATTAAAAAAAATTACATTATTTTAGAAAATATCTCAATGTTTTTTTGTGTTAAATGTAGTACAATGGACCTTAATTGAGAAAATATTAAATTGTTAATTTTTACTATGTTCATCATTTAATGAAAATAATTATTAACAAAAATTAACTTTATCTAATTATACATGTGAATATAACTTGATATTCTCTTACACATTTTGTCATATGAAAATTATTTTTATTATTGGATCTTGATTAAATTATGTTAAAGTTAATAATAAGAAAAAAGTTTTAAAAAATATTTTCGATCATACTTTTATCTAGTATAGAACACCATGCGGTGAAGCAATCCCACATTTTTTTTACCAATCTCTGTAAAATTTATTAAATATAAAAACTTAATTTTTTTGCTATTTTTTGTTAAGTACATTTTTTTACCAGGTATCCGGGGCCCACTTGCGCGCACCACGATTAAACCTAGATGTCCCGCTTATCTCCATGCAGAAATCTCGAACCTGGGACCTCGGGATGGTAAGCCCCAACACTGTGTTCCAGAAAAATATTTTGGAAAGAAAAGAAAAGAAAATTAATGAGTAATTTCCACACCTTGTTCCAGAATGATTTTTTTGAAAAGAAGAGAAAAAAAAAATTAAAGATTAGGGAAGAAGTTATCTTTATATTTACCTCCAAAATCTTCTTTCCACTTTTGGAAAGATTTGAAAAGAAGAGAAAATTAATCATTTCCCATTCTTTTCTTTTCTTTATAAAATTCTGAAACACAGTGCAAATGTCCTGGCCTTAACCAGCTTGTACTTTTTTTAATCTAAGAAATTAATTTTATTTTTGCTACCATCAAATTATATATAGTTTTTGAAGCAACTGCTTGTCACCTACGCTAGGATTTATAAATAAGATCTTATGTTTAAAGGAAAGAAGTCTTAGATTTAATGTAAAGTTGTACACCTTAAAGTGTTATGTCAAAAAATATTATTTAAAGAAACTCATACATTTAAAAGTAGAAAATTCTGAGTTTCTTAAAATGTGGTATCTAGTAATGTTTTAATAAAGAGTTTTATTAAAAGCTTGTTTTTTTTCTAGGAGAAAGTTAATAATAAATATCTTTATTTCTAAATAAAATATTTTATTCGGCAACAAACATGAGCATGAACTCAAAACACTTATCAAAAACACTATTATCAAGCCATTTTCACTGAATTACATGTCAAAGACTTATTAATAATGGTGGTCACCACGAAAATTGGGAAAAGACATAAAATTGTAGAGCATCAAGATGTTATTGACTGAATTGTATACTCCCACTCAGTAGCTTGAATCCTGGATCAGAATATAGCAGCAGAATTCCTTAATAGACTTGTAACAACAAACCCAATATATGATTATCACTTTAACGGGTAATAATTGGAGAAAGATTAATGAATGTATTGCATAAAGTAGAATCAGTACAACAGGCTTCTCTGATAATTAACCAAGTGCAAATAGTTAACTTTGAACATGACATTGATCTTGCCTAATGGAATAACATGAAACTTATTCTTGTTGGTGTAATTTCCACCTCAAGAACACTACGCGATTAAAGCGCATACATGGCAGCCTTATAGGCAACATCTAATCAATGTTGCACCATAATTGTAAAAATAACAAACAAAAGACTCTCAATCCCACTTAGTCCTACTTCGTCCTGGAAGAAATGTCAACAACTTCATCTAATTCTATCGAAATCCAAGCTTGTTAAACCCACTGATTCATAATAACTTAGAACAATCACATTGTTCTCAAACCCAAATGCAAACTCTTCTTCCAGGACCTCATTTCTTGTTGATGATCCGTGCTTGATTTGTTCAACAAATGACAAATTCTTAATCTGAAAAACATATAATCTAAAAAACATGTTAACCCATATTAATCTCAACAACATTAGAAGAGGACCCAAATCAGTTATGCCATCTACCTAACCATTAGTGCAAGCTTCATTGACACTAATTACCTCACGTTTATAGAAAATCTAATTATAAGAATGAAATCTAATTATAGTATGAAGGCTAAATTATAGAAAAGCTTTCACTTTTTTCAAAACTCGAATCATGTATTGTTCCACCATAGTGGACTCTCTGCTAGTTACTTTTAAACTTCCTTTTGTCTTGCACTTGTAAGGAACACTGACACTTTTTTGAGATGTAATCTCTACTTTCTTGTATTTTCACATGATCATGTGCATTACTCTTAAATTATTTTTCACATTAAGTGTCCTGGCACTTACTAAATTTTGCTCATAAAATAACCTGAATGCTAATATCCTACAACGCATCGAGATTGCTAAACAAAAGCTTTCAGATTATTTTTTAGTTACTAACCGAGCTTTTGTCAAAACTTTACTTAAATAGAGAAAGATCATTTTCTGATTTAAAATATTGTCCTGCATAATCAAGGTCTAAATATTAGAATAGATACCACTTAAAACAATATATATAATCCAAATATATCTTCACCCGTCTATATAAATAATATAAAACATCAAACTATTTAGAAGATGAATTGAGTCAAAGATAGTTTACTAAAAAAAAAGGGCACCAGCTTCTAATACCAAGAAGTGATGCAGTCTTGTTTCGGAACAAAGATAACAAAAAGAAAAAAAAGACACATATATAGAAACTAAATGCCAAGAAGTGATTCAACATTGGTTTTATCCAAAGCTAGAAAGGATAATTAAGTATCTAGTATACAGGTTTTTAGCATCATCCGAATCATCAACGCCGAGATTCCACATTTAGGTAAGCTGGGTCATAGTCAAAAAAAAAAAATTACAATCTAGTGCTATTTTCACAGTACTCAATTTAATTTAACGAAAAAATGACCAACTTACACATATTGATTAAGTAGTTCTTAAGATTTCCTCCCCTAGTAGCAGCAACTAACCTCAACAGCACATGATTGAGATCTCCTTCAAACACCAAAACATTTTTCTTTGTAAATTAAATCTTCATCATCTGAGATGGTGTACCTGACATAGTAGCTTCTGACATAGATGAAAGTAGCCGGGAAGTTTCCACTTGCCTCTGAATCTGAACCTTTATAGAATATGATATTTCCAGGATGTGGATCTGCATGAAAGTAGCAGACATAAAGTTAACAAAAATCACATTAAATCCTGGATTTCTATATAAATAAACTAATTTTATCCTCTCTAATTTCTATAATTTAATGTCTATAAAATTCTTTCCAAATTTTCAGCATTAATGCATTGACATTAACGTTAACAGATAGGTAAAAGTTATCATAGTAAACAGCTTGGTACCAAATTTGGCACCCAAGCTTTATTTAATTTTATGGAACCTTTTTACCTTTGTTGAGTATTATTTACTATCAATTTTATACTATCTTATAATAACTGCAGTTTCATCTTATAACAACTATCAGATGGAAACTCATATTTTAAAAAACATTACATTCATAGAGTAAGAATGGATTGAAGGACTAAAAAATGCACTCATATTATAAGTCCTCTCACAGGACCATACTTTTCTGGTAAAGGTCCAGGGCATATTTACAGCTTCCGCATGTCTAAGCCTGATTTGTTAAAATGTTTTTTTTAGGTGATGGCAAACCTAATGCAGGCTACCTTTTATTAATGGTTACTAATTAATATAAAAGGCTAAATAAAAACTTTCATAAAATTTAAAAGGATTTTAATAAAAAAAACACAATACGAACCATTCCTTTATAAGAAAGGACTCTCCTCTCCTAATAGCTTAACACAAATGTTTTTGACTGCTAAGCTTTTAGTGAAGTACTTTTATAGATATTTTTGTTTGGCGAAGTTAGGGAAAAATGGCAGGATAATCCAAAAGAATGATATGCGGGGAATGTGAAATTGAGAAATGCTCTTTCTAAATAGCACCTGCTGGTTTTAGTAACTTTTGTTGGTTGGATTTTAAAAAATAACAGCTGAGGGAATCAAACCCACGGTTCTTAAAAAATGCTCTCTAATGTGGCATTGAGGACCACTGCTGCTACTTGGGATTTGCCAACAATTATACAAAAAATAGATTTATTCTGAAATCCAGGTTACTCGAAGGAATATTCTCGGTTCTTAGTAGATTCACCCTTGGATTTGATTACAGATTTAAAACAATTCATTTATAACTAATCTTAATTTGGTTCTATATTTCTATGGCAGGTCCAGGCCATATTTACAACTTCCGCAGGTCTAAGCCAAATTTGTTAAAATGTATTTTTTCCGCAGCGTTAGAAAAAGTTGGCTACTAATAAATAATCTATTCTTAAAAAGTGATCACCAGGCTATAGGATCCTAGGAAGAACAGCTAAAATAAGATCATTTAAGAGATATATGATCCTTTCCTAGACAGCTTCCTAAAACTAAGAAATAGAACTTGATTTTACATAATTTAAACATGTGAAATACCTGTGTGTGCCTATTTTTAAAAAGTGAAGCACTCATGAATTAAGAGTTTCAGACTTTAATATTAAAATTTTGTAGTCATCGTTAACATATATGATTAAATATGCGTATCAAGATTTGCATATAACAACTAATATGACAAAAGAAAGAGACATACAGTAAAGAAGAATAAAATTGTTCTTACATGCTAGTACTTGGTTCACTGCTCATGTTTGTACTTTTGGGAGATTGGAAAACTTCATCATACACAACATTAGCGGTGTAGTTATTCCGATTGCCAGAATCATCTTCAATTAAAATATGAAGTCCACGCGGGGAAGTCACCCGAAACACTGCTACATAATATTGACCCTGTGAAAATACTGGTCGTGGAAGATATAAATCGACTGTATCCAACGGTTGTCCCTGACTCTTACTGATTGTCATTGCAAAATAAATTTGCAGCGGAAATTTAATCCTTTTAAACTGAAATGGCAACCTTGTATCAGTTGGTTCCATCTCAATCCTAGGAATAAGATGCCGAGTTCCAACTTGAGAACCACAAAGAATTTCACATTCGACACTGTTAGTCAAACACTTTGTAAGAATCATTCTCGTACCATTATAAAGACCTATAAGCTGGTTCAAATTTCTCATAAGCGTAGGAGCTGCACCCTTTTTGGAAGTAGAAAGAAATTCAAAGATAAAAACAGATATAAATTCAGAGAATTGGCTTGCTAAAATTGTAGATTTCAACCATGTTACTTAAAGTGTTCTATTCGATCAACACATCAGACATCGTCGTAGTGTGCTATTTTCTACCACTGGTCGAGTAGCCTACAAATAAAGAATGTCAGTTATCTAAAATGTTGTAAATGATATTAATATCGCTCCTACCACTGGTCCAAATTACATAAAAAAAGGGCATCAGGCATCGAAATTGTACTATAAATAATAATATTGTAATGATAATTTTTACTATACCTTCGGTGAATAAGTCTAACAGCTTCATGATCAATGTTTATATATACCTTCAGTGTCTACTTCCACAAACACTTTGCTATACTTTTGAACAGCTGCCTGAGTCATTTTTGGCATATCATTTGGTTTAGATGGATAAGTAAGTTGATCGATAACTTACTTTAAAAAATTGGAAGAACTAATCTTTAGCAATACGATTACGGTGATTAGTTTAATAATCGTAAAATACGATTTCATTTTCCTGCAAAAAAAACAAAACAGAAATTAGAGATACAACACAATCAACAAAAACATCAAAGTAAAATAAATTGGGAGACTATCATGCTAAAGCTGGTGTTTCCTCGATTTCATTTTCTTCCACATAAATTAAAACATAAATTAAAGACTACACTTACAGGGTCCTAGAGAAATATATTGTAGCATTAGAAGCACATGAACCAAATATATTGAGATTAATATTTTCTGAATTCCTGATCCATCAATTACCGGTTCTTGTATACAAAATCAAAGACTGCAAACAACAACTTTGTTCGATTAAGACATGTAACTTCTGTCCAAATTAATAGGGTATTAATTTGTGCGAAGAAGAATCCATTTTGACAGGTTACTACTAACCGGTTCCATTTAGAATGATCTAAACGTTATCGAAGACCTGCAAGCATAATCCTTTATCGAAAAAAATAGAAGTGGTTAGAACATCAAGCAGTACTTCCATTTAGAAAGATCAAAAGCAATAACGCTAGTAATTAACAGATGGGTGGATATTAAGTTGGATAGCCCCTAATGATAGAATGCTACTAAGTAGTAATTAACAGATGGGTAATGTATGGTGTGATCTAACTTAATTGAAATGACAGCATCTCAGGAAACCACCTTCAATGACATGCTGCAATCTCAACTTACTTTCACCTTCAATGGGATGTTTCCAGGGCTTACTCTATATGCTTGGGAAGGAGATCAGATTCTTATAAACGTCACCAATCATGCGCAATACAATCTGTCCATCCATTGTTATACAAATATTGTTTATAAAAGTATATTTTATTTCCTTCCGGTCAAACTAAATGTCACACTCACTCCTTCCTCATAATTCAAAAAGAATGAATTAATAGTTAGTATATACGATGAGCCGAAATTTATATTGTGAGCATGCATGCAGGCATGGTCTGAAACAATTTCGCAATGGATGGGCTGATGGGCCAGCATATATAACGCAGTGTCCAATTCAAACAGGGAACAGCTACACTTACAATATGACTGTTACAGGCCAAAGGGGAACCCTATGGCGGCATGCGCATATTTTGTGGCTAAGAGCAACTGTTTCTGGTGCTATTGTTATTATGCCTAAGGAAGGAACTCCATTTCCATTCCCTCAACCTTATCGCGAAGCTAATATAGTCCTGGGTTAGTTTCGCGTATAGCTAATGATCGATTCATCATCTTTTACAAATTCTGAATAGATAGTTAAACTTATATATGAATGCATTGGTTATATATGAATGCAGGAAAATGGTGGAATGGAGATGTAGAAACAATCGTTAAGCAAGGCAATAAGTTGGGATACCACCGCAAATGTCCGATGCTCATACCATTAATGGAAAATTGAGACCACTTTTCCCTTGTTCTGAGAAACATAATTTTTAAATTAGCAATGAAATACACTCCCAATTCCCAAGTACACACTAATCTTCTAAAGATCTCTTCTTATATATAATAACATGTGTCTTTGATTAATTTTTAAATATGTAGATACTTTTGCAATGGAAGTTGAGTCAGGGAAAACACACCTCTTACGGATCGTTAACGCTACACTCACAGATGAACTTATTTTTGCAATTGCTGGTCATACCTTGACAGTTGTCGAGATTGATGCCGTGTACAAAAAACCCTTCACAACCAATGCCATCCTAATTGCACCTGGCCAAACCACAAATGTACTGGTAAAAGCTGACCAATCTCCATGTCGTTACTTCATGGCAGCAAGGCCTTTCATGGATGCACCAGTACCTGTAGACAAAAAACTGCCATGGCAATCTTATTATATAAAGGCATTCCAAATAATGTACTTCCTACCTTGCCTCAACTTCCAGCTCCAAACAACACTAACTTTGCATTAGCTTACAACAGCAAAATCAGAAGCCTAAACACTCCATAATTTCCGGTTAATGTTCCTCTTGAACCTGGATCGACACCTGTTTTATACTATTGGTCTCGGGCAAAACGTTTGTCCCAGCTGCCTGAATGGAACACAATTGACATCATCACTGAACAACATAACCTTTGTGATGCCAAAGAGCGGACTCTTGCAAGCTCACTATTTCAACATGCCTGGTTTTGCATGGAACAATCTGTTAACATTCTTTACATGTATTTTCAGCATCACTGTGACTATTGGTTTTGAATGGCACAATCTGCAAACATTCTTTACATGTATTTTCACGGCCACATATGATTCTTCTGCATCCAGGTTCATCATATATAAGTACTACCTGCATTAAACAGTGGTTGAGAAAATAAGTTTTCATATGCCATAGAAAAATACACTATATATTACAAATAGTATATGCCAATATATTTACATAAAGATTAAAAGTAATATTAATATGATTTAAGAAGTAGCTTCATTATTGTGCAATACCTGAAGCTTCTTGGCAAAGGCTACAACTTCATCAAGATTGGCATTGGATTCCTGTGATCAATATCAAATGAGTTGATACGTCAAAAAAGTAGATTGGATATCATTCAACACTTTACGGTATACTCATTCAAATTATTAAACAAACAACAATTTTCTTTGGCCATGCTAGATATCCAGTCTATGAAAAGTAGAATCAAGTTGAAAAACTGATACATTTTAGAAAGTTGTATCAAGGCTGCAACACTGGATATTAAATAAGACGCACATCATAAATCAAAATCCATGTACCTCCAGTGTTTTACCATCAGGAGCAATATCTCTATCATGGATGCACCACCTGTCTACTCCAAGCTTCTCCAAGAACTCAAAGTTTGCTCTCACTGCATCATCAAAATTTATTATTAAATTAACTTCAAACATGTAAGTTTAGTTGCATCAATTTTGTTATTCTAAAATAGCAAGCTATAGGATGTACCTCTAATTAAAAAGGTTATAATTGAAGAGCAATATTTGTAATTTTAGCACACATGTAGATGTATAGTTACAAAATGTATGTATCAAACAATAACACAATCACAAAGAACATGAGTTACCTGGTGATGAACCTGGCGATATTAATTAGGTTAAAACCTTATAACAAAAATTAAACTTTAATCCAATAATCAAAAGAATATGTAGTTACAGGACAAATAAACACACACATATATAAACAAAATATGGATTATAGAATGAGTAATAGTAAAAAGTAAAATGAAATTGGAGAGGAGAATTAAATTTCAATTGAGCAAAACATGAATTTGAAAAACAAAAAAGTGGAGGATGATGAAAAACCATGAATTTGAATTTTGAAAAAGATACGATTATAGAATGAAATATATGATTTTTTTTATGTTTCTGTATAACTGAATTGATTTGAACAAATCACATTAGTGAACTGATTTGAATACATACCAAATAGATTTAGAGATGGAAAAGCAAAGTAGACGAAACCTGCGTCGACGAATAGATCTGATATTAGCAGGGCTTCAGCATAAGTTAGGCCTTCTCTGATTCTGTTACTGCACGCAGAGACATGTAAAAATGAATATAAATAAATAAAAATGTGGTGTAATGGTAACTTGGTAAATGAATGGAGGCAGCTGTCTTTCTATTTAAATAACAGTGAAGTTCGGTAGAGGTGCACATTGTTACCAAGTCAACTGATAAAATTTTGTATAGGTAATTGTAAATAGAAAGAGGCAACTGTTAGAACGTAGCACGGGTACGAAACACACGAATGAGTGTGGTGAGCATAAACACTGCATAATGCGAAAAACATCGTGATTTAGCAGAAAACAAACAAACAAACATACATACAAATCAATAAATCAATATAACAATCATATTTCTGATGTGTACTATTAATATCATTTATTGGTCTAATAAAAGACTGGGATAGGCTATTAAATAAAGTGATACCTTTATGCAGAAGCTTTGAGTCATAGAGTTATCAGAAAAAAAGTTCAGTGAAGCATGACACTGCAATGTGCAGGAGAGCAATGAACCAATGGGATAACATCCACGTCTTCCACCATTGCCCAATCCACCTGCATTTGAATAAAAGAATGAAAATAAACCTGCATTATAGCTCAATCACCCAATTAATTTTCATAGAAGAATGAGATTAGTTTCTTCTGCTAATAGTGAGCAGCAGTAGGGAAAAAAAAGCAAGATAAAAACTAATGAATGTCAAACATTAAAATTGGTCAGTATAAAATATAATTTGATCTCATGCAAGGGCAAATTGTATAATTATTGGTAGATATATGCTTCAGCGTAAGCTAGGCCTTATATGATTCTGTTACTACACGCGGAGACATTAAAAGTTAAGTAAATGACAAAAGAAACTTGCCTCTATGAATCTATTATATTCTTTTCCCTGAGTGACCTATGACAAACATTATGCTAAGCATTAAAAAGTTAATGATTTATATCAATTGCAAAAAAAAACAATCACGAATATACCTTTCTCCGGCCTCTTGCACAAATATGATCTTAAACTAACCTCGCAAAACAGTAAACCTGTAAAAGAAATAAAAACTTATGTCAGGACTTTTATCAAACACTTCGAAAGCAAATTAATAAAATTTGATAATCCAAATTAATCACTCGCAAAACATTAAATCTGTAAAAGAAACAAAAACTTTTGTCAGGACTTTTATCAAACACTTAGAAAGGAAGTATCTGGGCAAACAATTAAACAACACATACACAGGTATTATTAACCAAAATTAAATAATATTGAAAAGAACAAAGGTTATGTAAAATACGAACAATCCTGACACAAACCAAAATATGCCATGAACTTACTACATCGTAAAGAAGAGGGAGACGCATGTCTGACCTGTTCAAATCAAAATGTAAATCGAATGAGAAAATCAAAAACCCAGAAATCATGAAGCAATTACCTCCGTTTTCCATATGATAATGATGATGAATCGAGTTTATTAGATGAACCAAAATAATGATAAGAAATTACTACTCCGTAAAGAAGAAGGAGAAGCAGCTCCTAGAGGTGCTCTTTTTGGGCCTGTTGAATTCAGAGTATAAGTTTATGGACAAACAAAGCATACGTCGATGATAACAAAAACAATAATTATGTTACCTCCGTTTTCTATACGTCGGTGTCGGTGAAGGTATACGATTTGATGAGCAAAGACTAAAATCCATGATTAAAAAATGTAACATATTGCCATAAAGAAAGGAATGATTTGGTGGCACAATATGTGAAAATGGCTGGGTAAGGTCTGGGATTGATTTTGAAATTCAAACGTATAACAACTTGCCATATAAAAATGAATGAATCAAATAATGCCTCAATATATGCAAGGATATGAATTTGATTGATTGGGTTGTATTATATGGATCCGGGTCAAGTAATATCCATCAAATGTGTTTGTAATATAAAATATAATAGGAGATGAGATGGGTAGTATCCATGAGAAAATGGGTAATAAAATTGGGTAGAAATAAATGGAGCCGGGTCAAGTAGTGTGAAAAAAACAAAGGAAAACCCATTGGATAGTATCCATGGGATATGGGCATATTTTGGAATTAAGATATATAGATATCTACCGTTAAGGTTCCTATTAAAAGTAGCCATAACTACTAATGGTATTCAATCTACGCACCATGTTATTTTTAAGAATATATTTGATTTGAAATCTATTAAAAATTTTGGATTTTAAAAATTTTAGATACTCAATTTAAATTTTAAAAATATTATTAAAATTTGGATGTATTCAACAAATAGTTTAGACAAATTTTTTTAAAAGAAATGAAAATTTGAGATATTTTTCAAGTAATCTCCTAATATTGTGAATAAAATTATTTTTATATAATAGAAAATTGTGCATATTCAAATAATATCTACAAAATGTATCAAAAAATTATATATATTAAAAATACGTTGATTTTATTTACATCTCATCAACAATGCTACTTAAGATATATGTCAGGTTACTTATTCTTTTCTTTAAAATTTGATAAAATTTGATAGTATTAAACTTACATTTTAAAAAATTTGAAAATGTACAATTAGAATTTCAAATAATGTTTTAAAATTTTGATATATTCAATATGGATTATGAACAATTTCTTAAAATATGATGATATTCAAATACCTATCGACATTGAAAGAATTTTATTGAATTTCAAAATGTATTTCTAATTTTTTGAAATCTAGACTAAAATACATGAAATTCTATTGAATTTAAACTCAACTCTACATAAATTTTACGAATTTTACATAAACTTTGTCAATTTTATATAAACAATAATAAATAAGTAACAATTAACTAAAATCAATGAATTATTTATATTTGTCAAAATTTGAAATGATTACATTCTCTTAAGAAAAAATTAATGCTTAACTACATACCTAAAAATTGTGGTTAACATTTCAATTTAAAGTATAATCATCAATAGTCAAATTAGAAATTAGTAAACATCCAATATATTTTCTCCAAATCTACCAGATATTTAAGAAGGATTTTTTCTTTTTGACAAGAGAAATACTAAAAATTGAATTGGTTATTTTTGTAGTATTATCTAACATAATATATAGTTTTTGCTAATAGAAGATTTCGTATATGATTAAGGTTTCGATGATAGCTAGAACAAGCAACCTTTTGTGTACTTTTTCATTGGAATTATATCCACTATTTATAGGCTTTCTTAGCCTCATCTCCATCCTTTCATCATTTGTAACCATCTCATAATAATTCACAATTAATTACAATATGTAACTCCCACACAAACAATATTTGTAACTCCTACAATCAATATTATTTGTAACCTCCAATTTTTGAATACAATAAATATTGATTTCTAACCCCCAATTCATAATCAATATATAATTTGTAACTCCATATAATCAATGTATTTAATATTTCTTTTATTTATATATTTATTAAATAAGTCAAATATATAACATCTCCCACTTTGACATATTTGATAAATATTTACACGACTCCCACTTTTCTCGTGGTGTACGAAATAACTATTTAAGTTTACAATCTCCCAAGTTTATCAAAAAAAAATCTTTATTCACTCCCACTATTTGTGAGAATAATATTCACTATGTTACAAACATAATATTTCTTGATCTTATCAAATCAACATGTTTGACAAATTTTTGAAAAATTATTTCTTTAACAAGTTTACAATTTTATTACTAGTAAAATGTATCACACATTTTGACTTTCATTTCGTGCATTGCAACACATTCATGTCTCATATAACTTTTCCAACTTCAATTCCACATTATAAATTAGATGTGTATCCCGAAGTTGAATTCTTAATTACCAAGATCACCTTCGATACATATATCGCAATAAACAATAACTCCAAGCACACCTGCTTGATTCACCAATTTGTTACACAACGTACTCTTCAAGTACATGATCATGATCCTCCTTACAACCTCTCACTAGGCTCAACAAAAAAATGCTTCACTATCCACTCACATGGATAACTACATATGCCAAGTCAAGTCAATCGATCACACAACATAAAATACATCGAACTTCCGACTACTTGCACATATGATACATTTAGTGGTTCCAATTCCATATTTATCATTCCCAATTACCAATGAGATTGGCGCCGGACTGCAATTCTACATCCACAAAATGCTTAAGCGTTATACATACTTTTCTTAGTTCAAACTCAACAACTAGTTTTTCAATCTCTCAATTTGGATTCTCTACGTTTGAGATTTCATCCATATTTTCCATTTCAACCTTATTACTAGGTTTCAAATTAGTTTCAATCAACATATTTTATCATTTTCCACTTAAAATATTATTCATAAATATTGATACTACTGTATACCAACTCCCACATTTATCAAAATGCGGACACAATTGTCAATTCTTTCTTGATATAAAATTTTCAATTTTCACGTAAAACCTTTTCCAACTAGGCATACCTCAAATTTATAAAAACAAATTCTACCACAAGAGATCGAATACATCTCTTTATAATCAACTTTCTGTTTTCGGGTAATATCTTTATAACTTTGTGGGTCTTAAATTTATCAACAGACCACCAGACTCATAATTTCATTCCAAAATCCATACAATTTGTGGGTATTTATCTTCAGATTGATCAAACAGCTCCCACTTTTGTCTATTTCTATGGACTCTGCTTCCTTAAATATTCATGTAAAAAAAATTATTTCACTTCCAAATACATAAAATTCAATCACCCACTTTAGTGAAATTTTCAATCTCATATATTTAACCATACATGATGGTTCATTCCCAATATTCATATTCGATTTATTATTCTCAATCGAATCTAGTTCAATATGTGCATCGACACATCGAAAAATGATAACCCAACTGCTTTTACCAAATTTATAAAATATCCAAAATGCGACTACAAACATAAAACATTTAATAACATTCATTTCTTTACCCAAAAAAATATTCACATGTATCACATATTTTATTTTTCTCATACTCTTTTATTCCGAGCATAAAATTTCTTTTATTCATGCTCTATATTCTGAGAAAAAAATCTTACAAAATGTCCCCCTTTTTTTTTTTTCCCAATCAAACAAATAATTTTAAGGAAGCACAAGTTTTCTTATTCCAATCACCAAACACAAATTATTATTATTATTATTTTTCTGCTCTATGTCCTAAGAGCCACCAAAATTTTCTTATTGTCTCCATACTATCTATATTCCTTTTCCTTTCTTTCTGCTCCATTTAACAAAAATGATTCATTCAATTTCCAAAATCAATGAATAATAAAAATTACAATGATAACAAGTAACGAAAGAATAACCTCACTAGTGACAATATACGAACCCCTTTATTTAAACAAAAAACAAACAAGTAGACTACTATATAAATATCCAGAAAATGTTAAAAAAATATTAACAAAAATTCATCTAATGGATATATGAGACAAAATAAAACAAACAAGATGAAATTTGGAGCTGGACAAAGACAAGATAACAACAAAGATGAACATGATGTGGATATCGATCCGAAACAGGCAAGAAACCAGTGGTACAATTAACAAGTATTGGAAGAAAAGAAAAAATATAAAATCCTTAAAAGACCAGGAAGCTAGTTAGACAAGCATGCAATAAATTGTAAAAAAACAATAATATATACATAAAATCAAAGAAAAACAAACCTACATGTGTATATATTATGCTAAAAGCAAAACAACGTGGTAGTAATAAATGACAAGTAAAAGAAAATTAACAGGAGCACCTATGACATGAAAGCAAAACCATTTTGCAATATAAAAGTAAACAAAATAAATATATAATCCTCACATAATCAATTAAAAATAATAATAATAACATGCACATGGATTGGGTAGCTACAACACGTACTGCTAAAAGAATAACTAGCATGGTTATGAGAAATAAAAAGAGTGAATAAAAAGAAACCAAACATGTCAAAAAGAATACGGTCAAACAAGCAAAAACAATATATGTATGATCACAAAAGGAGATGGATACAGTCCCCAACACGAACAAGATGCGCTGTTATGTCCACACAAAAACAGAACAGATCACAGAAAAGGCGAAAAACAAAAGGACAAAACCAGCTTTGAGCAACTCCAGAATAACGTGCATAAATCCGGGCTCTGATACCAATGTAGTATTATCTAACATAATATATAGTTTTTGCTAATAGAAGATTTCGTATATGATTAGGATTTCGATGATAGCAAGAACAAGCAACCCTTTTGTGTACTTTTTCATTGGAATTATATCAACTATTTATAGGCTTTCTTAGCCTCATCTCCACCCTTTCATCATTTGTAACCGCCCCATAATAATTCACAATTAATTACAATATGTAAATCCCACACAAACAATATTTGTAACTCCTACCAGCAATATTATTTGTAACCTCCAATTTATGAATACAATAAATATTGATTTCTAACCCCCAATTCATAATCAATATATAATTTGTAACTCCATATAATCAATGTATTTAATATTTCTTTTATTTATATATTTATTAAATAAGCCGAAAAATGCATTCAGAGTTGAGGTGGAACTATATTGTCAAAGGGTGGGAAAGAGATTCTAATCAAGATGATAGTACAGGCTCTCCCTACGTTTGCTATGAGTGTCTTTTGCTGACAGTGGGGATGATTAGCATCTCCAATAGGAGTTGCCAAAAAGGTTGCCAACATCTATGTGGCAAGCAATCTTAGTTGCCTTCCTATTGGAGAGTCAAGGTTGTCAATAATAGTTGCCAAAAGTTGGCAACTTCCTCAAATGGTTAAAGTGTATATTTTTGTTTAAAAGAAGTATACTAATATACCTATTTTACATGTCTTCCTTCAAATTTACATTATTTAATTACTCATATGGGGACCATTTATACAACTTTTAGAGTTGCCAACCATTGGATAATTTTTTATTCAAAATTGCCAAATTGAAGCTCAATTAAAAAATTAAATTTTTTTGATGATTTGACAAAGTTGGCAACTTGATTAGCAACTCCTATTGGAGATGCTCTTGGGGACCCAGAGAAATACTAATACTGGAATTACTAATACTCTTTAAAATAAAGATATTACTAATACTGAATTAAAATAACTTTTTATTCATTACATCGTTTAAGAATTATTTTTTCTTACATTCGAGAGAAAATGGGTCTAGGCGGAGTTTTAAGGAATCAGTAGAAGACCTTGCTGTGATTTATGGGTCTGTTTCGAAGCCCTGGCTACAATAAAAATTCACCCGCTCCATCTTAAGAACTCCATCCGAAACATACCATCAAAGTTAAAAATTACCTGGAGAAACCATAGATACTGATCTGACAGCACAGAACTCCGATGACGACTTCTAGTGCTGAAGTGTATTAAAATGTCAGCCAGGAGAACTACTACAGAGACTTGGTACTTGGTACTAACATAAAATGCAGTTATAAACAGTACCTCAAGTGTGGCATTGTGGGCAGGAAAAGTCAATGTAAGAGACCCTCTGCCCCCCAGCAAACCATCTGGTCTCTTAAGTTTCATCTGTGTCACTATATCTTATGCTATTTTATCTTTGTGTGGCAGAAAGCTCACTAGCAGATGACGGGAAGAACAAGCAAGCATAATGCGCAATGATATTTCTAAATGACTGCAGGATACAATTTATGACTTGATGAACTGCGGATTACTTGAGCAATGGTCCATTGAGCTATGCAATGTGCTAGGCATGAATTCGAAGGCCATCCAAAGAATACAAAACTGACTTATTTCAAGCAAACAAAAACGCCAAGTACTCAGATATAACAAAGAAATCTACAGACAAACACTTTACTACTTTAGACAGAAACGGGCTAAGGAAAGAGATATATATTTCTAAGGTTGACTAGTTGGCCTGGGAACAGATCAACGCCACTCCAAGGGGTGACACAAGCGGTCCATAACCAAGTAGTATTAGTGTGCCCTGTGTGTCCTAGACTTTAGGTATCAAATGCAAATGAATAATTATTACAAATTCAAAAGTCATGCATAGATAGATAAAACATCCACCATATTAAATTCCAACACTTACAACGGGAATCCAAATACCAAAATTAACCGAGTTACAGACCAAATTGTACCAGTCAACAGAGACTGATCAAATAGCACACGAGTACTGTACTTGAGCAAATCATCTATCCTTATACAAGTATTCTTTTCTAAGAGAGAATATACTCTTTCCTTCAGCTTTCATATTCTTGGCCTCTTCAATCCACGGAGCTTTCTCCTGAAAAGAATTAAATAGGAGGAAATTTTGAGACCGTAACAAACTTGAAGCATATTTAATAGCATATCTAATATCTAATTACTTACCATATCACTCATCGCAAGCCATTCTAAATTTCCAGAAATGGCGCCATCATCTGATAGCTTTGATGAAAAGAGCATGAAGTTAGAGAGGAATTGATACTAAAAAGTTAGTAGAAAAGAGAGATCTTACTGCTGGTCCTAGTGGATGCGTCTCGTAATATCGATTCAGAAAGTCTTTAATCCTGTAATTAAACAAAATCACAAAATCAAATCAAAACCTACGAAAAAAAAAGAGGCTGAATAGGGAAAAAAAATTGAAGTTAAAAATTACATGAAAATATCGAAAGCGTCAAGCTCTTTTAGCTTAACACCTTTGCTTGCTTTGCCCCTCTGTTCTAAAAATCGGTGATTAATCACGATTAATCACCGATTAATCCCTGTTCCATGGGTTACCGAATTGATTAATAATCCGATTATTCGATTAATCATTCCGATTAATCCCCAAATAACCGATTAATCCCCGATTAATCCCTGGACAGTGCATCTACCGATTAAGTCCGATTCCCGCTTTTTACAACACTGCTTTGCCCTTGTTTGCTTTTCCCTTTTTCCTTGATCAAAAAAAAAAGTTGTCAGTTGGAGAAACAAAATTCATATGAATTTTATAATAAAATAAAATTGAATAAAACTTACTTGGTATCAGTTTTGTTAGTTGTAGACATGGATCTGGTTACTGCCATGGTCTGCAATATACCCAAGGTTTAATAAACCTAATAATACATTAATAAGGCTAAAGTACGTATGTTGAAGATGGATTATGTTCGAAACTGGTACTATATTAAGCTCAGAACGCGCGGATGATGTTGAAAATTTTTATATCTAAGATACTACATTAAGCAAGCACAAACCATAGGCCTTGTAGTTATTCCTAACACAAAATCCACAAATAAGATGTGTGTACCTTGATGTGAATGAAACTGGAAGGCAAGGAGTAGAAGGAGATCTTTAGCCTGATAAAAAATTGTCAAACAAATACAAAGATTAGAAAGAAACACATAATGATATATATACATTCAAGGAACAAATCATATTCAGGGCTTATTAAAACTTAAAAAGCATGCAAACAATCTCTAAGCATAATAATAAGCCCAAACAATAAACCCCCAAAACAGAATTAAATAACAAATAGAAAATGGCATATAAACAATTCCAAACCCCTAAACTTTAATTTTAAGCCCTAAAATTGATATTGAAAAGATAATGGAGAGAGCGAGGCTTTACAGATAGAGGGCGAGACGACGAGACACAGAAGTAAAGCGGGCTCAACCGATGATAATCCTACGTATATCCTTATATATCATAACCGTTTGAGGATATTATCCATAATGGGTTTGGTCACTGTACCGTCAAATAATCTCTTAATCGTCGAATATAATATTTTTAAAAATAGGTGATCATGATTATATTATATTGAGAAGAAAATTATAATTTAAAAAAGATATAATTAAAAAGATTGTATTGCAATTGAATTTTAAAAAGATGTTATAATCCTAAAAGGATATAAAAGATTGTTTTAGAACTGAATTTTATTTATTTAATTATTAGTATTAAAAAAGATTCATATTTACTATTTAGGCTCTGTCTCGAGATATAGAAATCAGATTTGGATGATTTTACAGTTCACGCGAAACTCATAAAATTATATTTAATTTAGTTATGATTTAACAATTATTATCCAAATGAAAACACTCAGAATCTCAAGAGAAGATATAATTACCAATTTTTACATTAATCCTATTTAGTGTAGAATAACTACATTAATAATCCTATTCAATATACAAAACTTAATTATATATGATTTAAATCATTGACAAGCACTTTTTCGTATTTCAATATAAATATATTTTTTAGTTTACATGTTAAAATATTAAATAATTTTTATGCTAGATCCACGTTTTTTATCTATTTATTTTAAGATCTAACAGTCCTTATTTATTTTACCGTGAGGACCGGACTACCAATTACCAAAGTTTTGGACAAAATCCCTCCTACACTTATTATTAAAACTGTATTTGGTTGTTAGTACAACTATCTTCACATAGTAAGAAGGTTATTTTGATAATCAAAACAAAATATAATTAGATTTCCTAAATAGAATAGAATTTTCAATATAAAAAATCGTCAATTTAATATATCTTTTGTTTCTTGGTAATTTTAATTGGAGAAAATTGTTAAAACATCACTAAATTAAAGATTATTTTGTTAATTTTACGTAGGCTGTAAAAACATCCAAATCAAGTTTTTAGAATTCAAGATAAAACACATAATAAATTTAACGTGTAAAATCTTATATATATATATATATATATATATATATATATATATATATATATATATATATATATATATATATATATATATATATATAGAGTAAGCCTCTAGAGAGAACATGCTTAAAAAGAGAACGAGAGAACAACTTAAAATATTGATTTTTAAAATTCAAAAAAATTATAAATATGTTTATATCATTAATACAATTCTAAAAAACACAATTATGAACAACAAATTTATGTGTAAAAAACTATTTGTGAGATTCTAAAAGAGATTCTTCAAAATTTGTGAGATTCTAAAAGAGATTCTTAAAAATTTGTGAGATTCTAAAAGAGATTAAAAAAAATAAAATTCCCATAAATATTTTTTCCCACAAAAAATTATTCAAGTTTGAGAATCATAAAATGCATCTAAGAATATTTATAATTTTTTACAATTTTTAAATTAATTTTTTTTTGAGATGTTCTCTCGTTCACTTTTTAAGCATGTTCTCAATAGAACCTTGGCATATATATATATATATATATATATATATATATATATATATATATATATATATATATATATATATAAATTTCATAACAACAATTTGATATGTAAACTAATAACAAAAAAAATAATAAAAAAATAATATAATAAATATTAGAAAAAAAGTTGTGCATTGCACGGGTTATAAGCTAGTATATAATAAGCGTAAAAGGATCTTATCCATAATTTTACTACCAAAATAATCTCAACCGTGGAATCTAATTTTTTTAAAAATAAACTATCAATATTATGTCATATTAAAAAAGAAAATTATAATCTAAAATGGATATAATTAGAAAAGGTTGCATTAGAAGTGAATTTTAGAAAGAAAATTATGATCTAAAAAGGATATAATTAAAAAAGATTATATTAGAATTGAATTTTTTTTTTTAAAAAATCATAATCTGAAAAGGATATAATTAAAAAGGCGGTATTAGAATTTTATTTTAATTATTTATTTATTAGTATTAATAAAATTCATATTTACTATTTGGACTCAATCTTGAGATCTAGAAATCTGATTTGGTTGATTTTACAATCCACACGATACTCATTAAATTATTTTTTAATTTAGTGATGATTTAATAATTATTATTCAACTGGAAACATTAAGAATCTCAAGAGAAAATATAATTACGAATTTTTGCATTAATCCTATTCAATGTAGAAAACAAACATTGATCTATTCAATATAGAAAACCTAATTATATATGATTTAAATCATTGACATACACTTTTTCATATTTCATTATAAATACACTTTTTAGGTTATACCATATTAAAATATAAAATATTTTTTAATGTTATATCCAACAGTTTTCATCTATGTATTGTAAGATCTAACAGTTCTTATTTATTTTGTCGTACGGAAGACCAGACAACCGATTATTAAATTTTGGATAAAATCTCTCCTACATTAATTATTAAAACTAGCTTACAACCCATGCAACGCACAATTACTTTTTTAATATCTATAATTATATTAATTTTTAAAATATTTATATGTTACTCCCTTTGTCCCTCTAATTTCTTTACAGTTTTTTCATTGGTTGACACACATTTGTAAATGTTTTTTTTCCTGAATAAAAATTAAAACATTAAACTTTTTTCAGAAGAAAAAAGAAATTAAAATAATATTTGGAACCGTACTTTATACGAATCTTAAAATGCGTTTTAAACCCTCTGTTCCAAATGTAAAAAATTGAGAGAGACAAAGGGAGTATTAGTTTACATATCAAATTGTTGTTAAAAACTGATATATGTAAGATTTTACACATTAAATTCACTAATTGTGTTCTATATTGAATTTTTAAAATTTGATTTTGATTATTTTATAGCCCATGTGAAATTAACAAAATAATCTTTAATTTATTGATGGTTTAACAATTATTTTTCAACTAAAATTACCAATTATTTTTCAACTAAAATTACAAAGAAACAAAATTGAGAAGAAATTAATGATTTTTTACGTTGAAAATTCTATTCGATTTAGGAAATCTACTTATATTTCGTTTTGATTATTAAAATACTCTTCTTATTATTTGAAGATAATTCTACTAACAACCAAATATATTATATCCTTATCTATCTATTTATACTATACTGTTATAAGCGGAATAGTGTATATTTGGTTGGTTGTTGGTTTGGTACACTAAATTTAGTACACTAAATAAGAGCCAATATATTATAAATAAAAAAGAACCGTTGGATATAATGCTAAAATAATATACTTTTTATAATATATAAAATACATTTATAGGTTCAATGTTCGAATCTGTCAACGACATATTATTATTAAACATTTATATCATTTTATAAACTATTCCTAAAATTTCAAGATTCGATTACCATCAACAAAATATTTTAGTTAAAAATTATATTATATTATCGATTTTTGCCATATTATTATTAAACATTTATATTATATTATAAACTACTCCAAGAATATCAAGGTTCAAAACCCGTCAACAACATATTAAATTTAAAAGTTACTTATCAATTTTCAATATACAAGCAAAAAATTATCATTTAGAATACTATCATATATGTATTATTATATTTTATTATCTTCTACAATTTATTTTCTTATTAATTAAAAAGAAAATATTAAAATTATGAATAATAAAATAAAAATAAAAATATTTAAAATCTTCCGTGCATCGCACGGGCTATAAACAAGTACACAAATTTTACACAAGAAGAAATGAGTACAAAATGTGCCTAGTCCATCTTGCCACGACAAGATGGTGTTTTGCCGCGCCAACGAGCTTACCTTACCGCAACAATTGTAACGCCCCCAAATCCGGGGTCAGGGGATTTGGTCGTTACGCAAAAATCCTAAAATATATTCACCTGTTTTTAAACACAATATTCCTTATAATTGCCCAATATTAAAAATATATAACATATGTGACCCCAACTATCCAAAATCTTTTAGGTTATAGGACTAGAAACAAAAATCCAAATTCCATTAAATAAAAACTTTTTCCTTTACAACATTCTCTTTGATCAAATCTTAAATCACTGGTATAACTTCGACAAGAAGTATACCAGACCAACTAATCTTATACATAATAATAATTAATAGAGTCCAACTATATAAAATATATCTTACACTAGATCCAGACATCCTGAGTCGAGCCATCTTCAAAATAGTGTCTTGCTTCTTTTCTTTCCGAACTGTGCGAACAAGTCTCACCAACTACCTTACTGAAAAGTTAGAATTTCAAAACAAGCAAGTATGAGCGGAAGAAATGCTCAGCAAGTGTATAGTAAAACAGGGATATTAATAGATCATTGCTAATAAAACAGTTATCTTCTGTCAAAAGCTCAAATCACAAGATAAGTATTTTGAATCTAAAATCCTTCATCATAGAATGGATTAAAAGAAAGTACGAAATGAGTATTCAAACATGATAGGTTCAGTGTTCTACTAGTGGGATCCCGACTAGCTAAACAATTGGTTTGGTTTTACTTATTCAACATCATTTGTATCACAATTAAAGAATTAACTCACTTAAACGACAGGTGAGGATAGTAACATTTGCAAAAAAACCAGAAACAATCAAATCATCAACATAAAAGTTGCACAAAATATTTCACTTGAACAATAAGTGAAGGGATATAGTCACTTGCCTCTGGTCCTTAGCTATTACGTAACGTGGGAGTGATACTACCTTCTTCCGGCATCACAATCTTCCAATCCGATCATTCTTTGGTTTTAACGCTCTTACGGTTGCCACAAGTCTGATTCGCCGATATCGAGCCCGCGCATCAACTATTTCTTTGTTGGAAGAAAAATAATCGAAAATGTCCCCTTTGAACATAGACGTTTTCTCAGTGTTACATCACTTCACAAAGAACCAACAAGCCACCAAGCAATACCCATCCAACTCCAACCTTTGCCATTCAACCTTTCTACTATCCTGGTCTATCTCGTCTGACAGTCTCTGTAAATAGAAGATAACATTTCAATCGATAAAGCCTTTGCGATTAACTAAATCCATCAGCGGTCTGATCTTTAATTTATCTACCCATTTTGTCTAGTCTTTCCATCAAAACAAGATATTCTTTTCAGAATCTCTTAATAAAATCCATTTAATCAGATAGTACATTTCAACACGATCGCGTCCATATATTACTTATCAATTTTCGAGTTCGGGAAGTATTTTAATTAATTAAAATACTTTTGGCTCCTTAGAAATGACCATTTAATAATCCATTTTCTAGTAAAATCCATACCTCCATTGATCTTCATCGTGAAATCAAAATAAAAATCTCCATAAAACTTCTAATATTATCCCAAAGCCAAATAAAATTAGTTCCTCCGAAAATCAATCCTCCCACCATTTATAATAATTCCTCAAAGTCTCCATTTTAATAATTTTCCAAATTTAATAACTAATTTATCCAATTACTCCTACCACTCCCAAATATCTTAGAAATTACTACATTTCCTCCTTGATTTAATAACCAAATTTCAGAATTTTTCACCATATCCATTATTTAATATAATTCACCAATTCTCCAAATTCCACAAAATAACTTGATAAATCATTTTATTCTATTCTTAAAATAAAATAAATATCTCCATTTCCACTTCTAAGAAAATCATCCAAAATTTATCATAATGTTCCTCATAAAATCCTCTAGCCAAATAAAATCATAATTTCCAAAATCCAACTCCTCCACGATTTTATAGAATCCTCCCAAGTCCTATCTTTTATTCATTTTACCAAAATTTTAAACTAACATCCCAAAATCCATTTCATCACCTAATAAACTAATCAAATACTACGTCATTTTCTCAATTTATCCACAAATTCTCAAACACAAACTCTTCTCCAATTATCAACTAAAATTCCCAAAATTCACTCTAAACATTCAATTAATAAAATAAAAACATAATCTTACACAAAGGGAATAAAGGCCCCCAATATCACAATTTGAAAGCAAATGGCCCCAAATATCACAGCTCAAAAACTTGGCCCCAAATATCACTCCAAAACACACTTGCGTGTAGCGTTTTGGATTTTTTTTTATATTTAAAACACTACTTCGTGTAGCGTTACCTACACTTGGGCCAAGAGAAACACAACTTAATTCAGCGTTTTCAGAAAAAGAGGGTCAAACACCACTTAAAGTGGCGTTACATGTGATTTCACCTTTTTTTTATTTTATGTCAAACGCTACTTCAAGTTGAGTTTTGGGTTAAAAACTCTACTTAAAGTGGTGTTTTGAACCCAAAACGCTACTTTAAGAGGTGTTATCTATTTTTTTAAAAATTTAAAAATTAAATATTTCTAAACCAAAAATGGAACTGTTTAACCCCAAAATGTCGGATTCAATTTTTTAATTAAAAATTTTAAATTAAAAAACTACAATTTTAATTAAATTTAGGGGTTCAACAATTAACTTTTAGGGTTCAACGTTTCCATTTTGGGTTTTAGAAATATTCAAAAGGATGAATAAACCGTATACGAACTTAGGGTTTAGGGTTGTTTACAACCCTAAATCCTAGACCCTAAACCCTAACTTATCCTGATTTTTAAATGCGTCAGGCCGCCGGATTCAATTTTTTTAATTAAAATTCTTTAATTTAAAAAATACAAGTTTAATTAAATTTAGGGGTTCAACAATTAATTTTTAGGGTTCAACGTTTCCATTTTGGGTTTTAGAAATATTCAGAACAACGAATAAACCGTATACGAACTTTAACAAATATAAATTTATATTTTAATTGACCATTTATAAATAAGTTTTTTAATATTTTTTTACAAATATATATTTAGAAGAAAACAAAAAAACAATAAAAAACATGGGGAAAAAAAAGTAAAAACACCCAAACGCCACATAAAGTGGCGTTGGGCTTTGAAAACCAAACTTGAATAAGCGTTTTGGCCTTTGAAAACCAAACTTGAATAAGAGTTTCTGCCAAAAACACTTTATGAACTTGCGTTTTTACACAAAAAAAAAAAAAACTAACCCCCTTAACGCTAGACGCTTTAGCGTTTCCAAAAAAAAATTTAAAAAGCTATATTATACTATGTTTTGGAGTGATATTTGGGGCCAAGTTTTTGAGCTATGATATTTGGGGCCAAGTTTTTGAGCTATGATATTTGGGGCCATTTTCTTTCAAATTGTGATAGATAGGGCCAACACCCACACAAAGGTGATGGCTTCCCCTCCATTTACTCTAGCTCTCTCAGCTCTTTCATCACAAGACACACGCACCTGCTCCAGGATACACCACCAGACCACCATAAACGCAGCAACTCATGCCACACAAACTGACCCAACAGCAGCTCCGTCAAAACCATAAGCTTGCAATCAACTTTCATCAGGAAAGTAACTTGAATCACGGAGGACTCTCGCACACGCACTCCGTAATCCAATCACAGCCACACATCAAAACAATCACAAGAAACCCCAACCAGTTTGACATAATCAGTCGACTATACAAACACGCGAATTGGGCCTCTACACCTATACACGGTAAGCAATCAGACCACAACAGCACACATACTCATACACTCTATACATACGGCCACACTACTGCAGCACGCCCACAAACACAGAACAAAAAAAAATACCAATTGAACAACAAAAACCCCAACCTTCGACCAACCAGTCCTGCCCACACGCACACATACGTAGCAGAGCACACACATATATACCACATGGACACACACATACAACAATTTTTGTACGCCAAACAGGGGAGTAATCTCAGAGGCAACGTGAACAGAGGGGAGAAGATATTAGCATCACCTCAATAGAACCCACACACTTTTCTCAAATCCAACACACACAACACTCACGAATATACGCACAAACCAGAGAAATCAAAGGGAGGAGGGAGAGATGGTCTTAACGAGGTAGAGATGGAGAGGGAACCATAGGAGAGAGAGTGAGAGCTCGGGAAGAGAGATGGAGATAAGACCGAGAAAGACTTTCCTGAACACTGCCGAGAACTCAAGAAGTCTCGAGAACAATCAATAAAATGGGTTATGCGTATAATAGAATACAAGGCAGAACTGTCATTTCCCACTACTGAAAATATGAAGTTTAACATTAAATCATTTCTAAAATTTAATTTGAATGGAAATAAGTGAAAATATAATTTGAAAAATTCTAAATAAATTTTATGAAATTACAATCACTCCCATAATTTTAAAATATTTTTAGGATAAAAAATGAATTAAATATGAATTTAGAAAATTTTGATCCTTTAAACACAATATAACTTTTAAAATCATTTTAAAATACTTAAACTTCCAACATAATTCTATTAATAATTTTAAAAACTAAATATTATCGTAAATATAATATCACAAAAGATTTCGTGATTTTTATCAACTCCGACGATTTTATAAAATTCCCAGAAGATCAATAATACATGATTTAAGTAGATTTTATTCATAAAAAATTTGAATAGAAATACACGGACCTACACGTCACCCATACATCACCTTATAAACATGATGTCATATATTTGATCTTCTCAATAATATCCACAATCGTAATCCTCCTTTATTGGAAAACCAATAAATGTTTAAATAAATAAATAAATAAAATTTCTAAATTTTTGGGTTGTTACATCTACCCTCCTTAAAAGGATTCCGTCCTCGGAATCAGTTGAGGGAAATCCTTAACGTTCCTCTTTTCAACAAGCTCCAATAACTTTACGTCCACCAATAATCAAAAACTCGATTTAACATACATAACTTGCATTTTCAAACCAAACAAATTAAATGTGCGTCCACCACTTATCTCTTCGACTACTCAATTCCTCTTCCAGCAACTCATTCACGTTCCAATTATATTCATTATCACTCTATTTTTGACTTTAACTGCATTAATAATATCGTGTCTTACCTGCTCCTTATCCATACCCATTTCTCCGAAATATCGTATATTTTATATGTGTTGTCGATCTAATGCGTAATCTGGTTTGATAAGCAATCTCTGTTTTAACATTAGTCTCTTAAACTTGATCAACCAATTCTCTGTCGGCGTGAATATATCTTGAACCACTTAGAATGTCATCATGTCTGTCTTTACTGCTCCCAATCACTGATAACTTTAGGAATCATAAGGGTTTATAACAAAAGGAGTCGATAAAATACACTGGTGTTAACATATTTGAATATAGGCTGAGTTTTGTTTGGTAGGAATTTTTGTAAAATAATTTAACCGAGAGATCAATATGATCATTGAACTATTATCAGGTTGCATTTGTCACTTAGATCAACCGCCATAGTACGAAAAGGTGGCCAGCCTTTAGTACTTTCATGACAAACACAACTAGTGGCGTCCCACCAAATTTCTATCACATAGATAGTATGTTCCTGAATCCCCTACATACATAGGGTTGTTCATTCCAGTTTGAATAAAGAAGATTAAAAATTTAGGAAAAATATAGAAAGAGTTCAAAGGTCTCAAAAATTTATAGGTACTATGTTGGACCAAATAACCCCTGAATAATAGAGGTATGTATCTTTGAAAGAATAAGAATGTGCTTAAGCGAATCGGATATACAAAGCTCATCATCACTTGAAGTATAATTGATTGTCAAATGAGATATGGTACCAACACAACAAGGAAGAACAAAATGAAGGTTAAATTTCCTTAGACGATGAATTAAAAAAGATCAACGGCAGATAATGGATAATCACGCTTTACCCCCAACACATGCTAGTAATCGTATTTCACATATTTTATATAGTCCTTTCGTAATATCTATAACGTTCGCTCGGTAACTAAAGTCGCAAGAAAGAACTCTAGAAGGTAAATGAATGTCTACATGTAGCATATTCCAAACTGGTAGCTCCAGTTGCCCAATTATCTCATGCGGAGCTGACTTAACTGCCTCGTCCAAAATTGAATCTTCGGGTGAATCGAACTTCTGCTCACGCGAATTGTCGGGATGGTAAGTAACGTCGCAACACTTGTCGTAATAACCTAAGGTGAACCTTATCCTAAATCGTTCTACGCAATGTCTAGCTGTTTATTCCAACTTTTTGTTCCTCCTGATAAACTTGATCATTGTTGTAGCTTTCTGGGTAAAAGCCTTTGATAGCCTTCAGTACCTGCTCCTTTCCACGTATGTCTTCTTTATTGGCTCCTCCGCTGGCTCGTCATCCGATCTAAACTCTTCCTCTTCACGTCCTAAGCTTATCGATATCCTACATCGTCGTCAACTTGTAATAATCTCCAAAAATTATATCGTAGACATCTCCAGCCATAAGAAGTTCTGTCCAGTTCAGCCTAATCATCTCAAGTGAGCACGTCATCTCGACTCGTAACAGTCTCTTCTTCAAATCCTGAAAACTTTCTTGGTCATCACGTCTCCGTTCACGTAAAGTTGTATTATATAATCATAACCAAAACAAATACAACATTCTTCTTGCTTCGCCCCACAACTCAAAGGATCCCCTTGTCCTTTTATTTCTATCCGAAAGAGTCATTTTTCTCGCCTTTGACTGTTAGAACATTATAATAATAATCAAGGATGAGCACATAAAATGTTCGGCAAGTTCACTATCCCAAATATTATACAAGAATATTTTATAACACCATGGTGATAAAAGATAATGATTGAACAAATAGGAAACTCATATGATATTCAATCATGAAAGCCATATAGGCAACTTCTCAAAATTTGTGAGAATATAAAAATTCTATCAAAATATCTGACAGCTCAAGGAATTCAAATCATCTAAACCACAAGAACATCATAAACGAACTTCTCAACAATTTCAAGAAAATCAACAACTTATTTGGTAGCTCAAAATTTAAGAAAAGATTACTGGTCTTCCACCTCTCGGTACCCCTATGGTGCGATCAACTACCATGCCGCAAGTACCGTTCTCCTGTGATGCCTCACCCAACCTGATCAGGGCTATGATGTGGTACCATTGACACTTTCTCTTTGCTAGCAAAAAATGGGTTATCATTTTCAACCCTGGCAACATTAGTGCCAAAATAATTATCCGCATTTTCGGATAAAAATACCTCGCCGAAACCATGGGTTATTACCCATGTTGACCAGTTCACACCAGAGTTTCCCGAGTAAAACTTAATGAAATTAATAGTTGCCAAAATTTCGCAATTAGATGTCAAGCACGACACACAATCAGTGCTTTCTCAAACTCCACTGCTAATCCGAACAATGGACTAACCTTAAAGATTAGAATAAAGTTTATTCGACGATACGAATAATGTATCATCTGCTTCGACAAAGGAGGTAGTTATCTCGAACTAATGAGCATAACTATATTTATCAGAAAAAAAATACAATTTAAGGTATTCAAAACGAGTGAAACCAACAATGGTTAGCAATCTAACAATCTTCAACATTTTTAGCAAAATAGACGCTTCAAGAAGTATAACTTGATTATCAAGGGATAAAATAAATAAATGTTACCATTTTAATAAATGGTTCGAACTATGTACCATTACCCAATGTCAAGAAAAGTAGTTGAATTTGAGAGATAAATTCAACTGGTAGGAATAATATTTAGCTATCTTGAAGTAATAAGATAAGTCTCAGCCGAATATATTTAAAGAGTCGTCCCGATCAATGAGACCGATTAATATTTTTAAATGTCATCTTCCTCGCCAAAAAGGATTTATTTTTTTTTAATTCTTAGATATATATAATCAATCCAACATTTGAAGCAAATATTTGAGTAACCAACAATTTCACCAAAAAGTTTCACCACAACAATAAAATCCTTGAGAACAATAATGTTCATAGGAATCTCATAAATTCTTTAGGAGATAAGGGATAGAGTGAACTCGCCTCAGTCTTTGTACTTGCTCAAACCCACTTAAGACTTACTCTCTGAAATTCCGTAGTAGACATCAACAGTCTCAAGATGTTTCATCCACTCCAGCGCAACCATCTCACGCGAGCACTCAAATCTTAACTTAATAATTGTTACAATATCCAATAGTCCAACAAGAACTCTACATGAGCTCTGACGTTCCTTACTTAGCTATATACACTCCTACACACTCTCGTTTTTAGTTTTCTATAACCTCAGCTCTGATACCATTCTGTAACGCCCCCAAATCCGGGGTCAGGAGATTTGGTCGTTACATAAAAATCCTAAAATATATTCACCTATTTTTAAACACAATATTCCTTGTAATTGCCCAATATTAAAAATATATAACATCTGTGACCCCAACTATCCAAGATCTTTTAGGTTATAGGACTAGAAACAAGAATCCAAATTCAATTAAATAAAAACTTTCTCCTTTACAACATTCTCTTTGATCAAATCTTAAATCACTGGTATAACTTCGACAAGAAGTATACCAGACCAACTAATCTTATACATAATAATAATTAATAGAGTCCAACTATATAAAATATATCTTACACTAGATCCAGACATCCTGAGTCGAGCCATCTTCAAAATAGTGTCTTGCTTCTTCTCTTTCCGAACTGTGCGAATAAGTCTCACCAACTACCTTACTGAAAAGTTAGAATTTCGAAACAAGCAAGTATGAGCGGAAGAAATTCTCAGCAAGTGTATAGTAAAACAGGGATATTAATAGATCATTGCAAATAAAACAGTTATCTTCTGTCAAAAGCTCAAATCACAAGATAAGTATTTTGAATCTAAAATCCTTCATCACAAAATGGATTAAAAGAAAGTATGAAATGAGTATTCAGACATGATAGGTTCAGTGTTCTACTAGTAGGATCCCGACTAGCTAAACAATTGGTTTGGTTTTACTTATTCAACATCATTTGTATCACAATTAAAGACACTTAAACGACAGGTGAGGATAGTAACATTTGCAATAAAATTTAGAAACAATCAAATCATCAACATAAAAGTTGCACAAAATATTTCACTTGAACAATAAGTGAAGGGATATAGTCACTTGCCTCTGGTCCTTAGCTATTACGTAACGTGGGAGTGATACTACTTCTTCCGGCATCACAATCTTCCAATCCAATCATTCTTTGGTTTTAACGCTCTTACGGTTGCCACGAGTCTGATTCGCCGATATCGAGCCCGCGCATCAACTATTTCTTTGTTGGAAGAAAAATAATCGAAAATGTCCCCTTTGAACATAGACGTTTTCTTAGTGTTACATTATTTCACAAAGAACCAACAAGCCACCAAGCAATACCCATCCAACCCCAACCTTTGCCATTCAACCTTTCTACTATCCTGGTCTATCTCGTCTGACAGTCTCTATAAATAGAAGATAACATTTCAATCGATAAAGCCTTTGCGATTAACTAAATCCATCAGCGGTCTGATCTTCAATTTATCTACCCATTTTGTCTAGTCTTTCCTTCAAAACAAGATGTTCTTTTGAGAATCTCTTAATAAAATCCATTTAATCAGATAGTACATTTCAATACGTTCGCGTCCATATACTACTCATCAATTTTCGAGTTCGGTAAGTATTTTAATTAATTAAAATACTTTTGGCTCATTAGAAATGACCATTTAATAATCCATTTTCTAGTAAAATCATAACTCCATTGATCTTCATCGTGAAATCAAAATAAAAATCTCCATAAAACTTCTAGTATTATCCCAAAGCCAAATAAAATTAGTTCCTTCGAAAATCAATCCTCCCACCATTTATAAAAATTTCTCAAAATCTCCATTTTAATCATTTTCCGAATTTAATAACTAATTTATCCAGTTACTCCTACCACTTCCAAATATCTTAGAAATTACTACATTTCCTCCTTGATTTAATAACCAAATTTCAGAATTTTTCACCATATCCATTATTTAATATAATTCAACCAATTCTCCAAATTCCACAAAATAACTTAATAAATTATTTTATTCTATTCTTAAAATAAAATAAATATCTCCATTTCCACTTCTCAGAAAATCATCCAAAATTTATCCTAATGTTCCTCATAAAATCCTCTAGCCAAATAAAATCATAATTTCCAAAATCCAACTCCTCCACGATTTTATAAAATCCTCCCAAGTCCTATCTTTTATTCATTTTACCAAAATTTTAAACTAACATCCCAAAATCCATTTCAACACCTAATAAACTAATCAAATACTACGTCATTTTCTCAAAATGAGAGCTCGGGAAGAGAGATGGAGATAAGACCGAGAGAGAGACTTTCCAGAATACTACCGAGAACTCAAGAAGTCTCGAGAACAATCAATAAAATGGGTTATGTGTATAAGAGAATACAAGGCAAAACTGTCATTTCCCACTACTGAAAATATGAAGTTTAACAATTTAAATAATTTCTAAAATTTAATTTGAATGGAAATAAGTGAAAATATAATTTGAAAAATTTTAAATAAATTTTATGAAATTACAATCACTCCCATAATTTTAAAATATTTTTAGGATAAAAAATGAATTAAATATGAATTTAGAAAATTTTGATCCTTTAAACGCAATATAACTTTTAAAATCATTTTAAAATACTTAAACTTCCAACATAATTCTATGAATAATTTTAAAAACTAAATATTATCATAAATATAATATCACAAAAGATTTCGTGATTTTTATCAACCCCGATGATTTTATAGAATTCCAAAAGATCAATAATACATGATTTAAGTAGATTTTATTCATAAAAAATTTGAATAGAAATACACGGACCTACACGTCACCCATACATCACCTTATAAACATGATATCATATATTTGATCTTCACAATAATATCCACAATCGTAATTCTCCTTTATTGGAAAACCAATAAATGTTTAAATAAATAAATAAATAAAATTCCGAAATTTTTGGGTTGTTACAACAATACCTACAAAATGCATAGTGAAGGCAAAGTGAAGATTCTTATACGTTTGAAGGCCTGATTCCGAATTCCAATAAGTTGTCCTTATTAGGGAATCGAAGGTAATTAAGCCTGTCAATGCACTCTAGGATCCGCTCGTGCATTTGGAGTAGGTCATGACCGTCCCTACAACCAAACGTACGAGGAAAGAGCTGGTAGCAGTTGATTTTAGCTCCGATAGAGAGGGCTAATATTGTATCCGTGAAGTCCTCAGTCTTGGTTGGGCCTTGGGGTCATTGGGCTAGGCTTCATCGTATGGGCTCTTCCAAATGAGCTACGAAAACGGTTGGTTCGACCACTTATCGTAGTGGGCCTGTACCTAGGCCTGCTAGCATGAGACCTACTTCTACGTACTAGGCTTAGGTTTCTTGCTATTCAAAAACTACGTGAGGCTTGATCCCCTATAAATACAAGGGTACGTAGGCACATTAAGGGGGTCGGACTTTGAGAGCTCAGAGAGCCCATTGCTACCTCTTTAATCTCAGCCACCGATAAACACTTAAACCACCACTCTCCGGTCACTTTTCTAGTGAGAAAACCACCATCGTAGATCTTGATCCGGCGTGTAACCTCAAATTTTGTTATCACAAATTCCTCCGCTAACAGCTTATAGTGCAAAATAATATTATAAATATTAATTTAATATGTTACTAGCATTTTACCCGTGCCACGCACCGAAGGTGTAATTCAAATAAAGGGTTAAATCTCAAAGTGCTCACTGAAGTGGAGGACTAGTATCAAATTGCTCACTCTAGTTATCGGCATCTCATCTATACCATTATAGTTGCAAGTAATGACAACAATGTTGTGTTCGAAAAATAAAAGTAATTTTTTGTTGATTCTACACAATTTTTTTTGAATGTTACAGCAACCAAATGAAAAGTTATTAAATTCTAGTATTTTAGATAATATATTTAGAATCCTAGTATATGAGACGGTGATTCTTTGCCGGAAAAAGCGGTGGTGCACGGTGGCTTGTGGTTGTTGATTATAATTGGTGGCTGAGATTGATAGGGTTAGTGGCGACTATTCTGAGCTCTCGACTTCCAACCCCTCAATCGGCCTACGTACAATTTATAGGGGATCAAGCCATACGTAGTTCTTGGAGAACAAAAAACCCCAATGGGCCTGGGCTGACGATCTAGCTTCCGAAATGTTCTACTATGAGGCCTAACCACAAAGGCCCAAGGCTCACCCAAGATCTCAAGACTTCACAGATAAGGAAACTTCCCCCGTCGAGGACTAGTCCTATATGCTACCGCTATTTCTTGATTTCAAGGATGTAGGTATAGCCATGGTTTACCCCAAGTGCAGAACGCATCCTGTCCCCCGAATGAGCACCATATAGCAGGACAGGTGATCCAGAGCTTTTGGGTGCAAAGTGCAGGATTACTCCAAAGTTCCCCAATGAGGATGCGCCCATTGGCTACAGGAACAGAGCTCCCAAAGCACACACCAGAAAATCCCCATCTTTCCACCTTAGGGCACGCCCTTAGTGTTTAAGAAGGGTCCTTATATCCACGCAAACCCCTGGAGGCCTTCTGTGACGGGCATCCCCCTCCTGAGATACGACAGGAGGGAATTCTTCAATAAAACCTAAGAAAACAATCCAAATATCACTCACCCAAAGAAGGCGCGTCATTCCTTAATAATGGGAGAGGACACGACCATATTTCTGTAAAACCAACTAAAACCCTAATTAATTCCTAATATTTCTCAAATGTAACCCGAACCTATCTAGAAAATACCCGAACCAAATTTTGGCTATAACAACTACCCCCAATTTCTCATGAAATCAGAGATAAAATGTGAAATTTCTTCTAAAAAATTCCTAAAATTTCTTCAACACTTTCTTCCAGGGCGCGCCTTCACCTAAGGGCGCGACTTATGAACCTGAACCGTCTTAACAGCTGTCATCCATTCCTTTTCACTACCTCTATAAATACCGACCCATCCTCTTCATTTTTCATTTTTTACTCTCCCTCTTCTCCAACAACAAACCACTGGCGGTCTTCTTTTTTCCGGCGAAAATCCGACCAAATCAGTCGTTTTCAGTGCTTGCTTTCCACAGTATTTGTTCGAGAACTTCCAAGATACGTTTTAATGTACTTATTTCGAGTTTTCACCGTGTTTTTCGCTTATATCTGAGGTTTTCACTTTGTACTATTCGTGTTCTTCATTTTTCTGTTGTGTATATATGTGTATGTATATGTTTGATTCGTTTTTTTACCCAAATTGAAAGTGAAACGTTGTTATCCGACCGTTGCCCTTCTTGTTTATGTTAAGTACTCTAATTATCATAATAAATTGTGAGTGGGCGCGTTGTGACTCAAGGGCGCGCCTTCGCTCCATAGAAAATAATGGCCTCTTTAGAAACCATAGAATCTTGTGTACAACCAATTAGATACTTTTTATTCAGGACGCGCCTTCACACTCTTGTACGTTTCATCCTTTTTAGATGGAGAACAAGGGCGCGTCCTCTCCGTTTCATCCTTTTAAAGAATTTAATAGAAGACTCGATACTTATTCACCTCCATCTATTTCATTTCCTCCAGAGCACCCTAAGTTTCATTTTGTATCCCCTGAAGATAAAACGCACCTTCTTTCCTATCTCTTCGACAACATGTCTGATTCATCTATCAATTCCCTTGATTTTACCCCTGTCCGAACTGAAATGGATTTTGAAGTCACTAAGAGAAATACTCCATCTTCCAATATTGATTATACAAAGGATATGGAGACACAACAAGGTTCCCCTTTGCAAGAAGAGAGCAAAGAAAATAAAACCGATGAAGAAGCCTCTCATTCATCTGAGGACGCGTCCAGTGCTGAGGACACACTTTTAGATGAAGAAAACTTTAAAAAACCATATTCTCCTCCTTTATCACCTATCCCTTTTGTCCATCCTCCCATTAGAAAAAATTAAAAAGATCTCGACTGGAGCAAATACCCTGAAGAGTTATCTGAAACGGATAAGAATGCACTAAGAAAAAAATATCAGAAAGTGGATTGTGTTGGCATGGCAAGCAAAGCATCAGTGGACGAGATAAAATGGTGTATGAAATACTATAACATGAATGGCATATGGGGACGCCCTCCCTGCACAATGCGCCCTCATATCTTCAACTATGGGAAAGACTTCAGGATCCCCAGAATTGTCCTCACCCCAAAACTGGTTGCTTTAGGAGTAGGCGCGCCTTTACACCCGTATTACCAAAAGATCATAGAATGGTATGACATAGCCCCAATTCAATTATCTCCTAATAGCTACACTTTAGCAGCAGCTCTCTTTGTTCTCTATTATGATGCTGACCTTGGAGTGCCATCTATGGAAGAGTTTAGTTATTTCTTCAGTATTCGTAGATCTGGCAAGGGCTATTTTTATTTTGTGGTAAACAAAAAGCACAACAAAAAAGGGTTTTCTGAAGGAAGGATCAACAATGTTAAGAATTGGAAGGACCCTTTCTTTTATGTCTGGGATGTCGATAGAGTTAGGATCACCTTCAACTATGATCCACGTAACGACGCGTCCTCTCATTGTTTTATCATTAAATTCCTCTAACAATTTCTAACAAAGAATTTTTTTCCTTTTATCTTTAGCTCGCAGAGTAGTCGATGAGCTTGTGGGCGCGCCCTTGCTGCGTGCCCAAACTATTCTTAATCTCCCTTCTGGAAATTTTGATCTTGTTACTCTTGTAACAAAAGCCAATTTAAAGAGAGTTGGACTTCTTTCTGAAAAAGTTGGTAAAATCATCCATTTTCAACGATTTAGGAACGGAATTCCTATAAAATCCATGATAACCGAGGATTTAGAGGAAGGGGCAGAAGAGAATATCTTTGAGGAAAGCGCTCTTGATGACCAGCATCTTTCTCTTAGTGAGGACGCGGCCCCAAGTGAGGGCGCGCCCATAGATTCTAGTAGAAGTAACTTAATTTTTACCTTCATTTCTAATACACCTTGTTGTTTTATTTTTTGTTTTTTTATTACTAATTACAATTCCCTTCTTTGTTCCCGCAGGCATGGCTGATCTTCCTTCCGGCTTTGGCATTAGCTTGGACAAAGCCATATCTGCAAAGCCTCCAAGGACGCGCCCTCCGCGTACGAAGAGTGTGCCTTCAGTGACCAAGTCACCTAAAAGAAAAACCATTAGCTCCGACTCCGGTCATGAGGACGCGCCTTCAAAGCATCCAAGGATTATTGAGCTTATTAATCCAACCGTGCAGACATTTCTTGGGGTTAAGGGTTGGGACTCTCGTTCTGATGAACAAATTGAGAATGCTTTAGTCTCTTCATCTGCTCAGCTCCATTTTCATGCCAATCATATCATGGAGTCAAACAGGAAGATGAGGGCGCGCCTTGTAGAGCTGGAAACTGAAAATAAAAACATGTCGAAACAATTGAAGGGCAAAGATGATCAATTCAAGAAACTGAGGTCAGCCAAGGACACCCAGATTGAAAAGCTTAACAAAGAATTATCTTGTGCCAATTCTTCAATTAAATCGATGACTGAATCCATTGATAAGCTTACTGCAGCTAACTCTTTACTTGAAGAAGATAAAAACAATGGATGGGCTGTTGAGAAGAAAGCTCTACAAAGAGCGTCCTTTTCTAGGGGCTTTCGCAATTATGCTTCTAGCTTTCTTGTTGTTGATCCAGAATATGACTTCTCTAAGTTTGGGCAAGAGACAGTTGATTGGATTGAAAAGTTCAAAATTGATGAAGCAGAGGAAATTAAGGCGAAGAGAATTTCTCTAGGCCTCGAGCCAGCTGTCGCTGAAGAGGACGCGTCCTCTGAAGAAATTTCTCCTGCTGACAACCCTACTTTTACCGAAGGTCAAGATGACAACCTTGTATCTTCTCCTACCAAATCTCCTGCTGCAAATTCTAGACAAGTGGAAAATGTGGAAAATGTTAAGAATTCTGAGAAAGAAGCCCCTTCTAAGGACGCGTCTCCACCAAAGGACGTGCCTTAAACATTCTACCTTTGAATCCTTTTGAACTTGATTACGATGAATTCTCTGAGGTGCAGGCCCTCTGTAAAACCTTGCAAATTGTAATCTTTTAATCTCTGTCCTTGATGACGTTTAAACTTTGATATCGTTTGCTATTACTATACTTGTTTGTTGCTAAACCTCTTTTTTCTTTAACTTGAACTTTTATCATTGAACATCAGGCGTGCCCTACTGTGAGGGCGCGACCTCTTGAATATTAAAGAATTTATACCTGGTATTGTAATAATCCTTTATGACAGTAATATGTGATAAAATTCATCCAGGCTGACTTTTTTATTATATATATTGTAAGGGCGCGTCCTAACGTAAATCAGGATGTGACCTTTTATCAATAAGCTTCCAAAAACTATTTTTCAAAATCCTTTATAAACTTCTAATTAATCCATGAAAACATAAATCTTGAATTTTCTTCAAATCTTCTTGAAAACTTCTAAGGCAATCTTCATCATTTTGTTAATACCATAGATTTAATACTTGTAATTTCAATAATGCACACATATAGTTCCATCATGTTTTCTAAAAAAACTCGGAAATATGCTCTCTTCTCTCTCTTCCGTTAAAACATCCCGCCCATCACTGTTCACAGCTTTTCAAACTCCCGCCCACCGCAAAACACCACAGCCACCACCGTTGACTTGCCTCCACCGTTCTACCTGGACCTCCACTCTCCACACGCTCCACATATTTCTATTCCTCTCATCTTCCCCTTTCAGATCTACTTGCCTTTTCTCTCGATCTGTGGAATTTTAGTTTTCCGATGGGTGACCGTAACTCGGAAAACTCGGGTTCCATGGATTCGGACGAGTTTGCTAACTTCATAGGCCACCATTATGCAGCTCCTGTTCTGCCTGCCCTTAATCTGCAACAAAATGTCCCAGCAAATGATGGTTCCAACAACACTGATGATGTTATGGGCACTCTCCCCTCGAACTCAACAGAGGATGAGAGAACAAATGCAACTAATTGAAAATAGTGGTACTTTGAGGGCTGCCAGTGGCCCTACTGTCTCGTCAGGAAATGCTGCTCTTTCTCCAGAAGAGGTTAACTCAGTTCCTACAATTAAAATTCCAGGTAATCCTCAAACCTCTACTAGCTTAGAGAATTTGCAAGGAAATTTTCATGTTGAACATGGGGTTCTTAAACTAACTAACCCAGAGCAAGGGGAGGCTAGTGGGGTTAAGAAAAATGTAACGTGGAGTTCTGTGGTTAGTAAGAACATCCCAAATGCTAATATTGATGCTAATTTGAATGCCCAATCTGCTCAAACTATTGTTACTTATAATGATGATGGGTCGGTAAATATCAAACCACCTCGTGAATTTCATGAACGTGCTCATAAGCAATGGGACTCTAGTTTAATTGGCTACTTCATTGGTGGGAGTTTTGATTTTAAGTTTGTTCGTGAACAAGCTCTTAGAATGTGGAAAAATAAAGGTTTATCTAGAGTATATTATAGCTCGAAAGGGTTTTTTACATTCAAATTTAATCACGTACATGAGAGGGATGCTATCCTGTGCTTGAACACTGTCTATATAGGTGGAAAACTTATGTATTTGCAACCTTGGATGGAAGGTTCAACTTTCAAAAAAAATGTTATCATTAAAGTACCCTATTGGATTTGTCTGGTAAATGTCCCACAATCATATTGGAACCGTGAGGGACTCTTCAATATTGCCAGTGGTGTGGGAAAGCCTTTAAAATTTGATGAGGCCACTGCCAGGTTAGAGCCACTCAAGTATGCTGGTGTGCAGGTTGAGCTAGAATATGGAGGTCCTAGACCTGACTATGCTTGGGTTGATGTGGTTTGCAAAGGGGTTGAAGCTCGTGAAAAGGTGGAAATTCTGTATCCTCAATTGCCCTACTCTTGCAGTCTCTGTCAGGCTTTTGGCCATTCTTTTGCTCGATGTTTGGACAACCCTGATGCAATAAGGCCTACCAGGAATGCTAAATCACAGAAGAAACCTAGAACTTCAAGTTCTACCTCTAAGTCTAATGCTCGTGCCACTGGCCAGGAGGGTGTCACCTCCTCTGTTCCCTGTGAGGATTTATTTTCAACACAAGGGATGGTGCCCTATGTTATTGGCCAATTTGCGGGCTGTGATGTTGTTATGGATGAAGATCAGATCCTAGATGAAGAACAGGCCACTAAGCAAGCCAATGTTGATGGTGACAATCTGACACATGTGGATGATGCCACTCAGAATGATCACAATGATGATTTTGACACCGATAATGAAGACAATCTTAAGGAATTTGATCACTGCAACACATTGGCTATTTGCCCTGCTATCCCATTGGCCACAATGCACCCCAATGCAGAAACTGTTAATTCAGATGAATCAGTGTTGCATAATAATCCATTCTCTGTGCTACACAATTTGGAGCCAGGTGAAATTCAAGATGAAAACACAGGTGAAATCTCAGGTGAAATCACAGGAGCCCTAGCAGGTGTGCCTACAAATTTTGGGAAATCTCCAGGTAAAAGAAAATGGAAGAATAGCAATTCACCTATGCATCGTTCAGTTGTCATAGGACTGTGTGCTGCGGATGGCCCTGGAATTCCTACTCAAATAGAGCAAGTGGACAATGCCAATGACAATGCCCATGGAGGTAGTAATGTGCCCATCAAGAGAAGCCTGAGGCTAGCAGGTAAGCTAGCTAACAATTCCTCTCAATGAATTATGCAATTTGGAATGTTAGAGGGTTAAATAAGAGCCCTCATCAAAAAGAGGTTATTAACTTCATTTCCCAAAATAAATTGACTCTTATGAGCCTTGTGGAAACTAAAGTACGCGAGGAGAATTTTGCTTCTATCTCTAAACGCATAAATAAAAACTGGAGTTGGATTAATAATTATGATGAGCACTGGTATGGTAGAATCTGGGTTGGCTGGGACCCTGCTCTTTGGTCTGTCATGGTGCACTCAAAATCAGATCAACAAATTACTTGCTCTGTGACTTTTCTGGAGAATCAGGTCACTTTCTTGGCAACTTTTGTTTATGCTAGAAATAGGGACCATCACAGGGAACCTCTTTGGAAGGAGCTACAGGACTTGAGCCGCATGTTCTCTATTCCTTGGTGTGTGCTTGGTGACTTTAACTGCATGCTTTCTCTTTCTGAGGTTCAGGGTGGCCGTGAGCATTGGACCCCAGGGATGAAAGCTTTCTTGGATTGTATTTCTGAATGTGCTTTGGACCATATCAAGACCATTGGCCCTCTGTTCACCTGGACTAACAAACGAAGGGATTCAACTCTTGTTCAGAAAAGACTTGACAGGATGCTCTGTAATAAACATTGGTTCTCCACCTTTACTGAGGCTTTTGTTCATGTCAAGAATCGTGGCATCATGGATCACTGCCCCCTCCTTTACAACATCCCATTGCAGTTGGAAAAGGTTGGTAAGTCTTTTCAATTTTTCTCGTTTATGAAAGACTTGGATGGGTTTACTACTGCTGTTTCTCGTGCTTGGTCTACTCATTATACAGGGGACCCTATGTTTATTCTCTTTCGAAGGCTCAAAGAGGTCAAAAAGGAATTAGTTGCTCTGAATAAGGCCCATGGCAATGTTCACAATAATGTCACTGTTGCTCGTGCACTGCTTGATTCTGTCCAAGACTCTTTGGTTAATAACAGTTCTAATATTGATCTTCTTCAAAAAGAACTGGATGCCACTTCTCAACTTGAATCTGCCTTGCACCAATAGGAGGCATTTTTATTGCAAAAGTCTAGGGTGAAATGGCTCACGGTTGGTGATGCCAATACAAGCTTCTTCTTCAATCAGGTTCGCTCAAACTGGAACAGGAATAAAATTTTGGCAATTAAAAACAGTGAAGGTACTGTGGTTAGGGGCCACAAACAAGTATCTCAAGTGGCAGTGGATTTCTTCTCAAATTCTCTAGGGGAGTCACATGCCTTGCCCCCTTTTGATTTTGACAATATCTCCTGTGCATCTGTCTCAGCTGCCCAAGCCATATCTCTAGAGGCTCCCATTATAAATGACCTCATTTTGGGCACCCTAAAATCAATGAAAAAGAACAAGGCACCAGGGCCTGATGGATTTCCTGTTGAGTTTTATCTTGCTGTGTGGGATATTGTTGGTGATACTTTCTCTCAAGCTATTAAAGGGTTTTTCTCCAACTCAAGCTTGCACCACTCTGTCAATGCCACTAGCATTGCATTGGTTCCTAAACTGCCAACTGTCACTTCCATGTCAGACTTTAGACCTATCTCTCTATGCACCATCCCTTACAAGTGCATCTCAAAGATTCTTGCCTCTAGACCAAAAGCTGTAATTCCTACCCTGGTTGATGCTTCTCAGTCTGCCTTTATTCCAGGAAGAAACATCTCAGATAACATCTTGATTGCTCAAGAATTGTTCAGAGGTTATCACCGTGACACAGGCTCACCCAAGTGTGGTTTGAAACTGGACCTTCGAAAGACTTTTGATTCGATTGATTGGAACTTCATCCTAGCTGCCCTGCATAAGCTTAATTTCCCAGGTCACTTCATTAGGTGGATCTACACTTGTATTTCCACTCCAACCTACTCTGTCAAAGTGAATGGTGCTCTATGTGGTTATTTTAAAGGAAGAAAGGGGCTACGCCAAGGTGACCCTATCTCTCCCTATATTTTCTCTCTTGCCATGAATGTCCTTTCATGTTTGCTGGCTGCTCCTCCCACTGATTTCAAATACCACTGGAAATGCAAAGAGCTAAAGTTGACTCACTTGTTTTATGCTGATGATGTCTTACTTTTCTGCAATGGGGACAGTACTTCTATGTCTCACTTAATGCAATGTGTTCAAACTTTTGCTACTTCGAGTGGCCTTCACCCTAGTTTTCAAAAAAGCACTGTGCTATTTGGAAACTGCAGTATGGATTTTATTGCTTGGTTTGATCAAACCTATGGGATAACTCATGGTACTTTACCTATCAAATTCCTAGGTGTTCCTTTGATCTCTTCAAGACTTAGCCACAATGAGTGTATTCCTCTTATTGAAAAGGTAACTGCAAGGATGAACTCTTGGACCTCATTGCTCTTATCTTTTGCTGGAAGGGTTCAACTCATTCAGTCTGTGCTCTTTGCTATCCAGTCTTATTGGACCAGGCATTTCCTTCTCCCAGATTCTGTGCACAATAAGCTGCAGTCAATCTTCACCAGGTTTTTGTGGAAAGGTGATGTAAATGCCAAAGGCGGTGCAAAGGTGAGTTGGGACAGACTTTGCACCCCCCGTGTTGAAGGTGGGTTGGGCCTTAAAAACTTGAAGGACTGGAACCAGGCACAGTTATTGTATCACCTATGCAGTATTGTTAGGGGCAATGATGCTCTATGGCCTCGTTGGGTTAATTGCACGGTGCTCAAAAGAAACCATTTCTGGACTATGCAGATGCCTACTGACTGCTCCTGGATTCTTCGAAGTATTCTTAGGCTTCGTTCTTTGGCTTGTCAAAACATCACATTCAAAATTGGCAATGGGCTAAGCACTTCTTTATGGTTTGATCCATGGTGGAATTCTCAATGTCTGGCTAGGTCAAGATTTGATCAAACCATTGCTCAGTCCAACTTGGGCCATAGCTCCAAGGTTCATGCTTTGATCTCAACAGGTACTTGGGTTTTACCAACTCCATCTCACAGATTGCATCATTTGGATCCAGGCCTTGCTTACTGGCTGCAAAATTTTAACTACCCTGATTTTGACCTGGCTAAATCAGACGAAGTACTTTGGCATGGCATTTCTCTTAGGAAACTGAAAACTGGGCATATTTGGGAATCTATCCGTAGCCATGCTAATCCAGTGCCTTGGTCTGATCTTGTGTGGCACAAGCTCATGATCCGTAGGTATGCCCATCTTGAGTGGCTCCTTTGTCATAACAGACTGCCCACTACTCACAGGCTTGCTTCATTTGGTCTTGATGTTTCTCACCAATGTCACTTCTGTGTGGGAGGTATTGAAATTGCTTCTCATCTATTTGTCACCTGCCATTTTAGTAACTTCATCCTCTCCAAGCTCTTTGGTTTACTTAGGGTGGACTGCTTTGGTGACACTTGGCTCGAGTTGCTCACTAATTGGGGTATGATCTCAGACTACTCCTTGAGACATATGGTTTTGCTTGCTGCACAGATTTTCTCCTATCACCTTTGGCGAGAGAGAAATGCTAGGCATCATAACAAGGGCTGCTTTGGGCCATGCAAACTGTTGAAAGGCATCGTGCTTGACTTGAAGACAAAACTTAAGAATGCTACCTGGTTTTCACAATTCATAGATTTAGATATGTACAGTTGGATTTTTATCCCTTGATTGTAAGGGTTGTTCTGCCCTCTTTTGTCCTTTCTGCTTCCAATCTAGCTTTTTAGGCAAGATTGTATCTAGATAGGTTTCTTTGTGCCTCGGCATAAAGCAAGGGTGAATCCCTCTGTATTCTTTCTTTCTTTAATATAACAGATTAGCCAAAAAAAAATAATGCACACATATGGGCGCGCCCTATTGAACTAGGGCATGACCAATAATTATTTCATCAGCCAATAGCCTTCTAAAAATTCTTGAATTTAACGAAAATCTTCAGTAATCATGAATTTCTTCAGAACAAGGGAAGGTGTATATATACTACCCCTGGCTAAGGAGAACAATTATTGAACAGTATGAAAAAACAAAGAGAGTCTCATCTAAAACTAAGGAAGGCATACATGCACTACCCCCTAGACTAGGAGAATAATTATTTATATTAGTCTATATATAAGTCTTCTTAAAAATAGGGGGCCGAAGCCTCACCCTACTGATAATAATTTCTCAAATGTTCCGCATTCCATGCCCTTGGGATTGTGTTGCCATCCAAATGATAAGTACCTTCCCAAATAATGGACTTGATCTTGTATGGTCCTTCCCAATTTGGACCAAAAACACCATGAGCCGCAACTCTGGTATTTGGCATTACTTTTCGAAGAACCAAATCTCCTACCTTGAAAGGCTGAGTCTTTACCTTCTTGTTATAGTACCTTGCAGCTCTTTGTTGATAAGTTGCCAAATGTAGTTGTGAGTTGATCCGTGCCTCCTCCAACAAATCAAGATTCAACCTTTAATTTACCGTGTTTGTTTCTTCGTCATAAAAATCCCTACGGAACGAACCTGCTCCAATTTCCACAGGAACCATTGCTTCACACCCATATGATAACATAAAGGGAGATTCGCAAGTTGTGGACCTTGGAGTTGTATTATACGACCACACAACCATGGGAAGTTCCTCGGGCCAATTACCCTTGCTTTCTTCTAACTTTGTCTTCAGAGTATGCTTGATAATTTTATTAACAGCCTCTGTCTGTCCATTGCTTTGAGGATGATAAATAGCGGCAAACTCCTTCTTTATACCCAAATCATCACACAACTTCCGCAATTCCTTGCTATCAAACTGTTTCCCATTATCTGACACAAGCTTATATGGAATTCCAAACCTACACACAATGGAGTTAAACATAAAATCTCTGATCTTCTTCGCGGTGATAATAGCCAAAGGCATGGCCTCTGCCCACTTGGTGAAATAATCTACTACAACCACAGCATACTTAACACTTCCCCTAGCTTTGGGGAGTTCTCCAATAAGATTTATCCCCCATATAGCGAATGGCCATGGACTCATCATAGAAGTCAGAGTAGTGACAGGAATAGTTGAATAATTAGCGAATCGTTGACATTTATCACAAGCTTTTGCAAATTCATAAGCATCCTTCTTCATAGTAGGCTAGTAATATCCTTGTCTCAATATTTTCATTTCCAATGAACCACCCCCCGAGTGATTGCCACAAATTCCCTCATGAACTTCCCGAAGGATGTAGTCACATTCATCTCCATCTATGCATTTGAGAAGTGGTTGGTTGAAACCTCTCTTATACAGAATTCCATCATACTCTACAAACCTAGCCGCTTGATACCAGAGCCACCTTGCTTCGATTTTATCCACAGGCAGAGTTCCTTTTCGAACATACTCTTGAATTGGAGTCATCCAAGTAACTTGAGGAGTGTTTTTTACTTCCATGACTTCCACCTCCGGAATACTATGCACTTCTTGAATTTGTAGGGGAACTGTTCTCAATAACATGGCATCCTTATGAGACCCCAACTTGGCTAAAACATCTACATTGCAATTCTCATCCCGAGGAATGCAATCTAGTCTTACTTCACGAAACTTCGAGATCAAATGCCGAACACACTTCATGTAAAGCTCTGTCCTTGGACCTCTACATTGAAATCCTCTTTTAACCTGTCCAACTACTAACTCGGAATCACTCAATACCACCAAATTTACTACTTTCATCTCCAGAGCCATCTTCAACCCGTTAATCAGAGCTTCATATTCCGCATCATTATTAGTTGCCTTGAACTTGAAGTGGATTGCACCCATGAGTTGATTTCGTTCAGGGGTAGCCAAAACTATACCTGCACCAGCACCTCCATTATTTACAGCTCCATCGACATGCAACTTCCACCAAGGCTAGGGGACATCCTCAAGAGGGCGCACCCTCTTAATAAGAACTTCTGGCTCCACCAGCAAAAGTGACTTTTCCTCATTTTCTGAGTCAAATTCCAAAATGAAATCGGCCAATGCTTGACCCTTGATGGTAGATCTAGGAGTGTATTGCAAATCAAACTGGCTTAACTCAATGGCCCATTTCAACATCCTTCCTGAAGCTTTCGGTTTATGAAGAATTACCCTCAACGGATAAGATGTATGAACTTCAATCCTATGTGCTTGAAATTAAGAACGTAGCTTTCTTGCGACCAAAATCAATGCATAGATAATTTTCTCCATGCTAGTATAACGAGTCTCCGCATCCAACAACCGCTTACTCACGTAATAAATGGGAGATTGATGATCCACTTCCTCTTTTACTAGTACAACACTTACAAAATATTCTGACACAACTAAATACAAAATCAGAGTTTCTCCCTCATCTGGCTTTGCCAATAGTGGCGGATTTCCCAATTGTTCCTTGATTTTTTTGAAAAGCTTCCTCACACTCAGGAGTCCACACAAAGTCACTAGCTGCACCTTTGATGGATTTGAAGAATTCTACACTTATCCGAAGACTTTGAGACAAAACGATTGAGAGCAGCTATCCTCCCTGTTAAACTCTGAACTTCCTTTACACTAGATGGAGATTTTATATCAAGTAGAGCTTTAATCTTTGCTGGATTTGCCTCGATTCCACGATGATTAACAATAAATCCCAAAAACTTCCCGGACTCTACTCCAAAGACACATTTTTGAGGGTTTAGTTTCATTTTGAACTTTCTCAAAATTTTGAACATCTATTCCAAATGCTTTACATGATCTTCAGCCCTCAAGGATTTTACAAGCATATCATCCACATAGACCTCCATAGTCTTCCCGATCAGATCTTTAAACATCATATTCACCAGTCTCTGATAGGTCACCCCAGCATTGATCAAACCAAACGGCATTCCAATGTAACAATACAACCCTCTATCTGTGATAAAAGAGGTATGTTCTTGATCAGGTTAATACATAAGAATCTGGTTGTAACCGGAATAAGCATCCATGAATCTCAAGAGAGCATGACCAGCCGTTGAATCCACTAATTGATCAATTCGAGGGAGAGGAAAACTATCCTTAAGACAAGCCTTGTTCAAGTCAGTGAAATTGACACACGCCCTCCACTTTCCATTAGGCTTTTTGACCAGAACCGGATTAGCTAACCAGTCTGGGTAATAAGACTCCTTGATCAAACCAACATCCAGAAGTCTATCAACTTCCTCCTTTAATGCTATAGCTCTCTCTCCACTCCCAGGTCGACGTTTCTGGCGAATTCCCTTCTTGGTGTGGTCTATATTCAAATGATGACACATAACCTTTGGATCAATGCCTACCATGTCAGCATGACTCTAGGCAAATACATCCAGGTTATTTAATAGAAAATTGGTGAGCATTCCATGCAACTCGGGATTTAGCTGAGATCCGATTTTTAAAAACTTACTCGAATCCTTTTCATCCACCATAATCGAAATCGTATCCTCTGCAGGACCAGTCTTCTCTACTGGTTGGGGTGTTCTTGGATCAAGATCAAAATCAAAACTTCGTGGATCTTCAACTGGTATTTCTTCCTTGGAGGGCGCGTCCTCTTTAAGAGAGAAGTCTTCCTCAACAAGGGCATGCACCAATCCTTTAAGTAACATTCGCCTTCCTTCAACTTGCTCTCTTCTAATATTGACAGAAATCACATCCTCTGAATCCTCAATTCCTTCCTACAAATCATCAAGTACTAGAGTTTTCTCCTCAGGGCGCGCCCTATATAGGGGTGCATCCTCTTCAGGTTCTTGGACTAGATAATGAATTTTCACTTCTTCCGAAATGATGCTCATGATTCCTGTATTACTTTGACAATGAGCACGTCCCCCATCCTGTTGTCTTCTAAACCCTTTGATTGCTTTGTGATAACAATCTCTGGAATCATGTTGAGATCCTCTCACAGTCCCCACACCATTGGGTGTCAGAAACTTCATTGCAAGATGGTAGATAGAAGTCACAACCTTCATTTCCTTCAACAGGGGGCGCCCTACCAAAGCATTGTGTGACGATTCCACATTTAAAATCATGAAATCCATCATTTGAGTCACAGAGAGAGCTCCTTCCCCAAGAGTCACCGGTAGCTTGATAGCTCCCATGACTTTCACTGACTCGCCTGAAAACCCATATATCCATCCATTATCTTGAATCATATCTTTATCTAAGAGTCCCAACTTCTTGTAAGTGTTGTAGTATAAGATGTTCACCGAACTTCCATTGTCAACGAAAACCCGATGTACATTCTTGGAACCGATCTGAATTGCTACTACCAAGGCGTCATTATAAGGATGGTGTACCCACCTAGCTTCTTCTTCAGTGAAGGTGATATCTGCACATTCTCCCTTGAACAATTTAGGTGGCCTTAGCTCCAAGCTATTTACATTTGTAAGAGGTCTATATCTTGCTTCCCTGGCATATCTTTCCATAGCATGATTTCTATCACCTCCCAAGTGATATCCCCCAAAAATGGTGTGAATACTCCCTTCCTTAACAAATTTTTTCTCTTCAGGTTTATCATCACCATGGAGGGCGCGCCCTCCATCTCTTTTGTCCGGATTTTCCTTGTGCTTTTTTACCTCCCTGATGATCCATTCTGTCAAGTACCCTTCCTTAATTAAATCCTCAATCTCCTCCCTGAGTTGGCGGCACTCATGAGTGTTATGCCCTGAAGATTCATGGAATTCACAATACTTCTTTTTATCTTACTCTGCCAAGAAGTCAAAGGCTCCGGCCTCCTAAAAAATCCTTTCTTCTTATTCACTTCAAAGATGTGCTCAATAGAAGCCGCCAAAGGAGTATAATTTCCTGGCCTTTGATCGTAAGTGTATGTATCGGGAGGACCCCAATTTCTTCCATCTTCGGCCAAATTCACCCGATTTGCTCCAGTTGCTATACGGCGAGTAGGACTAGGAGACCTATCCTTCCTCTTACCGGCCTTCCCCTTAGAGCTGTTCTGGCTGTCAGTCTTTCGATTATCTACCAAAGATTGTTCCACATTTTTGAAAGATTCAGCTTGTGCAAAGACATCAGCCAATGTAGGTGGATCCCGTCCTTGCAGGTGTTTCCAGAAATCAGTTCTCACTGACAATCCGACTATTAGAAAACTCTTGAGCGTTTCATCAGTTGCTCCCCTAACCGAAGTAGACTTCGAATTAAATCTCTTGAAGTAAGATTGCAAACTCTCCCCTTCCCTTTGCTTGATATTAGCCAAGGTTGTGACTGGAGGGGCATATTTCACTGCAGCTTGGAACTTAGTTAAGAATAAATTCCTCATCACCTACAAAGATGTAATTAATCCTGGACCGAGTTTCTGAAACCATTGTTGAGCACCTTCCCTGAAGGTTGCTGCCAACAACCGGCATCTGGCCAATTCTGTGACTTGATAAACATCCATCTCAATATCAAAATGTCCCAAAAATTCCACGGGGTCCGCATTCCCATGAAAGCGCAGATCATTCGTCATAGACCTATATCCAGTAGGAAGCTGTGCCTCCCTAACCTCAGTCGAGAATGGAGAGGATGTTTGCGCAGTAGCGGATATTCTTCCTCCATCTAAATGCGCTAAAAGATTCTTTAAATCATCTACATTGAAAGTTCCTACTCCGAGGATATTCTGGATATTTGGTTGTACTGCAGTCTGAACACCCCCCGGAGGTGGAGGCGGAGGTGGAGCTGCTGTCTGAGTGCCTCCTTGAACCCCTGCTTGTGGCTGAATCACAACATCATTTTGGGTTTGAGTTTAAGTTTACTGAACCTCAGGATTTCCATGAGGTTGTGAATTCCCTTGAGAACCTCTTTGATACCGTTCTCCCGAATGAGGGTGCGTCCTTGATCTGGACTCACTAGAGGTGCTTGAAGGAATTTGATAGATACGGGGGGATCTTCCACCTGAGGGCGCGCCCTGATTACGGGGTCACCCATTTCCCTGATACCAATCCATTCTTCTATCACCGTCATCACGGTTTCCTCTTCTACCAGTGTTATCATGATGAGGAGCTTGTTTAAATCCAAGGGGCCGCGTTCTGTTGTGAACAGGGGGTGCGTGTTGTGGATTGTCATTGCGAGCAAGAGAGCGTTCATGTCCAAGGGGCCTCGACCTGTTGTCAGGGGGCGCGCACTGTAGATCATGACTCTGTGGAGAGGCTCGCTCATATCCAAGGGGCCTCAACCTGTTGTTTGGGGGCGCGCGCTGTGAATCATGGGGCTGCGTTTCCAAATACTTGTTTTTCTTCTGATGCTCGAGGAGTAAAATCCTCAAATCGTCATCATTAAGCCTTATTCCAAGGCGTTCCTTCAAGCTGGCAAAATCTCTCCTTTCTCTAGCCATCTGCTCTTCATCCCTTTAAATCTCACAAGGAGTGCGCCCTGAGCGGTGAGGATGAAGGCGCACCCTCTCTTGAGGATTCGACAACCTGCCTTCAGAATTATCTTCACTAGGATGTTCAACAATAGGATCAGAATAATCTAACCTTCAAGGAGTGACCAGCTGAAATCTCCTTTCCTGATTTTCCTCCTTCCTTCGGGAATCTTCCTCGATCTGAGGAGATTTCCCTGATCGGCGATGATTTTGCGGGATACTCCGAGATGTTCTCCTTGATCCCTGATTTTCTTCCACAGAACTCAATCTTGCCCCGAAATTATTTATGGCATCCCCCATACGGTACAGCTGTTCCATTAACGCCGCATTACTGATAAGAACAGGCGGTTGACCACCAACAATAGCTGGAGTTTCATGATGGCGTGGAGGAACATGGATCTCCTCCGGAACATAAGCTTCATGGCGGGTTGGATTACCCCCATGCTATCTTCAGAATCATAATCCTCTCCTCCATAAGAACCTCTGCCTTGATTGTGAGACATCTTTTCCTCCTAAGATGAAGATCTTGATTAGTTACCCCTCCTTCTAGCGCCAATTTGTTGACGGAAGAATTTGGGAACAACAAATTTTGAGGTACGTCTCCGGAAACAAGATCTGAGATGGTGGTTCTTTGCCGGAAAAAGTGGTGGTGCATGGTGGCTTATGGTTGTTGATTGTAATTGGTGGCTGATATTGATAGGGTTAGTGGAGGCTATTCTGAGCTCTCGACTTCCAACCTCTCAATCGGCCTACGTACCCCGGTATTTATAGGGGATCAAGCCATACGTAGTTCTTGGAGAACAAGAAACCCCAATAGGCCTTGGCTGACGATCTAGCTTCCGGAATGTTCTACTATGAGGCCTAACCACAAAGGCCCAAGGCTCACCCAAGATCTCAAGACTTCATAGATAAGGAAACTTCCCCCGTCGAGGACTAGTCCTATCTGCTACCGCTATTTCTTGATTTCAAGGATGCAGGTATAGCCATGGTTTACCCCAAGTGCAGAATGCATCCCTGTCCCCCGAATAAGAAGCACCCACCAGATAGCAGGACAGGTGATCCAGAGCTTTTGGGTGTAAAGTGCAGGATTACTCCAAAGTTCCCCAATGAGGACGCGCCCATTAGCTACAGGAATAGAGCTCCCAAAGCACACACCAGAAAGTCCACATCTTTCCACCTTAGGGCGCGCCCTTAGTGTTTAAGAAGGGTCCTTATATCCAGGCAAACCCCTGGAGGCCTTCTGCGACGGACATCCCCTTCCTGAGATACGACAGGAGGGAATTCTTCAATAAAACCTAAGAAAACAATCCAAATAACTATTCCAAATATCACTCACCCAAAGAAGGAGCGTCCTTCCTTAATAATGGGAGAGGACGCGACCTTATTTCTATAAAACCAACTAAAACCCTAATTAATTCCTAAGATTTCTCAAATATAACCCGAACCAAATTTTGGCTATAACAGTTATTATGAACAAGCTGAGTGTAATCACCATTAATACCTTATATATAATAAGCATAAGAGAGATCTTATCCAAATTTTTGGTCGTCGTCTTTGGTCGTCGTCGCTGTACTATCAAAAGCATATGATCCGTTGGATTAAAAAATTGGATTAAAAGTCATCCGTTAGATTATAAATTATATCCTTATAAGGATTATAAATTATATCCTTAAATATTTATTTATAATTTTCACTTTGTTAATTTACTATAATACCCTTTTTTCGTAATAATTAAATTTTATCCCTTCTGGAATAAATATTCAGCCGCATTAAGTGCAAATTTAATTCATCATTAATCATTGGAAAAGTGCTAAATTTACCCGCAATATAGCTCAATCGGGGGACAGACATTCAAGTTTCAGGGTCCATAAGGAAATGGGGTCCGCTGAATAATACTCGCATATCCAACCTGACCTCTGCGCACTTATGACACGGTTCCTAATCGGAGAGTTTTGCTACATCTTCAAAGCGCACCAAGTTTGTCGGTCGACAATTTAACTCTTGATAATAATTTAAATCTTTATTTTTTCAAGACCACTTGGTTTACAAAATTGCTTATTTGATTACATCAGAACCCCACAATAGACAATTCAAATGTAATTCAATTTATGAAACTTATATAGGTGAAATTACAATTCGGGTGAGCCACTTAAAAGGTTTTTAAAACGGAATATTGTGCACACCAAATCAGTGACCTAATCTTCCACATCATGAGGTTAATTAAACACTGCAGCAAAGCATAAGGGAGATCTTATCCAAATTTTTGGTCGTCGTCACTGTACTACCAAAAATATATGATCTGTTGGATTGAAACTAGACGATCAAGATGAAAACAAATAAAAAAGAAATTATAATTTAAAAAGGATATAATTAGAAAAGGTTGTATTAGAAGTGAATTTTAAAAGAAAATTATAATCTAAAAAGGATATAATTAAAAAAGGTTGTATTATAATTGAATTTTAAAAATAAAATTATATTCTAAAAAGGATATAATTAAAAAAAAGTTGTATTAGAATTGAATTTTATTTTTTATTTATTAGTATTAAAAAATTTCATATTTACTATTTGGCCTCTATCTTGAGATCTAGAAATCAGATTTGAATGATTTTATAATCCATGCGAACCTCATTAAATTATCTTTAATTTAGTGATGCTTTAATAATTATTATTCAAATAGAAACACTCAGAATATCAAGAGAAAATATATCTACGAATTTTTACATTAATCCTAATCTATGTAGAAGTTCTACATTGATAATGCTATCAATTGTAAAAAACCTAATTGTATATGATTTAAATCATTGACATATGCATTTTCGTATTTCAATATAAATATACTTTTTATTTTATAACATTTTAAAATATAGAACATTTTTTTATGCTAAATCCAACGATTTTCATCTATTTATTTTAACATCTTTGTCGTCCGGAGGAATTGACGATTATCAAAATTTTGGACAAAATCTATCTTATATAAATATATATACGGATTACTTTTTAGTTTATAACATATTAAAATATAAAACATTTTTTATGCTAGATCCAACGGTTTTCATCTATTTATTTAAAGATCTTTGTCATACGGAGGAATAGACTAACGATTATAAAAATTTTGGACAAAATCTCTCTTACACTTATTATTAAAATTGTATTTGATTGTGAGTAGAACTATATTTAAATAATTATAAGGATATTTTGATAATGAAAATGAATTATAAGTAGAATTATAAGTAGAATTCATAAATCAAATAGAATTTTCAACTTAAAAAATCGTCAATTTCTTCTCTTTTTTGTTTCTGTGTAGATTTAATTATATTAAACCATCATTAATTTAAAGATTATTTTGTTAATTTCATGTGGGCTGTAAACGTCCAAATCAAATTTTAAAATTCAAGATAGAGTACAAATATTAAATCGAACATGTAAAATCTTATATATATATATCAATTTTTAAACACCAATTTGATATGTAAATTAATAACTTATAAAATTTCATAGCTTATCTAAAAAAAAACTTAAAAAATTTCATAAAATTAATATAATTGTAGATATTAAAAAGTAGTCGTGCGTTGCACGGGTTTATGCTTATATATAATAAGCATAAGGGAGATCTTATCCAAATTTTAGGTCGTCGTCGCTGTACTACCAAAATCATATGATCTGTTGGATTAAAAAATTGGATTAAAAATCATCCGTTGGATTATAAATTATCTCCTTATATATTTATTTATAATTTTCACTTTGTTAATTTACTATAATACCCTAACATATAATATTATAATATATTGTATAATTTTAAAACTATAGGGTTTTCTATGATTCTTGAGCATAGTCATAAAAAAATTTGTTCCGCTACATGATTTTCACGTGCAAATTGATATGGTGCTCTCTTGTACCGTCAAATCTAATATTTTTAAAAATAGATAATCAAGATTATATCATATTAAAATAAAATTATAATCTAAAAAGGATATAATTAAAGAAGTTTGTATCAGAATTGAATTTTAAAAAGAAAATTATAATATGAAAAGGATATAATTAAACGGATACAATTGAATTTTATTTATTTTATTAATATGAAAAAAAATTATATTTACTATTTGAACTCTATATTGAAATCTAGAAATCAGATTTGGATGATTTTACGGCCCAGGCAAAGCTCACAAAATTATCTTTAATTTAGTGATGATTTAACAATTATTATAGAAATGAAAACACTCATACTATCAAGAAAAAATATAAATAGGAATTTTACATTAATCCTACTCAGTGTAGAAGACCTACATTGATAATCCTATTCAATGTAGAAAACCAAATTACGAATTTTTATATTAATAATGTTCAGCGTAGAAGATTTACATTGATAATCCTATTCAATGTAGAAAACCAAATTATATGATTTAAATTATTGACATACACTTTTTCGTATTTCAATATAAATACACTTTTTAGTTTACATGTTAAAAAATAAAATATTTTGTTAGAAATGATTGATGAAAACAGTGTTTGGAAGCTAAAGTCAGAAAACAGAGTTTAGCTGGAAGCAGTCAGAGTTTGATTAAACACTGACTGGAAGCGCAAACAGAGTTTGTTAAACTCTGTAGCGGTATTGTCTGAAGAGTCAACAGTGTTTGAAGATTGATAAATATGGAAGCAATATCTTTGAAGATTGGAAAGCTGTCAAAGAGATTGAGTTGACTTGGAAGACTGAAGCAATCGTGATTGATATCAATTGTATAGCTTGATTTTAGGAGTATCAGTTACTGATTGTACGAAGCTGTATGTTCTATAAATACAGTTAGGTTAACCTTAGAAGGGTAGTCGAACATTGAGATATTCATCCATTGTAACCTAAGCAGCTCTCTGTGATATTTACATCACTGAGAGAGGAATTATTAATTCCAAACAGTTTTTAATTGTTAAACAGTGTGTTCTTGTTAAGTTACTCATACAGTATTTGATTGCTTATTGTGTATTCGACCTAACAAGTGGTATCAGAGCCTAATCTGTTACTTTATTACAGTTAAAGATCCAAACACAAAAGTAATCAATGGCAGAGATTCCTCCACCATCTGAGAAAGCCCCTACTACTGTTAGTAGGTATGAGACAATCAGGGTTCCTATACTTAGGCCATCAGAGTATGCAATTTGGAAGGTGAAAATGACCATGTTTCTGGAGGCTACAGATCCAGAATACCTTGATAGAATATATGAAGGTCCTCACAAACCAACAAAATTATCTGCTGCTGCTGCTGGTGAGGAGGCAAAGGTCATTCCAAAGGAAAAGAAAGATCTAACTGCTGAGGATCTTTCATCTATTGCAAAGGATGCAAAAGTGAGACATTTACTTCATAGTGCATTAGACAATGTTATGTCTAATAAAGTGATTAATTGCACAACTGCAAAGGAAATATGGGATGCACTTGAGGTTAGGTGTCAAGGAACTCCTGCAATCAAGAAAAACAGAAGAAACATACTCACTCAGGAGTATGAGCACTTTGAGGCAAAGTCTGATGAAACCATGACAGAAACATTTGACAGATTCTGTAAACTGCTCAATGATTTGTCATTGGTTAACAAAGAGTATGATTTAGAAGACTCAAATCTCAAGTTTCTTCTTTCTCTACCTGAAAAGTGGGATGTGAAAACAACCACTATTAGAGATAATTATGAACTTGGTGAAACAGAGATTGATGAAATTTATGGGCTGCTCAAAACCCATGAATTGGAATTGGAGCAGAGAAACAAAAGATCAAGTAGAAAGTCAAAATCTGTTGCACTCAAGGTTGAGGAGAAACCATCAAAGAAGGAGGCATCAAGGAGAAAGGAAAAAGGGAAAGCCTTAGTCATCCATTCAGAGAATGAGTCATCAAACACTGATGTTGACTCAAACACAGATGGTTCATCTGATTCTGAAGATGATGAAGAGATGATGCAAATGGCTGCATTGATGGTAAAGACCTTCAAGAAGATGGGTTACAAGAACTTCAAGAAGGGAAAGAGATTCTCAAGGGACTACTCAAAGTCTGACAAGAAGAATTTCAAGAAAGCTGAGGGAAAGGACTTCAAATCTGGAAAGAAAGATAAGTCTGAGATTCAATGCTACAAGTGTAAGGAGATGGGACACTATGCTCCAGAGTGCAAGAAGGGTAAAACTGAAAAGGCACTCTACACCAAAGGCAGAGATTGGGCAGACACTTCAGATTCAGATGAGGAAGTCAACTATGCTCTCATGGCTACTACTCAGACTGAAAATGATGATCTCAAGGTACCTCCAACTACCTATGCTTATAACACTGATAATATAACTGAATTGAGAATTTATCTTAAAGCATTGCATATCAGTTATAGGGATCAGACTTTAGAAAATGAGAGGATAAAGTCTGAGTGTTCTCAACTTAAAGAAAGAAATAAACTTGTTGAGGAACAGCTAGAGAACATGAATAAAATTCAAAAAGAGAGAGATGATGCAGTGTTTATTGAACAAGAGTTGCTAGGTAAGTATAAGCAACTAGAATCAGAATTGGAGGATACTAAACACATCATTAAAACTTGGACACACTCTGGTAAAGACACTCAAGAAGTGTTTCAGTCAGACACAGTAGGTCTAGGTTACTCTGTAGGAGATGAACTTAGATTTGAAAATCAGGTAAAGAAAAGACCACATTATTCATCTGAAGGTAATGTCATGGGAACAGGTGGACCTAAGACTGAAGCACAGAAAAAGGCTGTTAAGGAGTCATATGCTAAAACTTTTGTTAAAGAGGCTAACATTGGTTTAATGACAGATAAACAACTCAAGCATAAGCTTAAGGAGATAAAATCTGTCAACAAACAGAGATTACCTAAGAAAAACAAAAATGGAAAAGTAGGCATCACATCAGGAATAAAGCCAATGCTTGCTTCATTAGCTCCTAGAAAAACATGCTTTAATTGTGGTAGCACTAATCATCTTGCTAGTTTCTGCAGTAAGAATAAGAACATTAATTCTTTGCCTTCTAAAACTGCAGTAAAGAGTGATTATGTGAGAACTAGACCACAGACTTTATGCAAACACTGTGGAAGTACTTGGCATTCTATTTACACTTGCAGAGATTATCATGCTATTTATTATAATTACTATGAACCCAAACCAAATTTGAAATGGGTTAAAGTAAACTCTGCAAATGTAAACTCTGAAAAAGTTAGCTTAAACTCTGTTAATTTGAATTCCGCTGCAAAAGCTAACAGATTTAAGAAAGCCAAAGGATCCAAGCAAGTCTGGATCCTTAAAACTAATAATCAGTGATTGTTTGTGATTGCAGGGCACAAGGGTCAGTACCCTAGTCGTGGACAGTGGATGTTCAGGACACATGACAGGAAATAAAGCCCTGCTATCAGAGTTTGAGGAGAAGGCTGGCCCAGAAGTTTCCTATGGAGATGGCAACATAGGACATACACTGGGATATGGCAATATTAATCTTGGAAATGTCATCATCACAAATGTAGCTCTTGTTCCAGGACTCAAGCATGATTTGCTATCTGTGAGTCAAATCTGTGACAGAGGATATCATGTAGATTTTCAGCCTGAATATTGTCAAGTGATCAGTAAATCTACAGGGAAAGTTGCTCTAGTTGGAAACAGACACAATAACATCTATGAAATCAAATTGTCAACAAACACTGATGGCAAAGCAGTGTGTCTGTCTTCAAGGATGTCCAGTGAAGAGAGTTGGAAATGGCACAAGAAACTCTCTCATTTGAATCTGAACAACATCAATGAGCTAATCAAGAATGATCTTGTAAGAGGTCTACCAAAGTCCTTGTTGAATGTAGAAGGACTGTGTGATTCTTGTCAAAAGGCCAAACAGAGAAAAACATCTTTCAAAAGCAAATCTGAGTCTTCAATTGCTGATCCTTATCATCTACTACATGTTGATCTTTTTGGTCCAGTGAATGTGATGTCTCTTGGAAAGAAGAAATATGCATTAGTCATTGTTGATGAATATACCAGATTCACATGGGTATATTTTCTTGCAAAGAAGGATGAAACTGCATTAACACTGACAGAACATGTAATTCAACTGGAAAAAGGGTCAGAGCATCAAGTGAAGATAATCAGAAGTGACAATGGAACTGAATTCAGGAATTCATCTATGGAAGAATTTTGCAAGAGTAAAGGGATAAAACAAGAGTTTTCTGCACCTGGTACTCCACAACAAAATGGTGTAGTGGAGAGAAAGAACAGAACCTTGATAGAAGCTGCCAGAACCATGCTAGATGAAGCAAAATTGCCAACTTATTTCTGGGCAGAAGCAGTTCAAACTGCTTGTTTTACTCAAAATGCAACACTGATCAACAAGCATGGTAAAACACCATATGAAATGGTGAAGAAGAAAAAGCCAAATCTAAAATATTTTCATATTTTTGGATGCAAGTGCTTTGTGTTGAAGACTCATCCTGAACAGTTGACCAAGTTTGACCTAAAGGCAGATGAAGGTATTTTTGTTGGCTATCCACTGTCAACTAAGGCATTCAGAGTTTATAATCTGAGAACCAGAGTGATCATGGAATCAATTCATGTGTCATTTGATGACAAGAAGATAACTGGACTTGAAGATGTAGATGAACATGATCAACTGCATTTTGAAAATGAAGATTTATTCTCTGAAAAAGTAAACTCTGATCAGACTGATGTGTCAAACTCTGTTGATCTAAACTCTGAACCTCTACTGGTAAATACTGAAGAAACTCTTCAATCAGAAACAAGGGAAGAACCAGTTGAGGGGGAGCATGAAGAATCACATCAAAGTGAAAATTCAAACACTGATAGTGACTCAAATGATAACTCTGAATCAAACACTGTTGATTCAAACTCTGATCATTCAAATTCTGAGCAGTCACATTCAGGGGAAGCATCTGAAAATGAGGAAAGACACCAGGAAAATCAGGAGAGCATGGATCAAGGGGGAGGATCACATGATGACAGAAGCAATCTGCCTTCTGCAAGAAAATGGACTAAATCTCACACACCTGATTTGATTATTGGTGATCCAGATGCAAAAGTAAGGACAAGAAGTGCAACAACAAATGAATGTCTTTTTCATGCATTCTTGTCACAATCTGAGCCAAAGAAAGTAGAAGAAGCTCTTAATGATGCTGACTGGATAACAGCAATGCAAGAAGAGCTAAATGAATTTGAAAGAAATGAAGTGTGGACACTTGTACCAAGGCCCAAGAATAGATCCATTGTTGGTACTAAATGGGTTTTCAGGAATAAAACTGACAGTGAGGGTGTTATCACAAGGAACAAGGCAAGACTGGTTGCAAAAGGCTACTCACAACAGGAAGGAATTGACTATGATGAAACATTTGCACCAGTGGCTAGATTGGAGGCAATCAGGATTTTTCTAGCATATGCTTCCCACATGAAATTCAAAGTGTTTCAGATGGATGTGAAAAGTGCATTTTTGAATGGAAAACTTGAAGAAGAAGTGTTTGTGGAACAACCACCAGGGTTTGTAGATCCAAAATATCCAGACCATGTCTACAGGTTAGACAAGGCACTCTATGGACTTAAGCAGGCACCAAGGGCATGGTATGAAACCCTTGCCAAATTTCTACTAGAAAGTGGATTTCACAGAGGTACTATTGACAAAACTCTGTTTTATTTCCAAAATGGTAGTGACTTGCTTTTAGTTCAGATATATGTGGATGACATCATTTTTGGGTCTACTAATGATAAACTCTGTAAGAAGTTTGCCAAACTCATGCATTCAAGATATCAAATGAGTATGATGGGAGAGCTTAGTTATTTTCTAGGCCTACAGGTGAAGCAAACAGATGATGGAATTTTTATAAATCAAGCAAAATATACCAGAAACCTTCTCAAGAAATTTGGTATGCTTAACTGTTCATCTGCAACAACTCCCATGGCAACTGCAACAAAATTGGACAAAGATGCAGGGTCATCAGTAGATATGACAAGCTACAGAGGAATGATTGGTTCTTTGCTCTATTTGACAGCTAGCAGACCTGATATCATGTATGCAACTTGCTTGTGTGCAAGGTTCCAGGCTGATCCAAGAGAACCACATTTAACAGCAGTAAAGAGAATATTCAAGTACCTGAAGGGCACTATAACTTTGGGACTGTGGTATCCAAGGGAATCAGAGTTTAAACTTCTTGGTTACTCTGATGCAGACTTTGCTGGATGTAAGATAGACAGAAAAAGCACCAGTGGAAGTTGTCAATTTCTGGGTGACAGACTTGTTTCCTGGTATAGCAAGAAACAGAAGTCAATATCTACATCTACAGCTGAAGCAGAGTATATTGCTGCTGGTAGCTGTTGTGCACAGATTTTATGGATGAAGAATCAACTGCTGGATTATGGATTAAGGTATTCCAAGATACCTATTTACTGTGATAATCAAAGTGCTATTGCAATGACAGGTAATCCAGTGCAACATTCAATGACAAAGCACATCAGCATAAGGTATCACTTCATCAGAGAGCATGTAGAGGAAGGCAATATTGAGCTTCACTTTGTGTCTACAGAACAACAACTTGCAGATATCTTCACCAAGCCATTGAGTGAAGCTACATTTACAAGACTGGTCAATGAACTAGGAATGGTCTCTAGTTTTGACTAGAGATGTTGGTTAGACTCAAAAACTTATTGCTCATGTTTTCTGTAAATTGTTAAGTGCTATGTGAACCTTAGTATTAAACTCTGTTCTGCATGCTCATGTTTAAATCTTTTTAAACTCTGTCAGCATGTCTGTCTGTTAAATACTGTTAACATGTTAGATACACTCAGTGAATTCAGAATTCATTATTGTCTGAATGAAAACACCAATGAAGAAAATTGTATGGAGCATGATTCTCAGTAAATAAATCATGATTCTTTCTGAGTCACTGCTATCTAATCAGACTTTGTGCAGTAAATCAACACAGCATGATACTGTTTCATATTTATAGCATCTCTTAGTTTATTCAGTCCTAAACTCTGAGTCTATGAATATTGTGTGCATGGCCACTCATAAATAATTTTGGTTATTGATGAACTCTAAACTCTGATCAGTGACATTCTGTTTCCAAAGGTATGGTTCATGATGATTCCTTGTTTGTACTTGTGAAAATCATAAAACTTGAGATGTGTCAGTGATTAGTTTGGTGAGTTCAGATTCATGTTTACACCATGTGAGAGTTTGAGCCAAATCAGTGATTGATACATTTTCTATCAATCAGTATTTATTGTTGTGTGATATTCATCAGGTAGTATGTTTCTCTAGAACTTGTATTAAACCACTTTGAGACTACATGATATGTGTGTGCATGAAAATGATAAAGGCAATAGGATTTACCATTCTTTCAAACACTGTTCAAAATTCTTTTGAACATTGTACAAACAATGTATAAACACTGTTCATAAATTCCATCCTTAGTAAACCCCTTTGAGCCTTATTAACTGCTCATTTTTCTTATACTATGAAGTATTAAGAGCAGTTAAATATTTTTTTTCTCAAACAGATGAGTGTTTCTCAAGAAAAGAAAAAGTTTACTCAGTATATATGCTAAATAAAAAAAATATATAAAAAAAAAAAATAAAAAAAAAAGAATAAAAAAAAAAATAAATAAATAAATAAAATAAAAAAAAGAGCATATATACTGATCTTGTACAAATATATACTATGACTGAACACTTTGTTCTATTATGATGTTCAGCTTGAAGTCACTCATGAATAAAACATCTCTTTTCATCTGTTTGATCTTACTCCATTTAAACCCTGAATAAAGTCCTTTTGATTTGTGAATACATGTACTCAAAGTAGTGTAGAATTGGTGGACATTCAAGCATATGGTAGACTCTGCTATTTCTGATTGAATGTGAGTGTAAACACATCACCTAAACACTTGTGTGCTTTGAGAGTTTGTGAGGTTTTACAGTTCATGACTGTTATTCACTGAATGATGCTCTGATTTCTATCTCTTGATATTTTTGTCTTTAAAGACTGTGTGCTTACTTGGATAATCATGGACATCAAAGGAAATGGAAGTTTTCAGATTTCTGTATAACAGTAACTACAGAGTTTAGCATTCATCAAACAATCAGTGTTTAATATGAGAGTTTGTGCATTCAGTGTTTATTAACTGTTTGTTATGGATTTTATGAAATATTAGATGCTCTAAAAATTGATTTCAGTAAACTCTGCTTCACACACACACTCATATTCACAACTGTGCAATTTTTGAAAGGGTTTTAGTGATAAAGTTGGAAAATTGATAAACACTGTTGAATTGTGTTAAGTACTCTGAGGTAAAGTTTAATTGAGATGATTTGACTATTTTGGAGTAATTGGGGTAGTTGACAACTGTTAATTAGTGTTAATGTGTCTAAGTGTCGTGATTATAGGAATAACAGCGGTAATTATTAAGTGATCCATTGGCTGTTTGACACGTGTCCCATGATTGTGTTCCACTCACACACAACTCTACAACAGTTGCGCGCTTTTACTAAATAAACGATTGAGTTTTAATTTTACTCTAATCGTCTTTAGTCTCTCACTCCATATCGATTCACATTCACCCACTCACAGTTACTTACATACTCATTCATTTTCACACTTCTCTTATTCTCTCCTTCACTTTTTGATAAACACTTACAGTGCATACAAATCTTTTCTCTGAATATCTTCGTATCTTGTTATTAATGGCAACTAAAGCATTTGATGCAGCAGGGTTAGTCTTTCTCCCTAGTAACTATGCAGCACCATTGGAGAATGAAAATGCTCCACAGGCGTTTCACTTGTTCCAAAACTTCTTGAACGATTCTGAGATAGGGACGGCTCTAACTGCACCATCAACGTTATCTGCTTCACAGATTGCTACTTTCTGGACAAACTCTGAATATGATGATGGAGGAGAGGCTGGCACTCCAACAATCATTTTCACTCATGAAGAATCAGAGTATATCATTACTCCAACCACTGTCAGGGATGCTTTGGACTTTGAGACACACACTTCTTACAGTGTTGTTGGTCATGATAGATTGAGGACAATGTTGGAACAAATTGGATGTGCAGGAAACTTGAACAAGATAGGGTCTTTGAGACGGCCAAGTTTGAGAAAGGAATGGAGTTTCTTCTTTGATTGTATAACAAGGGCTTTTGGAAAGAAGACAACAAACTGGGATGCACTACCTCTGGATACTCTCCAAATTGGTCATGCTCTACTATATGGAGGTAACTTCGATTTTGGTAGACTAGTACTAATGAACTTGGGAGAGCGATTGTCTGAGTCTACTACTGTTTATTTTGCTCATTTTTGTCAATTGCTATTTACTGCATGTGTGCCTAACATTCCAATTGATGAAGCTGATGTAATTCAGCCTTTTCAAGTTGCTAAGAGAATGTTCACTGATTTGACAAACAAAGATGTCACTAAACAGCAAATACCTGAATTGTTTATGCCTTTAGCCTTACAAAACTATGTAAACCAACCACAAGACCCTCAATCACCACAACAAATGCCTGAACCACCAGAAACCATAAACTCTGAACCAACACCTCCAACACCCACAACTACTGTACCTACTACATCTCAAGAACCACAACCAGAAACCTTAAACTCTCCACAAATAAACTCTCCACCCTCAAACACTGAACCATTAAACACTGAAACTTTAAACACTGATACCTTACACTCTGAGCCAGCACCTACTGAACCAGCCAAAACCAAGCCAAAGAGAAAGAAACACACTGCCCAAAACACTAAACATTCAAAGGCTAAACAGACATTACCTGGAGCTGTTTATACTAGAAGAATGAAGCAACATGCAAACAGACCTTCACTTTCACCACCAAAAGAAAGCTCAAGTGAAGATGAAGAGGAGATTGTTGTGCCAATCAAGAAAAGGAGACTAATTCTTTCTGATTCAGATGCAGAGAATGTTGTTGAAGCTCCAGAGGTGGTTTCACAGCAAACACCTACTGTTGAGGATACAGTGAATGTTGAAGTACCTGCAAAAGTTGACATGCCTGCAGAGAATATTGTGGATGACAAAGTAGAAATACCTGCAGAGGTTGAAATGCCTGCAGAGGATAATGTTACTGTTGAAATACCTACAGAGGATAAAATGCCTGTAGAAGAGGATCAAAGAGATGGTTTGTCACCAGTACATGATGTTCCTGAATCAATTCTTGATCCTGACTCACCTGTTGTTCATGCTGAAGCTTCTGGTGTAGCTGATGAGCCTGTAGTACATGTTCCTAAAGCTGTGGCATCACACACAGAGCTGGTATCTTCTCAAATTCAAGACAAAGGTGATGAAGCTACTAAGGCAAACTCTGTTGCAGAGCCTGTGCAACATGAGGTGATTATTGAAAAGGTTGCAGAAGTTATTGCAGAAACTGTGGCTGACACTGCTCAGCACAGTGGTTCTTTCAAAGGGTGCTCAAGCTAAAGATGCTAGTGCTGAAGATGAATCTGACAGTAGTGCACACTCTGATTCTTTTGTGAGTGCACCTGCACAGACAGATAGTAAACATACATCTTTTGCTCAGCCTTGTCCATCACATGCTGTTGAAGTAGAGCATCTTGCTAAATCTGCTGAAAATTGGTATAAACAAGATTGCATTTTTCCAAAAGGGAGAGCATCTGAGTTTGTTAAGCAAACTGCAAAGCAAATTTCAAATCCAGAAATCTTATCCTGTTTAAAGGCAACTGTGGTACAAGTCAAGACTCTGGAAGGAAATTTTGCTGACACTAAACACGAAATTGCTTCCTTGAAGACTGAGATTCAGTCAAGAGAGTTGAAGATGGAAAGAGAGTCCAAAATAAAAGCTGTTCAGCTGTCCAAAGTTCAAGACACTCTCTTTGCCAGGCTAGGAAAGGTTGAAGAAAATCAGACTGCTTTATCTGCTAAGGTGGATTCAATTGCAAACTCTTTAGAGCTCATTACATCAATACTAATTCCTGATGATGTCAAAAAGGGGGAGAGAGTGACTAAGTCAAAATGCAAAGTTTCTCAAACTCTGACTCAAAAGGATGATGCTGGAGATGGAGGGGCAAGTGATAAGAGCAAGGTCTTAAACTCTGAAAGGCAAACTCTGAGATCTGGCAAATCTTTTAAATCACAGTCTGTTGGAACAAACACTGAAACTCAAGGTACCTCAAAGACCAAGAGTTTGGAATTAACATCAAACCCAAAGACTGATGAGGAGTTAGCTGTTAAGCTTTTCATGGAAGAGAATGCAGAAGGAGTGACCATAGAAGATGCTAAAGCTGAAGAGAAGAGTTTACAAGAAAAGCATCTGAAAGCTTTAAAGTCTGAAAAAGGAAAGAAGAATGTGAAAGTTGCTAAAGCTGCAAAGCCTGTTCTTAAAGGTATTCAAATCAAAGAACCTGTTGGTACAGATCAAAGAATGCAAGTATTCAGAAAACCAACAGATGCAGAAGCCAAGCAAAAGCTGAAAAGTATAGTTACAACCTCTGTTGATACACATGTTGTACAGAAGAATGAAAACACAACCTCTGTTGCTGCACAAGTTGTGACCACACCATTAGTGTCTTTTCAGTTGAAATCAACATTTAAAAGAGGTGCTCCTCATGATCCAAGACTAGAAGCTACAATTCCAATGGATTTTTCTGATGGTAGAGCTTTATCTGGTAAAGTTGGATACAACAAAGAAGGCATAGGCTCACACAGAGATAAAAGACAATATGTTGGTCCTAGAGATCCTTCTTCACTGTCTGTTCCAGGAGGTGGTGTCACTCAAGAGAGTTTAGACAAACTGGAATCAGTACAGCTTGTACATCAAAAGAGTCTAGAAAAGGATTTCTTGTTATATTTCATGGCTGATGGAACAGTATTTAAAGTCTCTGAAAAGGATATCGAATTAAAATATGCTGAAGAACTTGAATATGTCCTGTATATTTTCAGAGTTAGAAATCAAAGAGCTCAGTCAGTGGCAAATGTGCTTAGACAAAGAATGATTCAGAACCTTGCAAGAAGACAAATGAAAATCAACAGTAAGTATGTTCCTAAATACAGAAATTGGGATGGAAATTTGATAGAAATGGAGAAGGGGACTACAAAACTAAAGACTGATCTTGGAGTTACTGTTCTGGATTTCAATGTAAAGTCTGAAGAATTGAAATACATCAGGCTGGGGAATGAAATGAGAAGAAACAAAATCTATGATCTTAGAGCTGCTATCTATCAAACTGATGAGAATGATCCTCAGTTGAGAGAAATCAAAGAAGCTATGCAGATAGAGCTTGAAAATGCTGAAAGAAGGTTGCTTATAGACTATCTCAGAACAGTGCCTGATCTTCAAGAGATTAGAGATTAAAGTCTGTAAGAATTTTCTTATTTCATGTAGAATTTGTTAAGTAATAGCTTAAACTCTGTTTGTATGTTAAACACTGTAAACTTTGTATTTGTTTTGACATCATCATTTACTGTAAAACTTGTACGTTCTTGCTAATGGACAAGTTGGGGGAGATTGTTAGAAATGATTGATGAAAACAGTGTTTGGAAGCTAAAGTCAGAAAACAGAGTTTAGCTGGAAGCAGTCAGAGTTTGATTAAACACTGACTGGAAGCGCAAACAGAGTTTGTTAATCTCTGTAGCGGTATTGTCTGAAGAGTCAACAGTGTTTGAAGATTGATAAATATGGAAGCAATATCTTTGAAGATTGGAAAGCTGTCAAAGAGATTGAGTTGACTTGGAAGACTGAAGCAATCGTGATTGATATCAATTGTATAGCTTGATTTTAGGAGTATCAGTTACTGATTGTACGAAGCTGTATGTTCTATAAATACAGTTAGGTTAACCCTAGAAGGGTAGTCGAACATTGAGATATTCATCCATTGTAACCTAAGCAGCTCTCTGTGATATTTACATCACTGAGAGAGGAATTATTAATTCCAAACAGTTTTTAATTGTTAAACAGTGTGTTCTTGTTAAGTTACTCATACAGTATTTGATTGCTTATTGTGTATTCGACCTAACATATTTTTTATGCTAGATCTATCATTTTTCATTATTTATTTTATGATCTAACGGTTCTTATTTAATATTTCGTACTGGAAAACCAAACTACCCGCTACCAAAATTTTGAACAAAATTACTCCTACACTCATTATTAAAACTATATTTGATTGTTAGTAGAACTGTCTTCAAATAATAAGAATGATATTTTGATAATCAAAACGAAATATAAGTAGATTTCATAAATTGAACAGATTTTTTAACGTAAAAAATCGTCAATTTCTTCTCTTTTTTTTGCGTAGTTTTAACTTAAAAATAATTGTTAAACCATCACTAAATTAAAGATTATTTTGTTAATTTCATGTGGGCTGTAAAATCGTCCAAATCAAAATTTTAAGAATTCAAGATAGAGCAAAAATATTAAATTGAACGTGTAAAATCTTATATATATATATATATATATATATATATATATAGGGTCACGCTCTATGGAGAACCACACTAAACTGAGAACCTGAGAACTCTAATAAGTTCAGTAGCGGAACGTTAGAATTCATGTGTTTGACTTCAAAATTCAGATGCATAACTTTTAAGTTCAGCTGCAGAATATTTGTTGAAAAAAGTAAGCTTAGTCATAAAACTTTGTAGAAAAAGCAAGTTCAGTTGTATAACTTTAAATGTCATGTGCATAACTTTGAAGTTCAGTACCAGAAAAATATATTTTTAGTACGAAAAAATAGATTATGTACTAAAACTCAATGCTAAGTAAATTCAGTCGTAGAACTTTGTAGAAGAAGCAAGTTCATTTATAGAAATTATAATTTCATGTGCATAACTTTAAATTCAGGCTTTTAAGTTTAGCAGCAGAATGTTTGTTAAAAAAGTAAGTTCATTTGTAGAACTTTGTAGGAAAAGCAAGTTCAGTTGCAGAACTTTTATTTTCACATGCATAACTTTGAAATTCTTTAGCAGAACACTATATTTTTAATACGAAACAAAATAGATTTGCAGTAGAACTCAATGGTAAGTAAGTTCAGTTGTAGAACTTTGTAGAAGAAGCAAGTTCAATTGTCGAAATTTTAATGTCATGTGCATAACTTTGAAATTCAATAGCAGGACACTATATTTTTATTACGAAACAAAATAGGTTCCGCAGTAGGATCCAATGGTTCTCCAGTTGTCATTTAGATATTGGTTCTCATTTGAATCAACCAACCACTATCTAAAAGAGAACCGGAGAACCATTGGATCCTACTATAGAACCTATTTTGTTTCGTAATAAAAAATATAGTGTCCTGCTATTGAATTTCAAATTTATGCACATGAAATTAAAAATTTTACAATTGAACTTGCTTCTTTTTCAAAGTTTTCCACATGACATTAAAAGTTCTACAACTGAACTTATTTTTCTACAAAGTTCTACGACTGAACTTACTTTTTTCAACAAATATTCGGTTGCTGAACTTAAAGTTCCGCTGCTGAACTTAAAGTTCCGCTGCTGAACTTATTAGAGTTCTCCGGTTCTCAGTTTAGTGTGGTTCTCCATAGAAGGGTCACACTCTATGGAGAACCACACTAAACTGAGAACCTGAGAACTCTAATAAGTTCAGTAGCAGAACATTAAGTTCAGCAACAGAATATTTGTTGAAAAAGTAAGTTCAGTCGTAGAACTTTGTAGAAAAAGCAAGTTGGGTTGTAGAACTTTTAATGTTACTTGCAAAACTTTGAAAAAAAAGCAAGTTCAATTGTAGAAATTTTAATTTCATGTGCATAACTTTGAAATTCAATAGCATGATACTATTTTATTATTACGAAACAAAATAGGTTCTACAGTAGAATCCATTGGTTCTCCGATTCTCTTTTAGATAGTGGTTCTCATTTGAATCAGCCCCTATATATATATATATATATATGATCAGTATCAAATACAAACTTTTCTTAAATACAAACAAACTTCTTTTGTTCAACATATTTATAACTTCGGTTCAACATCATTTATCAAATAATTAATTAAAATTTTATTCAATACACATAATTTAATTATTCAAAATCCTTTTGGGGTTCACCAATACCAAAATAGGGTATAAAAATATGAAATTTTATTTGTTTAATATGAGGTGTGTTGAACCGTAGCTCAAACTTTGTTGAACAGATATTACAAAATTCTCAATTATCCTTTCGGGGGTTCACTAATACCCAACTAGGGTGTACTAATATGAAATATTATTAATTTAATACACCTTTCTTAATTATACTAATGTAAAATTATTTTATACATTTGAATTCAACACTAGTATAACTATTGTTCAACAGATGATGTTAAACTCAAGTTTTATATCTATTGATCATCCATTATAAAAGTTTCAATTTTTTGTAAAAAATGTTACAAATATGTCTTTAATAAATTATAAAATGTTATAAATATGTTTTCGATTTCAATTATGTGTATTCAATAAATCTTAATTATTATTTTACAAATAATGTTAAATCGAAGTTATTTATGTGTTGAATAAAAAAAGTTTGTAAATTTTTATTTAAGAAAGTTTTTACTAGAATTCAGCATATCAGCATATGAAAACATTTTTGTTCTTAATATTTCAGCATATGAAGTTATATATTATTTCCATATGAAAACATGTTTGTTCTTGCACGAACATGTCGTACTACATACATGGTTCTAAAAATCCCCGATTTAACCGATTAATCCCCGATTAATCCTCTGTAAGGTAATCAACCGATTCGATTTTTGAAATCCGATTAATCCTGTGAATTTATTTAAAATGATATATTTAATTGTAAATTAGACTAATATATTAAATATTATTATAATATCCGATTAATAATCCGATTAATCCTTCCGATTAATCCCCGATTACCCGATTAATCTTAAATCGGTACCTCAACCGATTTATACCGATTACCGATTTTTACAACCATGACTACATATAGGTATGTTTGTGCATTACACTAGAAAATCAGAAAAATAATAAAAACTAACTTTAATAAATACATATGAAAAGGTCATAACAAAATTAGTTAATTTTGTAATTAAGTGGCGTAAAATTGTGTGAAAAATATCTTTTATGTAGTGTTTATAAATAACATGAAATAAAAGATATTTTTCTCACTCAAATGGTAGCTCATGAAATAAAATATCTTTTACGTAGGGTTAATAAATAACATGTACATGAACGCGATGAGATAACTCAAGCGATAAGAGCTTATTTTTGTCGTCCTAGATTCTCAGTTCGATTCTCACTCACCCCAAGATTTATGAGAGCAGATACTCATTTTAAGGCATGTAAGCCTACTTATTAAAAAAAAAGTAGTACATATTTACATCCTTATATACAATCAGCGTAAAAGAGATTTTATCAATAATTTTGGTCTTGTACAACCAAAATGATGAGAATCGTTATATCTTAACATAGATAGAAAATCGTTGGATCTAATATTAAAAATAAATTTTATGGCTATTAGAATTATATTCAAATACTAAAAAGTGTATTTTTTTTGAAAGTAAATACTAAAAAGTGTATTTAATATAAACCAAACATAAGTAGATTTCTCAAATTAAAGAAAATTATTAATGTAAAAATTTATACCCTTCTTTTCTCTTCAGTTTCAAGATAATTTTAGTTGGATAATAATTGTTAAACCATCACTAAACTAAAGGTTATTTTGTAGGTTTCACGGGAACTTTAAAATCGTTCGAATTTGATTTTTTGAACTTGAGATAGAACTCGAAGAGTAAAGTGAGCGTGCAAAACCTAATTAATATCAATTGCTTTATTTATTTAACTTTAATTTAATTATTTTTAGTTAAAAAGTAATATTATATTTTTAATGGGTAAATTAATATTTTGGAAGTCTAAAACCTTATACCCAACATATTAAAAAGAAAAATTTATATTGTCTGAATAAACATTAATATAAATTTAAATAATAAAAAGGATCTGTACATTACACGGCTTCTAAGCTAGTATTACACAACATATACAGAGTATTATTAACCTCAAATATTGGACAAATTTAACAAATGTATGTTTAAAGATACAAAAAATATATAATCGTATATTTCTCGATTTTAAGGTAGAGGGAGTATTCGTTAAAGTACACCTGCAAAAATTATACTCCCTCCGTCCCGATCATTTGTATAGGTTTGGTTTGAGCACGAAAACCAAGAAAATGTATAAAAAATGAGTAAAGTTAGATGAAAAGTGGGTAAGTGGCTGGATCTATCAATATTTAATAATAAATTTTAGATAGTGAAAGAAAGTAGTGGGTGTAATAGTGTTTAATATTATAGATTTGAGATAGTGGAGGAAAGTTAGTGGGTATAATAGTATTTTTTATTATTAAAACTTTACTATTTTTGGAATATATAAAATGATGGAACACTCCAAAATAGTAAGTATATAGAAATGAATGGGACGGAGGGACTACCATATAACACCTTAAAAAGATGTTTAGATCCTCGTTCGTACCTGCTTAAAAGCAAACAAATGTCATAAGTTATGTTAGGCGCAAAACAAAAATGTGTATATTTCAGTAAAATTATAAAATATTTTTATATTTATTTGTTTTAAAATTGATATAAATTATATAATAATATTAAAATAATTATCTATTTTAATAATCAGATCGACTCTTTTTTTTTTGGATCGGTTCCGACCTTTAACCAAAATCGAACAATCAATTAGTTTCGATTTTTTTTTTTTTTTTGATTTTGCTTTTGACTTTAAATTTATTCAACTTTTGCTCAACCCTAGTTATGAGTCTTCGAATCAATATGATGCACTCCCTCCATTTCAAAATGTTAGTACTATTTGTCATTTTCACCCAAATTTAGGTATCTTAAATGTGTTTATTTTCCTTTTTATTTTCATGTGATTGTAAACCTTGAAAACCACCTGCATTTAATAAGATTAACTACAGTGATACGTAATACTTTGAAAAATGTTTGAAGGGGCTACTCAAATGAGACCCCTCTTATAATGAGAACTGCACATTGGGCCACCAACCCCAATAAACTAAACATGCGCGTGCGCCTGACTTCATTAGATTCAGTAACAGATTTATCACTACCCATGCCACCTAATAGATCTTCAAATTCCAACTGACCAGTGTGCAACCATTTTACTTCTTTTAAAAATATTAGATATTATATTCAACTCAAACCCACTACCCGTAAACATAACATCATTTTCACTTTCAGTCAGTTCTTCTTGCCGCTTCCTTAGCACAAACACATAACTTTGATAGACCAATCCAGTCGCATGCTCCCTTCTCTTACCTTCTTCAATACATATATCCTCTACGGAATAATTTCTGTTTTATTTGTGTATGTATATTTGGGTGTAAGAACTAATTTGTGATTTGTGTTGACTAATTGGTGAGTAGTTAGAAATTTGAAAAGTTACAAAAGTTTGAAATATACATACACAAATAGATAAATATACTTACTTGACAAATGGTGATTCTGCTGTAAACTTTTATAAATCGAAATATACATACACAAATCACCAATTTTACACCCAAATCACCAAAAATTCTGGGCACAAAAACACAAAAAAAAACAGATTTAAGTTCGTAATAGTATCAAATTCACCAGATCTGAGTCATCGTCACCATTTCCCTAGCCTATAAACCCACTATCGTGCTCGCCGATTGTAAGTAGCCCTTCATCATGGTGAACTCAATTTTCAATCGATCCATGACGTCTTCTTTTTCTAAAACATACAATCTAAAATTCTATCCAATCTACCACCTTCAGAAATCACCATCAGAAATCACCATCAGATTGCTACTATTATCACAACATACAAAATCACCAAAATTCCATCCAAATTACTAAAATTTCAATCCAAATCACCAAATTTCGATACAAATCACCAATTTTTTTTAAACAAATCACGTAAAGCGCCGCCTTTACCATACCTACCACCACCATCTCCACCATACATCATTCATCTTGCCCATTACAGATGTCGCAACCACCATAACCACCACTAGATGAGAGAAATCAGATCTAGATGAAAAGAAATCGGATTTGAAAATTATAAATATAAAGCAAATCTACCTTATGTTTGTTTTCCCGACTACATGGCACCAACGTGGAGGGAAATGAAGTGTGATTGTTGGGGTGAAGGAAAGGGGAAGATAGAAATGCAGCAAGTGTGATTGTTGGTGGATGAAGATATGCCCCTGCGGGGCCAGAAGTTTGAACGGAAAAGGAGGTGGTGTCGACCGCCGGAGAAGAGGACCGGTGCCGCTGCCGCTGCCGGTGGGGGTGGGGGTGGGGGGGTGGGGGGGTGGGGGGTCGGATGGGGGGGGAATATAGTCAGATTTATTAGATATTAATATAGTCAGATTTGTGTGGTCCAGATTAAGTAGTATAGTATAAAATGGAAAGCTCTTAATTCTCAAAATAAGGGGGTCTCATTTGAGCACTTGCCTATATATACATACAGTGATGTGGTTTTATATAGAACAATGATGTGGCATTAAATATTTACTATAGCTGGTCAATTTTGGAAAGACAATTTCAAAGTTAAGTTTTGAAAAGTTTTATTGGAAAAAGAGTATGACACATATTATGGGATATATTTTTTTTGGCAAATAGGACTAACATTTATTTTAACATTTATTTTGGGAGTGTCAGTATTCATGTTTCTTGGGATAGATTTAATGCGTGATTAATTTTATTAGTATGATATTATGCCCATTATTACATTTGATTTATAAGAACATGTTAAAAGTTTGGAAAGATTGATGATCTTTTTGCAATTGTACATATGCATTGAACGTCGTGGGTTGCTAGATTGTATGGGCTGGTCTAACTGTTTAGGTTGAGATTTAATGCTCATTTATATTTCTGAAATCAATATTTAAATTGGACTTCTCGAATGAGTCATTTGACTTTTATAATCTTGACATCTCAAATTAATTCAAGTGACTTCTCCAATTCAGATATCTGTGAATTTTTTGGACATCTCAAATCATACTTCTCGAACAAGATATTTTCACTTCTCTAATACAAACATCTCAAATTAATATATCGAACGTCTATTTTCGGGTGTATCGAATATTCTTTTCTTGACATGTTAAATGATGATCTTGATTTCTATAATTAGGACTTAGAATGTTTTTCACTTCCGATCTGCAACTCGATTATATGATATATCACAACATTCTTAATCATTCTTGAGGCATGTTCAAGTGATTTTTTTAAAGCATTATTACATGGCTCATGTATTCAGTACAAAGCAGAAATTTGATTACTAAATCTATTATTATTATTTAATGGTACAATAAGGGGTTCTGTTAGACATTTTATTCCACGTCACACTTCTATTAGACCTCTGCTATACCGTCGTTACCCTCTAGCCGGTCCACTGCTGCTACGATTACACTTTTTAACGCCAATATCACTCTTCTAACATTACAATTTCGAAAATATCTTGTCAAGCGTGACATCCATTTCAGGAAGAGGATGTTTCTAACATCACCCATATGTGCCAATCAACGCTCAAACATATTTGGTTAATTGAGGGTTCCGAGCAATTTATCGAAGAGTCCAAATTAAAAGTGATTTTTGATTTTGTTGTATTGTTATTATGTTGGTTGTTTCCACTCCCATCCGCATACACCACTCTAGCTATATATATATATATATATATATATATATATATCAACCATGGTGTTTGATTTAATGTTTGACTGAACTCAAAATAAATGAACAACCTTATCTCTTCTACTAAAAGTGTTGTCTTTGATTTGCAGCCTTTTTGGATGATAGTCGAGATAGGATGTGGTAGCAGCGTCAATGCAACTGCAAAAGCAGCCAAGACAACAAAATCTTTAATGTATATATTCCAATTATCAAAATATAATTACGAGGCAAAAGAAAGTGTATTAATGAATAATTTGGTAAAGCTGATTCTTTCTTTTTGCTTGGTTATTAGATTTTGGGATTTCGTTAATTTACCATGGTTAGATGTTTTTTGTTGGAGTTGGATGTTACAAAGTACATTATTTTATATTTTAAGCGTTCAAAAGTATATTAATATAGATATGACCGATCTTTATAATTTCATGTTTGGTTTGGAAATATGAGCAAGTTCTTGTGCACACTACCCCTATGTTTGTTTCATGATATTAATAATCTCCACATTAGTGGTGTATTTGCTCTAAGTTCTTTCCAAAATGAGCTAAAAGTGAACAATCATAGTCTCTGATAGCTTCAAAGGATTGTATATTAAAATAAGTACATTTTGTAGATAGTGCAAGGTTATAAGAAATATGTTAAACTAATCAAATCGGAACCTCTGTTGTGTATATGATCTATATGTACCTGCAAACCTAAGATATTATTTTGTTAAATGAAATTTCATGGTTAGCTCTATCAATTTGATGCATTGTACATATATTACTTTTGAACTAGGTTTTGTACTTAATATCGTATTCTTCAACATCTTATCACTAATGAACCAGAAAGGATAGACAATTCCTAAATATGGGTGTGGTTTAGTACCTCAGTTGAGATGCCATATGGTGTGGCTATACTTCAAACTAACCCGATGATAGTGAAGGGTTTCGAGCATCAAAGGCAGCGGAAAACAATAATTAAAACAATAAAATCGAAACCCAATCGCAGGATCCATGCAAAACAAGACGTTTAATTCGTAGTTATGAACGTTTATCTTAAAACGAAGTTTTAACAAATTGATGACAGATGGAGGTCCAATGCAATTACCACGCAACCCTCTTCGAGATCTACGTTGCCAAAGTAGTCCACACGAACGCTTGATAGTCCAACGATCACCGGAGCCGGTACTAGCCGAAGAACCTGCCTCTCTCTCCTTAGCCTCCCACAATGAATTACAAAAGTCTGTTCCTAAACAATACATCATAATGTATTTATAGGGAAGAGAGATTGGGCTAAAACCCTAAATCGAATTGGGCTTCTCCAAACCCATTCTTATTTGGTTTTATTATTAAATTCGAATTCTCTTTAATAATTAATTAAGACCAGCTTAATTAATTAATAACCAATTTTGAATTTAATGATTTAATTTAAATTCATAATTTAAATTAAAACTCCTTTTAAACGTTCTTATTGTGTAACCCTTTAGGTTATTATTACGTTGGCAATAATTTTAATATCCAATAATAAAATTATAAACAATGAGCGGCATCTAGTAATATATCATTGCTACCTAATTAATAATAATAATTGGTGATCCAATTAAACCTTTCGTGATTAATGTTTCCGTGTAATATAATCCCTTCAACCAAATATCATAGATTAAACTCGAGGCATGTTAATAGTCATCCTCTTCAACGTTTAATCCGGGTTTCCTTAATCAATGAGTAGACTATTAAAACAAATCAATATTTGAGCATGGCCATGCATTTCCATAGTCTTACTCAATCAAGAGGCCAATAATATCTCTCATAATAATAAGAGAGTTAAATCCTTTATCTATCATTCATATTTCTCAAACGACTCATAATATACCCGATGTACACTTTTATCATCACCCGGTCAAAGGTAACTTTTAATGTAGTCAAAGTATATTAATCCTCGCATAGAAATATAATGATCTCAAGTCTAAGGATCATTACACCATTATCACTGTGAGTCTTTCTAATTACATTATCAACATGTAGAATCTCACAGTGGGTTAATCCAGTGCCATGTATAAAATTACATGCACCTATGTTCTTGACTTTAGTATCACTATACCTATGACCAATGAGATGTGGTCATCCATCAACAAACATACTAATCTTTATGCATTATAATTGTCCCATATTAATAATGCTCGATTAGGGATATTTAGGAATATAAACATTATTCATATAATCTCATTTTTAAGTCACATACTTAAAGATATAGAATACATGTTCTATATTCCAAGGACATTTATTACTCTTATATTTATATCGCAGTAAATTAAGACATAATAAATTAATATAGAATAATCAGTAGAACATGATCATTAAGTAACAAAATAGTCTTTCCTAAAAGTACAACTACATTGTCTCTAGGGCACTAACACTATCAATCTCCCACTGCGACATGTATCTAATACCCATGGAACTAGTGTGACCTTCGTGCTTCTACTGCGACAAAACCTTAGTCAGTGGGTCCGCAACATTATCATTAGTATGCACTTTACATGTATCTATATCTCCTCTCTCGTTTATCTCTTGAAGAAGGTGATATCTCCTAAGTATATGCTTTGCCTTGGAATGGGACCTTGGTTCATTAGCCTGCGCAATGGCTCCATTGTTATCGCAATACAGATCAACTGGATCTACGATCGATTGAACCACACCAAGTCCTGTAATAAACTTCCAAATCTAAATAGCCTCTTTGGCTGCTTCACTGGCAGCAATATACTTAGCTTCCATTGTAGAATCAACCACTGTCTCTTGCTTTGAACTTTTCAAACTTACAGCACCTCCATTTAGACAATACACGAATCCAGACTAGGACACAAAATCGTCCCTATCTGTCTGGAAACTAGCATTAGTGTAACCTCTTACAACTAGTTTCTCATCTCCTCCGTATATCAAGAACGAATCTTTAGTCCATTTAAGGTACTTAAGAATATTCTTGATAGCTGTCCAGTGACCCTCACCTGGATTAGACTGGAATCTGCTCATCATGCTCAAATCATACGAGACATCAGGACGAGTACATATCATTGCATACATTATAGAACCAATTGCCGAAGCATATGGTACTTTACTCATATAGTCCTTATCATCTGATGATTTAGGACAGTTTTCCTTTGAGATCACTATCCCATGAGACATATCCCCTCTTTGCCTCTTGCTTCCAAAAACGATGCACACCTTGTCAATGTATGTACTTTGATTTAAGCCGATTAATCTTTTGGATCTATCTCTATAGATCCTGATCCCTAAGCTTTAAGCAGCATCACCTAAGTCTTTCATCGAGAATTTTTTTTTTCCAACCAAGTCTTCACAGCCTTTTTGTAAACACACGGTTCATCCTCATTTTGTATGAAGCCAAACTCTTTGATTGTTTCATCAAAACGGATGTTCCATCTTCTAGAGGCCTGCTTTTATCCATAAATGGATCATCGCAACTTACAAACCATTCTAGCCGACCTCAATCGACAAAACCCTGAGGTTGTGTCATGTACACATCATCTTCTAAGCTTCCATTTAAGAAATCGGTCTTGACATCCATTTGCCAGATCTCATAGTCATAATAAGCTGTTATCGCAAGCAAAATCCTGATGGATTTGACCATAGCTACTGGTGAGAAAGTTTCATCATAGTCAATACCATGAATTTGCTTGAAACCTTTCGTCACTAGTCTTGCTTTGTAGGTCTATAAATTTCCATCCATGTCAGTTTTCTTCTTGAAAACCCAATTGCACTCTATGGGTTTTACCCCATTAGGTGGTTCAACCAAAGTCCATACTTGGTTTTCATACATGGAATCCATCTCAGATTTCATGGCTTCCAGCCATCTCTCAGAATCTGGACTATTTATAGCATCCTTGTAGGTGAGAGGCTCATCATTATCTACAAGCATCACATCGCCACTTTAAGTCAGGAGAAATCCATAATATTTCTCTGGCGTATAGCGAATCCTACTATATCTACAAACGACTTGTGTTTCTTGAGCAATATTGTTCTCAACATCTTGAGTCTCATTCTGCTCATGTTCCAACTCTGGTTCAACATTATTTTGTAGTTCTCGATCCTTATCGAGATCTATTGTCCTCCCACTATTTTTCTTAGAAAGCAGTTCTTTCTCTAGAAATGCAGCCGTTCGAGCAACAAAAACATTGTTCTCAGAAGGTTTATAGAAATAATACCCTTTAGTTTCTAATGGGTATCCTACAAAATTACATTTATCTGATTTTGGTCCTAGCTTATCAGAGACCAAGCGTTTCACAAACGCTTCACATCCCCAAACTTTCATAAATGATATGCTATTACGTTTATCGGTCCAAATCACATATGATGTCTTTTGAACCAATTTTGAAGGAACTCGGTTTAGTGTTTGTGCAGCCGTCTCGTGGGCATAACCCCAGAAACTGATTGGAAGATCCGCATGACTCATCATCGACCGTACCATGTCCAACAAGGTACGATTTCTCCTTTCAGACACCCCATTCCATTGTGGTGTTCCAGGAGGAAAGAGTTGTGATACGATACCACACTTCTTTAGGAAATTCTTGAATTCCAAGCTTAAGTATTCTCCCCCACGATCAGATCGTAGAGTTTTAATACTTTCGCCTAATTTTTTTACAACTTTAGCCTTATACTCTTTGAATTTTTCAAATGATTCGGATTTGTTCTTCAAAAGATACACATATCCGTATCTACTAAAATCATCAGTAAAGGTTATGAAATAATAAAAGCCACCTCTTGCCATCGTATGTATTGGACCACATACATCACTATGTATCAATTCTAATCGTTGGTGGCCCTCTCACCTTGACCGGTAAAAGGAGCTTTAGTCATTTTTCCAATGAGACATGGTTCGCATTCTTCGTATGATTCAAAATCAAACTTATCCAAGTATCCATCCCTATGTAATTTGGAAATGCAATTCTCATTTATAAGGCCTAAACGACAGTGCTAGAGGTTTTGAGTCATTTGTCTTTAGACGTTTGTTATTTATATCATAGACAGGAGTATCAAGATCAAGAGCATATAAACCATTAAACAAACGTGCAACCCCATAGGTAACATTATTGAATGAAAACAAACAATCATTGTTCTGAATCAAAAACGAAAAACCAATCTTGTCCAAACAAGAAACGAAAATAATGTTTCTGCAAATAGCAGGCACGTAATAACAGTTCTCAAGTTCTAAAATAAGCCCAATGGGAAACGATAAATACTAAGTCCCTACAGCTAAGGCAGCAACCTTTGCTCCATTGCCAACACGTAGGTCGACTTCGCCTTTCACCAAAATCCTTCTCCTTCGAAGTTCTTGCACATTCATACAAATGTGGGAACCACATCCAGCATCCAATACCCATGATGTAGAAGGAGATAAATTGAATTCTGTAAAATAAATACCTGAATCCGAAATCTGAACAACCTTCAGTTTCTTTAGATCCTCCAAATAATTTTGACAATTTCTCTTCCAATGACCCGACTTCATGCAATAGTGACAATCACCTTTTGCAACACCTCCTGTAAGCATCAAAGCCCTTTTAGGAGTTTGTCTTGGATTAGCATTAGATTTGGATCCAATCCTCTTCTTGCCTTTCCATTGCCAATCGAGGAAGTTTGTTCTTGTCATCTTGTCCTTCTCAAGGACTGATCGTAAAGAGAAGTTTATTTGAGTTGTTTGTCATTTGAATATCCACAATGTTAAAATGCATAAAATAATTAGTCTACGGTATTATTAATTTATGTTCAAGTGATTATTCATATATATTTAGAATATATATATCCCACTATTTTTATCAAATTAATAGCCCTTACTATTAATTCGGAAAGAACATTCCATAAATCTTTCTAGTGAGCCAAGATCCATATTTCGTCATGTCCTAAGTCAACCACTGGTAGTCCTTAAAACATGATTATTTAGGTAGACAACAGTTGTCAATTATATCATATATAATTCTTGGATATTTTGGTGAACAACGATTGATCTTATCTATCTAATAGATTTTTAACCAAACTCTATGCTTCTAAGTTCATAATAGTTGAATATAACCGTTTATTTTCACCTTATTATGACGACTCAGTTAAGTTAGACCCAATGATACAACGGCCGAATATAACCATTTATATTCGTCGCATCTCACCATGATAGATAGGAGTCCCCTGCCATTGACAGCCATTCCCCTTATCGATCTAGGATTCAATGAGTGTTCATTCATTGGAAAGCATCTGATTAAAACTTAATATTTTGTTAAGGGGTTTAGAAAATTTATAACGATCATGATCACATCATAAAGAGATCCTCAATTTTTCCTTGAACCAAATATTTTAAATTGACATCTTAAATTGTTCATTTCCCAGGTAGATGGAGGATCCCAATGGTCACACTTAATACCCATTAACCTTACGAATACACATATCCGCTTTTGTTAGAAAATCCCAATTTTAGATATCAAAAATCCATATTTAATTCCGTGTTTTTAAAAATCCATATTTCATAAACACAAGAATCTCATGATCGTTTGTTAATTTTAAAATCTTGAATCGTTACAGATTTTATCTTGTTTAGCAGGCATGGCATGGGTGTCCTATCTACTACATACATGATTAATCTAATTAAACATGCATCTTTATCTCTACACATACATTGTATCGCATACATTCATATATATGTAAAGTGCATAAATTAAACGTGTTTGGTTATGGCCCATCCTATGTGATCTTTTCAAGCTAATGAAAAGATCAAGGTTAATCTATGGTGGTTAACAAAATACAATTTAAATACATGTCTTCTCCATTGCATCTTCGTGGGGAAGCGCCTCCTTGCTTCCTTGTTCTTCTTGTCTTCTTTAATAATTACATTGAATAAATGAAAAACATGCTACACTAATACACTTACAAGATGAACTCGAGTTACTTTCGAGATTTATTAATTACAAGGAATAACGACATGCAAGTCGTATTTAGAAACCAAACCATAAAATCAAAACCACTATCCTATTTGTCTTAGGGCCATAACCAATCACCATGCTAATCAATTAAGAACATGTAACCATATCATATTTCAGATGATCCAATCAAAGAAATAATATAACGCAAAAATCAGAAAATCAGAATCAAATTCTGATAATAATAAATCCCCATTTTCAGGCACTAAACGACGTCAAATCGGACATTGGACACAGATTTCACCAAATATTAACAGCGTATACAGAAATCGTATCGTATACAATCCCCATATCAAGAACAAACATAAATCATATATATATATATATATATATATATATATATATATATATATATATATATATATCAATGGTCACACTTAATACCCATTAACCTTACGAATACGCATATCCGCTTTTGTTAGAAAATCCCAATTTTAGATATCAAAAATCCATATTTAATTCCGTGTTTTTAAAAATCCATATTTCATAAACACAAGAATCTCATGATCGTTTGTTAATTTTAAAATCTTGAATCGTTACAGATTTTATCTTGTTTAGCAGGCATGGCATGGGTGTCGTATCTAATACATACATGATTAATCTAATTAAACATGCATCTTTATCTCTACACATACATTGTATCGCATACATTCATATATATATGTAAAGTGCATAAATTAAACGTGTTTGGTTATGGCCCATCCTATGTGATCTTTTCAAGCTAATGAAAAGATCAAGGTCAATCTATGGTGGTTAACAAAATACAATTTCAATACATGTCTTCTCCATTGCATCTTCGTGGGGAAGCGCCTCCTTGCTTCCTTGTTCTTCTTGTCTTCTTTAATAGTTGCATTGAATAAATGAAAAACATGCTACACTAATAAACTTACAAGATGAACTCGAGTTACTTTCGAGATTTATTAATTACAAGGAATAACGACATGCAAGTCGTATTTAGAAACAAAACTATAAAATCAAAAACCACTATCCTATTGGTCTTAGGGCCATAACCAATCACCATGCTCATCAATTAAGAACATGTAACCATATCTTATTTCAGATGATCCAATCAAAGAAATCATATAACGCAAAAATCAAAAAATCAGAATCAAATTCTGATAATAATAAATTGCCATTTTCAGGCACTAAACGGCGTCAAATCGGACATTGGACACAGATTTCACCAAATATTAACACCGTATACAGAAATCGTATCGTATACAATCCCCATATCAAGAACAAACATAAATCATATATATATATATAGGCCTTTGCTCCATACAGAACACTCTTATATAACAAACAACAAAGAACACCTTAGATCTATTAGATCCTTTGGCCCCGCCAGGGGCACCCAATACAAAAAGTTGTTATTTTTTTACCCTCTATCAAGCTAGCAAAAAAATAAATAAATAAAAATTTTACTGTTCATGATGACGTCACTGATGACGTCATCGTCATGAATAGTAATTTTAATATTATTATTATATTTATTTTTTTGAGATGATGGATGGATAGAGGGTAAAAAAAATAAGAACTTTTTGTATTGGGTGGCCCCGCCAGGGGCAATGGATCTATTAGATATGAGGTGTTCTTTATTGTTTGTTATATAAGGTGTTTGCTATGGAGTCCAACCATATATATATATATATATATATATATATATATATATATATATATATATATACAGATTATATGATCATCATCAACACATCATAACATATCATATCCAATATGATCTAATTTCCAGAAAATTCGAGATTAAATCACAAAACCATAAATCGCTATTTACAGGCAGTAAACTACGTCAAACGGCTTACAGATGCAAACCTGGGTCAGTCTTGCTCAGTGGCCCGATTCCAGTCAGAAAACACATATCTTTTGCGAGAATCGGACACAGTATACAAATTTCACTAAATTTGCATAGTTTTCCGGAAATCGTATCGTATAGAATCTCCAAAATAAGAACAAGCATGTATCATATACACTCAGCAATTTATACAATAATCCCATGATTATACAATTCACTAATATATCATATGTTCAAAACATATACATAAACATCTCGTATAATCACAAAACCATGGCAAATCACATACATGCTTACAAACACCAAAACTGTTAAGCACATAACCGAATTAAAAGCATTTTCCAAGTAGCTCTGATGCCATTGAAGGGTTTCGAGCATCAAATGCAGTGGAAAACAATAATTAAAACAATAAAATCGAAATCCAATCGCAAGATCCATGCAAAACAAGACGTTTAATTCGTAGTTATGAACGTTTACCTTAAAACAATGAGTGGCATCTAGTAATACATCATTGCTACCCAAGTAATAATAATAATTGGTGATCCAATTAAAACTTTCGTGATTAATGTTTCCGTGTAATATAATCCCTTTAACCAAATGTTATAAATTAAACTCGAGGCATGTTAATAGTCATCCTCTTCAACGTTCATTCCGGGTTTCCTTAATCAATGAGTAGACTATTAAAACAAATCAATATTTGGGCATGGCCATGCATTTTCATAGTCTCACTCAATCAAGAGGCCAATAATATCTCTCATAATAATAAGAGGGTTAAATCCTTTATCTATCATTCATATTTCTCATACGACTCATAATATACCCGATGTACACTTTTATCATCACCCGGTCAAAAGTAACTTTTAATGTAGTCAAAGTATATTAATCCTCGTATAGAAATATAATGATCTCAAGTCTAAGGATCATTACACCATTATCACTGTGAGTCTTTCTAATGACATTATCAACATGTAGAATCTCATCGTGGGTTAATCTAGTGCCATGCCATGTATAAAATTACATGCACCTATGTTCTTGACTTTAGTATCACTATACCAATCGTATCTACTCCTTATGTCTTTTTTTTTCTTTTTTGAGTGTCCATTCTCTTGAACTTATTGATACCATTCTTTTTAATTACTCGTTTTTGGAATAACTGTAATCGCATGCTTAAACTGACATATTGGTTATGGTTTCAAACTTCTTAGGTATTATTATACGGATATCAGGCTGGAGAGTAGACACGTAAGTGCTACAAATTGAAACTTCTCCGGGTAACTTTTCGTCTTTCGAGAAATTTTTTCCCTATTTCATGTCTAAAACTTGCAAGTAAATTAACACTCATAATTTATATATGTCATTCAGTGTTGTAAAAAGCTGAAATCGGACTTAACAGGCAGAGGCACCGAACAACGATGATTAATATCGATTAATCCCGACTAATCCCGATTCGAAGAGACACCGAACAACGATTATTCGGCGATTAATACCGATTAATCAACGCTTTGTAGAACATATATGTCATTAGAGGGTGAAAATACCTTACAGAAAAGCTAAAACTGCTTCCAGTTCTGACTAGATTTGTCCATTTGGTGTATGTACTTCTGAGACGAGAAACTAATAATGTGAGTGGTGTGTTACTTGAAATATCTTTGATTTTGTACAGGATTGGACGTTATTACTTAAATTATCATGTTGTCCAACACAAACTTGCAACTATATGTATGAAAGTTTATGAGGTTCCTTTGTTCTATTCTATGTATTTAATAAGCGGATATAGAGCAGTAAAATTGGCTGGTCACAATAAAAACACCAATCTATTATAGTATAGATATTCATTAGTGGTATCACTAAATATGATAACTAATAAGTGATGTCATAATATATCTTAATTTTTTTTTGACAAACTTGCTCAACTTTCATAATTTCTCTCAAGATGAAATCCCAATCTTCGTTAGTTTAGCCTTATCAGCTTTAAAGGGTACAAATGAAGAATTTGGAAAGAAGGCTATACTACCCTGTTTGTAAATTAGATAAGCCTTTCTTTATGCCCATAAAAGATTTTTTTCAATTCAAGTATAAAGTGACTTATTTATTTGACACTGTAATTTAGTTTGAAAAGTATATTAAAAATTGTTTACACGATATTTTAAGTATAATTTACATATCATAAAATGTGAAAATTGTATAAAATGAGGCTGTGAGTGTATAGTTATAGGTGTCACCAATTTATCTATTACACCCTCCTGTTCAAGGGTATTGTTAGTTTAACAATTTTTTTGGTTATTAATGTCCCTCCCACTAATTATAAACACACATTTATAATAAATTTATTTCTTCTAACTCGGTGCTTGAGAGGGGTTTATTATTGCATCTTTTTATTTGTAGCAGAATTCGTTTCTCAATCTTTGATATGTGATGCCAATATTTTTTCGGTTGCATACTTACATTTGTCTGTATTAGGAACGTGGAACTGTTGCCTTGGTCATTTTCAACAAGGAACAATTAAAGTTGGCGACAATGTTAAGATCTTAAGAATGGTGCAATTACATTTTTTGGGTCATTGTCTGTTTTAGTTTTTAATATACCTGAACTTACATTGTTTAGTTTTTCCCTATTTTGCATTGATCACTATTTGGAGGAAACGGTGAACGGTGCTGAGATTTTTAAGAAAATATTGGATCATCGTGAAGTAAGCCGTTGACTGTAATACGGGCATACAAATCATGGAGAAGGGGTTGAAGCTCGATATGGGATCATTAAGAATGCCTTCCACCTTGCAAGCCTATGCATAGTAGCGTTCAAACATTGCTCTAGCCTTTTCTTTAGATGCGATTTGGCAGCATATAGTAGCATGGGTAAAGTACTCTGCTACAGACCAGAGAGTACTTCCTTGTTACAGGAAAAAGAGAATAAATAAATAAGCTTACAGAATTATTTAAAGCTCACCCATTGCAAGGAATAACACAATGCAAAAGAGAAAAAAATTTATTCACAGCACAACGAACATTGCATTTTCCTTGTAACTCGCTTAAACTAAAATATATCTAGAGTTTGTCCGTGCCTCGCACGGGCTATAAAGCTAGTTAAGTATAATGTTTGAAGAACATGCAAAGACAAATGGTTCCCTAGTTAAGGGGTCATGTATTTCGTGCATTGTATTACATTACAATAAACTTGTTATTTTATGTATACAGACATGTCTCCGTGCCAAAAATGCACCTCACTTCACTTTTTTTATTAGCCAAGTGAAAATTAAACAACATCATAGTAGTAGTAATATAATTATGTATACTAGCTTATAGCCCGCGCAAAGCACGGGTTACTTTTAATTTTTATAATTTATTTATAATATAATATAATATTATAAATATTAATTTAAATATGTTATTGATTCGAACCTTACATCTTTATATATAATAATTTTTAGTATTAAATATAAATTAATATGTTATTGGCGGGAATCGAACCTTGAACCTCTGCATATAACAAATTTTAGTATTGTTATATCTAACGGTCATGATCTACTTGAGTTGCTGATCTAACGGTGATAAATGAGGGATAACAAAAAATGGGGATAACCAAAAAAGGGGTAACCAATTACAAATTATACCCCTTTTGCTTATTATAATATATAACTTATAGCCCGTGCAAAGCACGGGTTACTTTTAATTTTTCATAATTTGTTTATAACATATTATAATATATAGATATTAATTTTAATATGTTAATAAAAAAATTCGAACCTACATCTTTATATATAATAATTTTTAGTATTAAATTTAAATTAATATGTTGTTGGCGAGAATCGAACCTTAGATATCTGTATATAACAACTTTTAGTTTTATAAAAAAAAGAAAATATCAAAAATAAGTTATAGAACTATCCTTAAAATGCAACTTAAAATCCGTGCCGGAAATTGGTTCGCAAATGCAAAGTATTAAATGGGACAAAGGGAGTAGTATAGTATAAATAGACATATAGTATAGATTATTGTTGTATCATACATGTTGTTGGGTTAGAAAAATCTAAGAAATTTCTTATTTGCTGATCGTTTTGAAACCGCCGTTATTTAATGTGCACTACAATAATAATAATAATAATAATAATAATAATAATAATAATAATAATAATAATAATAATAATAATAATAATAATAATAATAATAATAATAATAATATAATAATGTGAGTTAATTTCTAAGTCCGTTTTAAGTTTGTTTACATTTTGGTTAACCGTTGTTAAGCTTGTTTCCATTTAATACAAAAGAGATGAATATGACATGCCTTTGCCATAATTTAGATTTTATATTCCAATCAAGTGATTTATATGCATGATTTTTGTATCCATTGAGAGATTGTCTTAAGCACATAATATGTCTTGGTAACGATGTGGGAGGGCTAGGTCAGTCATTGAATTCGTATAGACAACTAACGAAAGCTTTTTTGTGCATGTTTTTTTTTTTACTTTTTTCCTTTTAAATTCTTTTTTAATTATTTTTTCCTTTTAAATTCTTTTTTAATTATGGGATAACCAAAAAGAGAGGATAACCAAAAAGAGGGGGTAACCAATTACAAATTATACCCCTTTATTATAATATAGTATAGTAAGTATAGTATATAGTATAGATGATGCACCAAACATTAACACGATTATTTATAAGAAATTTTAAACAATACAAATTTATTCATTACACACATGACACATATGGAAAAAGAGTTTCCCACATAAATACTTTAATAAGGTCTGAAAACCAATCAGAACTCAAAATGACTAGTTTAGAACACTATTTGAATCACATCATTAGAATTGTGACTATCTTCCATTTTTATCTTCATTAATCACCAGACGAAACATCAACATCTTCATCAGACGAGACGACAATGTCTGGATCTTGCTTCGCTTTTCCTTTCTATACAAACACATAAAAAAAAATTATTTACTTATTTTGTAATAATATGAACAAAATCACACATTCACCAGCATCTCTTCATCTGTATCTTTCTCTATCACACACAAATTTTTCATAAGTATGCTTTCTCCTCCATTCAATGTAGTGCCATATACTCCTTAAATTATTAACTGTAACAGGTTTCGAAAAGACATGTTCTGCACCTTTTGTAATTGCATCCACAACAACCTCTACTCTGTAATCATCTGACATAACTGTAATTTTTTTTATATAAATCAGCTGAATGCAACGTATACATGACAACATGAAAGATTGAATAAAAAATACTCCCTCCATCCCGGCGATTTCTTTACATTGCCTTTTTGCACGGAGACCAAGAAATATTGTTAAGATAAATGAAGTAGTGGGTGTAATAGTGATTTTATTGTTAAAATAAGTGAAGTAGTGGGTGTAATAGTGATTTTATTGTTAAAATAAGTGAAGTAATGGGTTTAATAGTGTAAAGTGTTGAAAAAGTGGAGTGAAGCAACGGATGTAATAATGTATTTTATTGTTAAAAGTTACTATTTTTAGTAATGTAAAGAATTGATGGGACATCCCAAAAAGAAAATTGTAAAAAAATGGATGGGACAGAGGGAGTAAATATTTATAAAAATACAACTGTAAAAAATGTATAACATTAAATGCGAATAAAGCCTCTATAAAATCTAACCGTCATCCCATAGGAAAAAATGTCAAAATATTATATCCTCTATTAGTATATATTTCATCTCTCCCATCCATTTCTTTACAATTTCCTTTTTGGACCGTCCCACAATTTCTTTACATTACCCAAAATAGTACTAAGTTTTAACACTATTACACCCACTACTTCACTTATTTTAATAACACTTATTTTAATAATACTTTACACTATTTCACCCACTACTTAACTTATTTTAACAATAAAATCACTATTACACCCACTACTTCACTTATTTTAACAATAAAATCACTATTAAACCCACTACTTCATTTATTTTAACAATATTACACTCACTTTACACCCACTATGCTTGACCTCCGTGCCCAGCCGCCATGTAAAGAACTGGCTGGACGGAGGGAGTATAGGCATAACAAATATAAAAAAAATTTAAATTAACTTATTAAGGTCTTTGTTGTGATTTCCTTTAGCGACGGTCTAAAACATAATATATAAGTGGACTTATAATTAGTAATTATCACCAGCCCATCAACGGATCCGCCTTTTATCATATGTAATCTGTAATGAAAACTCACAAATTACGGGTAACTCGAAATCCTGATGAATTTGTTGCATTAGCTGAACACCATCCATGTCTTGTAGGTGTATTTCTGCTAGAACTACATCAAATAATTCAATCTTCGTCATGCTCAAAGCCTCATGCGCATCTTCTGCAACCGTCACTGAAATTCAATTTATGGGAATCATTAGCAATGTACACATAATTAGTTAAGAAATTCTTTCATAACATCTATCCTTAAGTGGAAAGATTTTTAACTACTAGGTTTAGGCCTGTCAACGGGTCGGATTTGGATCGGATCATCCTAAATCCATATCCGAATCCATTAAAATTTTTCGGGTTCGGATCGGATCGGATCAAGGGCGGATATTTTTTAGTCCGATCCATACCCGATCTGTTCGGGTTTCGGATTTTCGGATCGGAGGTCCGAACCCTTGTCTTCTTTGTAGGAGGTCAAGGGTTCGACCCCTGGGTGTGTGTGAGTTTAGTTTGTATTAGTTTCCTTTCTTTGTATTTGTATTTGTATTTGGCCGGGGGTCCTTCGGAAACAGCCTCCCTATTGTATAGGGGCATGGTCTGCGTACAGCTACCCTCCTCAGACACCACTTTAAGTGGTATTATAACTGAGTAAGCTAAGTTTTAGGTCCGACCCGTTTAATTAAAAAAAAATATAGGCAAAATTATAAAATTAACATTTCCAAATTTAAAATTCCATAAATTCATTTGATTTGGTAATTTAACGATCAACTACTATTTTGATTAGTACTTTAACTTGTATTCAAATTTTTAGATGTTATTCGAAAAGTCAATATATTTTTTTATAAATTTTATATTATATATGATAAATAAAATATATATAATATATACTAAATAATAAATATAGTATATTATATATTATATAATACATATGAAAAATAAATATAACATATATTAAATATATAATATACTATAGATATGTAGATATATTTTTTATATTATATATTGAGAATAATGGGCCTGAGGTCATCCTCAGGTATCATCTTGAGGATACAAGGATTTTACACATAATATTTTAAGGGTGTTTCTGTAAATTCATACATGAGTTGTGTTGTTACAATAATACCTTTATATTTTATATGGAAAAATGTTCTAACCTCAGGGTCCTACCTGAGGTCATCCTCAGACACTTTATCCTCTTATATATTATATATAATAAATATATTATATATAATATATAAAAAATATATAAAATATTTAATATTTAAATATATTCGGATCGGATCGTTAACGGATCAGATCATGCTAAATCCATACCCGCTCCTTATCGGATCAGATCCTTATCGGATCGGATCCATATCGGATCGGATCCATATCGGATCGGATCCATATCGGATCGGATATTTTTTTGAAGGATCCATACCCGCTAATTTCGGATTGGATCGGATCGGATCGGATTCTTGATCCATTGACAGGCGTAACTAGGTTGTTTAAATACATTATAATGTCATATATATGAAAAAATTGACCAGATATTTATAGGTTAATAAACAAGAAAACAATACCATCATAATATTCACACGTCTTTAGCATGTTACAGATTTCAGTTCTGTATTTCTCGTTGTCGTCGACCACCAAAATCCTGTACATTTTTCTTTTATATAAGTGATATTTGAACTCGTAATTGGTGCTTTTGCCTGACAAATAAGAATGAACCCAATTTATAACAATTTATTGTCATAAAGGCACACGAATTTATTTGTTGATGATAAAAGATCATCTACTTATAAAAAAATCCGATGAATATCTGTAAATATATAGTCATATTATTAATTATTATAATATCCTGATTTTTGATTTAAAAAAATATTGATTTAAATTTACTCCCAAATTAAATTATATTATCAAAATTATAAGTGGTTCTTTATAGATTTGAATTTTTGATATAGATGGGTAAATCTATTAAATTGGATCTTCAATTATTGAGGTCATGATTTGTTTTATGATTTCCTGTAATAAAGATATTATTGGTACTATTATCTATAATAATGATGGATAGGAAATGATAATAATATTTTCTCGATGTTGTAACTATATATGAAAACATGTGGGTAAGATTAGTTGATTAAATATGTTTAATTAATTTTAATTTTTGATATTTTGTTAAAATTAATACAAAATTCATTATATTATGATTTTAGTTATTTTTGATGAGATGTTATGCTTGTGCTTAGTAAAGAGAAAAAAACGTAGGAGAAAATGTGATTTACAATAAATATCAATTTAATGACATATTTTGATGACATGATAATTTACTAGATTAGTTTCCCCGGATGTGCGATTATTATATAATTATTTTGTTGAAACTTAATTTTTTAAAAATTGATTTTGAATATATATATACATATATATATATATATGTATGTATATATATTTATATATTTATTAATATTATATACTATAAATTATTTAAATAGTAGAACAATTTTTAACTATTACCAAAGTATTCAATATTTTTAATTATATTTTCTTAAATATGAAAAGATATATTAAATTAATAGATACTAATGTAAATAAAATATATTATTATATTGTAATAGATAAATAAATAAATGAGAGTGAAGTGAATTAGAAATGAGAAGAAAATAAAATTATTGGAATTTTAAACTGAAGAAAGAAATGACGTGGCATTATACATGTCACATTTTGATTTGGGACGCATATGTACATACATGAGATTACATATTTTTATTAAAAAAATTATAAATTAAACAGGTGACACATAAACAACAAAATTTTGGACACGATTTGAGTTCTTTAGCATTAAGACTTCAACTTTAAAGGAAAGCTTGACGCGTCAACATTGATAATGTTAGCTATCTTATGTGTAACATTCCAGTAGTAATGTAAATCATGACATTCTGTTATATATAAGACAAAATACTATTACTAAGTGCATCACCGAATCATGTTTTGGAGGTCAGTGGCCAATAAGCTCTAGCACATTTGGCAATGTCATTGCCTTCGGTACACAAGATCAAGGGTTCAATCCCTTCAACACATAAATTGTTGGGAGAGGGACTTGCCCATTAGAGGGTGGTAGACTCGATCTATATGTAGATTTAGGCAAGGTCTAGGTGTGTTGATTCGCTGCAAATAAGTATGATGGTGCAAAGCTATGAATGGATGTTAATTTAGTCGATTTAGGGTAACATCTTATAAGAGCATTTCAAATAGGGGTTGCCAAGGTTGCCAAGGTTGCCAAGTCCTATGTGGCATGGCAACCTTGTTTGCCCACTTATTGGAGTATCAATGTTGCCAACCAAAGTTGCTAAAAGTTGGCAACTTCCCCATTTACTCCCCAAAAATGTATTAACTTTACCCTTTTTTATATCTCCCATATTTTAAATGTATTTATAAAATAATATAATATTTATGTATGGGACCACATTGACAACTTTTAAAGTTACCAACTATTGGAGTAAATTTGTAACAAAAGTTGCCAACAATGGAGGAGAGAAGAAATTAAAAAAATAATATATATGATGATATGGTAGAAGTTGGCAACTATGTTAAAATAAGTAGCTCATGGCTTATAAGCATAAATGTCTTATAAGTGATAAGTAAATCAGAACTTATAAATCAGCAGAGTGTTTGGTAAATCAGAACTTAAATCAGTAGAGTGTTTGGTAAATCAGAACTTATAAGTTAACTTATTTTTTTTTATTTTCAAAATATTTGTTTTTAATATATATCAATGGATCTCAATGGATAGATCTCGATGAGTAGAGAAATTTGATATATACATATCAATTTTCTAATTAACGGATCAAAAGATATATGATTTTAAAGATTATATATTACGTGTATCGAGAAATAAGTTATAAGCCATAAGTTGAATGTTAAGGATTCCTAACATTCAACTTATCAACATATAAGCTATAAGTTGAGCTAAAAATTAAATACACAAACACCCCGCATAAGCTGTTTTGGGCTTATAAGCCATAAGTTCTACTCCCTCCGTCCCAAGTGTTTGTTTACGTTTGCTTTTAGCACGGAGACCAAGATATCCAATTAAAATAAGTGAAGTAGTGGGTGTAATAGTGATTTTATGGTTAAAATAAGTGAAGTAGTGGATGTAATAGTGATTTTATTGTTAAAATAAGTGAAGTAGTGGGTGTAATAGTGTAAAGTATTGTTAAAATAAGTGAAGTAGTGGGTGTAATAGTGTTAAAACTTACTATTTTAGGAAACGTAAAGAATTGGTTGGGACGTCCCAAAAAGGAAAGTGTAAACAATTGGTTGGGACAGAGGGAGTAACAAATAAGAAACCCCAAACAGGCTCAATAACTTGTGATCGAAACATATATGATTACGGGCTGTCATGCTAGTTGACACTTAACCATCAATTGACATGTAAATGATATAACCAGCCAACCACCCACAACTAGAAAATCACAAATTTTATTATTGAGAAATCATGTGTAGTTATGTAATTATAATGTTTAAAAATTAAACTGGAATTTAAATAGTAAAAATAAGAACATAATTATCGATTTCCTACATTAATTATTTTAAAGTGAAACCGGAAACTTATACTTCTTCCGTCCCATTTTATGTGAACCTCTTTCCTTTTTGGTACGTCCCAAACAGAATGAACATAATATACATATTATTTTTGAACACTAATTTTCACTATTACACCCACTACTTCTCCACTTTTTTATTAAATAAATATTATTACACCCATTACTTTCCTCCACCATCTCAAATTTATTATTAAATATTGATAGGTCCCACCACTTTATCCACTTTTCAATTAACTTTACTCTATTTCTACTACTTTTTCTTAATCTCCGTGAAAATCAAACTAGTTCATACATTATGGGACGAAGGGAGTATATAATTTGATTAATTTCAAGAAATTAATTTAGAAAACATGATTTAATCATTTAAACAAACAATATAATGTAGCTAGTACGAAAGTTAAGCTAATGAAATGGAAGCTAATCAAATATAAACTAAAGTGCACAGCAAAATATAAAATACGCTAACGTACTTTTATGAGTAGATGCAGGAACATGGATCTTAAATGAATAAACTAGAAATTGGATTTTGTTGATGGAGGAATTTGGGAATAAAATTCGAGGCCCGTCACCAAAATCAAGATCTATGATGGTGGTTCCTCACCGAAAAATCTGGTGGTGTGTGGTGATTGTATGTAATTGGCCACTCAATCGGCATACGTACCCCGGTATTTATAGGAGATCAAGCCATACGTAGTTCTTGAAGATCAAGAAACCTAAACGAGCTAGGTATCTTGCCATACGGCCCAGTTTCAGAAAAGTTCCACGATGGGGCCTAAATATAAAGGCCCAAGATCCGTCTACAATCTCAAGATGTCGCGGATAATGAAACTTTCTCCGTCGAGGACTAGTCCTCACCGCTACTAGCTGTTTCCCCAAACATGGAATATCTTTGTCCCTTGAATGAGAAGCACTCATCAGATAACATGACAAGTGATCCCAAGCTTTTAGGTACAAAGTGCAAGATTATTCCGAATTTTCCCAATGAGTGCGCACTCATTGATAGCATGAATAGAGCTCCCAAAACACACACCAATAATCAAACTACTCCTCAATGAGGACGCGCCTATTGACTACAGAAGTGGGTCTTCAACTCCCAGGAATACCCCTAGAGGCCTTCTACGATAGACATCCCTCTCCTGGTATATCCCATGAGTGAATTCTTCAATAAACCTACAAGAACCGGCTAAAGAATAATCTTTGACAAATTTTTTCACTTTACCAAGGACGCGTCCTTTTAAAGGACTAATCCTTTATCTCTTTAATATCCTTCAAAACCCTAATTAACCTTTAACTTTACCCATAATCAACCCAGATCTCAAAAATCTTATGTCAAATTTTGGCAATAACAACTACCCCCAATTCAGTGTAAAATAAAAAATAAATTACTGAATTTCTTCCTTTAACATTCCCAAAATTTCCTACTACTACATTTTTCTTTCCATTTTCAGCGGCGCGTCCTTATATAAGGACGTATATTCAGAATCTCAACCGCTTCTACAACCCAGCTGTCATCCACTCACTTTTCTTTTCTGTCCCCTATAAATACCCCCCACTTCTCTCTCATTTTACTTTTTACTTTCTTTTTTCATAAAAAAATGAACCAGCATTGCAGTTTGTCTTTCCGAGCAAAAATACAGCTAAAATCTGGTCTATTTGATATTTTCTTCCATCCATCCTACTCAACAACTCAAAAGGTACTCGGATCTGTCTTTATTTTATGTTTTTACCACATATTTTGCTTGTGCTGTGTATTTAACTTTTGAGTTCTTCATGTTCTTCATTTTGTTCGTGTATGTATATATGTATATATATTTGTTTGATCTTCTTTTTCATTAATTGGTCTTTAAAAGTAATGTTTAAGTTATTCTTCAATAGAATCTTTAAGTTATCGAATGTATCTTTAAGTTATTATTCTTTAAAGGTTGTATCATCAAATGTATCTTTAAGTTATTCTTTAAGTTATATGTGGCTGGATCACTTCCTTGAAAATGCTTCTAGAAATCGGTTCCTACTTGCAACCCAGCTATCAAGAAACTCTTGAATGTCTCATTAGTAGCTCCTCTAACCAAGGTAGATTCAACATTGAACCTCTTGAAGTAGGATTGGAGACTCTCTCTTAATTTCTGCTTAATATTGGCCAGAGTTGTAATGGTAGGAGCATACTTAATTGTTGCTTGGAACTTAGTCAAGAATAAAGTCCTCATCTTCTTCCAAGAGGTAATCACCTCTGGTCTAAGCTTTTGAAACCAATGTTGAGCACTTTCTCTAAAAGTTGCTGCCAACAGACGACACCTTTCCAAGTCGGGCACATGATAGACATCCATCTCAATATCAAATCTTCCCAGGAATTCAGTAGGTTCAGCATTTCCATGGAAACGTAAATCGTTGGTCATATTCCTGTAACCAATGGGGAGTTGAGCCTCCCTTACCTCCATCCAAATGGGCAAGAAGCTTCAAGTCATCCACATTGAAAACTTCGATGCCTGGAATGTTCTGGATATTCGGTTATGGAACCGGTTGAGTACCCTCCGGGGTGGGGGATTATTTACCACTTGATTATTCACTAGAGCCCCGACTTGAGGTCGTGGCTGAATTACCACTTGAGTTTGAGTAGCTCCTTGATTCTACGCTTGAACATTTTGTTCTTGAGACTGAGAATTCCCTTGAGATTGAGGATTTCCCTCAAGTTATGGATTCCCTTGAGGTGGAGGGCGCACCCTTTACTATCCTCTCTCGAGGTACTCCGTGATTGAATCTGGACAATACGAGGGCCTTTTCGTCCTAAGGGCGCGTCTTCTCTGTTATAGGAACGTCGATCCCTTCGATATATGTTTACCCTTCTGTCATCATACTCACAATTCATCCTTTCTTCCATTATAACCTCAAGGAAGGGCTCGCTCGTGTCCATGGGGCCTCGACCCTGTGATCAAGGGCTTTCCTTGTGGATCACGGGGCTCTCTTCCGAGTGATTTCTTTCTTTCTAGTGCTCAAGGAGGAGCATTAATTCTCAAATCATCATCATTAAACGTTCCTTCAAACTAGCAAAGTTATTTAAGGCAGTTCCCATACGATATAACTACTCCATCAGATCTGCATTGCTAATAAGCACATGTGGTTATCCATCGACAATCGGAGTACCATGATGGTGGTGAGTTTTGTGCTGGGCATGATTACCCCCAAGGTTGAAAATTTTGGAACTCATCCACTAGATTCTTAAATAGCTCTTAATTCTACATTTAGTTAACACTTATTTTAGAAATAATTTCAAAGCAAATAAATGAAATAATGCTCTTTTCATTTATTATAAGTCAAAATGCACTTTTAAGCCAATTTAGTAATTTATCAATATACCCCTCTTTATATTAATGTTAAAAAAATACTTTTTTTTAGGAATAGATTTTATAATCCCCCCCTATTATACAAACAACTTAAATTTATGCACACAACCACTACAGCATAACAATTTATGCATGATAGAACTATCAAAAATATATTTCCATCTCATTTAATTCAAATTATTATTATTATTATTATTATTATTATTATTATTATTATTATTATTATATTTTCTTGAAATTTTAAAATTAAAAATTACTATTTTTGTATTATGTATGTGATACGAAAATACGACATAAATTCACATTGTACACGAAATGACATAAATTTAAATTTTGATTTCTGGTTCATGTATAATAGCATTTTTTTGTGAAATCATAATCATAATATTTATTCATGTTTGTTATGCTCATGTGTTAGATTGGTATCTGAAGAACCAGGCTCTGATACCAATTGTTAGGTCCAAAATAGTTTGTCAAAGGGGGGTCGAATACAAACTATACCGTTTTATCGAAATTGTTCTTTGTGTGTATATTAAATGTTAAACAATTCGATGATGAATAAAACGAAGCCAATATTTGTTATGGATTTTACAAACGCTAACGCAAGTGCACGTATCGAACAAGTAGTATATAAAATTCGTTCCCACGAGGACTAATTTAAGTAATTAAATACCAAACACTATCTTTCTCTCAATTCAAGTTAAATAACATAAGATCAAGGTTATATATAAACTACTCCTAAAATATGAACATGTACATAACACATCAACTTAAGAATAAAATAAGAGTGAAAGTATCTAGGCCTTTAACTTTTTCTTGAGTCTTACAAGTATCATTCATCATCTCTAATTCCATGTTCTAGTCGCTAGTCTAGGGTGCAAATATATTCACAAGGACCTTCCGAATCTCAAGTGAATCTAACTCATAAGATTAATTCCAATATTCCTATGTAAAATTTAAATCCATGAGCAGCATTAATACATAACCCTAATTTGACTACTCGAGGTGATTAGATATATTCCTATCCTAAACACAAATTAACACATATGTTAATCTCAAGTTATATTGATTGGTTCTAATCTAGGTTGTCCTTTCCAAGCATCACCTAAATTACTAATTCAATTACAAAGTTAATTACTCTTTGTAGAGCATTACACACAAATCAATATAAACGATCATAATGAACATGAAATAAAGAATTAAAAAGAACACTTGTATAAACAACTCAAGAATCCATTAAAGCCCTAGAATAAGAATTTAGTTCAACATCCTAAAGAAAAAGCACAACAAAGGAATATAGAAGATGAAGAAAAGATAAAACTCATTGATGTGGCTTCAATCTTCAATCTCCAAAGTGATTTTGTTCTTCTTCAAGTGTCTCCACTTCTCTTCCTTTCTTCTCTAGGTCTCAAATTACAAACTAAACTACTCTACATGGTCTCTACCTCTGTCTAACCGCTATCTATCTAATATATAATACAAGTGTTTTAATGATTTATTAAGAATACCAGAAATATTCCTAAAAGAATAAAATTCTAAATAGGAAAATTTTAGGCTGATGTTCCTGGACTTTTATGGGTTGTTAACAGCAGAATTAAATTCAGAGTCCATGATAGAAATATTGGCCTTCTTCCGAGCTTTCCAATGACTGTTTACGGGCCTCAAACAGACTTGTAGAACTCCCGATAGAGCCCAAACTATAAATGTTACGCAAACTGTCCAAAAATCAGAATTTTGAATGAATTAACTCCAAAAAATCCAATTTCAACTTCAATCCTTTATTTTCTTGATTCCTACAATAAAAAATTAAAACATATTAAATAAAATCCAATTTCGTGCAAAAATAACTAAAAATTTAGGGATAAACTATTAATAAATAATTACTTATCAATATTCATGTTAAATATAAAATTTATATTAACTTGGAGGGGTGTGTCTAAATACACGGGTACAAATTACAAGGTTTGATGACCAACTAATTATTACAAATTCTATAGAAAATTCGACATGAACTTTTCTATATTTGCAATAAAAAGATTGAATGTTAAAGCAATTCGAGAGATAAGTTCTAGGGAACTTAATCCGCTAGATAGTTCCAATAGTACAAGTAATCAAACTCTAGTGGCTAAGATATTACAATGAATACTAGAGATGAATTTACAAGTAATTAAAACTAAGTTGAAGCTCTAGATGGGAGAAGAAAATAATTCTATGTGTCTCTCTTTTCTCCCCCCCATGTATCTCTCTCTTGGTCTCTCTCTTTTCTCTCGGCTCTATCTGTGTGGAGAGGAGTGAAGATGTGTTCAGTATGTATATTGAGTCGTCAGCCTCTTGATCTTTATATGAAAAGCTACTGCCTTTTTTTCTTCATTTAACACTCAATATAACTATCGGTATGACTGTCTGAATGAACTGGTATGACTGTCTCTAAAGCTTGTATAACTTTCGGTATAACTATCAATATGACTATCTTCACCAAGGCTTGATATGACTGTCCTTTATTCTAATATGACTTTCGGTATGACTATGTGATTGTCATATTAGAATACTTCTGATTGTCATATTAGAATAATTCTGATTGTCATAATAGAACAATTCTGATTGTCATATTAGAACAATTCTGATTGTCATAATAGAACAATTCTGATTGTCATATTAGAACAATTTTCAGATTAATTAACTAAATGATTTTAGATAATCATTTAATTGATTTTATTTTATATAATAATTCTGATTTAATTAATCTAGTAATTATTTTAATAAATAAACTAATTCTGATTAAATTAATTTATTAATTAAATTAATTACATGATTTAATTAATTAAAGGAGAATTAATATAAATCATTTAATAGCCAAATCTTTACTGTGTACCATGGAAAATAACGAAGACCTTCCACTGAATTTTCTGTTGACGCTCGATGTACTGTCTGGTTCATGAACGACTAACTTCAATGGATGTTCTTCATTTAGACTTTAAGATGTGGTTCTTTTTCTCTTCTCATTTCTCTTGATTATCCTTTGATAATTATATTAATTCCAACTTAATTAACCTTTTAATTAATTTACATAATAAATTAATTCTGATAGAATTAATTCATCAAATAAATCAAACAAATGATTTAATCAATTAAGAGAGAATTAATACACCTCCTTGACAGCATAACCCTTGTGGTCTTCCATGTCTTGATAAATCTGATCCTCCACAAAGATTATTCTTTAGCCAGTCTTGATAGCAAAACCATTGTGGTTAATTAAGTTTGCACTTCTGTTGCTTGCACAATGATTTTATCTTCATACCAGTCTTGATAGCTTGAACCACTGAATTGAATGAAGAAATTACCACTACATGATGTTGACACTCGATGCACGATATGGTTCATGAGTGACTAACTGCAATGACCGTTCTTCATATCTTGACTTTAAAGTTGTGGTTCATGTCATCCTTTTCTTCACTCTTTATTCAAACCTTTATAACCTGTATTCTATCTCTGTAGTAACCTCTTGTCACTATAAATAGAACCAACTGTCTTGATTACTCCACTGACGCTTGATCAACTGAATGAACTTCTTCAAGTGTAGTATAACTCAAAATGGTAGATTGACTTTGTCTTCTTTCTCTTGACAGTTAAGCATTTGAGATCCGTGTGACAATACATTTACTATTTACTATTACATTCTTGTTTGAGTTGAGTTAAATCCTCGATGCTTACAAATAGGGTAAACATATGACTTTCAGTCTACCCCTATTTGTTTGTTAAAAATTAGCATACAAATTCCTAGAGGATAACTCAACTAAAAACAAGAAGAAGATAAATCATTAAAGAACTATAGTAAATAATACATAAAAACAATTTCTGGTTTAGATATAACATTTCCAGAATCTCAGTAGATGAAATGATATATGATTGTTCCTCTATCACTTAACTGATCTTCATTTAGTAACTCATCTTCATTTCTTGACATATCTGCCTGATAACCCTTTACATCTAACATTGAACATTATCAGCAGATACTTGGAAATTCTTCAGTGGTAAAGAATATAACTTGTCAGCCACATACTGAAGAATTCTTCTTTGTCGTTTCATACTTTTCTACTTCCTTATGTCTCCCTTACTAAGGTGATATGTCTCCTCCTTATAAAGGTGAATACTGTTTCACTCCCCCTGACAAGGTGAATACTGATTACTCCATCTGACAAGGTGAATGCCTTTTCATATCTCTCACCCTTCCTAAGGCTTATACTTTTTCTTCCATATCTCTCCCCCTTAGATAGAAAATATCCCCCTTACTAAGGTAAGCTTGTTCTTGAATATCTCTCCCTCTTAGTTTAGGTAAAGATAAACTTCTTCTTGAATAATCTCCCCCCTTAGTTGAGTATATCTTACTAAGGTAAGCTTTGAGTATATCTTCTTCAATATATCTCTCCCCCTTAGTTGAGGAATCCTCCAAACATCCAATTATAGCAAACATCCAATTAAATTAGATGATACCAAATATTCAATTAAAACTCACCTTTTACCTTTAGTACAACAGATTCTTCATACATATACCATTGTCTGCTACAATAAAGAAAAGAAGCTTTGCTTGTGTTGAAGCATTTAATGAAGACTTCTAGAATAGAAGTATGTGAAATGATTAACTTTGCCCTTTAGATATTATAGAATGGTTCAATGTTTATCATCCTGACAACCAAATCTCCCGATAATTTCCTTTTATCTTCCAACTCTTGTGAGTGAACTTTGTTTGGGGAATAGGGAATGAGATTTGGTGTTTATCTTTCTTCCTCATTGTGAGTGTGTGATTCTGTTTCGTGTACCTCACAAGTGTTTAACTCATCTCTCCACTCATATCACTTAAAATGAGTGATCTCTTCTCTCATCTCTCAAGTGTTACACTCATGTCCACTAGTCAGTCATTCTAATGTCTCACAGCTCCAACATCCATGTGTACCTACAAGGAAATTCACAATAGCTCCTTCTAGAGAGGTCACTGGTGGTGCAATGGGGTTTTGCAAATCCCCGATCCTTGTTGGACTCGTCAGATGAATCTGAGTCATAATCTACAAGTTGATAAAATTTTCCCTTTTGTGGGTTTCAGATTTGAATTTTGAGAAGGTAAAGAGTGAAATCAAAACTTAGAATTAAGATCATGTTTCCTTCTGATGTCTGCAAAGGCATCTCATTGTTTAACTAATCTGGTGAATCTGAATCATAGTCAACAATTTGCCGATCTGCACCTATGTCGTACCCGATACCCGCAGGATCCAGAAATGTTCCCTCTGGGGAGTTAGACAATGATCCTGAAAGATTTTGCATTAGGGATCAAAGCCTTCTCTCGAGGTCTGTGAAGACTCTTGGTTCTTTGAGGAACCTTCAACTAATAATCCTAACCGTAACATGGTCGGAGTATTAGTTGTTTCCATCAATTCGTCCTTAGTGTGTGAAATCTCACTTTGTGCATAGGAAGTATTTTAGTCCTGTGTATGAAGTAGTGACTTACCAACAAATTCCCTAGCCGACATGCGAATTTCAGTAGACTCATCCTTTTGAGAGAATGAATCCAAAGACTGTTTCAGTGCCATTTTCAACTTTGCATCCTTTTGGGAGAATGCAGACGAGCTTACAAATACCTCAAGTTGTATACATTTATTCTCCTTGAGAGGTAGAGCTGTGGGTTTTCTATCCCTCACATCCTTATTTGCTATAACAATTATAGTTACTCCCTTATTGACCTCTAGTCTAATAGGTTACTTCCACTTCAGGGGTAAGTTAGGATGTGTTTAGATTTGGATTTAAAGTCCGGGATAGAAGTTGTTGGGTTTACAACCTCGTGACTTTCAATGTGAGAAAACTTCCATTAGGAGCTAAACCTGCATCACATAGCAGTAGAGCAATATAGAAATAGAATGCATTTACATCATACCAGAACATTGAGTGAAAACATATGCATTATATCTTGTGAGAAAAATGATGTGGAGTTGTGAATTCAAAACATTTAAACATATAAGCAATCACAGCTATAGAAAGATTGAGTTTTATTTTTAAAACTGTTCATGTGCAAGAGTCTGTATTTATGCATAAAATAATGTATTATCATGTCTTTTAATGAAAACTAGATCGTTTTAATTTTTAAAAGACACAAACTCTTGACTTTGCAGTAATTAAAAAAATATCAAATATATACTAACACTAATGATTTGTAGATAAGCAACATTTACTTAGAATAAATCCTAAGTAATATCATCAGAGCTAATATATAAATCTCAATTAGTTTGCAATAAAGTATTAGAGCAACCAACAATTGTTAGTAGCAAATATTTTACTAATTGATACCAACTGTTAGTATTTGTCAAACACTTTAAAATGCAAGTAATTGTATTTGTGATTACATTATCAAAATTAAATTATGAGCAAATAAAACATATAATTGCTTCAAATCATAATTTAACTAAGATAGAAATAATCACTGTTAAATACTAAATATTCAATGATGCCAATTGTTAGATAAATTCAATTCAATGAAGATTGAATTATTACATTGAATACCAATTGACCTAATGAATATTAACATCTAACTACTTATGACTATCATTCACTGACGTTCATAAGTATGAGGAACTGGTTGACAAGAATTGTATAAGTTCTTTAGATGTAACATTTGAAACTTTTGACTTCAAGGCAACTCCTCGATAATAACAGTTGTTAACTCCTAACAACCGCTAGTTTTAGACAAACTTGGTTCAATAAATAAGACTCGATTACCAAAGTTGTCTTGTTTGCAATCTTAGAAATTATACTCCAAGTCCAATACACCTTGATCTATTGTATATGACATTTATTATCAAAGTGATTAGGAGCTTGCAATTGAGCATAAAAATTATTCCAAGTAAATTTTCACTTAGAAAATTTTCACACCTTGTATAGTAGTATGAGTGAATTTCAAAAGATACAACATGAATTACTTAGAGGAGTTCTAAGTAATTTCACTCATACCAATACATCTCACAATTAGTTAGTAAATAGAATTCTAACTAGATATCATTAATTGATATAAGTCAAAACTTCAATACAACCAATTGTTAGAACCATGATATCAATTATAGTGAATTTCTAAAAATGGAGCAATGATAAATTAACTAGAATTAACATCTCACAACTAATTGAACACCAAGATAGATAGATCCAAATTAGTTATGATTCAGCTTTATTTTGATATATGAGGTACAGAGCAAATAGTAAATTGAATTGCTACAGGTTCTATAACTCATATTAATCAAAGTAAATAATTAAATAAATAAATACTAAATCTCTGTGAGTTAGATTTTAGCATTTAAGTATTTAAATTATCCTTAAATAATCACCACTAAAATATACTGCAATTATACACATGGCAATCATTCAACAGATTATCGTATCATATCTTTCGATCATTAATATTTTCTTTCGAATTAAAAAATGTTACATTTTTAATTTAAAACAACCTTTTTCACATTAACATAATAAAATTAATTGATAATTCTCAGCATGAGGTCTGGATGTAAATAAGTTCACAAGTCCTTTCAATACGGACAATTGAATGCTTATGAACTCATTTATGAATTGCTTACAATGAATTCACAAGTCCTTTCAATATTGACAGTTGAATACTTGTAAACTCATTTAAGAATTATTTATAGTAAAATCACAAGTCCTTTTAATACGGACAATTGAATACTTGTGAGCTTAATTAAGAATTACTTAACAGATGGGATTTACAAATCATATAGCATTAATAAAATCCAAAGTTTACAAACCAATCTTGAAAAATTAATTTCATCAAGTGATTTAGCAAACATGTCTGCAAGTTAATCTTAATTAAAGACATGCTCTCGAAATAATTGATACCTTATGCAAGATGCTTAGTCTTTGAGTGTTCCACAGAGTTGTTGGAGATAAATTTGATCCCTAGTGTTCACCTGCTTTCGTACAACTCATTTGATATGTCTCTATGTAGCAAAACATGTCAGAACTGATGTCTCTAGGGTACCATCTCCACAGATTTGGGTCCAACTTAAGACATCTGAAAATCAATTGTAATAACTACAAGAATAGATTTTCTATGTTCCACTTGGAGCTTTGCACATTTACATATTGTGAATATAATATGTGTGTAGGTGATCTATTAGCAACTGAATAAGATATGAGCTGATGATTCCTCTATAGCCTGATTAGGTCCTAAAATAGTAGATCCTAAACTTATTGGGTCAAATATCTCTAGGGTACCATTTCCTCAGATTTGGGTCCAGCTTAAGATTTTTGATTACCAACTTGTTAGGTCCAAATTAATAGGTCAAAAGTCAGCTATAGTGGTGTGTTAGCAGAGAGTCTTGACAGATCTAGAATCTTCTGAACGGAAACAAAATCCTTGACTTTCTTTTATTGTCATCATTCTTTTGGCTTACAAAAGTAAATCAAAAGAATTGCAACTTTACCAACATCAAAACAGCAAATATCTTGATACCAATTTATTATTAGCAGACCAACATATAATATAATCATGATATCAATGCACATATATCATTTATGCTTTTGCCTAAAGATGTAGAGAGTTCTATAAATATGACACCAATTGTTAAAAGATACCAATTGTTAGAGATTGATACCAAATGTTAAATTATAGTTAGGGTGTCATACCATGTCTTCCATGCTTGCTTGAGTGATGATACCAGTTCATACTGACCTGTAGAGATCTTTCATTATCTCACCAATCAGGAGTGCACTTGTTCACATACCTCTAGCATCCAGATTCAGTAGGTCCAGATGTCCATTAGAATCTTGAATGTGCAGCAGGTGCCTGATATCCTCAAGTCTTGTCACTGGTGCTTCTTGTCAAATATACCATTTGATCAAATTGTAACCTAGCATCCAGTTTGGCTTTCTCCCTCATAACAATGCCTTGACATCATCCAGGTAGACTTCTGGTTATCCTTGTACCAATTACAGCATTGTTGTTTGGTCTGGATACCAGCTTCCCTTCAATCTACCTTTTGTACTGATTGAGATCATTTTTCATTGAAATCACTCAATCTGGATCTTTCAGAGCCTTCGTAGCTTTCTTTGTTTCTTCTGAAAGAAAACTAAAGAAATAATCATTGGTACTTGAAGCTCTGCTAGTCTTTTACTTCCACCATTAGGAACATTAAGAACTAGGACAAAGAATTAATTGAGTCAACATTCTTTGTCTTGGCAAACATGTTCTCATAGTGTCCTATGATTTTCAATGTAGTGTTGAGTTGACTAGATGATCCTTCCGTTGCTCCCCCTAAGTTGTTGCTGGCTTTACATGAAGATTCTCCATGTTTGACATTGGTTGGATCTGAATAATCATTACCATTGACAGCTAGGAGCCAGAAGTTGTTGAACATCACTAAGACGTTCAGTCACCTTCTGTTGATTAATAACAATCACCCTGTAGGATATAGACTCCATTGAGTAAACAAGGAAATTATCCTCTTGAGCATTAATTGATTGTCAAGATGCTCAGTTCCATTTATCATTGCAAAGCAATTTCGTTCATACTTGTGGGGTCTTCCTATATTTCTTACTGATGAGGGTTCGATCATGCCAGTAGCAAACTATTGAATGCTTCAGCATTAATACTCTTGAAGGTGCAGAAATCATCCAAAGCACTAATTGATAGGTCTTGTAATCTGGTCTCCAAGTTGTCATAGTAAGTTTTGATTCCTGCCAATATTGTAACACCCCCAGATCCGGGGTCAGGGATCTGGTCGTTACGGTCTCAATGACCATCCACAAAACCAACATAAATTGGATTACAACCTTTTGACCCGAACAATAATATAAAACACACCCGTTATAGTCCCAGAGATGCAATCAGAGTAACCAAATTTTATTAATCACAAGGTTGAGTTCTTACAACCATAAGAATTACAATTAACCATTACATACTCTTTGCCATTAATTTTTATACTTCATAAAATAAATACCTTGATACTCAAAATCTAACCACTAGCCTACCAATAGCTTCTCTTCATCAATGGCAACTAAGACCTCAGCGGTTAATCTTCTGACGGCTATCAATTGCTTGCACCGATTGCACCTTGAGCGGGCCATCTGGTATAGCTGTTGTTGTGATATAGATAAATAAAGCAAGGGTGAGCAATAGCCCACCAACAATAATATAACTGAACAGTGGTAATATGTAACAGTTCAAAATATCTTTTGAAACCATATGCCATGCATTAACGAAGATGGTGCTAGTATAATATAAAAGATGTCGTTACGAGGTAACTCAACACATATAATCCGTGGAAATATCTGCTATGTCAAGATAAGCAAGATATTATCATTTATTATAAAAGAGGAACTTGCAGGAAAAATATTGCAATTCCAGTTTCAGACATTTTTCAACCCTGCCAACAATGATAATGTTGCAAAAAATAAATAAATTTGGAGATTGAACCAATATTGGAGTACGCCGCGCCAGATGACACTCCTTACGATGATCAGTCGTAGGATGTGCACCTCAGACTTTGTTTCTCTACCGGTAGAAGGAAGAACATATGGACACCACCATACGCCGGATCTTCCTAGCAATCTTTGGGCTTAGACGGGACCGGCGCCACTCGGACCCTATATCCAGGATGGACTGTCCCACAACCTCTTACACCAGTTTTAATGATGGGCTGTCCCACAGCCTCTTACACAAGTACTCCTAGTTCGATTAACTTCATGACTCTGAAACGAAACGTTCGTTCCCCTTTCCCCAAGTATAATACTTGTTGATGAGACTCCACGAAGAAGTCGCATCTAGTTGGAAAGGAAAATTCACCAATATTTCCCAAGCTACTGCTTGTTAATGGATACCAACTTGTTCCAACATTCTTACCCCTCGAATGATGAGAAGGTACACAAGATTTAATAGATAAACAACAACCAAGTTGTGAGTGAAAAGAATAGTTTATGACCGGGAAGTCAACAAGATAAATAACATTTCTCAAGTAAGGTTCCCTTATAATATAAGAGTTAGATTCGAATGAACAATGAAGTTCTGAGAACCTTTCTTGATATAAGTATTAATAATAAAACTCCAAAATAATTTACATGATAATCGGAGGTCGAAGACAATGTTCGAAGAAGATAAATAACACTGAAGTTATTTTAAAGTATGGAATAAATATTCAGAGAATATTTATTGAATAAAAAATATTTAAAGAATATCTATGAATATGAAAGAATATTTTTAATCGAAGTATTTTTCAAAATAATTCTCGAATGAATATAAAGAAAATATTTATTGAATAAATAAATACTTAAATGAATATTCAAAATAATATCCCTTTAATAAGTAAGTCTCGAAAAGAATATTAGCTAAGTAAATAGAACTTCAAATGAATATTTAAAATAATATTCATTAAGTAAATAATCCCTTAAATGAATATTCGAAAATAATATTCACTTAATAAATAATAATCCAAATGAATATCCAAATGATATTCATTTAATAAATCAAACATTAAATGAATATTCGAAAATAATATTCATTTAATAAATAATATCTAAATGAATATCAAAATGATATTCATTTAATAAATCAAACCTTAAATGAATATTCGAAAACAATATTCATTTAATATATAATATTCTAAATGAATATCCAAATAATATTCATTTAGTAATCCAAGCTTTACAGGAATATTAGAAATAATATTCGATAAATGAATCGACTTAAAATGATTATCGAAAAATAATATCCATTGCATGAAGAACGTTCAAATACATATTCGGAGTAATGTTCGATAGATAAATAATCTCAGACGAATATTCAAAATAATATTCGTCAATCAAATAATGGAAAATATTTACTTTAATATTTTCCTCAGAAAGTAATCTTGATATATCAAGAAATACTGACTCCCGATCTATATTCAACGAATACGATATATATGTCATTCTCTAAGGGACTTAACAACATCCGACTTATAACTGATACGTTATGTATCTAGCTTATAAGCCAACAATAATCAAGGAACAAGTATAGCAATATGAATTGAAAATAGGCATGCATGCAATGGCATATGTATAACAACAGTCATATATATATTATCACAACAACAGTTCCAAGTATTGGAAACTTGACTGGTAGTCGGGTACGGGTAGAGGTAATATGTCCCGGGTCAGCTCGGTGATCTATAAACAATCAGAATATTTAAGATTAATCACTTAACGCTTCTTAAAAGGCTAAAGTATAAACTCCACTTAAGTCAAAACATGTTTTCGAGTTATCTCGCTACGCATCTTTTAGTGTAACTCTTTTATCACCGATACGATCCGACTTTCGTTCGTTATCAATACATGACATCATTCTTATACTTGGTATATTCTTACGTCGTATAAGTCCTAAGGTTGGTCGTTACGAACCGATATTATAACTCGAGTTTTATCGCCCGTTTTCTTAGCGTTTTACCAAGGTTATAACCAAGTCGACCTTTAAGGGGTTCGTTCGCGTTTATCCTTGATTCGCACATTTTTATAAAATCGAAAAACGATCCTTTTGACATGTGGTTTTCTGCCACACCTTACTTTTTATCTCTAGTATTTAATTACCAAGATTCTCCACTGATTAAGCAGTGTTAAAGGGGTTCAATTTCAGTTACAAACTTTCATTTACGGTTTCGAACCGCTTTTACGATTTTAGTCATAACTCTTAAACCGTAAGTCCATTTCACATGAGCCTTATATCAAAACGAAGCTTATAACATAATCTACCTTGTCATGGCAGAATACGAAACTAGACAGTGAGTTATGGCTACTGTCAAACACGATTTCTTAAGGTTAACGAAAATTCGGCATTACGACGGCTATATATCGAATGTTCCAAAAATCATAACAACCAATCAAGCCACACCGAGAATAAAATTCATATACATAATAATCATCATATGGTTAACCAACTACAAGATCATGCTCATGATAAACTATGTTAAAATCCACCAAAAACATGCATAATCTGAAAAAAAGATCTAGGGTTCTTAATGATTATACCTTCCTTGGAGACTGTTCTAGCCTTACTAAGCTTGATATAGTCCTTGTATAGCCCTAACAAAGCTTAGATTTGCCAAACAAAGCAAGAAATCAAAGTTAGATTCTAAGGGTTACTATTCATCATCACTTTTGTAAAAATCATAACAAATCGAAACATAAGAGTTTGGCTCTCAAATTTTTACCACATCTTGGCCTCTTTATAAGCTTTGATTTGAGTCCTAGTTCATCAGATTTGAAGCTTACTAGATAGGGTTTTGAGCCCTCTTTTTCCGCTGGACAGAAACTGTCAAGAACAGGCAGTTTGGTTTCATCAACTTGGGGAGCAGATTTGACTAGGCTATACTCATTGGATTGCCATGAAATTTTGAACGAACGTTGTCCATGAAGTGGAGAAGCTATGGTTAAAATTTAGTGATTTTATTATGGATAGAAATCGAGATATGAATTTTTCTTTGTGCTTGGTTCATGCTTGGCAGTTTGAAAGGAAATGGAGAGAATGGAGTGTTTTGCTTGGTTGCTTTGTTTTGCTCTCATCCAAATGAATTATTGTGATAAGGTTTGGATAAAATCTCATCCAAAAGCTACTTTAATAAAGTGATGATGCATTGGATGATGTATTTTGCAAGGACATGTGTTGATTTGTTGTGGTAGGATGAGAAAGAATGCTAAGTACTTGGTTTAATCTCTAAGTTTTCTAGTTCCTTGGTAACTAGTTTGGTTACTAGATATTTTTACACTAGCACATGAATGCATCTTGCTTTTCTGCTTGCGCTTTTGTCCGGTTATTGCTCATTTCGATTGATCGTTCATAGGAATATCTCACGGATTTCTAGTTAGGGTTTTACCGGGAACTTCCTTAACATTTCTAATACTATTCTCAATCTTTCTTAATAACTCTCGAATTTTAATTCCTTAAATCTCTTTATTAAATCCTTAAGTCTATCAGTGTCCAGGGAATTCTCGGAGAAAATGAAAGTGCTATTTTTTAGAATCCGACAGCTTTTACATACACTTATTTTTCCCCCTGGATCACTAATACGAACTCAGAAATTCGTTCTGAATACTTCTATATAGCTTCGTCTAATAACATTCTTATTTTCGCCAAAAACACTATTCATACACTACACCATAAAAGGCCTATGACCACATCTAGAGCCTATGTTGCCTTTGGATATGTTGTCATTGCCATACATGTTTTTGGCTAATACAACATTATCATTTTTATGTTGCCTTAGGTAGCAAAAATATGTTGGCATAGAATAAAAGTGTTTGTGTGTTGCCGTAGGTCTGAAATTGTGTTGGCGTAATTTTGCAATGAACAAAATTTTATATTTTCTACTACAAATAATTTTTTTGACCTTTTTTCACATGAAAATTACTTTTTTTTGAATAAAAATAATAAATTTATTTTTATAAAAATTTAGAATAGTCCATTAGAGAGTGAATATTTCACTAAAAATGTTAAAACATTTTAAGATGTGTAATTTTATTTTTATGATCATTAAATATTATTAAACAATATTTTTAAAATATTTTTTTTTCTTAATATATATTTTAGTATATCATGAAAATAAAAATATTTCCGTATATGATTAATTTGTTTTGAATATATTACTTCAAATTATGTAAAAAGAATTAAATGTTTAACTAAAAATTAAATTATTTTTTCAAATAAATAAAAAAATGAAAAAGTAAATTATGATTTTTCTTGAAAGAGACAAAAAGATAAAAATTTGGGAGAAGTTACATGAGCGGCAAAAATACCGCCTCATCCAAATTTTTTCAGACAGTCTCTCTTTCGTTAAGCTTCCCCGCCTCTCTCTCTCTTTCATTTCACCCTACTCCACTCTGGTAGCTCTCCCCGCCTCTCTCTCTTTCTCTCCCACTATCATAAACGCACACTCTATAACTACTAATCTATACACACCTGTAATCTATACATACATATGCAATTATGCATACATACTCCCACTTTCAATTTTTTTAAAATTCAATTATACATATAATCTATTCATATAACTATTTCAATTCAATTCGTATCAAAATTTAGGGTTGATTTCGATTTATAATTTTGTTGTCTGAATTAGAAATTAGGGCTTCAATCGGATTTAATTTAAGGCTTCAACCGGGTTGGGATTAATTTGGGGCTTCAAAATTAGGGTTTCCATCTTGATGAATTTGGGGCTTCGTGTTCAAGGTACTTTCTCTATTAATCTTATATTTTTGCTGAAGAAGAAGAGGATGAATTTAATCCCTTTTCTGTAAGATTTCTTTGTACTCCTTGTTAGTATCTTTTTATCTGCTTTTTTTGAGTTGTTGCCAGATAATCATGCTTAGCTGATACTAGATAGCCTATATGTTTCGAAGTGGTAGCTGTAGTTTGTCCTCTGTGTAATTCTTAGGCTTGACTCTGTAGTTGCTTGTTGTTAGAATTGTATACATATTATTCTTTTATAAAGATTATGAAAAAGAAGGTGTGCGTGTGATAAACCTCTACCTCTATATTATTAATAATCACTTCAGACATTTGAAACGATTATTTTTAACGCCCTTTCCTTCTGTTTCATGTATGGATGTAGTTTGTGTAAGCCCTGCAGATAGAAATGCAGAGGACACATTGAATACTTTAAAGTATGCAGACAGAGCATGTAACATCCAAAACAAAGCAATTGTGAGTCATTCTTTTATCCTTCATGAGTTAGTCAAGCAACTCTTACATCTTTTTCCTTTTCTGTCTCATATCATTTTATGTTGCAGGACAACTGTGACCAGGTGGCAGTAAAAATGTGAATAATGCAGACTGAAATTGAGCAGTTGCGGGTTGAGCTCGTTTACTATCGCGGAAACTCTGCTACACCATTTGAGGAACTTCAGGTAGACTAAGATTATACGGAAGTCTGGATTTGGCTGTTGCTGTAATGTTGTTTCTTTCTTTTTCACGGTTTCTAAAGATGAGGCATTACAATTTCGAAAGCAATTCCATAATCACGAAATAATCTAACATATGCGATACCATCCAGAACAATGCAATTCCTGAGTATGAAATGCACTTATCCAGGTAAGTGGTTGTTTGGCTCTTGTATTTTACTCCAACTGTCTCTCCGTAGATACTTCACCAAGCTATTAATCAAATATTTATTTCTAAAACACACAATATATATATTAAAAAATCAAAACATTAATTTAGATTAGTTTAACCTCTGTTGGGCAGATCAGTCAGGTACATGCTTATTGTTGTCATATATTTGCACTTTGCTCCATTGATTGTTTCACTTTCGGTATATCTTTTGAACGTGAAAGCTGGCAGCTGGTTCATTTTGTTATGGACTTAAGAGGTTTAGTATAGTGTTTCTAATTTAATAACTGAAAAAAATAACATGTCTCTGTACACTGTAACCTTTTGCTTGAATCAATTAGCATTGCAGTTAACATTCTTGGCATATCCATGAAATACCGAATTACCCAGAAACAGGTATTTCAGTAGTAGATCTACATGTACAGTCCTTGTTATCTTTAAAATTTGACTAGGTAAATAATCTGGCTAGTATGTACTCGCAAGAAGTAACCTAATTTTACTTTTGTCAGTTAATTGTTGCTATTTATACGTAGAATGCACCTGGTGGGATCCCTGTTAATAGAAGAAATATAGCAGTTGGTTTGATACTGATTGAGTAGGATTACTTTTGTAGCTTAACCATGGAAGACTTAGATGCACCACATATATGACTTTTAATTTAGTTTTTCGTTGGTTTATCAAATTATTAGAGTGAAAGTGGTTTCAACGATCTTCGTTTACGGGTTAATGGGTTCCGTTTAATGGATATCCAGGAATAACATATAAGGCTATCCCTCTATCCGCATATTCCAGTGTAATTCTATTTATAATTTCAGGACTATTTTGCAGATATTTTTATGAGATACGGGTATTCTGTTTCACATTTTATAATATATTACCTTTCAAAATGTTTTCTGTTTCCATCTTTGTTTCATGGGAGCCTGAATCTTACTATGGAGATCGTGATACTGAAAGCCTGGTTACTGTAAGAACCTATGTTTGGAATAAATTATTTGTTTTTGGCTACAAATATAGGATAGGAAGTTCCTATATGGGTTAAATGTGTGTGATTTCTTGCTTTCTTAATGATACGATATTACTAAAAAAGTCATGTACTTCCCTCAAAGTTTGTAATTTCGTCACTGACATGACATAGGAGTTTCCATTCCTTCCCTTGCAGACAATGGAAGAGCTAGTTGCACCTCTATCTGCGGAATCTACGCATACGGGACACAAGTTTAAAGAACCAGCAATATTTACAGGAGGATGTAGACTTGAAGTTTACTCCTTCAACATTCCAGTGGCATAATGTCGCATGAATCTTCATTGGCTGCTCTCAACTGGTTATGTCAGGTAAGACTTAAAACATGTTGCACTTCCCGCAGGTTTTCTCTTGTATTCATCAATGGTGTTAGCAGCTGTCTTCGTAATCATATTCCGCTATGTTCCACAATATGGCTAGACACATATTATGTGCTACATCGGAGTTTGTTCGTTAGTTGGTTCTATATCAGTACGTTGTGGTATTTCTGTCATTGTTATCTCCTAATTTCTTTAATTGCAAGTTATACCTACAAAGTTTTTTCACTAGTGAGCTAAACTTATTAAGATGTATTGTGTAACAGGTCATGAGTGTTAAGGCAATTGGAATTGCTTTAAAGCTAACATTATCGGGAGTGAATCAGCTAATTTATCCCCAAACATGGGCCTTTACAATGGTGGTAATCCTTTGTGTGCTCGCACAAATAAATTATTTAAACAAGGTAAAAAACTAAAATAGAGCCTTTTAATATTATTCCCATCCTTTTGATCTTTTGTTGCCAACTGGTACCAAATGGTCAGCGTGTTGTGTATTTTTTTTTTACCTAGCCCTCAATACAAATTGGTATTTCTTTAGATAGGACTATATAAATGTGCGAGTTTGGGCAATAGCTGTAGCCAGTGCTAGATTAGTCCGTACAGGTGAAACTTAGCTTTAGTTTTTGGATTTCGTGAAGTTGGTTATTATTTGATCAAATCCTTTCATGCATGTTAGTAGTTAGGTAGACTATTAAACTTTGTATCATCAAGTGTAGTGGTAGTTGATTTTTTTTTCAGTCAGAGTATTATCCCCTTAAGGACCTATGCCATTATATAGATTGAGAAAGGTTTCACTATTTTGATTTGAAGAATTTTTCGGTACAGTTGCATAAGTTCACATGACACTAGCAATATTTAACTGTATGTCATAGCCAAACTTTAATTAAGATTCCATTTTCAGGATTTCCAACTAATAATAATAATATTTAAATTCTTGCCATGTAAATTTTTTTGTGATTCTTGAGTTCATTTTTATTGAATAATATTTTTTGTTGTGTTGCAGGTCTATCATGACAAAAAATGAGATGCAAGGATAGATATAAGAGGCTAGGAGTTGATGACAAAAAATGAGTTTGGATTATTGTAATGTAGATGGTTGAATAGATTACGATGCTTGGGAGTTTTAATTATTTTCATACTTGTAAGGATTATTATGTAGTAGGATGTTATGTTTGGTAGTAATGAAAATTCAGGTTATATTGATTTGGTTATCTAGGGAATGCATATTTTCATATATATGATTTTTTGTTGGAAATAGAAAAGTGTTGCCATTGATGTTTTAAAGTGTTGGCAAAAAGGAAAATTAATGTGAAGAAATATTGCTAGAAAATGTTGCTATAGGTAAAATTTTGTGTTGGCATTAAAGTGGGCCCCACGGTGGGACCAAAAGTGGGCCCCACAATGGGTCCCAAAAGTGGGCCCAACAGTGGGTCCCAAAAGTGTTGCTATTAAAGTATATACTTTAATCTTTCTTTATTCCTTATGCTTCTAAAAATGTCTCGGTTCTCTCTCGGACGTTCCTTAACCCTTTTTACGGGACCACTGGACTAATAACAAATATCGATTTGGATGACATAAGAATAACCTTTTCTCTTTGGAATTAATACCTCTTATCTTCCCAGGAGATGTATTATTCTTATTTAGGCTGTCAATCAATAACATTCTACACGACATATAATTATTTGAATCTGAATACATTTCATTCATTCATTAGAACCTTCGTTACATTGAAGTTGCAACCACTATTCATTCTTACAATAATACAAGTCAAAGGTTTTAATTCTACCCAAAAATCTGGGTTCTTACAAATATTCTAGATGTGATCAATCACTATCAGTGGTATTCTATCTTCAGATTGTCTGAACAACAACTTGTTTGTTGAGAGAAGTCATTAGTCATCACCACTAAAATATATTTTTCTTTGATGTAGAACTTCTGTGTGATGCATCTTTGACTTCCCTTTATGACATGCCTCATAATTTCATTTTGCTTTAATTCCAAATGAGGCAGTCACCTTTACTGATTCGATTTCCAGGAAAGAATCTCTTGATTTTATGTTTAAGTCTGAGAGCTTCTTATGTCATAGTTAAGATGTTGTCTAATGAAGCTTTAGATTATACACTGTTGACTTTGATAGTGTTAGTGCCCTAGAGACAATGTAGTTGTACTTCTAGGAAAGACTATTTTGTTACTTAATGATCATGTTCTACTGATTATTCTACATTAATTTATTATGTCTTAATTTACTGTTAAATGTCCTTGGAATATAGAACATGTATTCTATATCTTTAAGTATGTGACTTAAAAATGATCAGATTATATGAATAGTGTTTATATTCCTAAATATCCCTAATCGAGCATTATTAATATGGGACAATTATAATGCATAAAGATTAGTATGATTGTTGACGGATGACCACATCTCATTGGTCATATGTATAGTGATACTAAAGTCAAGAACATTGGTGCATGTAATTTTATACATGGCATTGGATTAACCCACGGTGAGATTCTACATGTTGATAATGTCATCAGAAAGACTCACAGTGATAATGGTGTAATGATCCTTAGACTTGAGATCATTACATTTCTATACGAGGATTAATATACTTTGACTACATTAAAAGTTACCTTTGACCGGGTAATGATAAAAATGTACATCGGGTATATTATGAGTCGTATGAGAAATATGAATCATAGATAAAGGATTTAACCCTCATATTATTAGGAGAGATATTAGTGGCCTCTTGATTGAGTGAGACTATGAAAATGCATGGTCATGCTCAAATATTGATTTGTTTTGATAGTCTACTCATTGATCAAGGAAACTCGGATTTAACGTTGAAGAGGATGACTATTAACATGCCTCGAGTTTAATCTATAATATTTGGTTAAAGGGATTATATTACACGGAAACATTAATCAGGAAATGTTTAATTCGATCACCAATTATTATTACTTGGGTAGCAATGATGTATTACTAGATGCCGCTCATTGTTTATAATTTTATTATTGGATATTAGAATTATTGCTAACGTAATAATAACCTAAAGGGTTACACAATAAGAACGTTTAAAAGGAGTTTTAATTAAAATTATGAATTTAAATTAAATCATTAAATTCGAACTTGGTTATTAATTAATTAAGCTGGTCTTAATTAATTATTAAAGAGAATTCGAATTTAATAATAAAACCAAATCAGAATGGGTTTGGAGAAGCCCAATTCGATTTAGGGTTTTAGCCCAATCTCTCTTCCCTATAAATACATTATGATGTATTGTTTAGGAACAGACTTTTACAATTCATTAAAACGTGTGGGAGGCTAAAGAGTGAGAGGCGGGTTCTTCGGCTAGTTCCGGCTCCAGTGATCGTTGGACGATTAAGCGTTCGTGTGGACTACTTTGGCAACGTAGATCTCGAAGAGGGTTGCGTGGTGATTGCATTGGACCTCCATCAGTCATCAATTTGTTAAAGCTTCGTTTAAAGTAAACGTTCATAACTACGAATTAAACGTCTTGTTTTGCATGGATCCTGCGATTGGGTTTCGATTTTATTGTTTTAATTATTGTTTTCCGCTGCGGTTGATGCTCGAAACCCTAGACTTCACCTTGCTCGAGTACTCCTCTTTGATGAAGTTTTAGATAAGACACTGTCGACTCCACCTTTGCATGAGATACTCTTGCAGAGATTCCAGATCAGCTACGAATAAGTTTCCTTTCCTTTATCCCCGAATAGCAAGCTTACCATCTCCCTTGTGTAAGATCGGACACTTCTTGTAACGCCCCCAAATCCGGGGTCAGTAGATTTGGTCATTACACGGAAATCCCCAAAATAAATAATCATCCAAATTGAAATATAACATCTGTGACCGCAACTATCGAAGATCTTTTAGGTTATAGTGCTAGAAACAAGAATCCAAATTCTATTAAATAAAAACTTTTTCTTCTTTACAACATTCTCTTTGATCAAATCTTAAACCACTGGTAAAACTTCGACAAGAAGTATACCAGGCCAACTAATCTAATACATAATAATAATGATTAGAACTCAATTATATAAAATAGATCTTACACTAAATCCAGACATCCTGAACCAAGTCAATTTCGAAATAGCATCTCGCTTCTTCTCTTTCCGAACTGTGCGGGTAAGTCTAGCCAAACTACCTTAATGAAAAATTAGAATTTCAAAACAAACAAGTATGAGCGGAAGAAATGCTCAGCAAGTGTGTAGTAAAACAAGAATATTAATAATAAATCATTACTGATAAAACAGATATCTTCTATCAAAAGCTCAAATCACAAGATAAGTATTTTGAATCTACAATCTTTCAACATAGAATGGATCAAAATAAAGTATGAAATGAGTATTCACACCTGATAGGTTTAGTGTTCTACTAGTGGGATCCCGACTAGCTAAACAATTGGTTTGGTTTTACTTATTCAACATCATTTGTATCACGATTAAAGAATTAACTCACTTAAACGATTAGTGAGGATAGTAACATTTGAAATAAATATTTAGAAACAGTCAAATCATCAACATAATAGTTGCACAAAATATTTCACTTGAACAATAAGTGAAGGGATATAGTCACTTGCCTCTGGTCCTTAGCTATTATGTAACGTTGCACTGATACTACATTCTTCTTCTATTTTACTGCATCAGAATCTTCTAATTCGATCATTATTTGGTTTAACGCTCTTGCGGTTGCCATGAGTCTGATCCACCGATATCGAGCCTGCGCGTCAACTTCTATAGTCTAACATAATACAGTAATTCAGTCTTCAGACGATAATTCTGACATTCAATAAATGTTTATAAACTCAATTCGAACGTATTAACCATGCTTACCAGTTTTGCAATTGGAAGAAAACAATTAAAAATGTCCCTTCTAAACATAGACGTTTCCCCGTGTTAAACCACTTCACAAAGATCCAACAACTACGAAGCAAACCCATCCAACTCCAACCTTTGTTATTCAACCTTTCCCGTATCCTGATTAATCTCGTCTGTCAATCTCTGTAAATAGAAGATAACTTACCTTCCCTTTACCTTTACCTTTGTGGTCTACGTTCTTCGAATCTATACAAGTAAAGATACCACTTCAAAATTCTACATAACACTCGAACCATCTAAGAACGTCCAACTTAATTATACCCTTTCAACAACTTAATAATTATCTTTACAGCTTAAGTCACATATCATTTATATTACTAACTATTTATTAAACAATCAGGCATTAACTCAATTATCACATAACACACATAAGTTATAGAAGAGTCTCTTTTCAAAATAGCTTTAGTACTGCTATTGAGTTCTAACGAAATTTCGACAAAGTCTCCTCTGTAACTATAATCTAATTCACAAAACCTGTACCAACCAGCAATCACAATTTACTACTTTAAACTACACAAGTAAACTCACCTATAAGTTAATTGTTGCAAGACAATCTACATAGATTATATAACTTGGTTTCTCTAAAATTCTTATCAAGAATCAACAACTCTCAACCTTAACTCCTTAAGCCTTATATTATAAAATTCAACTAATTCATATATATATGTTTATATAATTCGAAAGTTTCACTACTAAATCAAGAACTAGTACACATATAAACACCTTTGAAATAATTAAGACCAAACCATGACTTATTTTCCACCTCATCACTAAACCCACGAACACAGACACCTCAGTGAAATCCCCCGCCTCCTTCTCTTATTCTTTCACCACTTCAACACCATTTAACATACCCACAACCTACACAAACGCGAACCTATATACACACACTCACATCCAAAACCCCCACTTCCCTTTCTTCCTCAATCTCTCAATTCCCTTCACTCTTTCTTATGCCTCCTGAAATGCGCCATGAAAACCCATACTAGAACACACACATCCGAACAGAGCTGCATCCCCCCTTCTTCTTGCTGCCTTAACGCCCTCAACACACACCCATACCACCATAACTCTTTTTCTCTCTTTCACTCTTTTCCACCTCCTTTAATCTCTCCCATTCTCTCGACAATCCACAACTACACCCCACACACTCTCCTCAGCCATACTCACGCACCCACCAAGCTCAAAACCATATTTCTTGGCCTCATTCCCCAACCGTAATTGGCCAAACCAATCCACCAGAAAACTGTAAGTTGTAGCACCATACACAGTTTTAAATCACACCACTACCTCGCATAACCCGACCCAATACCACAAATTCAACCAATAAATCCAGCCACACACACACCAGCGGTAGAGCGCGCACACACACACACACACATATATATATATACACCATTATGCTACATACCACCCATAAAACGCACCAATATAGTCTTTATACTGCCTCCCAATCACCCCACACCATTATACCACAATTAAATTAATACCCACAACACAAATATCCCCAAAATCGAATGCTCACATAAAAGTACTAACATGAATTCAGATTTTCACACTAAAATGCAACAATATACACACAATCATACACCGCTGCAGTTACAAACAGGGGGAGGGGAAACGAACAGAGAAGATGCTACAAGAACCTTCAAAGGCTTCTTCAACCTTATTAGGTTTATTCTTTGAGAGAAAACAACTATACAAGCATTCATTTTGAATTGATCTTCTAGTTCGAACACCACTATTTGGATCACCAATAATCAAATCTTCAGTATGATCCTTTGTCCATTTTCTAGCAGGTGGTAGATTGACTCTGCTAGTCTCTCCCCCTATGTTAGTGGTATCTCTTGTAGAAGAATTCTCTCTGCCTTCAATAACTCCCCTTTGATCAATAGAATCAGTAGATTCCATATTGCTGGTAGTTACTGATCTTTCCTCAGTAGACTCTGAAAGATTAGTTCCTGATGGAGTAGACTCTGAATAGCTAGTCTGCTCCTGATGATCACTGTGTTCTCTTTGATTTATTTGATCCCCCTCAAAAGTAGCATTCCTTTGAGAAGCAATAAAAATTTCTTCTAGAGAACCTTCATCATCACTGGAGAGTATCTCAGAATTCTTCAGATTTTCAAATTCCAATTTGTCATGGCTTTCATCAGTTTGCAGAATTCCAAATTTCTTATCATCAAATGCAACATGAATTGATTCCATAACAATGTGAGTACTGAGATTATAAACTTTGAAGGCCTTAGATGCTGAATATCCTAGAAAAATTGCTTCATCCGATTTGGCTTCAAATTTTCCAAGTTGTTCTGGATGAACTTTTAGGACATAGCATTTGCATCCAAAATGTGAAAGTATTTCACACTTGGTTTCTTTCCTTTGATCATCTCATAGGGAGTTTTTCCATGACTATTTACCAAGGTACAGTTTTGAGTGAAACATGCAGTGTTAATAGCTTCTTCCCAAAAATAGGTTGGAAGTTTTGAATCTGCAAGCATGGTTCTTGCTGCCTCTATGAGAGTCCTGTTCTTTCTTTCCACTACACCATTCTGCTGAGGTGTACCAGGTGCAGAAAACTGTTGAGTGATTCCATTGTCTGCACAATACTCCTCCATTGTAGAATTTTTGAATTCTGTACCATTGTCACTCCTAAGTACTTTGACTTTGTACTCAGAGTTATTCTGAATATTCTTGACAAGTTCAATGATTTGCTGAGGAGCTTCATCCTTCTTGTGTAGAAAGAACACCCATGTGAACCTTGTGAAATCATCCACTATCACTAGAGCATATCTTTTCTTGCTGATAGACATAATGTTTACTGGACCAAACAAATCAAGATGTAGCATTTGAAATGGTTCAGTAATTGAATTCTCAGTCATGCTCTTGAAAGTGGTTCTTCTTTGCTTTCCAAGCTGACATGCATCACAAAGTCCATCTTGCACATAATTTGCCTGAGGTAGGCCTCTCACCAGATTGTGCTTAACAAGTTGATTAAGCTTCTTGAAGTTGAGATGTGAGAGCTTCTTGTGCCAATTCCAGCTTTCATCACTTGTTGCTTTGCTGTAGAGACATCTAATAATTCCTTTAGATGTATCACTTAAGCAGCTGGCTTCATATATGGTACCATGTCTTTGACCAGTTAGAACAATGTCTCCATTCTGCATATTCAAGATTTTGCATCCTTTTCTGTCAAAGATTGATTTGTAACCTTTATCACCTAGTTGACTTATTCTTAAAAGAGTATGTTTCAATCCTTCAACCAGTGCTACATTTTCTATGATGACATTCCCCAAAACAATTGAGCCATATCCCAGAGTTTCTCCTTTGTTGCAATCTCCAAAAGATATTACTGGGCCAGCTTTCCTCTCAAACTTTGTAAGCAGGGACTTCTTTCCAGTCATATGTCCAGAGCATCCACTGTCCAAGATAATTGAATGCTTCTTTCCTGTGCCCTGCAAACAAAAAGTAACTAGTTAGAATTTTTTAGGACCCAACTTTGATTGGATCCTTTCTTACTAGATTTAGGAACAACAGGCTTTGAGAATTTTGCCTTTACTTTAACTGTTGTAGAGTCAACTTTAGACTCTAATTTCACAAACATTTTGTGACTAGGAGTTTCAGATTTCAAAAAATAATAGTCATAATACAGTTCATGATATTCTCTACACATGTAAATGGAATGAAGTAAACTACCACAATGATAACAACCTTTTTGTGGTTGGTATTGAATTTTCTAAGTCTTGGGGAATCTGGACTCAGTTTTCCAAGAAGGTTTTTGATTGTAGTCTAGGGCCAAATGATTATGATTTCCACACTTATAGCATTTTTCCCTAGGTGCATCAGGTACATTCTTGTAATTATTCTCTTTGTTAATACCTTCCTTTCCATTCCTATTTCTCTTGATCTTGCTAGACTCTGAAAGACCATCTAATCTCTGTTTCAACTGAGACTTAGACAGAAACCCTATGTTTACATTCTTAGGTTTCTCTAACACTTTCTCATCTGAATTACTATTGTTAATCCTTTTGTGTACAACAGGGGTACCTTTTGAATCAACAAACTTAACATGATTAGGTTCAGAAACAATTTTCTTACCTTCAGATTTAGATGTGCTAGCTTCTACTTTACTATCATCATTGACAATAGCTACTTCTTTTTGTCTAGCCTTATCAAAACCTAAACCATTAACCTTACCACGAATTCCATTTTCAATGATTTCTTGTGTCTTTTTACCAGAAATGTTAATGGTCTTAATCACATCTCTCTCTTCCTCTAGTTCTTTTCTGACATAGTCATAAGCCTCAAGAATAACACTATAATCATGCTTAGCTTTATCAGAACTTAACTTGTATTCTTCCGTTTGAATTAACTCAGATTCAAGAAAATTATTTCTATCAACTAATTTATCATTCTTAACCTTAAGTTCATCTCTTTCACAAGTAAGAATTCTAAAATTAGTCATAAGATTCTTAAACTCAGCATGGATAGATCTAATTTCATCAAAATTTAAGTTATCAAATGAATCAAGAGAGTGAAGTGATACCTTAACAGAGGATGGAGAAGTTTTCTTTGGAGATCCAGGTTTATTTGAAACATTTGCCATCAGTGCAATGTTGTCATAATCCAATTCATCTTCAGAATCACTGGAATCAGCCCAATCCTTCTGTGTGACCATAAGTGCATTACCCTTTATTGAATTCCTAGGCTTCTTACACTCACTAGCAAAGTGTCCAAGCTCACTGCAATTAAAGCACTTGATCTTGGCCTTATCAAGCTTGACAATTGTACTTTTGCCTTTTTCACTATTCTTCTCCTCCTTTTTTTTGAAAAGGTCCTTTGCTAAATCTTCTCCTGTTGAATCTTCCTTTCTTGAAGGCTTTAGCAAACATAGCAAAGAGTTCCTGCATCTCAGATTCAGAATCATTGTTATCAGAGTCCATATCAGTAGTCTCTGACTCAGAACTTTCTTTGCTTTTCTTCTTCCTTGAGTTCTTTACAGCAATCTCTTCATGCTGTTCTTCCGGAAGCTTCTTTAATTCAGATTGAGCAGTAAGTGCTATAGTTTTCATCTTTCCTTCACTCCTGCTCTTCTTTTGCTGCTTGTCAAGTTCATAAGCTCTCAGTTTTCCATATACTGCCTCTGATGATATTTCATCCAGATCATTAGCTTCCTCAATTGCAGATATCTTCTCATTGTAAAAATCAGGCAAAGCTTTCATGAACTTTGTATTCATATCCTCCAAGTCATAATATTTACCATGCATGGCCATCTCATTGATGAGTTTTGTAAACCTATCAAAGGTATCAGTAAGTGACTCACCAGACTTGGATTCAAAGTACTCATATTGTTGTATAAATAGTGTCCTCATATTCTTCCTGACAGGCTTAGTTCCTTCATAGTGAACCTTAAGATTGTCCCATATATCCTTAGCAGTTTTACAAAAAAGAACATAGTTAGTGAGAACAGAATCAAGACTGTTGAATAATATGTTTCTCACTTTAGCATCTTTAAGAACATTCTCCTTGTCCTTATCTGACCACTCAGATTTTGGCTTCTCTGCTGTATGTTCTGGAACAACCACATCATCAACAGTTGCTTGTCCAACGATCTTTGTTGGAACAAAAGGTCCATCTCTGATTCTGTCAAGATAATCAGGATCTGTTGCTTCCAGATGATGCAACATCTTTACTTCCCATAGAGTATATTCGTTTCTCTTGAGCATAGGAATCTTAGTATTCCCATCCTTGTAACCAGACATGATTGCAAATCTTTATGATTATTCGAAATCAACCTGCTCTGATACCAATTGTTAACTCGAATAACTTGTAGAAGGGGGGGGGTTGAATACAAGTTATATAATCGTGTCTGATTTTTGCTTGGTTATATGAACAAGAATAAACGAATGAATCAAACTCTGTTTGTATTAATAAGATCAAATACAAACTCAACCAAAGGTGTACAAATACCTTTAGCAGCTGCTGACAATACAAATCTCTCTGTTTGTTTCGAACTTTCGAATACAAACCTTATACAGAGCTACGCACACGAACTTACAACCCACACTTGTTCGACTCTTTTTACAATGATATGGAGAGAGTATTTATAATACTTCCTATCAACTAATAACAGAAAGATAATATATACATGACAATGTTCTGCCGTCCAGTTGATAGTTTCCATCAATAGAAAATTCTTCCCTTCATAATATCTTCTTGCTTGTTCTTCAAACAACGATCCTGTTTTATAGCACTTGCCAGTTTCTGTAGCATCCATAATGACATCATCAGTAACACGACTGATATCAGGATTCCATCTTGCATCAGGATCTAACCATCCTATCAGTACTTGATCAGTATTTGACTTGACATATCAGGATTCGATCTCAGTTCCTGACATGTAGTACTTGATGCACTGTTCATTCATGACTAAACTTTACAGATAACTGTCTAACACATATTTCCTATACAAAGTGCTAAATCCTTTATAAGATCAGGATATACAAGAAGTATAAGTAAAATTCTATTCTTAACATCACAATTCATGAATTATTCCTAACAAACACTCTCGAGTTTTCAAAATCACTAATCCATTTCAAGAATTTTTCAAGTTCTTTTCAGATCAAAATCAATGGCAGCTCAAAGAAGATTACCTAAATCAGTAGCCTTAAAGTTTGGTGACTTTGATTTTATGACGAACAATCATGTAGCAGCTATCACCAACAAGGAAGGAGTGTCAACTGATTTTCACCCAATCATGGACTTTCTGGCGTATGGACCATTAAGTTATGCATTGACAGCATCTCCACAGATTAATCAAGCAGCTATTACACAAGCTTGGGAGAATGCTGAGGTAATTGATTCTACTCAAAGTCAATCAGGTAAGATTGTTCTACACTTAGGACAAGATTCTTTTGATATTACTGAATCTGTTGTTAATTCAGTACTTCGCTTACCTGTTAGTTTGAATTATGAGAATGTACCATCTGATTATGATGTTAGAACTATGTTATCTGCATTAGGTTATAATGGACCTTTAGATAACATGAGCCAGTTAAGAAGATCTTATCTTAGGAAAGAGTGGTCTTTCTTCTTTGATCAATTAGCTAAATGCTTTACTGGTAAATGTAGTTCTTTTGATCAAATTACTTCTGTTACTTCACATATTGCTTACAGTTTGCTTTATGACAGAGTAATTAACATTGGTCACATTAATTTAAATCAGATGAGTATTAAACTTGGGTTAAGAGATCAAAACAGGAAAATGGTTTATTATCATAGATTTATGCAAATGTTTATTAACCATTTTATTCCTGATGTTGAAGCTAGATTTGGTAGAGAACATTGTGTTTCTTCTTATGTACAGCAAAAGAGAATTTTCTCTGACATTACAAAGAAGGACAATGAAAAGAATCTAGATGAAATACCTGCAATTCATTATCCACATCATGTTCAGGTAATTCTTAAAACTCATCTTCCTACTCTCTACAATTCTTTTTTTTTTTTTTGTGGTGAAATGGCTCAGGAATCTCATTTGGAGGAGAACCCACCTGTGTCTACCCAAGTAGCCCAAAACATTATTGTCTCTGAAACAATTCAAGAACAAAGTTTTAATCCACAGCCTATTGTTTCAAAGAAACCAACCTCTGGTGTTTCTCAAAAGACATTAGTTGTAAGGAAGAGAAGATTTATTGTGTCAAGTAGTAGTAGTAGTTCTAGTGAAGATGATGATAATATATCTCTTGTTGAGAGAGAAGAATTGAAGGCTGCAGTTCGACTTTCTAAGCTAGGACAAAGAGATGAAGCACCTAGTCACAGCCAGGCTGCAGTTTCTCAAAAGACTGTAGTACTTAAAAAGGGAAAAAAGTTACTGGATACTGTCTCTCAAAAGTATGTGTCTATTGAAAAAGGATCTCATCCCAAGATCACTTCTGTGTCTACACCTCTTGAGTCTTCTCAGGATAAATCTTTTGCTCACTATACCAGGAGAACAAGGAGAAAGATTCAATTGTCACCTACACACACAGGGTCTAGTCCAACTAATATTATGCAGGTCTCTACAAATGAACCAACAATCAAGTCAGCAAATGACTATAGAGATCTGGATATTGATTCTTCATGGGAAACTACATTATCATACAGACTGGCTATGGGACTAATTTCTCTCAAATTGAAGTTGTCAAGGCCTGTTCTAGATTTTCTGGTTGAAAGAGTACCAAAACTTTTATTTCAAGATGAATATGGACTTCTACATCAAAGACTTGACTTAATGAAGATGTATTTCTATGTATCTGTCAGAAGACAATTAGTCAAGAAATTTGGACTCTCGAAGCATGTTGCACTTCAATCACTTCATGCATATTTATTTGACAAGGATGTCATTATTGAAGATGCTTCAGCTCAAGGTGAACAACTGGAGGAAGTAGATAGTGGAATGCAGTCAACAGAAGATACTATTGCACCAGTGGTGGATAGTAGGAAAGATCAGATCACAGTCACTGCAACACAAGAACCATCTAGTCAGAGGTTGGATGAATCAGGAGCTGTGATAGCTGATGTTGAAAGGTCTTCTGTGATGAATGAAATTGAAAGTGAAAAACCCTATGATATGGGAGGAATAACTTTGACTAGTTTTCTTGAAGATCAAACAAATATTATTCAGTCAGAGTCTATCCACCTTGAGGGTGAGTCTCAGCAAACAACACTTAAAGACGGTGATGTACTAACTATGGTGTCTAATTAAGTATTACTGAAGACATCAGAGTCTAGTAAAGAACCTGAAAGTGGTATACTGGAGCCTGTAGTCTCTAGAAGGAAAGAAGATGTTTGTGAGGGTTCAGAGACTATAGCAGCTCACTCCTTGGAGAAAACCTCAAGCCTCATGCCAAATGAGGAACCCTCTTTCCATGTGAGTTCAGGTATAAAAACTTCTTTTAAACTCTATTTTTCTGTAGGTCATGAGAGCACTTATCCAAATTTGAGTGATACACTTGAAAAGATGGATATTGATCCACAATCAGAGCAGCTAGCTCCTGACCAAGCAAAAGGAGAGGTAGAAAGAGTGTTGACTTTAGATAGTCAAAGTGAGAATGAGGGTATGGATGATCAACTCCATAGTGAGGGAGAGAAAATTAGGAAACCACCATCGTTTGATTTCTGGGATCAGGTTTTTCCTGAATCTTGGTCTGATAATCTTGGTATGGATGCTAATACTTATTCTTTTATTAAGATGTATGAGAAGAATGACTTAGCAAAGCACAACTCAAAGCCAGAAGTTAAAGCTCAGAAGCAAAAAGAAAGGCTTGCAGGAATTATAAACAGAAGAGGTGAAAGGCTAAGACAAACTTCTATAACACCAGTACCAGAAGATATTCCTAATGATCCTAGTATTCCTTTGTTCGTAATACCAATATCAGCCAGAATTGAGACATTAACAGTATCTGATCAATCTAAGGAGGAGTCAGGTTTTGTAAATGTTAGTACACAGAATACTGGTGAAGGACAAGATATTCATATTGAAACTTCAGATCAGAAAGATGAAGATGTTTGTAACTCTAATCGAGTTTTATTACTTGAATATCATTCTACACAGGCAACTTCTTCTACAAGACTTGAATCTGAAGATATTCCAAACACTTCCAACATTGAAGTTAATTCTGAAGTTCTACAAGACATTCAGAAATCTCAAGTTGAAATTCAATCAAGACTTCAAACACTTGAAGATAACCAAGTCACTATTATGGAAAATCAAGCAGTTCTGATGAATCTCATTTGTTCTGTTACTGAATCTCTTGGAATTAATGTTGCTGATGTCAAAAAGGGGGAGATAAAAACAGTTAAAAGGCAACATATTGGGGGAGGAGATAAACAGACTGGGAGAAATAAAAGAAGAACTAAGGATGACATAGGTGAATCTTATCAGGGAAGTGGTAAAGGAAAAGAAGCATCAAATAGTTGAATTCTTTCTTCTAAGTACTGGATACTATGTCTATATCTGAAGAAGGAGGTACTTAACTTCATGATTTTTTAATTCATAAATTCTATTCTATTATTATATGTTTTGACATCAACAACTCAGATTTATGCTTCAGATTTTAAAACATAAATAGGGGGAGATTGTTAGGAATAATTCATGAGTTGTGATGTTAAGAATAGAATTTTACTTATACTTCTTGTATTTCCTGATTTATAAAGGATTTAGCACTTTGTATAGGAAATATGTGTTAGACAGTTATCTGTAAAGTGTAGTCAGGAATGAACAGTGCATCGAGTACTACATGTCAGGAACTGAGATTGATTCCTGATACGTCAAGTCAAGTACTAATCAAGTACAGATGGGATGGTCAAATCCTGATGCAAGATGAAATCCTGATATCAGTCGTGTTACTGATGATGTCATTATGGATGCTACAGAAACTGGCAAGTGCTATAAAACAGGATCTTTGTTTGAGGAACAAGCAAGAAGATTTTATGAAGGAAAGAATTTTCTATTGATGGAAACTATCAACTGGACGGCAGAACATTGTCACATTGTCTATTGATGGAAACTATCAACTGGACGGCAGAACATTGTCATGTATAGATTATCTTTTTATGATTAGTTGATAGGTAGCATTATAAATACTCTCTCTATATCATTGTAAAAAGACGTTCGTTCGTGTGTGAATGTGCGTAGCTCTATAAAAGGTTTGTATTCGAAAGTTCGAAACAAACAGAGAGATTTGTATTGTCAGCAGCTGCTAAAGGTATTGTACACCTTTAGTAGAGTTTTTATTTGATCTTATTAATACAAATAGAGTTTGATTCATTCGTTTATTCTTGTTCATATAACCAAGCAAAAATCAGACACGATTATATAACTTGTATTCAACCCCCCCTTCTACAAGTTATTCGAGTTAACAATTGATCCCTTCATGTTGACAGTAACCTTTAGCTACTAGTCTTGCCTTGTTTCTTGTCACATTTCCACTTTCATCCAACTTGTTTCTGAAAACCCACTTTGTGTCAACTACTGATTTCCCTTTAGGTCTAAGGACCAGCTTCCAAACATTGTTTCTCTCAAATTGGTTTAGCTCTTCTTGCATGGCTATCACCCAGTCTGAATCCAACAATGCTTCATCAATTTACATTGGCTCAGTTTTAGATAGAAAACATGAGAACATGTTGTCAGCAGAAACATTTCTCCTTGTCCTTATACCAGTAGTGGGATCACCAATGATTAGATTGCTAGTGTGATCTCTGTTCCACTTAGTGGTTCTAGGCAAGCTTCTTTTTTGATCTGCTTGATCATTTCCTCTTTGAGGGGTTGACTCTCCACCATTGATGTTTTCTCCTTCATGTTATTCAACATCTCCAGAATCATTCTCATTCTAATGATTAGCTGATGTAGTTTGAGATTGAGCTGGAGTTTGAGTAGCATCATTGGTGTTGACAGCATTTCTTTCAAACTCAATATCCTGAGTACAAGTAGGTTCATCAGCTACAATTTCTTCTTCTTCCAAATACCCTTGATTTTCAAATCTAAGAGGCTCCATTTGACCATCCTCTTGCAGTCCTGGGAATTTGGTTTCATCAAATGTGACATTTATACTTTCTTCAATGACTTTATGATCAATGACATAGACTTTGTAGGCAGTCCTTTCCAATCCATATCCCATGAAAATGCCTTCATAAGCTTTAGCATCGGACTTTCCTTTCCTTTCATGGTTGTCAATCATCATGAAACACTTGCTTCCAAATACATGAAAATATTTGACAGTAGGTTTCTTTCCTGTTAATAGATAGTAAGGAGTGTTTCCATGAGTCTTGTTGATCAAGGTTCTGTTCTGTGTGTAGCAAGCTGTGTTAATAGCTTCTGCCCAAAAATATGTTGGTAATTTAGAATGATTCAACATAGTTCTCACAGCTTTAATGAGAGTTCTGTTCTTCCTTTCTACAACTCCATTTTGTTGTGGTGTCCTGGCAGTGGAGAATTGTTGGACAATGCCTTCTTCCTTGCAGAAGTTTCCTAATGTGGCATTTCTGAACTCAGTACCATTGTCACTTTTCAGATATTGAACTTGAGCATTGGGGGTTCTTTCAAGAACTCTTATGTGATCAATGATTTCTTGAGCAGCTTCGTCCTTTGTCTCTAAAAACTTCACCCAAGTGTACCTTGAGTAGTCATCCACCATTACCAGGGCATATCTCTTTCTTGCAAGAGATTGAACATTTACTGGACCAAACAAATCCATATGAATTAGCTTGAATTTCTCAATGTTTGTATTCACTTGCTTTGACTTGTGCATAGATCTTTTCAATTTACCCATTTGACAGACCTCACATAGTCCTTCTTGATAGAATTCCTGTTGAGGTAGTCCTCTCACCAAATCTTTCTTCATCAGAATATTCATATTCTTGAAATTGAGGTGTGAGAGCTTCTTGTGCCAAAGCATACTTTCACCAATTGATGCTTTACTGTAAAAATAGTAAGCCTTGTCTTTATTGACAGAATTTAAGTCTGCAACAAACAAGCTTCCTTTCCTGACTCCTTTCAAAGAGAGGCTTCCATCTTTATTGTGATAGATATTACAAACCATTATATCAAAATCAACCTTAAATCCCATGTCACTGAACTGGCTGACACTGAGTAGGTTGTGCTTCAATCCATCAACAAGAGCAATATCTTCAATGACAACATTTCCAATTTCCAAACAACCATATCCCACAGTGTAACCTTTGCTGTTGTCTCCAAAAGTTATGATTGGGCCGGCTTTCTCCACAAAATGTGATAGCAGGGCTATATCACCAGTCATGTGTCTGGAACATCCACTGTCGATGATCCACATGACCTGCTTCTGCTTCTTGTCCTGCAAAACAGATGATTTTAATTTGCATCTGGTACCCAAACTATGTTGGGTCCTGTAGTTACAACATCATTGTTCATTTCATTTTGCTTCACATTTAAATCAACACTAGAATTCTCCTGTTTGACTTCTTTTGCTGTCCACTTAGTTCTAGAGTTAGACTTGGTCTTTCTCTTAGTGGAAGCTGCCTTTTTACCAACATAGGCAGGCGCAGAAGTCTCAGCAGTTTCTAAATAGGAACATCGTTCAGTAGACAGAATAGGCAAATTGAAACAAGTACTCATAACAACAATTTTGCATGGCATACAGTCAATGTTATTACAAACATCCATATCTCTTTGCATAATGGGGGTTCTATGTAAGTTACCACTAACATTGGACGCATTTACCTTATCCTGTTTGGGTTTCTTACAAACAAATGCTAAATGATGAGATGATCCACAATTATTGCAAAGCTTCCTTGGGGCATACTTAACATAACTATATCCATTCTTCTTATCAATCCCTAACTTGCCATTCTTATTCTTAGGCTTGTAGACATTTGCCTTGACAGTATGTTCTGAAGTTGCTGTCGAGCCACCCTTGATAATACCTTTCTTCGCCTCTGTCTTGACAGCAGGTTTGAAGGTTGCTGTCTTGGGTTCTCTCTTGACAGTATCTTTTGAAGTTTCTGTCTCATCCTTGCTGTCAGCTACTTTAGAACATTCTATCTGATTACTTGGTAGAGTTTCTGTCACGGGAGACTTGACAGTATCTTTTCCTTCGCTCAGTGTGTTGTCAATGAATAAGGAGGTTTCATCAAAATCATCTTGAAGATTTTTGAAAATCGGTTTGCAAACTCTTTTGAGAATATAAGGTTTGACAACATCACTATCATCAAGAGCAATTGCCTTTCCATGCCTTCTACCATACTCGAAACCTATTCCTACCTTCTGATTCTCAGTGTGATTATCATGATATCCCTGGACTAACTTAGAAGAGTTTCTAAATGCTTTGAGTTTAAACTCATTTTCTGCAATTTGACTCCTGAGAAATTCTTCTATTTCCTTAGCACATACAATATCATTTTTCAACCTAGCATTCTCTTGAGCTAATGAATCTAGGGGACTGGTTCTTAGCAACAACATTTCATTTTCAGATTTGAGAGTTTCATTCTGTTTAGTTAACTTAGCAATTTCTTCGTGAACAGCAGATAAACTAACATGAATGTTAAACATCTCAGCACTTAAATCTTCAATGGTATGCTTGTACTCAGTTTTAGACATATCAAGTAAGACTAGAGATGGTACCTGATTTGATGAACTTGAAGCTTCTTCATCAGATTTAGCCATGAAGGCTAAGTTCACAAACTCCTCTTCTTCTTCATCTTCATAATCATCCCAGCATTTTCCTTTAGCCACATAGGCTTTCCCTTGATTCTTCTAAAACTGATTTCCAGATCCTTTTCCCTGATTCTGTCTTGGTCTTCTGCACTCAGTAGCAAAATGACCTAGCTCATTGCAGTTGTAACATCTGAACTTCGACTATCCACCAATCCGGTCTTGTATCCTCCTCGTGTGGCTCCACCAGTGGCCTTTGGAAAACTTCCCATATTTACTTAGATGATTGACCCTGTGGCTTGTATGACTTGTCCCTTCTGAACTTGATATTCTTGAATCTCTTAGCCATATAAGCCATGGTTGGATTATAGATGTTTTCAATCTCTTCTACTGTGTAGAAGTCTTCATCTTCAACATAGAGAGTTTCAAAAGAGACATCATTCAAGTTTCTTCCCTCTCTTATGGCTGTGACTTTGTGCTCAAGATGCTCAGGGAGAGTGAGCAAAAATTTGATGTTAATCTCCTTTCTATCATAGAACTTCCCATGAATTTGTAACTCAGCTATTAGCTTACTGAACCTCTCAAACATGTGTGTAAGTTCTTCTCCTGGTTTAGCCATAAAGGCTTCATATTGTGATACAAGAATTTGTCTTTAATTCTCACGAACCTCTTCATTTCCTTCACACAGCAACTCTATCTTACTTCACATCTCTTTTGCAGATGTACATCCCATGACATTACCATACATGGCTTTGTCTAATGTAAGAGAGTCGAGCAAGATAAGTTGTAAATAGTCATCCAAGACTACTTTCTCCTTTTTGGTCTCTGTGTACTCTGAAGGCTTCTTAGCAACCCAATGGGCTGGAATGATTTCATCATTCACAGTAGCAGCAGCTACTTCCTTCTGAGGTATGAAGGGGCCGTTCTCAAGAATTCCCAAGTACAGTGGATGGGCAGCTTTGATAAATAACAATATCTTTCTTTTCCAGAAATTGTAGTTCTCTTTATCAAAGACTGGAATCTTGATTCCACTTGACTTCTGAACACTCATCATGATCTTCATATTTGTATATCAATCTGGTCGCTTTAATACCATTTGTTGGTCCCGGAGTATTGCAGAAGGGGGGGTTGAATGCAGTACTGATAAAATTCAATCTTTAAATCAACAACGAAGATAAAGATTATAGATTATCAATAGATGTATGCAAGCAATAAGTGAAACAAGATTTCTCATAAAATAAATGTTTTACTTATCTTGTGCGAAGTGTTGCTACAACCTGGAGAGAGTGTTTCTCCAGCTTCGATATCTCAAGAGATACAAGATTGCTTCGTGTGCGTACATGAATAGAAAAGAATCTAAGATGTATCTAAGTAGACTAAGATACTCTGTTGTCTCTATCGCACGGGGTGTTGAGCTGCTGTCGTTTTCAAGTGGCAGCTCATTACAATTTGCACACCAATGTGACTTTCCTAAATTGCTATACATACAGGATAAACCTTATAAGTAAAACAACCTAGATTCTTTCTATTTCTAACTAATACAATTCTAGTAGATGTGGATATTACATACACCTCGAATTGACCAGCCTTGTCTTGTGAATCTCTTAAGCTTCTGTCATAGTCTTTGCAGGTCTGCTACAAACGATAGAGTGTTGCATCAAATCTGTTTCTTGAACATGTAACCTGTCACGGGCTTTGACTGAGAAAAATACCCAAATCAAATAATTCAAGGTGACAGTAACCTTAACCGCAGAGTCTGCTGTCAAAGGAATATTCAGTAGTTGACAGTACGAGCTCCCGCCAATGTTACTGTTGGAACTCCAGACTTGCTGTCAAGTGTGAGAATGTTACTGTCCCATGCTTCAGCCAATGTTGCTGTCAGATGTAGCTTTTTCGTGACTTTGTAACATTTGTCTTCTTGTAACTTTACTGTCAAGAACATGACAGTAACTTTTATTCTTGCTGTCTTCTGGATGTATTCCTTGAGGCTTGAACAAATGTATGAACTTCTCCCAAATCATACAATTATTACATGACAGCAATTATTGAAATACAAAGACATACTCTGGCTGTGACAGTATGTTCAACTTAGTAAAAACTAAGTACATGGAAATATAGTTAAGTTGTCTCTATGCTATCACCCATAAATCCCAACAAACCTTATTGTAATACAAAACACAACAACGATGATGTCCTATCCAACTTTTATGACATAGACTGATGTAACTCGTGTCCCCTATAAATTGGGTTGTTCGTCTCAGTTGGAGTAAAGAAATATGAAAGGAATTTAAAATCAAATTAATAACTAATTTCTTTTGACAAATAATTCTTTGAAGCACACCTTGGATTTTAACTGAACAATTCCAAAGGTATTGTTTCTGAAAAGAACCGAAAAAGAAAGTACCAAAAAAATGGTACTATATTGCAAAATAAAATTATCTATCACTAGAGAAAACAAAAGTTAAAATTTTCTAGAATTTGAAGGTAGGCATCATAACAAATTTTGATACCATTCAACCCAAATATGATCAAACACAAGTATCTTATATTAACTCAAAATGGAATATAAGTATAGACAAAAGTCTCGCTTCAAGGAATGTCAAAGAATTCATTCGGAAGGGAAGGTGTTGCCAAGGTTTCCACGTATGACTTCTCTATCGGCTCCTTCGCCGGCTCGCCATCCGACCGAAAATCTTTTTCTCCACGTCCTATGATTATCGATACCCTACATCGTCGTCAACTTGTAATATTCTCTAAAAATTCTATAGTAGACATCTCCAGCCATAAGAAGTTCTGTCCAGTTCAGCGGCCTAATCATCTCAAGTGAGCACGTCATCTCGACTCGTAATAGTCTATTCTTTAATTCCTGAAAACTTTCTTGGTCATCACGTCTCCGTTCACGTAAAGTTGTATTATACAATCATAACCAAAACAAATACCATATTTTTCCTGCTTCGTCCCACGACTCAAAGGATACCCCCATGGTGCGATCAACTACCATGCCGCAAGTACCGTCCTCATGTGATACCCCACCCAGTCTGATCAAGGCTATGATATGGTACCACCAAAATTTTCTCTTTCCTAGCATAAAATGGGTTATCATTTTCAACCATGGAAACATTAGTGCCAAAATAATTATCCGCATTTTCGGATAAAAATACCTCGCTGAAACCATGGGTTATTACCCATGTTGACTAGTTCACACCAGAGTTTCCCGAGTAAAAATTTATTAAAATCAATATAGCTGCCAGAGTTCTGCAATTAAATGTCAAGCCCGACACACAGTCAGGGCTTTCTCAAACTCCACTGCTAATTCGAACAATGGATTAACCGTAAGGTCAAGAATAAAATTTATTCGACGATACGAATAATGCATCATCCGCTCTGACAAAGGAGGTAGCTATCTCGAACTAATGAGCATAACTATATTTATCAAAATATTCACAATTTAAGGTATTCGAAATGAGCCAAATGGCCAATGGTTAGAACCGAATAATCCTCAACAATTTTAACAAAGTAGACACTTCAAGAAGTATAGCTTGATTATCAAAAGTTAAAATAAAATAAATTGTTACCATTGTAATAAATGGTTCGAACTATGAACCATTACCCGATGTCAAGGAAAGTAGTTGAATTTGAGAGATAAACTCAACTAGTAGGAATAAATATTTAACTATCTCAAAGCAATAAGACAAGTTTCAACTAAATAATATTAAAGAGTCGTCCCGATCAATGAGATCGACTAATATATTTTTAAATGTCAACTTCCTCGCAAAAAAAAGATTTATGATTAATTTAATTCTTCGAAAAATATAATCAATCCAACATTTGAAGCAAATATTTGAGTAACCAATAATTTCACCAAAAAGTTTCACCACAACAATAAAATCCTTAAGAACAATAATGTTCATAGAATCTCATAAATTCTTTAGGAGATAAGGAGATAATGAACTTGCCTCAGCCTTTGGGCTTGCTTAAACCCACTTAAGACTTACTCTCGGAATTTCCGTAGTAGACATCAATAGTCTCAAGGTGTTGTATCCAGTTTAGCGCAACCATCTCGCGTGAGCACTCAATTCTTAATTTACTAATTGGTACTATATCCAATAGTCCAATACGAACTCTATATGAGCTCTGACGTTCCTATACACACTCCTACACACTCTCGTTTGTAGTTTTCTATAACCTTGCTCTGATACCATTCTGTAACGCCCCCAAATCCGGGGTCTGGAGATGTAACACCCCCAGATCCGGGGTCAAGGATCTGGTCGTTACAGTCTCAATTTACATCCACAAAACCAACATAAATTAAATTACAACCTTGTGACCCAAAACAACAGCATAAAACACACCCATTATAGTCCCAGAGATGAAACCAGAATAATCACCAAATATTATTAATCGCAAATTGAGTTCTTACAACCCAAAAAAATTACAATCTTTAACATCTAAATACTCTTTGTCATCCATTTGTATATGCCACATAAATACATTGATACTCGAAAGCTAACATCTAGCCTACCAATAGCTTCTTACTCAGCAATGGCAACTATGATCTCAGCAGTTAATCCTCTGACCGCTAGCACTTACTTGCATCGATTGCGCCTTGCGCGTGCCATCTGATCTAACTATTGTTGTGATATAAATAAATAAAGCAAGGGTGAGCAATATCCCACCAAAAGAATATAACTGAATAGTGATAATATATAACAGTTCAAAATATCTTTGAAACCATATGCCATGCATTAACGAAAAGAGTGCCAGTATTATATAAATGATGAAGTTATAAGGTAACTCGAAATATAACTCTGTGGGAATATCTGTTATGCCACAAATAAGCAAGATAGTATTATTTATCATAAAAGAGGAACTTGCAGAAAAATATTTCAATTCTAGATTCAATCACTTTTTCACCCTGCCAACACCATCAGTGTTGCAGAAAATTTCCACCTTAATAAATGAACTAATTCTGGAGCATTGACGCGCCAGGAGACATAACATTCACGATGATCAGTCGCAAGTTATGCTCCCCACTTTTTGTTCTCTACATGTAGAAGGAAACACCGACGGATTTACTTGTCTACCGCCCTCTGGAACCCCCCGGCCAACGGTTGGGCCATTGCTGGATCGACGGCACTCGATCACTTACGCGGCTCCTAGTTCTCATAACATCCATAACTCTGAAACATAAAGTTCGTTCCCCTTTCCCTAAGTATAATACTTGTTGATAAGACTCCACAAAGTAGTCGTATCTAGCTGGAAAGAAAAATTTGACCAATATTTCCCAAGCCGCTGCTTGTTAATGGATACTAACTTGTTCAAACAATCTTACCCCTCGAATGATGAGAGGGTACACAAGGATTCAATAAGCAAATAGCAACCGAGTTGCGAGTGAAAACGATAGTTTCAAAGAATTTATTACCGGGTAGTCTGCAAGATAAATAACATTTTTCAGGTAAGGTTCCCTTATAATCTGAGAGATAGAATTGAATGAAGAATAGAACTTCTGAGAACCTTCCTTGATAAGATAATATTGATAATAAGACATAGAGATAATCTATATAATATTCGAGGGTCGAAGATGATATTCGAATGAAGTAAATCATTTTTAAAACGAGTTAGGAGAATTAAATAAATATTTCCAAGAATATTTATTAAGTCGAAAATATTGAAGGAATAATCTTAATATAAATATTACTCGGAATCATCCTCGAATAAATATCCACAAATGATATTCATTAAATAATTAATGAATACTTAACTTACTTATCAAATAAATAAAACTCGAATGAATATGCGAAATAATATTCACTGAATAAATAGTGAATTTCCAAATTAATAATAATTAACAAATATATATGACTCGATTGAGTATTCGAAATAATATACACTGAATAAATAGTGAATATTCAAATGAATAATATTTATCAATTAAATAAAACTCGAATGAATATTCGAAATAATATTCACTGAACAAATAGTGAATATTCAAATTAATAATAATATTAATTGAAGAAATAATTATCAAATGGATATTCGGGGTAATATTCATTGAATAAATAATGAATATTCAACTTAATAATATTTATTGAAGAAATGATTATCGAATGAATATTCAAAATAATATTCAATAATTGAATCGACTTTAAATGAATATCGAAGATAATATTCATCGACTAAAGCAAGCTCAAGTGAATATTTAAAATAATATTTATTAAATAATTTAAGTTCGAATGAATATTCAAAATAATATTCATAAATAATCCCAAAAGAATATACAAATAGTATTCATCAGATAAATACTGGAAAACTATTCCCTTAAATATTTTTCCCTGAAAATAATCTCAATATATCAAGAAATACTGACTCCCGGTCTATATTCGAAGAATGAGATTCACATGCCCTTATCTAAGGGTATTAGCAATATCCGGCTTATAGCTGATACCTTAACTATCTAGTTTATAAGCCAACAATAATTCAAGGAACAAGTATCACAATATATCTTGAAAGTAGGCATGCATGCTATGGCATATGTATAACAAAATCAACGCATATATATTATCACAACAACAGTTCCAAAGTATTGGAAACTTGCCTGGTCATCGGGTGTGGGTAAAGGTCGTGTGCCCTGGGTCTGCTCGGTGATCTATAAACAATCAGAATATTTGGGATTAATCACTTAACACTTTTAAAAAGGCTAAGTATAGGCTTCACTTAAGCCGAATCATGTTTTCAAGTTGTCTCGTTATACACCCTTTAGTGTAACTCTTTTATCACCGATACGATCCGACACTTGCTCGTTATTAAGACATGTCGTTATACTTACACTTGGTATATACTTAAGTCATATAAGTTCTAAAGTCGGTCGTTTGCGAACCAAGATTATACCTCGAGTTTTATCGGCCGTTTTCTAAGTGATTTACCAAAGTTATAACCAAGTGTACTTTTAAGGGGGTTCGTTCGCGCTTAACCTCGATTCGAACATTTTTATAAAATCAGAAAATGATCCATTTAACATGAGGTTTTCTCCTACACCTTCCTTATGATCTATAATATTTAATTACCATGATTCATCACTGCATAACTCTTTTAAAAAGGTTTAATTTCAGTTACGAACTTACTTTTACGGTTTCGAACAACTTTTACGAATTTAACCATAACTCCTAAACTGTAAGTCCGTTTCACGTGATATTTATATCAAAACGAAGCTTATAAAATAATCTATCTTATAATTGCAGAATATGAAACTGGGCAGTGAGTTAAAGCTACTGTCAAACACGATTTCTTAAGGTTAACGAAATTTCGGCATTACGACGGCTATAAATCGGACATTTCCAAATTTATTTCAACATAACCAAGCCACACCGGGCATACCATCAATCTTAAATGCATAATACTCATCTTTAACAGTCCAAGAACATCTCTCATATCCATCATTAGAATCATGGTTTTATAACTACTAAAACTACTACGTAATCTCATAAACATGCTTGTACTAACATCATCATCATATATCATCTAAAACCACCAAACCTTAAAGTCAAAGCTAGGATTTCAAGAGATGATTACCTTCCTTGGAGTGTGGGTAAGCCTTAATAAACCTTTATTAGTCCTTAAAACTCCTTAAAAACCTTAAACTAAATAGAATCATTAAGAATTTAATTAGAGGTTTTCGAATCTGCTCAAACCCATTTGAAAGAATATGAAAAACGAGGGCCTTACCGAGCTTTTTTGATCAAGACTTCTGAAGGAGAGTTGTAGAGGATCTTAATACCTTTCCATCAAGCTAAAGAACACAAAATTGCGTTGAGAAATGCAGGAGATATGGCCGTTTGAAAATCGGTACAGAAACTGTCAAGCATTAGGACAGTTTGCTTCTTCAACGTGGGGAGGAGATTTGCGTAGGCTATACTCATTGGATTTCCATGAAATTTTGAGAGAATATTATACATGGAGTGGAGAATCTATGGTTAAAATTTGGTGATTTTATAATGGATATAAATGGATGTATGAATTGTTCTTTGAGTTGTGTTCTTGCATGGCAGGTTTGAAGAAATGGAGAGAATGGAGTTTTTCTTGCTTTGTTCTTGATCTTATCTCATCTAAAACGAATTATTGATGAAATGTGTTGTAGATATATCTTGATAAAGTAGCTTTAATAAAGGTGTGATGCAATGGATGATGTATTTAGAGAGACATGTGTTGATCTTTGGTGGAGTTTATGCTAACTAGTGGTTTGATTGCTAAGTACTTGTTTGACTCTCTAATTGTTCTAGTTCCTTGTTGGTTACTAGATATTTTCTACTTGCACATGCATGCATCTTGATCTCTGCTTGTTCTTTTGTCAGGTTATTGCCCATTTTCATTGATCGTTCGAAAAAATATCTCAAGGATTTCTAGTTAGGGTTTTACCGGAAACCTCCTTAATAATAATACTAACATTCTCAATCCTCCTTTATAATTTTTGAATTTAAATTCCTCAAATCTCTTTATTAAATTCTTAATTCCTTCAGCGTCCAGGGAAATCTCGAAGAAAATAAAAGTGCTTTTTTTCTGAATCCGATATTGTTTACATACACTTATCTCGCCCCCGGATCCTGAATACGAACTCAGAAATCCGTTCTGAATACTTATATATATAGCGTCGTCTAATAATATTCTCAATTCCTTTAAAAACACTATTCATCACTTATTTTATCTTTAATCCTTATAATTAGAAAAATGTCCATGTTCTCTTTCGAGCGTTCCTTAACCCTTTTACGGAACCACTGGACTAATAACAGATATTGATTTGGATGACACAAGAATATCTCCTTCCTCTTTGGAATGCCATATCTTATTTCCTAGGAGATAGATTATTCTAATCTAAGTTGTCAACCAATTGCATTGCTCATGGCATATAAAAATTTTAATCTCAATCCATTCCATATTCATTTATTAGAACCACTGTTACACTTATACCACTGTTACACTTATACCCCTTTACATAATAAAAGTTTTAATTCCTACCAAAAATCCGGGTTCTTACAGGAGATTTGGTCGTTACGCGGAAATCCCCAAAATAAATAATCATCCAAATTGAAATATAACATCTATGACCCCAACTATCCAAGATCTTTTAGGTTATAGTGCTAGAAACAAGAATCCAAATTCCATTAAATAAAATCTTTTTCTTCTTTACAACATTCTCTTCGATCAAATCTTAAACCACTGGTAAAACTTCGACAAGAAGTATACCAGGCCAACTAATCTAATACATAATAATAATTATTAGAACTCAATTATATAAAATAGATCTTACAATAAATCCAGACATCCTGAACCAAGTCAATTTCGAAATAGCATCTCGCTTCTTCTCTTTTCGAACTGTGCGGGTAAGTCTCGCCAAACTACCTTACTGAAAAATTAGAATTTCAAAACAAACAAGTATGAGCGAAAGAAATGCTCAGCAAGTGTGTAGTAAAACAGGAATATTAATAATAAATCATTGCTGATAAAATAGATATCTTCTATCAAAAGCTCAAATCACAAGATAAGTATTTTGAATCTACAATCTTTCAACACAGAATGGATTAAAATAAAGTATAAAATGAGCATTCACACCTGATAGGTTCAGTGTTCTACTAGTGGGATCCCGACTAGCTAAACAATTGGTTTGGTTTTACTTATTCAACATCACTTGTATCACGATTAAAGAATTGACTCACCTAAACGATTAGTGAGGATAGTAACATTTGAAATAAAAATTTAGAAACAATCAAATCATCAACATAATAGTTGCACAAAATATTTCACTTGAACAATAAGTGAAGGGATATAGTCACTTGCCTCTATTCCTTAGCTATTATGTAATGTTGCATTGATACTACCTTCTTCTTCTATCTTACAGCATCAGAATCTTCTAATTCGATCATTATTTGGTTTAACGCTCTTGCGGTTGCCATGAGTCTGATCCACCGATATCGAGCCCGCGCGTCAACTTCTATAGTCGAACATAATACAATAAATCAGTCTTCAGACGATAATTCTGACATTCTATAAATGTTTATAAACTCATTTCGAACATATTAACCATGCTTACCAGTTTTGCTGTTGGAAGAAAACAATCGAAAATGTCCCTTCTGAACATAGACGTTTCCCCGTGTTAAACCACTTCACAAAGATCCAACAACTACGAAGCAAACCCATCCAACTCCAACCTTTGCTATTCAACCTTTCCTGTATCCTGATTAATCTCGTCTGTCAATCTATCTAAATGGAAGATAACTTGCCTTCCCTTTACCTTTACCTCTGTGGTCTACGTTCTTCGAATCTATACAAGTAAAGATACCACTTCAAAATTCTACATCACACTCGAACCATCTAAGAACATCCAACTTATATCTACCCTTTCAACAACTTATTACTTATCTTTACAGCTTAAGTCACATATCACTTATATTACTAACAATTAATTAAACAATCAGGCATTAACTCAATTATCACATAACACACATAAGTTATAGAAGAGTCTCTTTTCAAAATAGCTTTAGTACTGCTATCGAGTTCTAACGAAATTTCGACAAAGTCTCCTCTGTAACTATAATATAATCCACAAAACCTGTACCAACCAGTAATCACAATTTACTACTTTAAACTACACAAGTAAATTCGCCTATAAGTTAATTGTTGCAAGACAAGCTACATAGATTATATAATTTGGTTTCTCTAAATTTCTTGTCAAGAATCAACAACTCTCAACCTTAACTCCTTAAGCCTTATATTATAAAATTCAACTATTTCATATATATATGTTTATATAATTCGAAAGTTTCACTACCAAATCAAGAACTAGTACACATATCAACACCTTTGAAATAATTAAGACCAAACCATGACTTCTTTTCCACCTCATCAATAAACCCACGAAGACAGACACCTCAGTGAAATCCCCCGCCTCCTTCTCTTATTCTTTCACCACTTCAACACCATTTAACATACCCACAACCTTCACAAACTCAAATAAATACCCACAGCACTAATATCCCCAAAATCGAATGCTCACATAAAAGTACTAATATGAATTTAGATTTCACACTAAAACGCAGCAATATACACAAAGTCACCACACCGCTGCAATTACAAACAGGGGGAGGGGAAACGAACAGAGAAGAGGCTACAAGAACCTTCAAAGATGCTAAAAACAGAGCTTACTTCGAACAGGGGATTCGGGAGTGTAGAGAGGGAGAGAATTAGAGTGTCAGCGAGAGAGCTAAATGGAGAGAATTGAGAGGGAGATTGAAGAGAGAGAGGGAGATTTTACGAGAGAGTTATAGAGATTAAAGAGGTTGAGATATTTCTAAACATTGCAGAAAACTCAGGAATTCTCGAGAACAATCAAGAATGGGGGAAAAAGAAAATGGGTTATGCTTATAAGAGAAGACAGGGGCAGGACTGTCATTTCCCACTGATGAAAATAAAATTTAACAATTTAAATAATTTCTAAAATCGAATTTAAATGGAAAATAAGGGGAAAATTAAATTTAAAATTCTAAATAAATATTGTGAAATTACAAACACTCCCATATTTTTAAAATATTTTTAAATATGAATTTTACAAGTTTTGATCCTTTAATTGTAACATAACTCTTAAAATCACTTTAAAATACTTAAACACCCAAAATAATTCTCCCAATAATTTTAAAAACTAAATAATTATACAAAAATAATATTACAAAAGATTTCATGATTTTTTTAATAACTCCACTGATTTTATAAAATTTCCAGAAGATAAATAATGCTTGTTTTAACAAGATTTATCCACAGAAAAATGCAATTAAAAATACACGGCACATCCTGACACACATAATTCATCGTATAAACGTTTAAACACGATATCAAGCAAAACATATAATTCACTATACATTTATCAGACAAAACATCAAATTGGAGCAGAATATCCACAAACTTATTTCTCCTGTATGGAAAAATCAATAAAGTATTTAAATAATACTAATAATAATTCATAAAATTCCGGGTTGTTACACTTCTCTTTCACAGATTTATAATTGTATGATCCTGAGAAGTTGTGTTTTGGACCTTCCACATAAGAGGTATTGTTACTGACAACATTTCTAGCTATTGAATAGCCATGATCCTAGGTCATACCCTTGTTGTTGTCTCCAAGGGATGAACCACTTGGCCTGTCTTTACATTCACATTTGATAGCAGGGTTCTTTCTTCGATGATATACTTTGAATAAATCATTAATAATGCATAATCGATTAACCTATTAAGCCCTACATTCACAAATGGATAAAAAGTTCTTGGTACCCAGATTTACTTGGGTCTAGATGGATTAGAGATATCTCTGTTTATAGAGGTAATCTACAGACTTGACATACAAACATCATACAATCCATTACACATTTAAAACATGCAAACTGTGACATGTAATACATTAATGATGGTAACAACAAACATAGCATTCATATAGCAATCAAACCATCACACATTTAAAACGTGCAAACTATGACATGTAATGCTATTTAGAAAATCCAGTTAACCTATATACAAGAATTTTCTAAAACCAGTTGGAATGGAAGTATTAATAAGTAATCACTAATTCTAACCAATCCAAGGATGTTGTTATAAACCACTAATTGTCTATATTACCTAAGTCAGTTTTAGATATAGCTTTGTGTTCTACAAACAACCTAGGTAATCAATCCATCTTTTAAACTTTTTAAACCTTAACAAATAATTCAGAATGAATAAACAAATCTGTTTTACTGGGGATCCTGAAACTAGCTTAAGCAGAGGTCTTATATGCTTAACATATAGCAACTAAGAATTAAAAGATATTGTCTAAGGAACAACTGTAACTCACTATTTCAATTAATCAAATTCAACAAATATTCATCCACATATATATTGAGATCTTCTAACCAAGGATTTAACAGTTAAAAGCTAAGATCTTAACATGCTTTGTGTAAGAACCCTGATTTTTGTAATATTTTTAAAAATATAATATCATATGACATTGTGAATTCGGGACCTTTTGAGTCACCTATGTTGTTTAATGGAATTGATTATCTGAGAAATTTATGTTGTCATATTCACTCTGTAAGAAAAAGGGAAGATTGTTGAAGGCAAGAGGCCTACTGCTATTAAGATTTATAAAAACTTGGGATTTGAGAGTTATTAGGGTATTAAAAGATTTTAGGAGACTATGACAAGGAGTTATGGGTATTTAGAGGATTTATACGATTAAGTACTTAAAGAATTACAAGGGAAATCTCTACGCGACAAAATATTACTACAAGGAGTTAGTTAAGATATGATATGAATTAAGGATTAAGTGACACTCATTGGTGGAGAAATAAAAATACAAGGAAAGATATTACATGCAAGTGCCATGTAACTAAATAGTTAGAAAAGTACACTAGAAAAGCAACCAATGAATAGTGACTAGTGATGGGTGCTACATTCTAGGAGACAAGAGGGCATGGTGGGAGTCTAGGCTACTACCTAGGATGGCAACATGTGACCCTTTTATACACATATCAATACATCTCATTATTCACCCCACTTTCAAACTAAAACAAAGCAAAACTCTCTCCCCCCCCTTGTAGAAGCTCTCGGCCGAACCCAAGAAAGGAGATGAAGAGAGAATTTCTCTTCAACTTCTCCACATCTTTAAACTCAAGCAAAAATCCTAGGGAATCCTTGTTATATGTTAAAGGTATGGTATAAATTTAACTCCTTTTACCCACTAAATCTTGAGTTATTAATTGTTGAAAGTTGGATGAATAATGACCAAGCTTGTTCATCTTTTAGATCTTGAAGGATTAAGGTTTGTAGAGACTCATCCAAGTATTCTTAGAGGTTATAAAGCTCATCCAAGGTTCCTAGATACTCAATAAGGTATAAAACTCTAACCACTCTTAGTCATGATTTGTTTGTGGTTTATAATGGTAGATCTAAGAGTTTTAGTGCATATCTTGGTAGTATGAGTTGTAGATGATGAAATCTTGAAGTTGTATGCTTGTTTGATGGTTGTAAGACTTGTACTTATAGTATGTAACCCCATGTATGTTGTAGAGATAAGTCTTGGTGGTTTTGATGGTAGATATGATGTATAAGTTGAGTTCTTGAAGGTTTGAGTAAGGATGAGTGATGTGTAAAAATTCTGGGAGTATGTACTGTCTGGCAGTAGGTTTTTGAACCCCTTAACCTTGTCTCCCGAGGGTCTAATACCCATGGTTAGAAAGATATTTTCATTTAGTTTCCAGAAATACAAGGCTCATGTCTAGGTGATGTATAGATTTTGAGTTATGACCAGAAGAGTGAGGAGTGGTTCTGAAATCCGGACAGCACTGTATGGTCTGTTTGTGAACTGTCTTTGGACCCTCAAACTTTCCACAAACATTGTGAAAAATTGAGAATAGCTAGATCTTACAGTAAGGAAGGTTATCCAAAAAGAATTGGATTAAAATATGTATTTTTTAATTTTATAAAAATGTTAGAGTAAATTGCGCGCAAGTGAAAAAGTCATAAGAGGAGTTAGTTTGATATGGTTTCAAGGAGGAATCATTATTCTTCGAATGTGGTAACCAAATCGAGTCAAATAAGTGACGAGCGTAATCGAGTGATGGCATGGACCTATAGGAGGGCTAGAGAGTCATAGGACGGAGTCATTAAGTTAGTTTGTATTCTCTAAAAACTTGTGGTTAAGAGGTATTGTTAAGGTACTAACGAGCGAATATTGGTTATGCATAGATCTTCATTCTAATCCGCAAGCTCGACCACCCCAACCTCACCAAGGCAAGTTTACTTTTCAAAACTTATATATGAGGATTTTCACTGTTGTGTTTGTACTTCCAAACGTATTACATGCTTATGCCTTACGAGATTATGTTGAAATTTGAGATATATGCATATGTGTTTGTACACCCTTGAACTTAGAATTAAAGTGTTTTCGTCAGACGACTCTAGAAATAGAGGTCATAGCGGTCCAAATATACTATTGACCGGGGAGCGGTATATTATTGTATCGTAATTAAATTGCGAAAACCCGAAGAGTCATTCGGGAAGTATCGTATACTTAAGTATTTATTACTTTTACGTCGTTAAAAATACTCAAAAATATCTATCTTGGATTAAAAGCTTATCTTAAATAAATAATTATTCAATTAATTGTTTATATTAAATCTCAAAATATTATTTATTAGCTGTTGTTCATTATTTTAAACACAAAACTAATCCAAGATACCTTTAGCGTTTTCGAAAACCCCCGGTCAGGTTTTACTCCCTTGCACGTTTTTCAAGAATTATCGGTCGACTGATGTCGGACCTCAACTACTCGATTTTCAATCAAAACAAGTTTTGAAAGGAAAAGCAAAAAGGCGACTCTGGCGTGCAGGGTCGTTGACGAACGACCCCGAGTTTAGTGTAAGAGGCCGTTAGCCAGGCGGTCCGTCATTTATTTCGGCCTAGATGTTGCCGAATGATGATTACGGATAGAGTTTTCATCGAGGGTGATTGCGGATGGAGCTTTTACCCTAGGGATAGTTACGGATGGAGTTTCTATCCTTTTACCGGTAGAGAAGACCCGCAGCTTATTGGACTTGGATGTGGCGACTGATCATCGTCAATCCCTGTCAGATTTTACGTTTTCTTTAAGTCCCATTCCTCCACTTTGGAAAAATGCTCCGACACTGCTTCTTAGGCCTAAGTGCCAAGTTGCCGATAGTGTGCTATTTTGATGACAAGATATTGATTTCATGCAGTATCTAGAACTGCAAGTTTACTTTGAAAACAAGGGCACATATTTGTGCACCTTTGAAATTGATTAACAATGACAAATGATTTTATAACTGATTGATATAAACGAGTTTAATAACTGCTAAACACATATAATAATTGTACTGCATACCTTATACGTATATTTCTTGCTGAGCTATAGTTGCTCACTCTTGCTTGTTTTCAAAATTACAAACACAACAGTTAAGAGAAATGGCAAGACCCAGATAGACTGTCCGAAAGCAGGTGACTAGGCCCGAGGCAGCAGTTGAGATTCCACCGGTAGGTCTTGTTAGCCGGGTTGGTTTGTAGCTTTTGTTAGTACACTTTATTTATCAGTATGACCTGTGCAAGGTAGTGTACCGCAACAAACATTCAAGCCACTAACACCGCTTCATGTAGAAGTGTTGTTGGTAGCATAAATTTTATTAATTCGGTCTGTAATAACTTTAAAACTTTTATTCAATCAAGTGTATGACGTTTCTGAGACTCTAACCTGTGTGTGTGTGTGAGTGTGCGTGGTGTGAGTTATTGTGGGATCGATTACTTTTATATATTGTATACAAGGACCAGAATGTGATTAAATGGAAAATGGACCGTGAGCGCCTAGATCCCCGATCCCGGATCTGGGGGCGTCACACTTTGAATTTCTGAGAATTACATATTACATTAGTTCAAAGAATTGATACCTGAGACATGTGAGGTGAATCATCTTCAGAGATTGCTATGAAAGCAAGATATTCGTAAAGTTCTTCTCATCAACACTTGATCCATCCCAGCTCTTTTCTTTAGCAATAAGTTCTACCCTGATGCCTTTGTTTCATCTCAATTAATGAATCCCTATTCATCCTTGTCTATCAGAATTATGTACTGTGTTGCAACATTGATAGTTACTTATCACATATATGTTATCATAACTGCAACTATCAAGTCTTGTTTCTTTCCACCTTGTAACTACCTCTTGAAGTTGAACTATATCCTGAAGAGTTTCTATTTCGGAATAAATAGGCCTGATCCTTGGATGTAGCTTTAGTACTCCTTCGGAATTAGTAACTCTCTCGGTCTATTATGAGGTTCCATCATTAATTTCTGACTGAGATGTTTGCAGTCTAGTCCATTCTCAAACCTCTTTGATTCCTTTCTGTTGATCTCTGTTGATTCCTTGAAAGATATACCTTGGTACAATCCACTAAGTGTAGTAGATGTTACATTAGTGCAATCCACTAAGGGTTAGTAGATGTAACATCTATGCAATCCACTAAGTTGATGTAATAGCTGTGCAGTCCACTAAGGGGCCATTTGTTAATAACTGAACCGAATTGAATGGAATGGTTCAGTTGTTCAGATCATTTTGGCTATCTTTTTTATCTTCTGCACGATCTAGAACATCCTGGATGAGACAAGGATTCCTCTGGACGAGTGACTTCAAGAAAAGAAGGTAGACTGGTTCAGATTTATTAATTATCAGGGGAAATTGAAAACCCGATGATCAATTTTAATTTACATCATAATTTAATTTCCTTTTTTTGACAAAACTAATTTAACTCTTTAATATGTCATTTGCATTGTTTTAAAAATTCTCGATTCAATTGATTAATTCCAGATTAATTAGGTGCTCAGCCGATTAGATTTTTAAAATTAATTCAAAATTACATAAATATTGATATTTTGCTAGTTTTAAAATTTTTATTGTATTTTAGAGATATTTTTAACTTAAAATAGTTACATGTGTTGTATAAATTTTTTTAATGGGATAAGTTTTTTTGAAATAAAATTTTTAAACAATTATGTGTTGAAGATGTGTTTAAATTAAATAGTTGAATGTGTTTTTATCATACTAAATTTTTAAAAATAGTTAATTGAGTTAAAATATGTTTTTTGAATAAATATTATCATTCAGAATCTTTTTTTTTATCAAATGGTATGGCTAGTTCAACATTCAAATTATCATTCATCCAGAAATACTAATTATTCAGATATTATGATTCAGATTTAACAAATGACCCCTAAGTGTTTGTATATCACTGAATCAATAGAGTTAATTCAACTCTTCAAGAAAATTCTATCGACTAAAACCTCTTCCATTCCTGCTTCTGAAAAACCAGTGAATTCTATGGATATAGCTTTGAGGAGCTTCAAAAATTTTTCTTCAGTGGGTAGAAATTAATTCCATTGAAAAATGCATCTTCTTCAAAAGATTCAAATCATCTTTACAACCCGGAGGAATCTTCAACTAATAATTTTCTAGGAACCATTGGCTTAGAATAAATTCAAAATATTTAATATTCAAAAACTTCAAGGACTTGAAAATTTTTAAGAAATAAAAATCTGAAAGTTGTTCAAATTAATTAAAATTCGAAATTAGAGTCAAATTAATTAAGAAATGAAAAATCTCAAGAAATGAAAAATTTTAGAGTTAAAGAATCCGAAAATAAATTCAAGTTAATTAAAATTCAAAATAATCAAGAATTAAAAATTTTGAGAATTAAACAATTTAAAGATGAATTCAAGTTGTTTAAAAATCAAAATTTCCAAGAATTAATCATTCCAAGAATTAAAAAATTTCAATATAAGTTCAAATTATTTAACAATAAAAAAATCTCAAAAATGAATATTTTTGAAGGTTAAAGAATTCGAAAATAGAGGACTTGACTTTTTGGTCTAATGCCGGATTTAATTTCTGTATGGGTCGACAAACTCGAAAACCAATTGGAGGACCACAAAAATAAGGATCTTGATTTGTGCGTTAATCAAAAGGCTCTGATACCAATTGTTAGATTGGTATCTGAAAAACTAGGCTCTGATACCAATTGTTAGGTCAAAAATAGTTTGGAGAAGGTGGGTTGAATACAAACTATACCGTTTTATCGAAATTGTTCTTTGTGTGTATATTAAATGTTAAACAATTCGATGCGGAATAAAACGAAGCCAATATTAAAGTTAAATATAAAATTTATATTAACTTGGAAGGGTGTGTCTAAATACACGAGAACAAATTACAAGGTTTGATGACCAAACTAATTATTATAAATTCTATAGAAAATTCGACATGAACTTTTCTATATTTGTAATAAAAAGATCGAATGCTAAAAGCAATTCGAGAGATATATAAGTTCTAGGAACTTAATCCGCTTGATAGTTCCAATAGTACAAGTAATCACACTCTAGTGGCTAAGATATTACAATGAATACTAGAGATGAATTTATAAGTTATTAAAACTAAGTTGAAGCTCTAGAGGGGAGAAGAAAATAATTCTATGTGTCTCTCTTTTCTCCCCCCTATATCTCTCTTGGTCTCTCTCTTTTCTCTCGGCTATGTCTGTGTGGAGAGAGTGAAGATGTGTTCTGTATGTATATTGAGACGTTAGCCTCTTGATCTTTACATGAAAAGCTACTGCCTCTTTTTCTTCATTTAACACTCAATATAACTATCGGTATGACTGTCTGAATGAACTGGTATGATTGTCTCCAAAGCTTGTATAACTTTCGGTATAACTATCAATATGACTGTCTTCACCAAGGCTTGATATGACTGTCCTTTATTCTAATATGACTTTCGGTATGACTATGTGATTGTCCTATTAGAATACTTCTGATTGTCATATTAGAATAATTCTGATTATCATAATAGAACAATTTTGATTGTCATATTAGAACAATTCTGATTGTCATAATAGAACAATTCTGATTGTTATATTAGAACAATTTTTAGATTAATTAACTAAATGATTTTAGATAATAATTTAATTGATTTTCTTTTATATAATAATTCTGATTTAATTAATCTAGTAATTATTTTAATGAATAAATTAATTCTGATTGAATTTATTAATTAAATTAATTACATGATTTAGTTAATTAAAGGAGAATTACTATAAATCCTTTAACATCCAAATCTATACTTTGTACCATGGAAAATAACAAAGACCTTCCACTGAATTTTCTGTTGACGCTCGATGTACTGTCTGGTTCATGAACGACTAACTCCAATGAATGTTCTTCATTTAGACTCTAAGATGTGGTTCTTTTTCTCTTCTCATTTCTCTTGATTATCCTTTGATAATTATGTTAATTCCAACTTAATTAACCTTTTAATTAATTTACATAATAAATTAATTCTGATAAAAATAATTCATCTAAGAAATCAACCAAATGATTTAATCAATCAAGAGGGAACACTTTCATGACAGCATAACCATTGTGGTCTTTCATGTCTTGATAAATCTAATCCTCCACAAAGATTATTCTTTAGCCAGTCTTGATAGTAAAACCTGTTGTGGAATAAAAACTAGGTTGTTAGATTGCGACTAGGGTTTGCTTATTATTTAATGCTAGGGTGCGTGAGCTTCGTGCTTTAATGGCTGCTCTCGTGCTCGTGGCTGAATCTGCCTTCACAAGATGCCTACGTACTTTGATGAATATCAAAGATCAAGCCAAAAAACGTAGTTCTAGGGTGAGGGGTCTGACCCTTTACATAGGCTGCAGGAGCCTCAGAATTATAGTAGGGTTAGGTGACTTAGTGGGCAAGTCAGCCTTGAGGAAGGTTCTAGACTCCTTCCCTGTAGGAGTCTGTTTCCTTGTATGACTATGTGCCTTGGAGGCTACTCTTTGGAAAGATAATATCCTTATTCGACTTGTACTTCCCAGCTGTTAATTAACCCTTAATATTTAATTAGGGTTTTGGGCCATCTGGAGGGCCCCACGTTTGGACCATACTGGGTCTAATTAATGTCACATTAAATGTGTCATTAGGGCTTACTTTTAGCCCATATCATTTGCCCCCCAACTTCTAGGAAAACTGATCAGGTTTTCCTTGAAGTTTCAACAGTCTTTTCTGAGACTTGGGTCAGGGTTTATAATCGTACACTAGTGTTTCACGAATATCATCTTTTGTAAAGTGTGGAGCGGCCTACACATTTACGACGATTTGCCTTATTCGAGGCTAAGCAGTTAATTTCTTGTAACTTTTGTTACTGAATTATTGCCTCTTTCATATGAAGGAATCATCCATAGTACTTCCCGTATCATATTTTTATAGAGTTGTACAGTACCCACAGGTATTTTCAAAAAATTAATTTTTAGTATCAATTTTTGACCAAGATTTACTTATTTCGACCAAGATTTTCGACCAGGATTCTGGTTGAAGTAAGCATCTAAATATCTTTTGATCGAAGGCTTTTTCGACCAGGATTCTAGGTCATTTCGACCAGGATTCTGATCGAATTAAGCGTCCAAATTTCTTCTCGTCGAACACATTTTCGATCAGGATTCTTGGTCATTTCGACTAGGATTCTGATCGAATTAAGCGTCCAAATTTCTTCTCGTCGAACACATTTTCGATCAGGATTCTTGGTCATTTCGACCAGGATTCTGATCGAATTAAGCGTCCAAATTTCTTCTCGCCAAACACATTTTCGATCAGGATTCTTGGTCATTTCGACCAGGATTCTGATCGAATTAAGCATCCAAATTTGTTCTCGTCGAACACATTTTCGATCAGGATTCTTGGTCATTTCGACCAAAATTCTGATCGATATCCAGACCTTCTTGGCTGGTGGGCCTGCTTTATTTCCATAATATTTTTCAAAATATCTCTGATTTTTCTTGCAAAATATCTTAGATATTTTTTGTGGAACATTTCAGAATTGGGCCTTTTCAAATTGGGCCAACTTCATGGGCCTTTAGCAGGTCAATTCTATCATTTTGACTGGTCATTGTAGGTTTTTTGACTGTTTGCAAGTATTTCAACCAGTTAAAAGAGTGGAGAGTTCACTTCTCACACTCTCATTTCTACTCACACTTCTCTCACTTTTAGCTAGTAATTTTCTCTCAAGTTTCCGTCGAAGTTTTCTCGACTAATTCCGACCTTCTTCTCCGGTCGTCTTCTCCGTTTTAAGTCGAAGATCTCAAGCTGTCATCAATGGCAGACAAAGCTCGGCTAATAATTTTCTCCTTGAATGAACGAGCAGATGACTACCCCTCCTTAGCCGAGTTAGATGCATATGATTGTTGTAATACATATCACGATACTGATGAAATTATTAGATATAGTAAGTTATATAAAATTAGAAAACCTTATAAACTTGTCCCAGCTGGGCCAGTTGACAGACCTTGTCATTGGAGGCCCAATGCTTTGTGTATCTATAGGGAGTCTTTATTAGCTGGCCTCCGTTTCCCTTTTCATGAGTTCATCCCCCGCCTTTTAGCTGACATTCAGTGCAGCCCTTGTCAACTACCCCCAAACGCATGGAGAATAATCCTGTGTTTTATGGTTTTGTGCCTAAAGCAAAACCTTCCTTTATCTGTTGCCCTTTTTCGCAAAATTTTCCAAATTTACAACAGCCCTGCTATATATTCTGGTTGGGTATATATCAAACTTCGCCCCAAAGTCCCCCTATCTTTAATGGTAAATCAGTACGAGACAACAACCCTGGCTGGAAGAAAGAGTTTGCTTATCTTGAGTGGGAGGGAGGTGATTGGGGTACTCTCTTTAGAAAAACCTTTTCGAAGGTTTCAGATGGGAATGCTAAGGGGATCACCCTTAGTACCGAGGATCAAGCTGCTTTTGACACTTGGTATGTCTATAACTTGCCAAAGCCTCATAAACGAAGAATCTCTGAGGGCAGTAGGCCTCTCACAAGTTTCTGAACGGGGTAATTTTCTTTCTTGTCTTTGTTTTTTCTATTTTCATACTTGACTTATTCAATTATGTTTCTATTCATGTCATTTCAGTTGCAAAGATGCTTGTGGAAGCTTCCCCTTATCCTGATAACGAAACTTCCAGGATGGCCCGAGCAAAGAGGAATGCCGATCCTCGAGAGAAAGGATCTGAACCCTGGTTCTTACGTGCTCACAAGGTTTAAAAAGTGGACCTTAGATTTGGTGATATAGCTGACTTGGAGGGGAGCTCTCAAGTCAACATCCAATCTGCTATTTTTAGGCCCTCATGGGGCTTCAGGAAGCGGGACTCTGTCGTGGGGTCGACCAAGCATGCCATGGATTGGTCATTGAATTCTATCACCCCACCAGACTACAAAGATTTAGTCATGAACGGAGGTATTGGGGAGTCAGAAGCACTCGGCTGTCAAGCTCTAGCTGCTGTAAGTCTCAAACTTTATTTTTCCAAAACTTTCTAATTCTTTGTTTTATTCTTGTGTTACCACTCTGCTATTTTTGTACAGGCTAACGTCCATTTCCAAAGCTTACTTCACCAAGCCAAGGCTTGGAAGGAAAAGGCCAAGGGATTTGAGACTGAGTCCCAGAAGAGGAGTCTGCACATCCATCAGCTAGAGGAGCAGCTGAAAAAGAAGGATGAGGAGTTTGTTGGTGCTCAGGCAGAGCTGGTGGCATTGAAGGACGACAAGGAAAAGGTGATTGATGACTACTTGGATTCAGCTGAGTACAAGAGTCTTATGGATCAGCATGATGAGATTCTGTTTCCTGTTCAGTTTACTGACGGTTGGAACTAGGCTGTTGCAGCGGTTCTTAGACAGCATCCAGGCTTATTCTTACCTTCTGCCTTTCCAAGCCCTCATCTTCCTAGCACATTAGTTGCTGAACCAGGTTCTAGTGATGAGCTGTTTGGGGAGGATGATACTCTGGTCAGAGAGCATGCTGCTACTACTACTTTAGATCCTGAACAGTCCCTTGTTAGGGATGGAGATGCCGATTCTGCTGCAGATGATGCTGACCAGTTCTGTGATTCTCCTGCCAAGGAGGCCTCTAAGGCCCCTTGAACTTATTTATCTATCTTTTGTTTCTGTACTTGACTTGTAGCCTACGGGCTTTTATCCATGTAACTTTTTAACTTAACTATTTATGTAGTTGGCTTCTTTTGCTTTCGTTTTCTTGCCTTTGCTTATAGTCTGTTTTAATTTAGAGTTCTTTAGGTATTTAGCCTCTTGGCTTTGTACCAAACTCGTGAATTAATTCATCATTTGTTTTACGTGTTTATAATAACAAAACAAAAGAAGTAACTCAGAGAAAAAGCAAAACAAACTTCATTAAGCTGTCAAAGAATACTGATAAAATGGGCTCGACCCTTACATAGATACTCTATCTCCTACTGGGAGCAACTTTCTCTGTAATGGTTTCATTCGAACCTTATTTCTATTCATAATATATAAAATACCAAATCTTTAAATATAATAAGTCTTGAGGTTCACTGCAAGCCAAGTTCGGGGCACCTCAACCCCGTCCAAGGTTTCCAACTTGTAAGATCCTCGTCCTAACACCTTCCTAACTCGATATGGTCCTTCCCAGTTTGGGGCTAGCTTGCCTTTCTGGCCAACTCTTGAGGCTTCTATCTTCCTTAGAACCAAGTCACCTTGTCGAAAGAACATCTCCTTAACCCTTTGGTTGTAGTGGAAGGATGCTCTCTTCTGATGTTCTGTATTCCTGGCATTTGCTTCATCCCTGACCTCGTCAATCAGATCAAGGGCTAGTCTCATGCTTTCTTCATTATTCTCTAGTTCATATGCCTCAACGCGAGGTGATGCATGTATAATCTCCAGGGGCACCACTGCCTCAGCTCCATAAGCCAACAAGAAATGGGTTTCTCCAGTTGTCACTTTGTAGGTAGTACGATACGCCCAAATTATAGGCAGTAACTCATCCACCCAAGTATTTCTTGAGCGTTCGACCCTCTTCTTTAGTCCATCAAGGATAATCCAATTGGCTACCTCAGCCTGTCCATTAGCTTGCGGGTGTGCTAATGAAGTAAAACGAAGCTTAATAGCATTTTCCTCACAGTACTTCTTAAACTCTTCATTGTTGAATTGTGTCCCATTATCCGTAACAAAGATTCGGGGAATCCCGTATCTACAGATGATGTTCTCCCAAAAGAACTGGGCAACTTGTTTGGTGGTTATCTTGGCTAAAGGCTTAGCCTCGATCCACTTGGTGAAGTAGTCGATGGACACTATCAAGAACTTCCTTTGTGCTGAAGCTACAGGGAAAGGGCCGAGTATGTCCATTCCCCACATTGCAAACGGGATGGGAGAGTTAACTGATGTTAACCTCTCAAGCGGCTGCCTTACAATTGGAGCATGCTTTTGGCATCTCTCACACCTCTTAACATAATCCTGAGCATCAGCCAACATCTCTGGCCAGTAGAATTCCAAACAAGTAATCTTGTGAGCTAGGTCTCTGCCCCCCAAGTGTTGTCCACAGATCCCTCCATGAACTTCCTCTAATGATTCCTTTGCCTCCTAGGGCCTTAAATACTTCAAGTATTGGATGACAAACGACCTCTTATAAAGGATGCCTTCAATTAAGGCATATCTTAATGCTCTCACTGACAGTTTCCGTGCCTTTAAAGCATTGTCAGGGAGCCATCCGGTTTTAAAGTGAGCTTTGATAGGATCTATCCAACAGCCCCCTATATCAATCGGTGCCACCAATTTCGAGTTGACGGTCGGGGCACCAATTTCGAGTTGACGGTCGGGGCCTTCAAGACCTGGAAGTAAACACTCTCTGCATAATTCTCTATCTCAGAAGAAGCGAACTTGGACAGGGCATCGGCCTTAACATTCTCTTCTCTCGGAATATGCTCAACATAGCACTCCTCAAACTGAGTCATAACGGCTTTCACGACTCTCAGGTATTTCGCCATAGTTTCATTCTTAGCTTCAAACTCACCATTCACTTACGACACTATAAGCCTTGAGTCTCCACAAACTTTGAGATTCTTAACCCTCATGATTCTGGCCAAACCCAAACCAGCTATCAATGCCTCATACTCTACTTTGTTGTTGGTAGTAGGAAAGTCCAACTTCAAAGCGTACTCAATTGTGAACCCATCGGGGCTTTGCAAAACCAAACCTGCACCACTAGATTTTGTTTTTGATGCTCCATCAAAATAGAGCACCAAATATTCCTTCAGATCATGTACAAGTTCCTCTTCTTTTTCCTCCTTCCCAGGGGTAGTCACTATCTCTTGCCCCCCGACTTCTTGGTTATTAATGGTGCATTAAACCATGAAGTCAGCCAATGCCTGAGCCTTAATGGTTGTTCGAGGCTTATATTTGATATCAAACTCTCCTAACTCAATCGCCCACTTGATTAGCCTTCCACTGGCCTTAGGGCTATGCAATATGTTCCTCAATTGCTGGTCTGTCAAAACTTGAATCTTATGTGCCTTAAAGTAAGGTCGCAACTTCCTCGAGGGTGTCACCAATGCCAAAGCAAACTTCTCAATGGGTGAGTAATTCAACTCAGCCCCATGCAACACCTTGCTCACGTAGTAGATAGGTTTCTGAATTTTCTTCTCTTCTCGAATGAGGATAGCACTCAATGCTTGTTCAGATACTGCCAGGTATAGGTAGAGAGTCTCTCCGGGACTAGGCTTGGCCAACAGTGGGGCTTCAGCCATGTACTTCTTCAGCTGTTCGAAGGCCTCTTGGCTTTCAGGAGTCCACTCAAAATTTTTCACCTTTTTCAACGCTTGAAAGAAAGGCAAGCACTTGTCACCAGATTTGGAGATGAATCTCCCCAGGGTTGCAACTCGGCCTGTTAACTTCTGTACATCTCGTATAAAACGGGGTGGTTCCCTGTCCAGTATTGCTTTGATCTTGTCAGGGTTGGCCTCTATACGTCTCTTCGAAACCATCAATCCCAAAAAATTTCCTGATCCAACTCCAAAAGCACACTTGGCTGGATTCAACATCATCTTGTGGTACCTCAGCACTTCGAATGCCTTTCTGAGGTGCTTAATGTGGTCTGCCTTGCACAGGCTCTTGACTAACATGTCATCAACATAGACCTTCAAGGTTTTCCCAATCAGATGGGCGAATATCTTATTCACCAGTCGTTGGTAAGTAGCTCCTGCATTCTTCAGTCCAAAAGCCATAACAAGATAGCAAAAAACTCCAAAGTCAGTTATGAAAGATACCTTTGGGATGTCATCCTTGTGCATCTTAATCTGACTGTAGCCGCTAAACCCGTCCATGAAGCTCAACATCTCATGTCCAGCTGTGGCATCTATCAACATGTCTATCCTCGGCAGGGAAAATAATCCTTTGGACGTGCGTCACTCTAATCGGTAAAGTCTATACACATCCTTCACTTCCCATTCACCTTCTTGACCATCACAAGGTTAGCTAACCATTCGGGAAACTGAATCTCTTCAATAAACCCAGCCTCTAAGAGCTTATCAACCTCTTGCTTAATAGCCTCTTGCCTTTTAGGAGCAAAATTTCTCTTCTTCTGTTTTATCTTCTTCCGTTCAGGATCAACATTCAACTTATGAGTTATGAGTTGGGGATCAATCCCTCGCATATCAACAGCAGTCCAAGCAAACACATCGTTGTTCTCTTACAAGAATGCCGTCAACTTACCCTTCAAGGGTTCCTTCAGAGAAGCTCCTATGTAAGTAACTTTCTCAGGGTCGCCCACCTCTAGAGTTATGGGGATCAACTCCTCTGCAGGCTTCCCTCGGTGTTCATCATCACCACAGACATCCATGTCTTCAATTGGGAGTACCTGGCCCCGACTCTATCAGCTCTTAAAGCAGATACATAACAACTTCTTGCCATCTTCTGGTCACATTTTTGTTCTCCAACACCATTTCGAGTTGGAAACTTAATCTTCATGCGGTAAGTGGAGGCAACAGTCTTGAATGCATGAAGTCCGGTCCTTCCTAGAATTGCGTTATAGGTTGAGGCCACCTTAATCACCAGAAAATTCAACATCTGAGTAGCTTCCCTAGGTTCCTGCCCAATCGTCATGGGCAATTGGATAGTTCCCTCAACCGTGGATTCAACTCCATAATATCCATAAATCGACATATTTATCGGGGTTAACTGAGAGTCAGTATACCCCATTTTCACGAATGCGTCATGAAACAAAATATTAACAGAAGCTCCATTGTCTATCAAGACTCGCTTTACTTCTGAGTTTCCAATCACATGGGTTATGACCAACGGGTCGTCGTGGGGGAACTTCACCCCTTCAAGGTCTGAGTCGTCAAAACCAATTTTTACTTCTGTCTTAGCATGCTTTGGGGCCTCTCCTACAATGTTCATCATTTCTCTAGAATAGGCCTTTCGTGAATTTCGAGTTGTGTCGGCCGCCGTTGGACCTCCCCAAATCATGTTGATAACTGGCCCTCGGGGCTGTGTGCTACGATCACGATCATTATTTCTTCTATCACTGTCTCTCCTGTCGTAATCCCTTCTTTGGGTTCCATGACCTTCTCCTTTATTGAATTTATTTAGCTTTCCTTTATGGATTAAGAACTCAATCTCGTCCTTCAACTGTCTGCAATCATCCATATCATGTCCCACATCCTTGTGGAACCTACAGTATAGATCCTTGTCTCTCTTCTCGGGGTCTCCCCTAAGTGGTTTCGGCCATCGAAAGTCCTTATCCTTCTCGATATCCAATAAGATCTGGCTTCTTGGGGCATTCAACTTTGCATAGTCAAAAAACCTTGGTCCCAAACTCTTTTTCGGTGGTGAATCAGAGTCCTTGCTAGTTCGGGGATACTTGTCCCTAGCATCGTACTCCTGCTCTTGCTTTCGCTTCTTTGTATCATTGTTACCCCGACCATTGCTTACCGTGATCTCCTTCTTTATACTATCCTCAGCCTTGATATACTTGTCAGCCCTTCGCTGAAGCTCAGCTATATTTTCGGGAGGATGCTTTGCCAATGACCTTTTAAAGTACAGGTTAGTGGTGCCATGCTCCAGGGATACCATGGCTATCTTATTCTCCAAATCAGTGATGTTCAACGTCTCCTTAGTGAACCTCTTAAGGTAGTCTCTCAGATTCTCATTCTTCCCTTGCACCACATACATAAGAGATGCAGAACTTTTCTCATGCACTCTTCCGCTGATAAACTGACAAACAAAGGCATCACTTAACTCCTTGAAAGAGCCAATTGAGTTTGCAGGCAACCGGCGGTACCATCTTTGAGTCATACCCGACAGGGTTTGAGGGAACGCCCTACACATTAAGGCATCACTTGCAGGCTGTAGCAAAAGTGCGTTCGAAAACGTCTTGACATGATTTGCAGGGTCACCCGTTCCATCATAAGCCTTAGTCGTCGGCATCTTGAACTTCTTTGAGATACGAGCATTCATCACCTCCTCAGTAAATGGGGGTGTGGGATCATAAGGATCCCCAAGTGGCATCAGATCCTTGGGGTTGCTCCTGGGGGTTTCCACCCTTGTTGTTCTTCCAGTTGGGGCATCAGCCCTTCTTTGCCTCCTTGAAGACCTCTCTAAGTCTATAATGGGTATTGGTCCCGAGGTTGGAGGAGGTTGAGTTTGATTCAACCTAGCTTGTTCTAATGTGATGTCTTCCTTTATCCTTAAAATCTCGGCCTCATGAGCCTTGATTCTCTCAGCATCTATCAAAGGAGGTCCATCATAAATAGTTTGTGTTCTCCTTCTTGGCTCTCTGCTAGCACGTCGCTTCCTCAGGGCTTCATCACGATCATCATCATCAGACGATTAATCATCAGTATATGGGCTGGAGTAGTCATAGTACTCCCGATCTCGGATCTGTAAGGCGTGACCACTAGGTCCAGGACCTTGAGTAATTGGAGGGTAGTTAGGTAGACCATACATCGGGTTGGTATTCATGGGGAGATCCGTAGTATGGATCTGTACCCCCGGTGGTAACGGGAGATTAGGATTAACTAGAGGAGAAACCATCGTCTGGAGAGAGCTGGTTTCTTGGCCTGGGTAGACGACCATGGGTAATGTTCTCTCAACATGGGGATTCGTCCCTGGAGGTTGAGAAACATGAGTTTGAGTGATCGCCCCTGTTGTTGGGGGTACCTGCTCAGTGACAGGCGGAGTAGAGCTTAGAGGCAAGGCCTTAGTAGAGGTTGGTGTTGTTCTTCGTGTGTTCACCATGGTTGATGTTGTTTTCCAACAGACGGCGCCAAATGTTGTGGAATAAAAACTAGGTTGTTAGATTGCGACTAGGGTTTGCTTGTATTTAATGCTAGGTTACGTGAGCTTCGTGCTTTAATGGCTGCTCTCGTGCTCGTGGCTTAATCTGCCTTCACAAGATGCCTACGTACTTTGATGAATATCAAAGATCAAGCCAAAAAACGTAGTTCTAGGGTGAGGGGTCTGACCCTTTATATAGGTTGCAGGAGCCTCAGAATTATAGTAGGGTTAGGTGACTTAGTGGGCAAGTCAGCCTTGAGGAAGGTTCTAGACTCCTTCCTTGTAGGAGTCTGTTTCCTTGTATGACTTTGTGCCTTGGAGGCTACTCTTTGGAGAGATAATATCCTTATTCGACTTGTACTTCCCAGCTGTTAATTAATCCTTAATATTAATTATGAAATTAATATTTAATTAGGGTTTTGGGCCATCTGGAGGGCCCCACGTTTGGACCATACTGGGTCTAATTAATGCCACATTAAATGTGTCATTAGGGCTTACTTTTAGCTCATATCAAAACCATTGTGGTTAATTAAGTTTGAACTTCTGTTGCTTGCACAATGATTTTCTCTTCATACTAGTCTTGATAACTTGAACCACTGAATTGAATGAAGAAACTACCACTGCATGATATTGACACTCGATGCACGGTCTGGTTCATGAGTGACTGGTTCATGAGTGACTAACTGCAATGATCGTTCTTCATATCTTGACTTTAAAGCTGTGGTTCCTGTCATCCTTTTCTTCACTCTTTATTCAAGCCTTTATAACCTGTATTATGTCATCGTAGGAGCCTCTTGTCACTATAAATAGAACCCACTATCTTGATTACTCCACTGATACTTGATCAACTGAATGAACTTCTTCAAGTGTAGTATAACTCAAAATGGTAGATTGACTTTGTCTTCTTTCTCTTGAGAGTTAAGCATTTGAGATCCCTGTGACAGTACATATACTATTTACTATTACATTCTTGTTTGAGTTGAGTGAATTCCTCGATGGTTACAAATAGGGTAAACATATGACTTTCATCATGACAAACACAAAACCCATTATTATATATATTTGTTACGACTGTATTTCGCCGGACCTTAGTTCGGTCGGACCTGCAAATGAGAAGAATGCGAGGGTTTGGCCCCCCGATTCACCTCCGGTGTGAGAATAAGTTAGTCGGTTTTTGATGAGTAATATTGAACGTAGAGAGTTTGTGTTGTGTGTAATTGTGTATGAAAAAAGAGAGAATGAACCTGACTTAAACATATTCTTTTTCCTCCAGGCGGTTACCCGAAGAGTGGGCGTCGTGTGCCGATGTGTCCCACGTTCGCAGGAGAGTGAACTGTATGACCGTTTTTGATATCTGGGCCGGATGAAGGTGGGCCTCCATTCGGTTTGATGATGCTTGATTGTTGGTTCGGCCCATTAAGGGTATGGGCCTCTAACATGTCCCTGGGCTTCGTTCGGAGTAATCCTCAGGACGAAGGCCAAAGCCTAGGCCCATCTTCGGACGTTTCTTCTGGATAAGAATGGCGATGGACAAAGTCAGGACGTCTCTGGGGAGTCGTGTCCCTTTATTGATGACAGCTGTCAAATCTTGAGATCCATGCTTTAATCACCTCCGTTGAATTCGAAACGCTTCTTGTCCCCCAACGACGCGTCTCTTCTACTTAAACCTCTAAACCCTCTCATTTTCACCCTTACGCTTACAACTTTCCATTTCACAATCTTTAAAACAACAAGCAATTTCTCTAGGAACTTTTCGCGAGCAAGGATTGGAAACGCTGGTTCATCCTCAACCACTAGTAGTTCTCCGATTCCGGTGGCATCCCGTCTTCAACAGGAATACCCTCAAGAACTCGATCTCATCACCCATTGGCAAACAAGTAAGTTCCCATTTCGCTTAATAATATATGTGTGCTTGTCTTTTTTGTATCTGTTTTCCTGCTGTTGTAACTCTACATTTTACGTTCGTATGTATATATCTGTTTGTAAGTATGTAAAGTTACCTGTGTTCCTTAGGTAGAAATTAGGCGTGTCTTTATGTCCCTTTTCCGGGGATTTTGGGTCTTGTCTGAAAGTTTTCTGGGCAAGAACATCTTTCGGGATCTTCAAGCCTCAAGAACCCTCTTCGGACGGTCCCGATCCCCTTTAGTTTTAGACCCTTTTTCACTTGTCCCTCCCTGAGGTATTTAGGGTTTCCCCGACCGACCTTGGCCCGCTGTACTCGGCCTGTTTTCTTTTTCTATCTCCCTTCTTTATTCTATCCGAGTACAAGGCTAATGTCTCTTCATTTCCGAATGCAGGGACATGGATCGGTCATCCGAAGGTGCAGGCCCTTCGGCCCCTTCTCCTCTTACCAACGCCACCCTTTATCCTGCGGCGAATCTTCGGACTGTACTTGACGAAGAAAAGCTAACTCCATTCGCCGACACCTACAGCATTCACAAACAACATTGGTTTGTGTACGCCCCTAGGAAAAAAGTGAGGATTTACGATAACCCTCCCGTTCCCGAAACTTGCGGGGGCGTATGCACGGGCATCTCTGAAGCTGCTTTCAAATGTGGGTTTCGAGTGCCGATTCTGCCCATTCTGAAGAAGCTGCTGAAAGAGATGGGTATTGCCTTAGGCTAGCTCGACCCGAATAGCTTCATATATGTAAATGTTTTTCAAGCTCGCTGCTTGGCTGCCAAGGTTCACCCTCGAACTTCCTTGTTCTGGCATCACTATGACTTTCACCATAATTCAAAGAGCTATGGCTTTTATACGATCGCCCGCCGCACTAACCGAGCAGATTGGGCCCGGACCAATTCGAACAACAAGGGGTCCCATGACAGATGGTTCTTTCTTTCTGGGCCCAAGATCGCTAAGTACTCGGTATGGAGGGACGTCGATCCGGCGAAGCAGGTAATCATGCTCTCACTCCTAGAGTCGGAGAAGCACGATTATAAATTACTTTGCGATCTGGAGATGGAAAAAGTTCCTGTATCCCTCAGTCGGGACAAAGATTGGTTGTTCTCCCTCTGGGGTAACGGTAACATTTGCTTTCCTTGTACTTCTGTAAATGTGTGCACTAGTTTGGCTATTGTAAATATATGTTTCGGTCGGTGTCCGATCACTATTATCACGACTTTAACATTTGCTTTTCTTGTGCAGTGTCTTCCCGTGAGGAGCTTGTCGAGAGAAGGCGACAGAAGCACGCCGCAATGGAGGCGGCCGCTGCTGCTAAGGCTGTTGCAGATAAGGCCAACGCCTCTATTCCTGATGCCGATGATGGGGGGAGGTCAGCCTCCAACGGAAAGAAGATAATGTGGTCGGTACGCCACCGGTCACTTCTCCTTCACGGGACTTGGAGATAAGTGAGACTGACCTGGCCTCCCCGACCGACTCTAGGAAGAGGGGCAGACTGAATAAGGCAGGGCTGAAGGTATATGCCCCTCAGTGGGGGGTCTTGGAGACTGATAAGATAATTGTCCCTGCTCCGCAGTCGTCTACTGTCGTCGATCCCGATCTTTGCCGGGGTCTCATCCTGTCGACCGATAGGCCGACATTTGCCCAGGCGGATGACCTTGAAGCTTGCACTGAGATGCTGGCCTTGCTCTCCATGGTGATATCCTTTTCTTCTTGTTGTTATCCATTTTACTTTCCTTCAACATTTAATCCTTTTCCCATGTGTGTTTTCAGGGTGTTTCCTGGTCGGCTATTGTTACCGAACGGATGGAGGGAATACAGGCTAAGCTGAAGGGGATCGACCGGCTGGAGGTTCGCGCGGTCAAAGCTAAAGAAAGCCTTCGGACTTCTACCTCTGAGCTGGAGAGGGTGACCGGTCAGGCTAACTCTCTGAAGACCGAGAATGAGGCTTTGAAGGCGAAGTTGGAGGAGATCGATGTCTTGAAAAAGCGCATCGATTGGAGGAACCAGCAGCTTAAAGCTTCAAGGAAATCCATCCGGAAGCTGAAGAAGACCCTCGACCTTACCAAAGAGAGGTGCTACCAAATGGGTTACGAAGATGCCGTGCTGAAGGCTCATGAATCGAGCTTCGACCACACCAAGCTGCTGGACAACACCATGACGGATCCAGTCGGTCGAACCGATATAGATGGGCCTTTGGTGGTCTCTTCGGGTGAAGATGAGGAGCTTTCTGACTGTTGATTTTTACATTCTGTTGTATTTAACTCTGCCTTCGGGCTTTAAATTTGTGCCTTTGGGCTTTTGTAATATTTAACTTTGCCTCCGGGCGTTCATAATTTGCCTTCGCCAACTTACCGCTTAATAGCTTATGCATTTTCGTTTCTTTATTTTGCCTTAGCATAATTTCAGTTTTATGCATCTTCGGTCGTTTTGTTTTGCCTTAGCATAACATTTGTTTTATGTATTTTCGGCTTTTGCCTAACATAATTCTTCTTATGTTTTATGCGTCTTCGGCTTGAATTTGCCTTAGCATAATTAATCTTAACTTCATGCATTTTTGGCTTCGGCCTAGCATGTTGTGCGTCTTCGGTCGTAACCTAGCTGACCCCAGTTTTAAGGGGTTTTGTAATTGATTGAGGCCCGTTCGGTTGGTTGAAAATTTCATCCTCCCGGCCTTAATTAATGCCAAAGCAACTTAAATACTAAGACATTTTTGTAAGGGTCCAAATTTCATTCGGTCGGCCCCAAATTTGGACTCGTCAAGTATATATAACTTAACTCGTGATATCCTTGAACACTAAAAATAAGTTAAGTGGCGCATGTTTTACTCGGTCGGCCCCAAACATGGGTCTATTAAGCTTAATATTGTGTACTTAGCTTTTTGGCTACAAATGTACTTAGCTTAACAATAATGGATAAAAAATGGAGCAAAACAATCTTTTCATTAATCATGCAACTCTTACATAGATTTGATTACAGATTGATGCTAGCTTAGGGAATTCAGGATAAAGTTGCATAAGACAAAATACTGAAGTAAAAAGCAATAAAATTTGTCCAGTAGGCTTACTGGTAAAAACGGCGAAGGCGAGCGGCATGCCAGGTGTTTTTGATCGGGCTGCCGTCCGGATGAGCCAATTTGTAAGTGCCCGATCGGACCACTTCAATTACCACGTATGGACCTTCCCAGTTGGGCATAAGCTTTCCTTTTTTAGCTGGCATGGAGGTGGCTAACTCCCGAAGCACTAAGTCCCCGATTCGGAACGATCTCTTCTTCACCCCCGAATCATAGTACTGGGCTGCCTGCAATTGGTACCTTAAGTTTCTTTGGTGGGCAGCCTCTCTTTCTTCTTCCAGTAAGTCCACATTCGCTCGGAGTCCGAACTCATTTGTTTCCACGTTAAACACTTCTGTTCGGTAAGACTCTAAACCAACTTCAACAGGTAGAAGGGCATCCGTCCCGAAGGCCAGTTTGAAAGGCGTTTCTCCGGTTGAAGATCTTGTAGTGGTTCGGTAAGCCCATAGGACCCATGGTAGTTCTTCAGCCCAAAGTCCCTTAGCTTCACCTAGCCTTTTCTTGATTCCATCAAAAATAATTTTGTTGGCCGCCTCGATCGCCCCATTTCCCTGGGGATGCCCCATCGATTGGAGGAACCAGCAGCTTAAAGCTTCAAGGAAATCCATCCGGAAGCTGAAGAAGACCCTCGACCTTACCGAAGAGAGGTGCTACCAAATGGGTTACGAAGATGCCGTGCTGAAGGCTCATGAATTGAGCTTCGACCACACCAAGCTGCTGGACAACACCATGACGGATCCAGTCGGTCGAACCGATATAGATGGGCCTTTGGTGGTCTCTTCGGGTGAAGATGAGGAGCTTTCTGACTGTTGATTTTTACATTCTGTTGTATTTAACTCTGCCTTCGGGCTTTCAATTTGTGCCTTTGGGCTTTTGTAATATTTAACTTTGCCTCCGGGCGTTCATAATTTGCCTTCACCAACTTACCGCTTAATAGCTTATGCATTTTCGTTTCTTTATTTTGCCTTAGCATAATTTCAGTTTTATGCATCTTCGGTCGTTTTGTTTTGCCTTAGCATAACATTTGTTTTATGTATTTTCGGCTTTTGCCTAACATAATTCTTCTTATGTTTTATGCGTCTTCGGCTTGAATTTGCCTTAGCATAATTAATCTTAACTTCATGCATTTTTGGCTTCGGCCTAGCATGTTGTGCGTCTTCGGTCGTAACCTAGTTGACCCCAGTTTTAAGGGGTTTTGTAATTGATTGAGGCCCGTTCGGTTGGTTGAAAATTTCATCCTCCCGGCCTTAATTAATGCCAAAGCAACTTAAATACTAAGACATTTTTGTAAGGGTCCAAATTTCATTCGGTCGGCCCCAAATTTGGACTCGTCAAGTATATGTAACTTAACTCGTGATATCCTTGAACACTAAAAATAAGTTAAGTGGCGCATGTTTTACTCGGTCGGCCCCAAACATGGGTCTATTAAGCTTAATATTGTGTACTTAGCTTTTTGGCTACAAATGTACTTAGCTTAACAATAATGGATAAAAAATGGAGCAAAACAATCTTTTCATTAATCATGCAACTCTTACATAGATTTGATTACAGATTGATGCTAGCTTAGGGAATTCAGGATAAAGTTGCATAAGACAAAATACTGAAGTAAAAAGCAATAAAATTTGTCCAGTAGGCTTACTGGTAAAAACGGCGAAGGTGAGCGGCATGCCAGGTGTTTTTGATCGGGCTGCCGTCCGGATGAGCCAATTTGTAAGTGCCCGATCGGACCACTTCAATTACCACATATGGACCTTCCCAGTTGGGCATAAGCTTTCCTTTTTTAGCTGGCATGGAGGTGGCTAACTCCCGAAGCACTAAGTCCCCGATTCGGAACGATCTCTTCTTCACCCCCGAATCATAGTACTGGGCTGCCTGCAATTGGTACCTTAAGTTTCTTTGGTGGGCAGCCTCTCTTTCTTCTTCCAGTAAGTCCACATTCGCTCGGAGTCCGAACTCATTTGTTTCCACGTTAAACACTTCTGTTCGGTAAGACTCTAAACCAACTTCAACAGGTAGAAGGGCATCCGTCCCGAAGGCCAGTTTGAAAGGCGTTTCTCCGGTTGAAGATCTTGTAGTGGTTCGGTAAGCCCATAAGACCCATGGTAGTTCTTCCGCCCAAAGTCCCTTAGCTTCACCTAGCCTTTTCTTGATTCCATCAAAAATAATTTTGTTGGCCGCCTCGATCGCCCCATTTCCCTGGGGATGCCCTACAGAACTGAACTTCTGTTTGATCCCGAATTGAGCCAGGAATTTTCTGAACTTGCTCCCAATGAATTGAGTACCGTTATCGGACACACACACCATAGGAATTCCAAACCTCAAGATGACCTGTTCCCACATGAATTTCTTCGCGGCCTCTTCGGTAATGGCCGAAAGGGGTTTTGCTTCTATCCACTTAGTCATATAGTCGATCGCCACAATACAGTACTTCGCTTGCTTAGTGCTGGTGGGTAGGATCCCCACGATATCAACCGCCCACATAGCAAATGGAATCGGGCTAAGGACTGAAGACATTTCTTCGGGTGGTTATTTTGGTAGTGTGCTGAAAAGTTGGCACTGTCTACACTTCTTGGCATATTTGGATGCATCTTCTTTCATCTTTTGCCAGAAAAACCCTTGCCTGAGAATTTTGAAGGCTAACGATCTTCCTACCAAATGCTCTCCACAAATTCCTTCGTGAACCGTCTCCAAGGCTAGTTGTTGTTCAGCTTGGTCTAAGCACCTAAGTAGTGGTTGGCTTGCTGATCGTCTAAACAAGCGACCCCCGACCAGAGTGTAATTTCCCGACCGATACTTCACCTTCTGTGCTTCCCTTCGGTCAAGTGGTAGGGTACCTTTCTCCAAGAATGCCCTGATGGGAGTCATCCAGTTGACCCCTTGATGAATTTCCATGCACTGCTTCTTGTCTATCGAAGGCGTCTTTACTTCGGTCAGATAGATGGACCCATTTAGGTTCTGGGTTTCTACCGAAGCTAGCCTTGAGAGGGCGTCTGCCCGACTGTTGTTTTCTCTAGCTACTTGAGTTAACTCAAAAGTTTCAAACATCAAATATTGTTCGCGTACCTTGAGGGTGTAGGCCTTTGTTCGGGGATCCTTTTGTCCATACTCCCCTGAAAACTATTTTACCAACCAACATTGAGTCGCTGAATACCCTTAGGTGCCTAACTTCCAGGTTTTTTGCCAAGTCTAAACCTGCCAAAAGTGCTTCGTATTCGGCCTCATTGTTCGTCAACGGGAAAGTGAACCTGATAGCTTGACAAATCTCAAATCCTTTTGGGCTTGTTAGAATTAACCCTGCCCCGCACTTTTCCTTGGCGACCGACCCATCGATAAACAACTTCCATTTTCCCGGTGTCTGAATTATTTGCTCTTCCGGAGCCAAGTCGTTCAGCCCCGAGAAAGAGCATTCTACCATGAAATCCGCTAGTGCTTGGGCTTTGATCGAAGTCCTTGATGTATACTCCAAATCATGCTCCCCCAGTTCGATCGCCCAAGCAACTACTCTGCCCGATGCCTCTGGCCTTTGCAAGATTTTCTTTAACGGCTGATCGGTTACAACTTTTATCGTCCTTTCTTAGAAATAGTGCCTTAACTTTCTTGCGGCCATTACCAATCCATAGGCGAACTTCTCTGCATTCGGATATCTTGTTTCTGCATCTTTGAGAATATGAGAAACATAGAACACCGGATGTTGGTTCCCTTCGTGCTCTTTGACCAACACGGCTCCGAGGGTTCAGTCGTTCACAGCCAAGTACAGCTGCAAAGTTTCTTTCGGGTCGGGTCTCATTAAGAGTGGAGCTTTTACTAAGTACTCTTTAACCTCCTCGAATGCTTTCTGGAAATTCGGCCCCCACTCGAAATTCTTGGACCCCCGAAGTACTTCAAAGAATGGTAAGGCCTTTTCGGCCGATCTGGAAATGAACCTCCTCAGGGCTGCTAGCCGTCCGGTCAGCTTTTGAATGTCCCTGATCGTCTTCGGCGCTTCCATGTCGATGACTGCTTTAATCTTCTCTGGGTTTGCTTCAATTCCTCGGGCACTAACCATGTATCCCAGAAACTTCCCACTATTTACTCCGAACGTACATTTGTTCGGGTTGATCCTCATGTTGTTTCTCCTGAGTGTTTCCAAACACTCCCTCAGATCCTCGGCATGATCCCTGAAAAGGGATTTAACAATCATATCGTCCACGTAGCACTCCATGTTCCGACCGATCTGGGCTTTGAACACATTGTTGATCATCTTTTGAAATGTTGCCCCGGCGTTCTTCAGGCCGAAAGGCATCTTTATATAGGCGTAAGTGCCATTCGGTGTGATGAATGCTGTCTTTGGAATGTCCTCGGCATTCATGGCAATTTGGTGGTATCCTGAAAATGCATCTAGGAAACTGAGTATTTGATGCCCCGAAGTAGCATCTATCAGTTGATCAATATTCGGCAAGGGATAGTGGTCCTTCGGACAATGCTTATTCAAGTCTGTATAATCCACGCACATCCTCCATTTTCCATTTGACTTTTTAACAACCACAACGTTCGCCAACCAGTCGGGATAGTCGATCTCTTCAATGAACTTTGCTTCCAGCAATTTTTCCACTTCAGCTTGAATTACTTTCTGCCTTTCCATGGCGAAATTCCTCTTCTTTTGTCGTACGGGCTTGGCTTCGGGAGCTACATTTAGGCAATGTTTGGCCACCGCAGGGTCCAAACCTGGCATATCTTCGGGATTCCATGCAAATACGTCGTGGAATTCCCTAATGACCTTGATGACTTTCTCTTTTAATTCCGGCTCCATGCTCTTTCCAATTTGGATCATCTTTCCCGACTGACCCATGTACAGCTCTACTTCTTCGGTTTCGGCAGCCGGCTCAGCAATCGGGCTCGACAGGTCGGCACCAAATTTTTCCAACTCAATGTTCAGTAGTTGGTGGCTGCCCCCAGTGTCATTTTCTCCTCTTTTCCTTTTTCCAGCTTCATTCATTTCAGCGTCCCTATCTTTCTCTAGATCCTCCAACATGATAATTCGGGCGGCTTTTTGATCGCCCCTCATCTCTCCGACCCCATACTCGGTCGGGAACTTTAACTTGAGGTGGGGAATGGATGAAACAGCCTGAAAGAGTGACAAGGCTGGCCTCCCCAGGATCCCGTTATATGGGCTGTCCACCCGAACGACGTAGAACTTTGCTTCCTCAACCACAGTGTACGGAGCTTTGCCCAACAAAATATTCAGCGTGATCGTGCCCTCAATCGGTACAGGTTGATTGCCGAAGCCGTACAGTGGTGCCTCATGGCACGGCTCCAGCTGTTCACCACCCAAATTCATCTTGCAATACGTTCGGTGATACAATATGTTGACCAAACTTCCCTCATCGACCAACACTCTCCAAATCTTATTTTCCCCAATTACGGGGTTTATGACAAGAGAGTCTTCGTGTGGCCATATCACGTCTTCAAAATCATCTTCCGCGAATGATATCGGAAGTGCTTGCTTGGCGGCATTTGACTGGTAGAGATTGTAGATTTGCCTGGCATACTTCTTTCGGGCTGTTTTGCTGTCCCGATCGAGGATGGTTCCTCCGGATATAGTTCTGACTTCGCCCCGATATTTTTCTGAACCTTCGGCATCTCTATTGTCTCTCTTCTTTTCCTTATCGTCTAGCCTGTCCCACAGATCTCCCACGAACTTGGTCAGTTCCCCGTCTTTTATCATTTTCTCAATCAATTTCTTCAAGTGGTAACATTCATCAGTATTGTGACCTTTATCCCGATGATAGTCACAATATTTGTTGTCGCTTCTTCTATTTTCAGGGGTCTTTAACTTGGGTGGTCTAACGAACCCAGGTTTACCCTTTATCTCATGGAGAATCTTCGAGATAGGTGTGTTTAGTGGTGTGAACACAGTACTATCCCTATCTCTTCTTCGTTCGGCCCCTTTGTCGGGCCTCGTATCATTCAGTCGGCTTTTAATGTCACCACGGCCCCTTCTATCATCCCTTCTGTCGTCCTTTCTATCATCCCTTCTATCATACCTATCATTTTTCTTGCTCTCCTTGTAACCCCCGATGGATTCTAGCTTTCTTCTAATGGCCTCCCCCCTCAAATATATATCATTTAAAGATCTAGGAGGCATATCGTAAAGAGAAGATCGGAGCTTCTTACCTTTAACAGGGTCGAGGCCGGCCGCAAGGAATCCAGCTGCCTTGACTTTATCCAGGTTGGTAACCATACCGGCTTCTTCTTTGAACCTTGCTAAGTAGTCGCCCAAATCTTCATTCGGTCCCTGGCGGCAGTGGATCAGGGCTTCGGTATCCTTCTCTCTTCGACACAAGTGTGAGTATTGCCTCAAGAATTTCTTCTTCACCTGTTCATACGAGCCTATCGACCTAGGTCTTAATGACCTGTACCACATGGATGCATTCCCCTTAAGGTATGTCTTGAACATCTTGCAGAGCATCACATCACAGTGCCCCATCCCAGTCATGAGCGATTCATACTTCTCACAGTAATCTTCGGGGTCACCCTTTCCGTTAAACTCGTTCATCTTTGGAAACTGCCTTCCGGGAGGCGGTCGGAATTGTTCAACGTCTTCGGTCACCACTGGCTCGTGGCTGACTTTTCTCTCTCCAAACATGGCCTTCTCAATCCTTCGGATGCGATCATCCGTATGTGGACCATCTTCTTCCGAATCGGAGGAATAAACTACCTTTGACCAGGTTCTCCTAGAGTTTGATTCAGAGTCCCCTGACTCATCTTCATCATTTCTGGTTCTTAGCCTCTTGTCTCTTCGGTCGTCCAACTCCGTGTCTTCGGCTTCTAGAGCCTCGCGGAGTGCTTTCTCCTGTAACTTAATCTCTTCCCTTTGGAGCTTTAGGGCCTCCAGCCTCAACCGGTCGGCCTCCCTTTTCTTGGCCAGACATTCGGCCTCTTTATTGTTCTTTTCTTTCTCCACTTCCTTGCGCCTTCCCTTGGCCTTTTGCTCCTCCCGCCATTTCAGGAGCATCTCCCGTTGTTCTTCGGGAGACGGTATGTCCCCTTCTTCATCAAAGATCAGGAGCCTTGGGGTGATGGGAGGCGTGGTGCGATTGTTTCCGGCCACGGTGTTATCATCGGTTACTGGTATTTCGGTTTCGTTCGTCATGAATGACTGTAAATTTAACACAAAACGTATCTCTATGTTCCCACAGACGGCGCCAAATGTTACGACTGTATTTCGCCGGACCTTAGTTCGATCGTACCTGCAAATGAGAAGAATGCGAGGGTTTGGCCCCCCGATTCACCTCCGGTGTGAGAATAAGTTAGTCGGTTTTTGATGAGTAATATTGAACGTAGAGAGTTTGTGTTGTGTGCAATTGTGTATGAAAAAAGAGAGAATGAACCTGATTTAAACATATTCTTTTTCCTCTAGGCGGTTACCCGAAGAGTGGGCGTCGTGTGTCGACGTGTCCCACGTTCGCAGGAGAGTGAACTGTATGACCGTTTTTGATATCTGGGCCGGATGAAGGTGGGCCTCCGTTCGGTTTGATGATGCTTGATTGTTGGTTCGGCCCATTAAGGGTATGGGCCTCTAACAATATTATATGCCAACATGGCTTTCCATGTCATTTAGTAATTTACTAAAATACCCTCAAATTTTATAAATATATTAAAAAAATTGTTGTTGGCATGGATTGAACCCATGACCTCTTGCTAGGAATGAATTTTATGGTCACACCATGACCATCATTCTAAAAGTCCCTTTTATGAAAATTTTTGGAACTCATCCACTAGATTCTTAAAGAGCTCTTAATTCTACATTTTATTTAACACTTATTTTAGAAATAATTTTAAAGCAAATAAAATAATGTCTCTTTCCATTTATTATTAGTCAAAATGCACTTTCAAGCCAATTTAGTAATTTATCAATATACCCCTATTTATATTAATGTTAAAAAAAATATTTTTATTAGTAATAGATTTTATAATCCCCCTACTGTATTATACAAACAACTTAAATTTATGCACACAACCACTACACCATAATAATTTATGATACCTACTTGAAAATCATTAACTACATTTTCAAAGAACTTGCTTCCTAGATTTTCCTTGATTTTTTTTTAAAATTTATGCATGATAGAACTATCAAAAATATACTTCCATCTCATTTGATTCAAATTATTATTATTATTATTATTATTATTATTATTATTATTATTATTATTATTATTATTATTATTATTATGAGTAAAGTTCTATGGAGTACTGTTTTAATTGGAGTACTTGGAGTACATATACGTTCTGCATTCAAAATTTTGCAAAGCTTATTACGTGAATATCATTATTTCATCGAAAATCTTGAAAATTTTGTATGTTTTGCTAACAAAATATTGCAAAACGAATTGTTCTGCGAAACACATTTGTGTTGCAAAACATTTATGTTCTGATTGCAAAACATAAAGAATTTTCAAGATGAACATATTGCAAAACATACATGATTTTCAAAATTATCAATGAAATTATGATATTCATATAACAAAGTTTGCAAAATAATAAATTTTAAAATATTTTGAATGCAGAACGTATATATACTCCAAGTACTCCAATTAAATAGTACTCAAAAAAACTTTTCTCTTATTATTATTATTATTATTATTATTATTATTATTATTTTCATGAAATTTTAAAATTATAAAGTATTATTTTTGTATTATGTATGTGATACGAAAATACGACACAAATTCACATTGTACACGAAACGACATAAATTCAAATTTTGATTTCTGGTACATGTATAATTGCATTTTATTTGTGAAATCATAAATCATAATATTTATTCATGTTTGTTATGCTCATGACAAACACAAAACAAAAACACTTGGTACACGTATAGATGAGTATTTCATCCCGCGATCCAATCCCCTTCCCATTCGGGGTGGGGATTACGGAAATTTTTCTGTCTGAGAAATAGGGAATATTGTCAAATAGAAATTAGGGGGATGAGAAAGGGATCGGGGATTAAGGTATCCCGACCTCATCCCCAATTCACGTTCTCGTCCGATTATCGGGGATTAAAAGAATATTATATTTACTAGATTATTAAAGATAATTTTAATTCAAAATTTTAATTTTTTTTTTAAATTTAAAATTTCACAAAAAAATAACAAAATAAAAAATTAATTTTAATAATTTTATTTATATCTTTCATCTTTATTATAAAAAAATAATTTGAATCGCTTTTATGATGTAATCATAATATTTATCAAATTATTTTTATTATAAAATATATTAAGGAATTATAACTTTCAATTAAAAAAATAAGAATCCTCAATTTCTCGTGGGGATCCTCGTTTCCCTTTCGATGTAGTAAAATAATCCTCATTCAGGGATTGATAAGGGTTCAACGATTATGTTCGAAATTTTGATTAAAAATTATATTTCGATTTTTTTTATAAAAAAAATCACGATTTCTCTGGGGATCGTCATTACCGTTCGGGGAAATATTCGGAGAGCAAAATAATCTTCGTTCAGGAACCTAGACAGGTTCAATGATAATTTCGAATTCGAGGATCATCATTGGTATATCACTCTTCGATCCTAAATTGACCTGATGCCACTCCCAAGTACACAAAATAACATAAATTCATTTACTGTCAAATTTGGACATCGAAATATGAAAAATGCTTACTGTAAATACTTATGTCTCATTTAAATACTAACAAAAGAATAGGTACATCAAGTTTTTTGCCGACTTATAAAGAAATGGTAATAGAACTAAATAGTCGATAATAATATGTTAATCTAACCTACTGACAAATATTAGATGAGTTTAAATTAAAATTTAAAATTATAATGTTAGCAGAAAAACATTCAGAAGAAGTATTGTATATTTAATGTGTGGGAGGTATGACAATTAACTATTTTAATTATTAATTATAAAAAATATAATGTTGACACAATAACATTCAAATATATGTATAAGATTATTGTACGAGAGATATGACAATTAAATATTTTTATACCTAATTAGCTCATAATCCTCATTCCCGTCAAGGGTATAAATCGGAGAGCAAAATAATCTTCTTTCAGGAACCTAGACAGGTTCAATGATAATGTTCGAATTCGGGGATCGCCATAGGTATATTACTCTTCGATCCTAAATTGAACTGATGCCACTCCTAGATACATAAGATAACATTAATTCATTTACTGTCAAATTTGGACATCTAGATATGAAAAACGCTTATTGCAAACATTTATATCTTAATTAAATACTAAGAAAAGAATAGGTATATCAATTTTTTTGCCAACTTAAAAACAAATGGTAATAGAACTACTGATAATAATATGTTAATCTAACCTATTGACAAATATTAGATGTGTTTAATTAATTGTATTGTTAGCAGAAAAACATTCGAAAAAAGTAAATGTATAAGATTATTGTACGAGAGATATGTCAATTAAAAATTTTTATACCTAATTAGCTCATAATCATATAGTGATAATTTCATAGGAATATGTGCATGTAAAATTATCATAGTTAAAATGCATGCAGGTCGTGCATTTCACGACTATCATGCTATCATAATAATTTCACTTTTAAAATTCTAAGATTAAAGTGTTTTAATAACTACAAAACAAAATTATTATCGAAAAAAAAAATTGTTTTGAAATTAGAATGATAGTTTTATGAAATTATAATACAATAGTATTTTCATCTATATTATGAATATGCCATGAAAATAAGATATGGATTCACGTGGTGCACAAGACAACGTGAGTTTTTCAACTATCGAATTAGGACATAGGATATAGAATATACGTAAACACGACAAGATTTTTTGGTCTTATCAAATGAACTGAATTTATGACCTCTAAATACAATTGGAGTTAAATTCACAACTACCGAATAAATTATGTCTTTTTTAGTTTTTGTTAATATCTTATTTTCAATTAACTTCTATTAAATTTATTTAATATGTGATTGTTGGGGTTTGATACCTTTACCTAAAATTGTTGTCTACAAAAATTGCAATTGTGAAAAATAAATGTTTTTGTTAAAGCAATTTTTTTAATAAAAAATGTTGTTGTAAATTGCTTTTAGATTTACTAAGCTGCTTTGAACCAACTTTTCTACCAAAAAAAATTGTTATTGTGGTCTGCAACATCAATACCAAACAGACCTTTAATATGATTGATACTAGGTATAATATATATCTATATAAAAAAATCGGAATTAGCTGATATTTTAGATTTGGACTCTATATGAGTTATCGATTAAATAAAAGAATAAAATGCATAGTTGAATTATAATATAGTATCATTAACAAGATTATATATATGCTAAACAAAGATGTTGAATTATATATGACTACCCATAACATGATGACCGATTAGTGATATTTTAAGACTGTATAAAAATAAATTTTTTTTCACTGTAGCACATATTAGTTTATATGGATACAACATATATTTTAGTTGATTTTTCCTAATATTAAACCGATTTGTGCGATTGCTGTCATAATACATCTCCTACCAAATATGTAATGATCCACCTATCTCCTCTTACTGGTTTACTATTACTAATGGAAATAAACTAAATATCATATCATTATCGTGATAATATTTTAAAAACCTGCTAAAAAATATACTAAACGACACATCATTGTTGCAATAGTGCTTGACCACTAATGAGTAACTTTTATGTATCATTATTATCGGTCATTCATCTTACATTCAACGAGTATTGCTAAAAATATGATACCTAGGTCGGTCATGAGAAATTGAAAGATCCAAGTGAATTTGAATTTTGTACTCAACTAAAAATCAAAATCACATACATGCCATTTATTTTTTTGGCACTTTTTATATCTTAAACAATTTTTGGTGCTACCTTGAACAAAATTTGCCCCAAATATCGTTTTTTGTGCCTCTACGTACTTTTAAATTTTTTTACTTATTAGAAAAGATGTACCCCTAAATTAAATCATCTTCTTGTTGCCCCAATGCATGAGCGGCTTAATCTAAGAATTGCCTCTGTATGATACTCAAAATTTAAAATTCATTTATATTTCAAAATTTGAACGGTTACCAACTATTGGCCTTAAATAAATCAAAGTGAATAGATTGAAAATAAGATATGACTGACTCAAACACGATTTGCAAAAAAATGTGCAAATTAGAATGTGGGTCGAACCTTGCACGGGCTTTCATGCTAGTTTTTGGTTAAAAAACTATCAGACATGAAGCACTAAGCAAAGGCGAGCAAAAACAATAATGATGAATATTAAAATCTTTTTAAATATTTCAAAAAAGAAAATTAAAACCATTTTTTGAGGACATATATCAAAGCAACGATTTAAAACATAAAAAAAAACATAAAAACGCAATAGCAGCCGTTTAGGCCTTCCATCAAGTAAATTTTGGCTTTCATCATTTTTATTGGTAAAAAATCTCAAATCAATTAAATTCTTTTGATTTGTTCTTATTTTTTTTAATAATCCTCCTGATAAGGATTTTGTCCTTTTAGATTGTTTGTTATTGGAAATTTTCTTGGTGAATTTTGTTATCAATTTATTTGAGTTTTGTTTATTCTCTTTTTGTGAGAGTTTTGTGTGTTTAGTGTAGTTAATGTCCAAGATGTTAGATGTGCGAAATTTTCAAAATTTTAATTCATTGATAAAGATTTTTATGGAATTGCAATTACAGTTGATAGCTCAAACTGTTTGTGGCGAAACGGGTACATGTACATATATCAATTTCAACAAATTGTCTGATATGATTTGTTTTTATTTTTGTTCGACTCGATTATTTTTGTAAATGCCGTATAATTTTTCATTATTGAATTATTTCTCCTTAAAAAATCATTCAAATGCACTACTGAATATGGGAAATAAAATCCACCCCTTATTATCTAGATAAGAAATGCATTTTGTTTTTCATAATTATATTGGAAAATTGTACAGTGAGGACTTCGTGGCTTGTACAGTGGTTTGTAGTATGCATCTAGAGGACTTCGTGGCTTGTATAGTACTCCACTAGTTTGTAGTATGCATCTAGAAGGAAGTAAGATGGAACTTCTTGTGCATTGTCAAATTGCAGCAGCCTGTTCCATTGTGCCAACTTTCACTTTATTCTTTTTCAAGTTTGACAACGACACTAAAAATTCCTTGTTCAATGAATCGCTTATGGTCAATTTTTCCCAGGTCAGGGTTTTAGTTCTTACATTATCCTGGCGGCTGGCAAGGCCTTTGAATTGGATGCCACCCTATACTCATGGTTCTAAAAATCGATAATCGGTATAAATCGGTTGAGGTACTGATTTAAGATTAATTGGGTAATCGGGGATTAATCGAAAGGATTAATCGGAGTATAAATTGGATATTATAATAATATTTAATATATTAGTCAAATTTATAATTAAACATATCATTTTAAATAAATTCATAGGATTAATCGGATTTCAAAAATCGAATCGGTGAGTTACCTTACAGAGGATTAATCGGGGATTAATCGGCTAAATCGGAGATTTTTAGAACCTTGCCTATACTGTATCTTTAACCAGGGTAGTGCTTAACACACAATTTTATTTACTAGTTTTTTTATAATCAATTAGCTTAAAATCGGTGCGATGCATAGACATTTTTTAATATTATTTAAAATTTTGCTATTTTAAGTTGATATTTTAAAGACATAAATTTTATAGGTCTAAAAATTTAAATAATGTGATTTGATTAAAATGAGAGATTTTTTTAAAAAAAATTTATAAAGATGATATGTTTTAGTTGATTAGGTAAACGATTAGTTATTAATTATTATAATATTATCATTTATTTTTTTATTTAAATAAAATTGTTCGTGATATTATTTCAAAATAATAGGTTTCTATAAGAAAAATTAAAATAGGTAATGTATTTTAGTTGAAAGAGGTAATTGGTTAATTATTACTAATTATAATATTATCATTTAATTTAATTAAATAGAACTCACTGTATTATTTTGAGAAATAGATATTTTAATTAGATAGAATGCAAAATGTAATATGTTTTATTTGAAATTGGAATTGATTGGTTACTAAAAAAGAGAAAATTAACATGTTTCACCTGGAATTAGGTATTGGTATTTATAATATTAATTTATTCAATTTAATCGAATTATGGATCAAAAAAGAAGTTACAACAAATAGAGAGAATTATCAAAATGCCTATTTTTCACAAGTTTTTGCCCAAAATACTGATTTTGAAAAAAATGGCCCGAAATATCGACAGGATACGGAATTTCGGCCTCCATATTAGCTGAATACGGTACACCGTGTACCGTATTATGCATGATACGGAACACGGTGTTCCGTATTAGCGTGATTCGAAATATGGTGTACCGTGTTCCTGCATGATATGTGTAACAGCCCGACTTTTCGGACTATTAAATCTAAATACGAAACTTAAATAAAGCGGATTCTTTTATTCAATAAAAGCAAATATTCCATAAAAGTCAAACGCAGCGGTCAAACTCGATATTTCAAAACATAAATTCGGAGACGCAGCTCCATAAATGTAATATTCAATATCCAAATTTATTCTAATAATGCGATAAGTCTTTTTAATAAATGCATCCAAGCCAGCTAACACGAAAATTCACAAAGTTCACATCCTTATTCTCAATAAGCTTCCAAATCGAAACCTGAAATATTAGAAAAGGGGTGAGCTACACAGCTCAACAAGTAACAAATTGACTTACATATATTCTCAAAATCAATGGGTGTTTCAATAAAATAATTTTCTCAAAATAATAATAATTTTCAAAATCCTTTTTACGAAAAATGATTCAACCCAAAGTTTATATTTACAAAAATCCAGAATTTAAAACAGAAACAGATGCAGAAACAGAAATAATACGTAATCAAAAATATACCACAGTCTTGCTCTACGGCCACACTTTGCCAGTGACCGGCATCTTATTCTTATTCTTATTCTTTCGCCACACTTTGCCAGTGACCGGCATCTAAAGTTCAATAATCACGCGCCCTTAATAGGTATCTAAAGTTGCACACTTGTGCGCCTACTAAGGGTATCTAAGGCTAGTTCCGGAACTATAGCGTAAATTACGAACGGGTTCGAAACGTAGAGACTGGGTTTCTAAAATCAAATACTTATATCTTATAAAGTTCGAAACAGAATTTTTATATCTTATACGAAAATCAAAAACAGAATATCAATATCTTTTCCGAAAATAAAAGTAAGTCAAAAAGTACTTACCTCAAAAGCTGACTAAATCTGAAATAAAAATCAACACACGAACTGATCCTGTCGATGGTGTGAATTCTGTACGAGTCTCAAAGTAATCAAAGGGGATTTATATAACAAACCTATAAGTCACAAATGGAGGGCTACTAAAAACTAGGGTGGGCTATAACCTATTATTTTTATTATTATTATTATTATTATTAAATCTTTTCTAATTAGTAGATTAAGTATTACAATTATTATACAAATATCTTAAATTAAATGATACTGATTTTCTAATATCTTTTCACAGTTCTTTCCTAATAATAAAAATCATCCTTATTCAAAATATCTTGAACAAAAAGAATTCTAAAAAAAAAAATTACTAAATAACGTAATTATCTAAATAAATAAAAATGATTTAATTATCTAGTAATAATGAAAAAAATTAACGGGGTTTTACATTCTTCCCTCCTTAAAAGAATTTGGTCCCCAAATTCACAGCAATATAATAAAACAAGTCACACATAACAGAAGTCATACCTCAATAGTTCGTGCGATTTCCAGTGAGCTGAAATACACGTGCAATGGCAACCTTCTTATCAACTTCCTTCCTTGGTGCAGCTTCATTCCTTGGTGGTGGTTTATGTGGGCACTCAGAAATCTTATGTCCTATCTCCCCGCAATGAAAACATGCACCTGTATTCCATCGACAGTCCTTGTCCGGATGATTCTTACCGCACCTCGAACACTTCTCTCGATCACCCTGTCTTCCGATATTATCGTACTCGTGTGGCTTCTTGAAAGGTTCTTTTTGAGACGAAAATCCACCAGTTGGAGCGAACCGCTTCTTGTTCCAGTTGCTTGTCGTCTTTTCAGATTCAGCTAGGCCCCTCTCGATCACCAATGCCTTGTTGAGCACAGCCTCGTACGTTTGAAGTTCAAAAGACGCCACCGAATTCCTAATGTCGGTTCGAAGTCCCTCTTCCAATCTTCTTGCTCGGCTGCTTTCATCTGCTACTAAGGTCGGCGCGTACTTCGAGAGCTTTGCAAATTCCGCCTCATATTCGGTAACAGTCTTTCCACCTTGCTCGAGCCGAATGAAGTCTCGCTCCTTTTGTAGACGAACTGTTCTCGGAAAGTACTTATCTTCTAATGCCTTCTTGAACTTTGCCCATATGTAAGGTTCAGGATCTCCCTCAGTGGTTGCAGTCTCGTTCTTCCTTTTCTCCATGAGCCACCAATCATAAGCACTGCCTTGTAGTTGATACACAGCTAAAGTGACCTTTTGTTCTTCATTGCTCCCTAGCAGTCCGAAAGCTTTCTCCATCTCTTGTATCCACATCTCGACTATGGCCGGATCAGTTGCCCCATCGAAAGTTGGTGGGTTCAAACGCTTGAACTGAGAAACGATATTCTGCTGCCTGGGTTGCTGATTCACGAGCGTAGCTAGAGTCTCAGCTAGCTGGTCGAATACATTTCCACCATCACCATTGTTGATACTATTGCCTTCTCCGTCCATCTTTTCTACAACAACAAACTCTTAAGCTTATAGTCAATGATCAAAAAGCACAAAAGTCAAACAGGTCAACTAATCACATAAACAAGTGCCCTAGACTCAAAATAATTTATTAACTTAAAGGTCAAAACCTATACGGATCGCATCCTAGGGAATGTACTAGTCCCATACCTAATACACTCCGAAGAAAAACCTAGGCTCTGATACCAACTGTAACAGCCCGACTTTTCGGACTATTAAATCTAAATACGAAACTTAAATAAAGCGGATTCTTTTATTCAATAAAAGCAAATATTCCATAAAAGTCAAACGCAGCGGTCAAACTCGATATTTCAAAACATAAATTCGGAGACGCAGCTCCATAAATGTAATATTCAATATCCAAATTTATTCTAATAATGCGATAAGTCTTTTTAATAAATGCATCCAAGCCAGCTAACACGAAAATTCACAAAGTTCACATCCTTATTCTCAATAAGCTTCCAAATCGAAACCTGAAATATTAGAAAAGGGGTGAGCTACACAGCTCAACAAGTAACAAATTGACTTACATATATTCTCAAAATCAATGGGTGTTTCAATAAAATAATTTTCTCAAAATAATAATAATTTTCAAAATCCTTTTTACGAAAAATGATTCAACCCAAAGTTTATATTTACAAAAATCCAGAATTTAAAACAGAAACAGATGCAGAAACAGAAATAATACGTAATCAAAAATATACCACAGTCTTGCTCTACGGCCACACTTTGCCAGTGACCGGCATCTTATTCTTATTCTTATTCTTTCGCCACACTTTGCCAGTGACCGGCATCTAAAGTTCAATAATCACGCGCCCTTAATAGGTATCTAAAGTTGCACACTTGTGCGCCTACTAAGGGTATCTAAGGCTAGTTCCGGAACTATAGCGTAAATTACGAACGGGTTCGAAACGTAGAGACTGGGTTTCTAAAATCAAATACTTATATCTTATAAAGTTCGAAACAGAATTTTTATATCTTATACGAAAATCAAAAACAGAATATCAATATCTTTTCCGAAAATAAAAGTAAGTCAAAAAGTACTTACCTCAAAAGCTGACTAAATCTGAAATAAAAATCAACACACGAACTGATCCTGTCGATGGTGTGAATTCTGTACGAGTCTCAAAGTAATCAAAGGGGATTTATATAACAAACCTATAAGTCACAAATGGAGGGCTACTAAAAACTAGGGTGGGCTATAACCTATTATTTTTATTATTATTATTATTATTATTAAATCTTTTCTAATTAGTAGATTAAGTATTACAATTATTATACAAATATCTTAAATTAAATGATACTGATTTTCTAATATCTTTTCACAGTTCTTTCCTAATAATAAAAATCATCCTTATTCAAAATATCTTGAACAAAAAGAATTCTAAAAAAAAAATTACTAAATAACGTAATTATCTAAATAAATAAAAATGATTTAATTATCTAATAATAATGAAAAAAATTAACGGGGTTTTACAATATGGAACACGGTGTACCGTATTCTTGCATGATACGGAATACGGTGTACCGTATTATGCATGATACGGAAGATCGTGTTCCGCAACACCCCCATATCACGGTACACGGTCTAACGTGTCTGGTCAGTAAAAAGGGCCAGCATGGCTCCCATATGAATATTTTGGGCCTTCACCCCAACAAATAAGGGAGGAAAAAAAGTGCAAGTGCTAAATATAAGTACTGATTTTCTTTAAAATTAAATGATTTTTTTCTTTAATTTGAATTAAATTTTTTAAGACATGAACTTTGTGTTTTTAAATTTTAAAATGATTTGATTTGATAATAATTATATAAATATTGCCCGTGATATTTCTAAAAAAATTGGAATTTTTGTTAGAAAATGTAGAAAAGATGATACGTTTTAGGTAAAAAAAAAAGGTATTCGGTTAATTATTAGTAATTAATTATTAAAAAAATTTATTAGTCATTAGTAATTATAAATAATTAAGTAATATTATAAATTATTAAATGAGGGTAATTAAGTAATGATTACAAAATATTGAGTAAGGGTAATTTGGTGAAAACATAAAGTACCGTATGTTGTAAATTATTTTTATATAATTATTATTTTAATTTAATTTTAAATAATTTATACAAATTTAATTAATGATTTGCATGCTTTAAAAGTTATATTATGAAATTTTAAATTAAATACGTCGTTGACGGAATTCAAAACTTGAATATTTAGTAAAATAGTTTAATTATAAAAAAAAAATTAATCATTATATCTTGCGCTTCTTATGTATTACTAAAAATCTAACAGTCATTATTTGTTATACATGGATTTTTAATATATATTTTATTAGTGGTTGAAAGAATATATCAATCATTGCAAAATAATGTTTTAATTAAAAGATAATGTATTTTAATTAGAAAAAAAATTAAGGATTGAAAGATACTATATTTTAGGTATTTATAAAAAATTATATTTTCAATAAAAAGTAAATGTATTTTAATTAAAAAAGGTACTTAACTAATCATCATTAATTATATTATTTTATTATGATTAGGATAACCATACCAAAAATCAAACACCAAAATTTTCAATGTTTCGATTTTAAATTATTATTTTCAATAGTTATTTTATTTTAATTTAGTATAAATTAAATAAATGACATGCATGGTTTAAAATTAATATTTTAAAGTTTTAAATTAAATATGTTGTTAACGGGATTGGAACCTTGGATTTTTAGTAAAATTATTTAAATATATAATATATCTTATCATTAGATCTAACATCTCTTATTTATTTTCCTAAAAACTAATGATCATTATTCGTTGTATGGTTGAAACATTAACCAAATTAAATTATACTCATGTTTCTTTATTATAATTATGTACATGTTTTTAATATATTTTATTAATAATTGAAATATATGATGTGACATTTTTTAGTATATATTAATGATTGCAAGATTATGTTTAAAGTAACTTATTGCATCATTGAGCCAAAATAAAAATGATTAGACTCATGTTTCTTATTATTTACTATTGCAAGATATGATGTAATATTTTTGGTTATGTATTAGTGATTGCAAGATTAGATTTTAAATTAAAAGATAATTTATTTTGATTAGAAAAGAAAAAATTAATGATTGTAATATATGGTACAGTTAATATTTTTGGGTATTTATAAAAGTTAATATCTTTTAATTAAAAAGAAATGTACTTTAATTAGAAAAGGCAATCGACTACTACCTTTAATTATATTTTTTAATTAGGATAACTATACCGAAAACCAAACTGACAAAATTTTTAATGTTTCAACTTTAATGCACAGATTTCTTTTGATATGTTATAAATTTTATTTTATGCTATAATTATGTTGTTATGTAATCATTATTTTTAATAATTATTTTAATATTAATTTAATACAATTTAATATAAATCTAATTATTGATATGAAATATATGATGTGATATTTTTTGATATATATTTATGATTGCAAGATTATGTTTAAAGTAACTTATTGAATCATTGAGCCAAAATAAAAATGATCGTACTCATGTTTCTTTTTTAATAACGATTGCAACATATGATGTGGAGTAATATTTTTGGGTATTGTTGTGGAATAAAAACTAGGTTATTAGATTGCGGCTAGGGTTTGCTGTATTTAATGCTAGGTTTCGGGAGCTTCGTGCTTTAATGGTTGTTTCCGTGTTCGAGACTGATTGGTCCTCACAGAGTGCCTACGTATCTCGTTATTGAGAATCAAGCCAAAACGTAGTTCTGAGAATGAGGGGTCAGACCCTTTATATAAGATGAGAAGTCTTAGAATCGTAGTAGGGTTTGGTGACTTGGTGGGCAAGTCACCGCCTAGAAGAAGGTTCCAGATCCTAGTATGTAAAAACCAGTTTCCATGTTGAAATATGTATCTTGGAGGCTAAGTCAGGCAAGAGTAATATCCTTGTTTGACTCTTATTTGCTGAGCTGTTTATTACCCATAATATTAATTACGAAATTAATATTATAAATAGGGTTTGGGCCCATCTGGTGGGACCCACGTTTGGATCATTTTAGGTCTAATTAATGCCACATTAAATGTGTCTTTAGGGCTTACTTTTAGCCCATATCATTTGCCCCCCAACTTCTAGGAAAACTGATCAGGTTTTCCTTGAAGTTATAACGGCTTTATCCGAGACTGGGGTCAGGGTTCATTGCTCTTACGTGAGTATTTTCAACAATATCATTTTAGTGTAAAGCATGGAGCGACCGACGCATTTACGACGATGTTGAACGACACTAAACGGTGTTAAACGGCACTACACAACGCTAATTAGCCTTAAACATCGTTTAAACAATGTTAAACGATGTCAAACGGCATAAAACGACACTAATCAGCACTAAACAGTGTTAATCAGCACTAATCCGTGCTTAAACGACACTAATCTGTGCTAACAGGCACTAAACTGTGCTTAAACAACACTAATCAGTGTTAATCGGCACTAATATGTGCTAACAGGCACTAAACTGTGCTTAAACAACACTAATCAGTGTTAATCGGCACTAATTTGTGCTTAATTTGATCTCGTTTCAATACTGAAAATCATCCGATATTCGCTGAAAAAGTCAAGTTCTAGGGCTAGAAACTACCCGTGATCGGCCGGATCAACGGGTAGCTCGTGGTCGGCTAGCCCGTGATCGACCGAAGGGTCTGATTTCACCATGGTCGGCCGGATGGTGATCGGCCAGCTGGTGGTCGGCTGGCACACCCCCGGGTGCGGTGGTCGACCGTCTCGTGGTCGGCTGCTGCTCCCTCGGGCGTGATGGTCGGCTGCTCCGTGGTCGGCCACTCCGTGGTCGGCTGGGACATCCCAAAACGCCATGGTCGGCTGCACGGTGGTCTGCTGCGGCTCCTCGTACGCCGTGGTCGGCCGCTTGGTGGTCGGCTATGGCCCTCCGGGTGTCGTGGTTGGTTAGGAAACCCGGACCTGAAACCCCTGTGTGGTCTTGAGGATCAAGAATCTTGATCTTGATCTCAAGTCATTCGTCATCATAAGGATAAAGAATCTTGATCTTGATCTCAAGTCATTCTTCATCTTAAGGATCAAGAATCTTGATCTTGATCTCAAGTCATTCTTCACCCTTAAGAATCAAGAATCTTGATCTTGATCTCAAGTCATTCTTTTGGTCATTCATGACTTCTAACAATATTACTCCTTTAATTAACAATTAGCATTGCTAACCTTGTACTTACGGCTGATCTCCTTGATTAACTCCTTAAGCATAATTAGCCTTTCAGAGGTCATTTATTTTGCAGCTTTAGTGATTATGTCAGCTATTTCTCCTCTAGCTTGTACGAATTATCACGATCCTCTCTGTATGAAACGAGCAATTTCCGTCCTTTTTTCATCTTCAAACGATAGATGACCTGTAAACGCAAACCAAGCTGAACTTCAACCTGAAACAGCAGGTCATGTTGATTCTATAAAAGAAGAGTGATAGCCTTCATTTCATTCACTTCTTTATTTCAAAGTTTTCAAGTTCTCAAGCTCTGTAGATTTCTAGTCCCAATCGGGGATCAAGTTTCAAGATCAAGTTTCCAGTTTCAAGATCAAGTTCAAGTTTCGAGATCAGGATGTCAGAAGACAGACGCCAAGTCGCTCCTCTAGTCTCCATGATAGAAGCATTAGCTAAGAGGAGCAAGATGAGGACAGCCAAAGGTAAATAAAAAATAAAACCCCCTTCATATGTTGAGCATAAATTTGAATCCCTACTAGATCTACTAAACATCATGAGGGATGCATTCCCCAATAGTGCAAACTTAGACTCATTTAATAGTCCATGCAAGTTAAAGGAGAAAGATGTAGAAGAGATCAGGAGAACATATTACTTTCCAGATGCTATCAAGGTTCGTCTTCCAAGTCTAATTGACAGAACTTGCAACTGGCATCCTGAGAGGATTTGTGTTCCCTAGGGTGCCCTAGAAGCTGGGTTTAGATTCCCGGTTAATAATTTTTTCATCAGATTGTTGGCAGCGTATCAAATCCACCCTTGTCAATTGTATCCCAATGCATGGAGGTACATCATTATTTTCATAATAAGGTGCCGTCAGCTGAAAATCCAATTGTCTACTACAATGTTTCGGAGTATTTTTGGAGCCAGAAACTCTACTGACTGCAAGAAAGGATGGGTCAGCCTTCAACACCGAGCCAAAATACCGCACATGGTGGATCCCTTTTCCTTCCCTGATTCTCAACATTTTTTGGAAAGGGAGTTTGTAGTCCTTGAATGGGAAGGTGGTGATTGGGGCCAATTCTTTGTGAAGAGATTTGGGCATGTAGAAGATAGTTCACATTTTGTGTGTGAACTTAAGGATTCAGAGCTACTAGATCAAGATTGGCTCCTAGCTGATGATGGCCGTACCCATTATAAGACTTTTCTAAATGATAAGAATCTTATTGAGATTGGCCTTAGCTTTCTTTCTATTGAGGGTAACTTTCTTACTTAGCCATATCATGAACTATATTTGTTCTTATTCCGATGTTTTTCATGTTGCATTTCAGCTGCTGAGGAGATTGACAGTCGTCCTCAGAATCAACCGACTGTGACTCAAAGAATGAAGAAAAAGGCTGCGGAGCTACTGAATCCCACTAAGCCTCGAGTCCCTCACTTCTTGGAAGGCTGCTCCCAAGGCGGGAAAAGATCCCGAAACGCTGACGAGGGTGTTAGGACCCCTTTTATACCGTCATGGGGTATATGTGAACAAGATTCAGTCTGTGGGAGTCCTCACTTAGCTCTAGACTGGTCCAAGCTTTTAATCACTCCTCCTGATAGAGTGACTTTACGTGTCGGTGACAGGATGGATGAAAATCAGCTTCTGGGCGCTCAAGCCTTATATCAGGTATGCCACTCCTTTTAGTAATTTCGGTGTGGTTTGCTGATCTTGACCTTAAAAATTCCTAATGCCTTGTCAACTTTTCTATTACAGGCTAATGCCTACTTCCAGGCTGTTTCTACCCAAGGTCGGGCCTTCAGGGATGAGAATGTATCTTTAAAGACTGATTCGGCGAGGTTCAAGGAAGAAATTGATGATCTGCATTCTCAAGTTGCCCGTGCAGAAGCGAACGCTTTATCCTCCCGAAAGAAACTTGCTTCTTTGGCCCGAAAAAGAATGGATGATGCTAACAAGGTGATTAAGGCCTATCATAAGACTGAAAAGTTTCTGGAATTCCTAGATGAACATGATGATGAGGTGCGCCCTTTCAACATGTCTACTGGTTGGGACAAGGCAATCAGTGCTGTGAGTAAAAAACATCCCTCAGTTGTCAACCCATCTGACTTTCCTTGCCCTAACTGGGCTACGGGCGGTGAGAACCATGTAAACCTTGCTTCCGGCTCGGGGACCAAAATTGTTCCTCAAGCATCAGGTTCTGGTTCTAGAAGCAACCATAGATCTTCTGGTTCGGGATCCAAAAGGCATCCACCAGCTGCTAGTCAGGACTCAAGCTCTTCGGGATCCCGTGGAAAGAAGCCCCTACCTACTAGGAAAGTTGGAGTAGTTCGACAACCGATCCCTGGCAAGAGGATGATCCGAAATGAAGGCAGTTCAAGCTCATCTTCCGGAGAGGAAGAAATTGAGGATGTGGAAACTACTGCCCAGCCGATGGTGGTTGTTGAACAAAAGGTGCTGAGGAAGAAACTTCAGATGAAGATTCGGATGAGGAGGGGGGTTCAGATGAAGAGGAGTCGGGCGAGGAGAGTGGCGAAGAAGAATCCCCGGCTAAGTAGGCTGGGATCACTTCATAGCCTTGCATGGCCCTGTTTAGCCACCTGTGGCTTTATTTACTTAGCTTTCAATCAATGTCCTTCGGGACTTAACTTTTATTTGCTCGTTTTAACTTAACTCGAACCATGGCCCTTCGGGGCGTTTTATTTATGCATCTATTTCCTTTATTCATATGCTCATTTATTTTCAGTACTCGATCTTTCTAGACTTACACTCAACAGGTGCTTGGTACATAAATAAACATAGAATCATGGAATGGAAAACAGATTTACATTGATAACTTAAAAGAGGGTTCAACCCTTACATAGCTACTATGGTCCTACTCGGGGTACTAGACCCTGGAATGGTTTCATCGAACCTTATTTCTACTTATCCTAATAAATAGATAATGAGTTAATTCCTTACAATGATAACTCAAACATAATAGATCTTCAGGTTCAAAGCGTGCCAAGTACGTGGCACTTCGTTCCCATCTAATGTCTCTAACTTGTAGGATCCTTGTCCTAGTGTCTTCCTGACTCGATATGGTCCTTCCCAATTAGGGGCTAGCTTTCCTTTTTGTCAAACTCTTGAAGCCTCTATCTTTCTTAGAACCAAGTCGCCTTGCTGGAAGAACCTCTCTTTAACCCTATGGTTGTAGTAAACGGATGCCTTCTTCTGATGCTCCACATTCCTGGCATTTGCCTCATCCCTGATTTCATCAATTAGATCAAGTGCGAGCCTCATGCCTTCTTCATTAGTCTCTTGCTCGTATTCCTCAACTCGGGGTAACGCATGCATAATCTCCAAGGGCACAACTGCCTCGGCTCCGTAAGCCAGCAAGAATGGGGTTGCTCCAGTTGTCACTTTACAAGTGGTGCGGTATGCCCAGAGTATAGGCAGTAACTCATCCACCAAAGTGTTTCTTGAGTGTTCAACTCTCTTTTTTAGTCCATCACGGATAATTCGATTAGCTACCTCCTCCTGTCCATTAGCTTGTGGATGTGCTACTGAAGTAAAACGAAGCTCAATTGCATTTTCCTCGCAGTACTTCTTAAACTCTTCATTGTTGAACTGCGTCCCGTTATCTGTCACAAGGATTCGAGGAATTCCGTACCTGCAAATGACGTTCTCCCAGAAGAATTGGGCAACTTGCTTGGTGGTTATCTTGGCTAGAGGTTTAGCCTCAATCCACTTGGTGAAGTAGTCGATGGCCACTATCAAGAACTTCCTTTGTGCTGATGCAACGGGAAAAGGACCAAGTATATCCATTCCCCACATTGTAAACGGAATTGGAGAGTTAATTGAAGTTAACATCTCAGGCGGCTGCCTTACGATCGGAGCGTGCTTTTGGCATCTGTCACACTTCTTAACATAATTTTATGCATCGGCCAACATCTCTGGCCAATATAATCCTAGTCGAGTGATCTTGTGAGCTAGGGCTCTGCCCCCCAAGTGTTGCCCACAGATCCCTCCATGAACTTCCTCCAATGTTTCCTTTGCTTCTTGGGGCCTTAAACACTTCAAGTACGGGATGACAAACGATCTCTTGTACAGGATGCCTTCGATCAGGGCATATCTCAATGCTCTTACTGACAACTTTCGTGCCTCCAAGGCATTGTCAGGGAGCCATCCACTTTCTAGGTGGGCTTTGATAGGATCAATCCAACAACCTCCCACATCAATCGGAGCCACCAATATCGAGTTGATGGTCGGGGCCTTCAAGACCTGGAAGTAGACACTTCCTGCGTAATTCTCTATCTCAGAAGAAACGAATTTAGACAGGGCATCGACCTTAACGTTTTCTTCCCTCAGAATGTGCTCCACATAGCACTCATCAAACTGGGTCATAACTGCTTTCGGAACCCTTAAATACTTTGCCATAGTTTCATCCTTGGCCTCGAACTCTCCATTTACTTGTGATACCACTAGTCTAGAATCCTCGCAAACTTTGAGATTCTTGACCCTCATGATTCTGGCCAAGCCTAAACCAGCTATTAACGCCTCATACTCCGCTTCATTGTTGGTAGTGGGAAAGTCCAACTTCAAAGCGTACTCAATTGTAAACCCATCGGGGCTTTGCAAAACCAAACCTGTACCACTAGATTTTGTTTTTGATGCTCCATCAAAATGGAGCACCCAATACTCCTTCAGATCAGGCGCTATTTCCTTTCCTTTTTCCTCCTTCTCAGGGGTAGTTACTATCTCTTGCCCCCCGACTTCTTGGTTGTTAATGGTGCATTCAACCACGAAGTCAGCCAATGCCTGAGCCTTAATGGCTGTTCGAGGCTTGTATGTGATATCAAATTCTCCTAACTCAATCGCCCACTTGATTAGCCTTCCACTGGCCTTAGGGCTATGCAATATGTTCCTCAATTGTTGGTCTGTCAAGACTTGAATCTTATGCGCTTGAAAGTAAGGTCGCAACTTTCTCGAGGCTGTCACCAATGCCAAAGCGAACTTCTCTATGGACGAATAATTCAATTCAGCCCCATGCAAAACCTTGCTCACATAGTAGATAGGCTTCTGAACCTTGTTCTCTTCTTGAATGTGAACAACACTTAGTGCTTGTTCAGATACCGCCAGGTATAGATAAAGAGTTTCCCCAGGACTTGGTTTGGCCAGCAACGGGGCTTCAACCATGTACTTCTTCAACTATTCAAAGGCCTCTTGGCTTTGAGTAGTCCACTCAAAAATTTTCACCTTCTTTAATGCCTGAAAGAAAGGCAAACACTTGTCGCCAGACTTGGAGATGAATCTCCCTAGGGCTGCAACTCGGCCAGTTAGTTTCTATACATCTTGTATAGAGCGGGGTGGTTCCATGTCCAAGATCGCTTTGATCTTATCAGGGCTGGCCTCTATGCCTCTCTTCGAAACCATCAATCCCAAAAATTTTCCTGACCCAACACCAAAAGCACACTGGTTGGATTCAACATCATCTTGTGGTGCCTCAGCACTTTGAATGCCTCTCTGAGGTGCTTAATGTGGTCTTCTTTGGAAAGGCTCTTGACTAACATGTCATCATCATAGACCTCCATGGTTTTTCCAGTCAGATGGGCGAATATCTTATTCACCAACCGTTGGTAAGTTGCTCCTGCATTCTTTAGACCAAAAGCCATAACAAGGTAGCAAAAAACACCAAAGTCAGTTATGAAAGGTACCTTAGGGATGTCATCCTTGTGCATCTTAATCTGATTGTAGCCGCTGAATCCATCCATGAAGCTCAACATCTCATGCCCAGCTGTGGCATCAATCAAGGTGTCAATCCTTGGTAGAGGGAAACAATCCTTTGGACATGCGTCATTTAAATCGGTGAAGTCTATGCACATTCTCCACTTCTCATTCGCTTTCTTGACCATCACAGGGTTGGCTAACCATTCGGGGAATTGAATCTCTTCAATGAACCCAGCCTCTAAGAGCTTATCAACCTCTTACTTAATGGCCTCTTGCCTTTCAGAAGCAAAATTCTTCTTCTTCTGTTTTACCTTCTTCCGGTCAGGATCAACATTCAACTTATGAGTTAGGAGTTGGGGATCAATCCCTGGCATGTCAGCAGCTGTCCAAGCAAACACATCACTATTCTATTGTAAGAATGCTATCAATTTTCCTTTCAGAGGTTCCTTCAGAGAAGCTCCAATATAGTTAACTTTCTCAGGGTCGCCTAGCTCCAGAAGTATGGGAACCAAGTCCTCTGCTGGCTTCCCACGATGTTCATCATCTCCACGGACATCCATGTCTTCAATTGGGAGTACCTGCCCCCCGACTCCATCAGCTCTTAAAGCAGATACATAACAACTCCTTGCCATCTTCTGGCCACCCTTCTGTTCTCCAACACCATTCCTCGTTGGAAACTTAATCTTCATGTGGTAAGTTGAGGCAACAGCCATGAACGCATGAAGTCCAGTTCTTCCCAGGATTGCATTATAAGTCGAGGATGTCTTGATTACCAGAAAATTCAGCATCTGAGTAGCCTCCTTGGGTTCTTGCCCGATTGTCATGGGTAACTGAATAGTCCCTTCAACTTTGGACTCAACTCCATTAAACCCGTAGATGGGCATGTTGGTTGGGGTCAACTGAGAGTCAGTGTACCCCATTTTCACAAACGCATCATGAAACAGAATATCAACAGAAGCTCCATTGTCTATCAAGACTCGCTTCACTTCTGAGTTCCAAATCATAGGGGTTATGACCAACGGGTCGTCATGGGGGAACTTCACCTCTTCAAGATCAGAATCATCAAAACCAATTGCAATTTCAGTTCTAGCACGTTTTGGGGCCTCTCCTACAATGTGCATCACTTCTCTGGCATAAGCCTTTCGTGAATTTCGAGTTGTACCGGCTGCTGTCGGGCCTCCCCAGATCATGTTGATAACAGGCCCTCGGGGCTGTGTGTTACGATCATGATCATGATCCCTTCTGTCATTGTCTCTCCTATCGTAGTCCCTTCTTTGGGTTCCACGATCTTCACCCTTTGTAAATTTATTCAACTTTCCTTTACTGATTAAGAACTCAATCTCATCCTTCAACTGTCTGCAATCATCTGTATCATGTCCCAAATCTCGGTGGAACCTACAGTATTGATCCTTGTTCCTTTTGGCGGGATCACCCCTGAGTGGCTTCGGCTATCGAAAGTCCTTATCCTTCTCAATTTCTAACAAGATCTTACTCCTAGGTGCATTTAATCTTGCACAATCAGAAAACCTTGGTCCCAAATTCTTCTTTGGTGTTGACTCGGAGTCTTTGCTAGTACGAGGATACTTGTCCCTAGCATCATATTCCTGGTCTTGATTTCGCTTTTTGGAATCGTTGTTACCTTTGCCATTACCTCCCGTGGCCTCTTTCTTCATGCTATCCTCAGCCTTGATATACTTATCAGCTCTTCGTTGGAGTTCGGCCATGTTTTCAGGAGGATGCTTTGCCAATGACCTTTTAAAGAATTCATCAGTGGTTCCGTGTTCTTGGGCTACCATGGCCACCTTATTTTCCAAATCAGTGATGTTCAATGTCTCCTTAGTGAACCTCTTGAGGTAGTCTCTCAAATTTTCATTCTTCCCTTACACCACGTACATGAGAGATGCAGAGCTTTTTTCATGCACTCTCCCGCTGATAAATTGGCTAACAAAGGCAGCACTTAACTCCTTGAAAGAGGCAATCGAGTTTGCAGGTAATCGGCTATACCATCTTTAAGCCATGCCCGATAAAGTTTGAGGGAACGCCCTACACTTTAAGGCGTCACTCGCAGGTTGTAGCAGCAGTGCATTCGAGAACGTCCTAACATGGTTTGCGGGATCACCCGTTCCATCATAAGCCTTAATTGTTGGAATCTTAAATTTCTTTGAGATACGAGCATTCATCACCTCCTCAGTAAACGGGGGTGTGGGATCATCAGGATCCCCAAGTGGCATCAGATCCTTGGGGTTGCCCCTAGGGGTTTCAACCCTTGTTATTTTTCCAGTTGGGGCGTCGGCCCTTTTCTGTCTTCTTGAGGATCTCTCTAAGTCTATAATGGGAATCGGTCCTGATGTTGGAGGAGGTTGAGTCTGATTTAACCTAGCTTGTTCTCTTGCAATATCGTCCTTCAACCTTAAGATCTCGGCCTCTTGAGCCCTGATCCTCTCAGCGGCTGTCAAAGGAGGTCCATCATGGATGGTTTGTGTTCTTCTTCTTGGTTCTCTGCTAGCACGTCCCCTCCTCGGGGCTTCATCACGATCATCCTCATCGGACGATGAATCATCAGTATAGGGGCCAGAGTAGTCAACATACTCTCGATCTCGGATCTGCAAGGCGTGGCCACTAGGTCCAGCTCCTTGAGTAGGAGGGTAGTTAGGCAACCCATACATTGGGTTGCTGTTCACGGGGAGATCCGTAGTATGGATCTGGACCCCATGTGGGGGGTTGTTAGGATCGACAACCAAGGGAGAAACCACCACCTGAAGAGGATTGGTACCTTGATTTGTGTGGACGATTGGAGGTAACGTACTCTCAACATGGGAAGTTGTCCCTAGAGGTTGAGAAACTTGATGTTGAACAATCGCCCCGGTCGTCTGGGGCGCCGGATCCGTAGTGGGCGGTGCGGAACTGAGTGGCAAAGGCTCAGTAATTGTTGGTGTCCTTCGTGTTTGAACCATGGTTGATGTCTTATTCCCACAGACGGCGCCAAATGTTGTGGAATAAAAACTAGGTTATTAGATTGCGGCTAGGGTTTGCTGTATTTAATGTTAGGTTTCGGGAGCTTCGTGCTTTAATGGCTGTTTCCGTGTTCGAGACTGATCGGTCCTCACAGAGTGCCTACGTATCTCGTTATTGAGAATCAAGCCAAAACGTAGTTCTGAGAATGAGGGGTCAGACCCTTTATATAGGCTGAGAAGCCTTAGAATCGTAGTAGGGTTAGGTGACTTGGTGGGCAAGTCACCGCCTAGAAGAAGGTTCCAGATCCTAGTATGTAGGAACCAGTTTCCATGTTGAAATATGTATCTTGGAGGCTAAGTCAGGCAAGAGTAATATCCTTGTTTGACTCTTATTTGCTGAGCTGTTTATTACCCATCTGGTGGGCCCATCTGGTGGGCCCCACGTTTGGATCATTTTAGGTCTATTTAATGCCACATTAAATGTGTCTTTAGGGCTTACTTTTAGCCCATATCAGCTATGTATTAATGATTGCAAGATTATATTTTAAATTAAAAGGTAACCTGTTTTGATTAGAAAAAAAAATATTAATGATTGTAAGATATGGTACAATTAATATTTTTAGGTGTTTTTAAAAGTTAAAATCTTTTAATTAAAAATAATGTATTACAATTAGAAAAGGCAATCCACTACTTACTATTAATTATAGAGTAAAAAGCACTTCATGTACTCGAATTTTCACGAAATCTGCACTTGGGATACTGAATTTTAAAAACCCCTACTTGCAATACTGGATTTTAATTTTCTTTACACTTTGTGTATTTCCGTTAAATCATGTTAACACCGTTAACTATAATAGGGGTAAAACAATCTTTTTACTAGTCATCTTCTTCTTGAAACTGCAATCCACCATTGATGAACTTTTAAATTGCAACAGTCATGTCCATAAGGTACCAAACAAGACTCTACAGAACATCCTTCTCCTCTGTCCACCACAGCCTCGCCATCTCACCGCCCTTCACCACCGTCTTTCTACTCTCCGTTGACCCACCTGCACTGCAACACCACCAACCCATCACCTCCGTTAATCAACCTCCCAAAACATTCAACTCGCCAGTCCACTCCCTTCTCCTCTTTAATTCACCCCGTCGTATTTCATCTCTTCCTCACACCACGCCTCCGTCTCCACTCCACCACTGCAAAACCGGAGGTCATGGCCGATGGTGACAAACTTCCAGTGGAGACCAAAAATGGTCCTCGAACACCAAAGCTTGTCTCCCTCCTCCACTTAAATTAGCCCTCTATACACCTTATATGCAGCTGATTACATACACACGCACGCACATAAGCACGCACATACGCACACTACACACACATCACGATTTACTGGACACCCACCTCGACTAGAATCGAAACAAAGAAGAAAGCAGAGCTCATCACAGAGACTCGACCATACAAACTACTACAATTACATACGGACTGCACGCAAACTCGCAATTTCTAACACTAGAATCTAGCCACACACACTCGAAGTTCAACACACACCTGGCAATACCAATGCTGCAACACAGACACAATCAACGCAAAAATACACACATGTACTAACTTCGACACATACACCCAGCATAAACTCGCAGCAGCCACATACCCACACACGCGGTACTGTTTACACATCACCACCGTCGACAATACTAGTAGCAGGGGAGAGGGAAGAAATAAACGGGGGGAGAGAAATCAGAGAGGGAGAGAGATAATAGCCACATGAGAGAGATACAGATTAGGGAGGGAGATAGAGAGAAATATTGTGAGAGATTTTTGAGAGAGATTTCATAACATAATTGATAGAGGATGGGGCTGGATTTCATAACATAATTGATCGACAATGAAATGGGATTAATGATAGAGAAATGAGGGGTAAATACGATACAATTTGGGGGTAATAATACGCTTATAGTTAAAAGGACCAAAATGCCCTCGCCAAAGTAACGGCGTTAGAGCCAAATTGACGGAAGTACACACATTGCAGAAAGTTTGAAAGTGCGGTATTACAAGTAGGGGTTTTTGAAATATAGTATCCCAAGTGCAGATTTCGCCCCTAGATTTCGGCATAGTTCAAGTACACGAAGTGCTTTTTACTCTTAATTATATTTTTTTTAATTAGGATAACCATACCAAAAACCAAACCGACAAAACTTTTAATGTTTCGACTTTAACCCACGAATTTCTTTTGATATGTTATAAATTTTATTTTATGCTATAATTATGTTGTTATGTAATCATATTTTTTAATAATTAATTGAATATTATTTTAATATAATTTAATATAAATCTAATTAATGATATGCATAATTTAAAACTTATATTATAAAATTTTAAGTGAAATACGTCGTTAATGTGATTTGAACCTTAATTTTTAGTAAAGTAAATAAAATATACCCCATAATTACATCTTAAACTGTTCTTATAAAGTACCGTACCGATCGACCGACCAAATTTTCAATGTTTCAACTAATATAATATAGTATAGATTTAATTTAATTTAATATACTCATGTTTACGGATTATACTGATATTTTCTTATTATAAACAACGTATACGAAATTTTAATATATTTTATTAATAATTGAACAATATGGTGTGATATTTTTGGGCATATATTAATTATTGTAATATTAGTTTTAAATAAAAAAGGTAACAGTCTTAATTCCAAAAAAAATATTAATGATCGGAAGATATGACGCGTTTGATGTTTTTACGTATTTTTAAAAGATAATATATTCAGTTAAAAATAATGTGAAAAAGGCAATCGACTAATCTATACTATTATATAAAAGACGAAACATTAAAAGTTTTGGTACCTGTTTTTTGGTACTTCGTGAATTTACTTATTTACCCTTCATTATAAAGAAAAATAAATATATACTATTATATAAAAGACGAGACATTAAAAGTTTTGCTATAATTAATGGTAATTAGTAATAATAACATAGTATAATTAATGATAATTAGTCGATTGCCTTTTTCACATTTACTTTTAGTTGAAAATATTACTTTTTATAAACACCTAAAAACATAAATCGTATCATATCTTTCGATCCCGAAAATATCACACCATAATTTTCAAGAAAAATATAATACCTAAATTAAATAATAACATAATATAATTAATAGTAATTAAGCGATTAACATAGTAAAATTAATGGTAATTAGTCGATTACCCTTTTCACATTTACTTTTAATTAAAAATATTACCTTTTATAAACACCTAAAAACATCAATCGTATCATATCTTTTGATTATTAATATTTCCTTTCGAATTAAAATATGTTACCTTTTTAATTTAAAACAACCTTTTTCACATTTACATAATAAAGTTAATGGTAATTAGTCGACATGATTACCTTTTTCAAATTACTTTCAGTTGAAGATATTACATTTTATAAACACCTCAAAACATCAATCGTATCATATATTTCGATCATTAATATTTCTTTTCGAATTAAAACACGTTACGCTTTTAATTTAAAACAAATTTTACAATCATTAATATATACCCGAAAATATCGAACTATAATTTTCAAGAAAAATATAATACCTAAAAAAAATAATGACATGATATAATTAATGGTAATTAGTCGATTGCCTTTTTCACATTTACTTTTAGTTGAAGATATTACCTTTTATAAACAGCTAAAAAGATCTATTTTATCATATCTTTCAATCATTAATATTTTGTTTCTAATTAAAACATGTCACCTTTTAATTTAATCATTAATATATAACCGAAAATATCACACCGTATTAATTACGTCACTTTTTAATTTAATAAAATATATAAAAATTCTTATATGTTATTTATAATAAGAAAACATTATTATAATTCTTAAACATGAGTATATTAAATTATATATAATTAAAATAAAAAATATTAAAAATAATCATTATATAAAAACATAATTGTAGTATTAAATAAAATTTATAACATAATATAACAAACCCGTGCATTGCATGGGTAATAAGCTAGTTACTATTAATTATATTATATTAGTATTTATTTTAGGTGTTTTAATAGTATAGATATCGTATATATTTTTCTTTATAATGAAAGATAAATAAGTAAATTCATGAATTACCAAAAAACAAGTAACAAAAAACATGTATAAAATTATTTAATATTTCAATTATTATATAATAGTATAGATTTTTAAAGCTGCATTATAAAAAAAATATACCCTTATGAAAAATTCGGTAAAACTTACAAAAGCCATTATACATTTAAGTTTTCTTTTTTCTATTTATGAACGGTTAAAATGTTCGAAGATATATACATATATAGTAAATTGCTCTCTTTTTCTTGGCCCAATGTATTTTGAAATAATGTGGAAAAATTAGAGCTGTTCACGAACCGAGCTGTTCGCGAACAAGTTCGTGAACAAGCTCGGCTCAGCTCGTTAAGGGCTTGGTTTGGCTCGAGTCGAGCTCGAACAAGATTTTTGTTCGTTAAGCTTAACGAGCTCGAGTCGAGCTTTAGGGTGTTCGGCTCGAGCTCGACTCGTTAAGGGCTCGGTTCGGCTCGGTTCGTTAAAACTCGAAAAAAATCAAAATTTTTACTTTTTATTTTTTTATCTCCAACCAAATTATTTTTTATTTCTTGAGAATTTGGGAATATCACTAAATTAGATATATCTTGACATTCATATGGTTGGATCGTCGAGAAATATTTTTTAAAAAATAGAAACAAAAATTCGTGACAAAGCACTAGTTATTAGTACTAGTTAAATTAGTAGTGATCTATTAAGATCTCCAACCAAATTAATTTTTTATTTTTTGAAAATGTGGGAATATCACTAAATTAGATATATCTTGACATCCGTACGGTTGGATCGTCGAAAAATATTTTTTTAAAAATAGAAACAACAATTCGTGACAAAGCACTAGTTACTAATACTAGTTAAAATAGTTGTGATCTACTAAGATCTCCAACCAAATTAATTTTTTATTTTTTGAAAATTTGGGAATATCACTAAATTAGATATATCTTGACATCCGTACGGTTGGATCGTCGAGAAACATTTTTTAAAAAAAATGGAAACAACAATTCGTGACAAAGCACTAGTTACCAGTACTAGTTAAATTAGTATAGTGATATACTAAGATCTCCAACCAAATTAATTTTTTATTTTTTGAAAATTTGGGAATATCACTAAATTAGGTATATCTTGACATCCGTATTGTTGGATCATCGAGAAATAATTTTTTAAAAAATAGAACAACAATTCCTGACAAATCACTAGTTACTTTTTTTTTTTTTTTTTTTTTTTTTGAAACGCTACTAGTTACTTGTACTAGTTAGAATAGTAGTGATCTACTAACATCTCCAACCAAATTAATTGTTCGCGAACAGCTCGAGCTCGGATCGGCTCGAGCTCGGCTCGGCTCGAGGTTGTTCGTGAACAACTCGAGTTCGGCTCGGTTTGGTCAAAATTCGGCTCGTTTTGTTAAGAAATCAGCTCAGTTCGTTAAGATCAAAGTTCGGCTCGGTTCGTTAAGATCAAAGCTAGGCTCATTTCGATCAAAGCTCGACTCAACTCGATTCGTGAACAACCCTAGAAAAAATCTTGCATTTTTCTTAGGGTCCTGTTAACAACAGTCCTTAGGGCTATGTTTAAGGAGTAATTTTTGCCATGTGGTGGATTTTTAGTGGATGATTTATGTGAATGCATGGGGGTACATACTTTTTTGCAAGTGGGGCAAAACCTTGAGCCAATTAAAAACTACCACATAACACCTTAACCAGAGCCCTAAGGGTTGTGGTTAACATTTTCCTTTTTCTTATATCGAGAAGATATGTACCACCCATTCGAGGAATAATGAGTTTGGTTAATTTGTTGCCCCGTAACTATGAAAGTCACCACACGTTAGAAGAATGAACGATAAATTTATAATTCATAAAATTTATATATTAATTAAATTTATTATAAAAATAAAAGTACATGTACTAGAATCATCAATTAATAAACATTTTTATCAAAACAAAATTTACTTTTTTGAAGGAAAATAAAAATTACTTCATTATCAGTAATTGTTTTTGTTTAAATTGTCCTTTGAAAAGAAAAGACGTATAATTGCGAATGAGTTATCACAATTCACAAACCTTATTCTTAATTATACGTTTTTTTCCTTCTGAAATGACAATTTAGAATTTTAGATGCCTTTGTATTTTCAACAAAGGTAATCATTTACCCGCATGTTTATTTATGCAAACAATGAGCATCTTTTAACTTGCAGGTAAAAAGCAATAATAGTCAATAGTACAAAGTAAAGTTTGCCTGAAAATGGATGCAAAGTAAATGCATGTAGAAGTTGGATACTTTAATAATTGCATCATATTTTCAATTTTGGACATCTGTATAACTGTATAAGTAGACCCTACAATGTTTAAAAACAAGGTTTGTCTAGTGTGTGCCCAACGGCATATGCTAAGCATCCGTGTTTGATGAGTCGTCAAATTTTGATTGGTGGATATTTATGTGAATGCAGGGGGTCCATCATTATTAATAAAATCTCTAGCAATCAAAATTTGACAACTAAGCTAGCACGGATTCTTAGCATTTGCCCTTAGGCACACACTAGAAAATTCATTAAAAACATTAATGAATTTCGCATTCCAAAAATAAAAACGATTTCCTTTTTTTTTTCTTAAACATCTAGTCTATATTAAAAAGAGTAGTGTTAGAGGCACAAAATTATGTACCAAAATTAGGTACCAAATAACATGGCATGGTTGATGTGACAATATGGATTTTTTTAATTGATTTTGTTGGTGTGAATACAGGGGGCCCATTAATTATTACAACTAACTAGCTTAAAACCCGTGCGATGCACGGATTTCTTTTAATATTATATGATATGTTTTATTAATTCGATTTACTTTTTTTAAAATATGAATTTCGGAGGTTTAAATTTTTAAATGAGATGGTTTGATAATAATTATATAAATGTTATCCGTTATATTTATATGAAAAGAGGGATTTTAGTTAGAAAATATTGAAAAGATAATACATCTTAGTTCAAAAAGGTAATCGGTTAATTATAAGTACTTATAAAATTATAATTTAATTTTATTAAATAGAATGACGTGATTTAACTGAAAAAAGTGAGGTGTTAGTTAGAGAAAATTAAAAAGGAAACCTGTTTTAGGTGGAAAAGGTAATTGATTAGTTTATAGTAATTATAATTCAATTATGTTATTGTATTAAATAAAATTGCTCGTAAAGTTTTAAGAAAATGAAAAATTAGTGTTGCCTGTGATATTTTAAAGAAAAGATATATTTTAGTTAGAAAATATAGAAAAGAGGATACATTTTAGCTTAAACTTAATCGGTTAATTATTAACATTATAATATTGTTATTTTATTTTATTAAATAGAACCGCCCGTGATATAATTGAAAAAAGATAGATTTTATTTAGAGAAAATAGAAAATGTAATGTGAAAATTAAAAAGATGACATGTTTTAGGTGAAAAAGGTAATTGATTAGTTTATAATAATTATATTTTAATTTATGTTATTTCAATAAATTAAATTGTTCGTAATGTCTTTAGATTGTGAGAAATTAATGTTGTTCGTGATATTTCTAGAAAAAAGGAATTTGAATTATAAAATATGGAAAATATGATACGTTTTAGCTGAAAAAGCTATTCAAAAAGGTAATCGTTTAATTATAAGTACTTATAAAATTATAATTTAATTTTATTAAATAGAATGCCGTGATTTAACTGAAAAAAGTGAGGTGTTAGTTAGAGAAAATTAAAAAGTAAACATGTTTTAGGTGGAAAAGGTAATTGATTAGTTTATAGTAATTATAATTCAATTATGTTATTTTACTAAATAAAATTGCTTGTAAAGTTTTAAGAAAAGGAAAAATTAGTGTTGCCCGTGATATTTTAAAGAAAAGAGATATTTTAGTTAGAAAATATAGAAAAGATGATACATTTTAGCTTAAACTTAATCGGTTAATTATTAACATTATAATATTGTTATTTTATTTTATTAAATAGATACGCCCGTGATATAATTGAAAAAAGATAGATTTTATAAAGAGAAAATAGAAAATGTAATGTGAAAATTAAAAAGATGACATGTTTTAGGTGAAAAAGGTAATTGATTAGTTTATAATAATTATAATTTAAATTATGTTATTTCACTAAATTAAATTATTCGTAATGTCTTTAGATTGTGAGAAATTAATGTTGCCCGTGATATTTCTAGAAAAAAGGAATTTGAATTATAAAATATGGAAAATATGATACGTTTTAGCTGAAAAAGGTATTCAAAAAGGTAATTGTTTAATTATAAGTACTTATAAAATTATAATTTAATTTTATTAAATAGAATGCCGTGATTTAACTGAAAAAAGTGAGGTGTTAGTTAGAGAAAATTAAAAAGGAAACATGTTTTGGGTGGAAAAGGTAATTGATTAGTTTATAGTAATTATAATTTACTTTATGCTATTTCATTAAATTAAATTGTTCGTAGTGTCTTTAGATAGTGAGAAATTAATGTTGCCCGTGATATTTCTAGAAAAAAAGGAATTTGAATTATGAAATATGGAAAAGATGATACGTTTTAGTTGAAAAGGTTAATTGATAATTATTAGTATTATAATATTTTTATTTATTAAATAGAACCACCCGTGATATATTTGTAAAAAGAGATATTTTAGTTAAAGAAATATTTTAGTTATAGATTAGAGAAAAGGTAACATATTTTGGCTGAAAAAGATAATTGATTAGTTAATAGTAATTATAATATAATTATGTTATTTTATTAAACAAAATTGCTTGTAGTGTTTATAAGAAAGGAGAAATTTTAGTTAGATACAATAGAAAAGGTATTGTGCTTTACCTGAAAATGGAAATTAATTAGTTAATGAAAAATAGAAAAGGTAATATGTTTAATCTGAAAAATGAAATTATGTAATTAGTTAGTAGTTAAGTAAGGGTAAATAAGTAAAATCAACATGTATCAACCAACCAAACTTTTAATGTTTTGGCTTTTATATAATAGTATAGTATGGAAAAGATGATACGGAGTACGTTTTGGTTGAAAAGGGTAATTGATAATTATTAGTATTATAATATTTTTATTTATTAAATAGAACCACCCGTGATATATTTGTAAAATGAGATATTTTAGTTAAAGTGATATTTTAGTTATAGAATAGAGAAAAGGTAACATGTTTTGACTGAAAAAGGTAATTGAATAGTTAATAGTTATTATAATATAATTATGTTATTTTATTAAACAAAATTGCTTGTAGTGTTTATAAAAAATGAGAAATTTTAGTTAGATACAATATAAAAGGTATTGTGCTTTACCTGAAAAGGGAAATTAATTAGTTAGTAAAAAATAAAAAAGGCAATTTGTTTAATCTGAAAAATGAAATTATGTAATTAGTTAGTAGTTAAGTAAGGGTAAATAAGTAAAATCAACAGGTACCAACCAACCAAACTTTTAATGTTTCGGCTTTTACCCGTGCGATGCACGGATTTTTTTATATTATATAAAAAAAATTCATTAATTAAAATTAATTTTTTTTAAACATGAATTTTGGAGGCTAAATTTTTTATATGAGATTATTTGATAAAAAGTATATAAATGTTATTCGTGATATTTCTAGAAAAGGAGGGATTTAATTAGAAAATATAGAAAAGATGATAGGTTTTAGTTAAAAAAAATAATCAATTAATTATTTGTAATTATAAAATTATTACTTCATTTTATTAAATAGAATGTCTGTGGTATGATTAGAAAAATAGAGAATTTACTTAGTAAAAATTAAAAAGGTTATACGTTCAAGGTGAAAAAAGGTAATTGATTAGTTTATAGTAATTATAATTGAATTACGTTATTTTACTAAATACAATTGCTCGTAATGTTTTTAGAAAATGAGAAATTAATATTGTCCGTGGTATTTCTATTATAAAAGGGATTTTAGTTAGAAAATATAGAAAAAATGATATGTTTTAGCTGAAAAAGGTAATAGGTTAATTAATAATATTACAATATTATTAGTTTATTTTATTAAATAGAACCGTCCTTGATATATTTGGAAAAAAAAGAGATTTTAGTTAGAGAAAATAGAAAAGTAACGTGCATGATTTATGTAAAAAAAGTAATTGATTAGTTTATAGTAATTATAATTTAATTACGTTATTTTACGAAATAAAATTGTTCATAATTTTTAGAAAATGAGAAATTAACGCTACCCGTTATATTTCTAGAAAAAAATGGAATGTAATTAGAAAACATAGAAAAGATGATATATTTTAGCTGAAAAGGTAATCTGTTAACTATTAGTATTATAATGTTATTATTTTATTTGTATTAAATAGAAACGCCTGTAATATAATTAGAAAAATGGAGGTTTTAGTAAGAAGAAAGAAAAAAGGTAACGTGTTTTGCTGAAAAAAGGTAACCTTCCATGATATAATTGGAAAAAGAGAGATTTTAGTTACAGAAAATAACATGTTTTGACTGAAAAAGGTAATTGATTAGTTAATAATAATTATATATAATTATGTTATTTTTAACTGAAAAGGTAATTGGTTAATTATTAGTATTATAATATTATTTTTTTTATTAAATAGAAACGCTGGTAATATAATTAGAAAAATTGAGGTTTTAGTAAGAAAAAAGAAAAAAGGTAACGTGTTTTGCTGAAAAAAGGTAACCGTCCATGATATAATTGGAAAAAGAGAGATTTTAGTTAGAGAAAAGAGAAAAGGTAATGTGTTTTGACTGAAAAAGGTAATTGATTAGTTAATAGTAATTATATATAATTATGTTATTTAATTAAACAAAATTGATAAAATATAAAAGATATTGTATTTTACATGGAAAAGGAAATTATTTAGTTCTTGAAAATAGAAAAGATAATATGTGTAAACTCTAAACGGAAATTGATTAGTTAGTAGATTTGTAATTGAGTAAGGGTAATTAGGTAAATTCAATAGGTACCGTTGAACCAAACTTTTAATGTTTCGGCTTTTATATAATATACTATAGATTATATATTACTAGCTTATAACCCGTGCGATGCACGGGTTTCTTTTGATATGTTATAAATTTTTATAATTATATTTTTATATAATTATTAATTTAAAAATTATTTTAATATTAATTTAATATAGTTTAATAAACATTTAATTAATGATATTCTTTATTTAAAATTTACATTATAAAATTTTAAATTAAATATGTCGTTGATGGGATTTGACCCTTGTATCTTTAGTAATAATTTAATCATAAAAGATACCTTATAATTACATCTAACGTTCTTATTAATTACGAAAACTTAATAGTATATTGTGTAAATATATTTTGGGTATACATTAATGATTGCAAATTTATGTTTTAAATTAAAAGAGATAATGTATTTAATTAGAAAAGAAACATTGATGATTGGAAGATACGGTATATTTGATGGTTTTAGGTGTTTATAAATGTAATATCAACTAAAAGTAAACATAAAAAGGTAATCGGTAATTATCTTAAATTACATTATTCTATTATTTATTTTAATAATTAGGAAAAGCAAATCGACAAACTTTTAAGGTTTAATATAATAGTATAAATTATATTTTAGTTTTATTCATTTTGTTCAATTCTATTATGGCTTATTCTGGTATCAGGTATGAGTTTTGTTCATTTCAAACACAGGTGTTTGGTAAAATTTATATCATATTTTCCAATCAATAATATTTATTTTCTAATTAAAACACGTTAAGTTTTAATTTAAAACATATTCTTGCAATAATTAATATATACCCAAAAATATCACACCATATCTTTTAATCACTAACAAAATATAATAGAAATCTATATACTACAAATAATGACCTTTAGATTTTTATTAAAAAGTCAGAACCGTTATATCTAATGATTAAATATGTTATGCGATTAAATTAATTTACTAAAATTTGTAGGTTCGAATTTAATCAACGACATATTTATTTTGAAATTTTATAATATAAGTTTTAAACCATGCATATCATTAATTAAATTTATATTAAATTATTTCAAATAAAATTAAAATAAAATTTATAAAAAATGATTATATAAAAAATTATTGTAACATAAAATAAAATTTATTACTTATCGAAAGAAATTGATGCATCACACCGATTATAAGATAGTCATAATAAAATTCTTCATGTATTAAAATTCAAAAACAATTGCAACTAATAACTCCGAAATATGATAACCTATCCTAAAGCTAATAAGAAGGGGTACAATTAGTACCCATGACATGTCTATTTATTTGGAAACTAATTTTAGTACTTATTTTTTATTAGAAAAAAATAATTATTTATTTTTACATGCTTATTTATTGTGAAGTGAAGTTTGTATGGCTTCCTACTGATTTTATATTTATTTGTTATTTAAATTATTGTTATGTGATACCATGTGATATTAAAATTTAGTTTAAAGTTGAATTTACTACGGATGAGTATATATATGCATTTTTTTAAAGTAATTGAAGTTTATTGGAGAAATTACTCATACAAATATTTAAAAATATCAGTTGTACTCAGTTGCATAACTCATACAAATGAATGTCATACTCAGTTCCATAACTCAATAATAAGAATACATTTGCTAGAACACCAAGGCATGGCTATGCATTCAAGTAAGCTATGGATAATCAAGTACGGAGTACTACATTGTGCACATGAGTCAACATTTTATTAAGTTGTTATCATATCTATAGTTATAATTATATTGCCACATTATCAATGTAATTTTTTTACTAAATAATAATATAAAATTTCTTTTATTCCTTTAAAATATTAGTATAGGGATCATAAATATTAGTATCAGGGAGCATAAATTGCCAAATCCTGCACAAGTCATCATCATCTTCATCTTGGGAAAAATTAGATAAATCTTGTTCTATAAAATTCGAGAAAATCAACCGGCTCGAGTAAGGATATATGGTTTGCATCAGCAGAATGTGGACTCTCTGAATCGAAAACATCACTCTTGATTAAATTTGCATCCTCCTACATAATTTTCATCACATTTGGACTGATTAACCGAGAAATTGGACTTGATTATGGAATTTGTATTGGTTCTGTATCAGCTAAACTCCTTGTATTACACAGCTCAAGCCTCTTCTTTACAATAGGTATTTTTTCTGCAAGAGTTTCAACCTATTGGAAAAAGAATGATTAAACTTCCAATCAAAGCAAAAAATACAACAATTTCTGCATTAAACGTCACTAAGGGAGCTGATCCCCATGTTAGACAACTCAATTGTGAGTTGCTAAATCATGATTGTAAGTACAATTGCAATTCTATATATCTAATCATATTTAAATTTAATCAAATTGAGTTGCAAAGCATAATTTGGCTCAAATCTTCAGAGTACAATAATCACCTCAAGCCTCAATCTATCACTCACTATCTTTAAAAAGGCTGTCACAATCAATCTTGAGCTGGTCATAGTTTTCTTCTCAATACAAAGAAACCTAACCTGAACAATTGTAACTCGCCATTTCTTTTCGACTCTCTTCTTTGTCCATAGCAGGTATTAATTCCCCAAGTCCAATATTTTCATAGTCAATCCCCTGCACCAATACCACTTCCATTTATTAACAAATCGTCCTACTAATGAAAGCATAAAGCACACAATTAGGTAATAGTAGAAAATAAATGCAAACTTATCATACTTGGAGAAATTAAGTGGGATTTTGTTATGCAAGAACTAATACATATAGCATAACAAAGAACTGGTTACATACCTTTATCGCACCTTTTAACAGCAAGAATCAAAGCAGCTGCATTTTGGCAGACCCTGCGTTATATCACCAGATCGCAATTTTTCATATATAAATGTAACTAATGTATCTCCTTCATAAAGGATTTCACCATAATGTCCTTGGCATTCAGGTATCTACTTCAAAAGAAACTTGTCTAAAACTACCTATAGGCGGTACCCTTCCACCATTAGAATCTTTTTAATCCTAGATGCAAAGATTTACTATAATCTTTTAGAAAACACCTTTTTTGAGGATGCCCGGGAACCACTCCTAGGTAAATTAAGGAAAAAATGCATTCAAGGTTAAACACATGACTCCTAGATAGTTACCAAAATACGAAGTTATCTTCTCCTTTCGTTCTCAAAAGAAGAGTTTGATCCTGGCTCAGAAGGAACGCTAGCTATATGCTTAACACAAAAAAATTGAAAGTGTTTTCTTTTGAGTGAAGGCAGCAACTTCATAAGTTTTTGACGATAGTTCAAATATATCATTATAATCCTCATCAATGGCTTTGCAGATTAAACGCATAGGATTCCTTTTTTTTACCATGACAAACCATGTTGATAGGCCGGATCTTCTACTAATATCAGATCAACCACGTTATAGTCTGACAAAAGTGAATTGTTGTGTGGAATTAAGACAATTTTAAAGAAAAATTAGCAAGCGAAAAGTAAAAATAGCATAAAGGTATATAGAATTACACATAGGTTGGTTTGTAAGTGAAGATATAGATAAACTGAAGATTCTGATCCCAATTAAGGTGCAATAAAGTTTTACACAAATGTATAATCCGTCGTGTCACCTAATTACTAACATCCGTAAAAAAAAGTGAAGAAATTAGAAGTAAAAATCTAGATCTTTAATTTCACTGAAAAAATAAATGTCAATACTCCATACCTTTGTGTACATTCTGAATAGCAGCATGTAAAGCAGTGGCACCACCAGGACCATCCATCGATGGAGTTGTGCAAGTTGTGCAGATTTTAGATTCGTTGTGAAGGATAGAATGTTTATATTCGTTGACAATATCGGCTTCCTTCTCCAATTTAGCTATAGTAACAGCATCTCCGGCAATGGCAGCATCATATAAATGTATCCAGATCCATAACTATATAAAGTATCCATTGCTGCACCTTTGTCTGTTCTTGCTACTGTTATTATGCTTAGATATAAAGAATCTAAATCTTAAATTAAATTTAGAAAAAAACCATACTTGATTCTTCAAAAGCTTTCATGGTCAAGAAGTAGTAGCTACAGTCTCGATCATTGCTGCCGTGGCTAACTCAGTCCACTCAGTTAACAAACTCATTGCTACAATTCATCAAACAGTTGGTGAGTTTTTTGGAAAATAATTAAAACATTTGTATAAACAAATCAAACACTTACCTTTGCACCAAATTCAACAAAATATTAACAATCGTGAAGTTACATGCACCAATGGTGTGTCAATTAGTCACCTGCAAATCAAGAAAAAGCAAATTAATTATGAAGGTTCACATGTCAAAAAAACATAAAATGGTTTCTGTTCAATCATAGCATGCAAGATTCAAAAAGTTTTGATAAATAGACAAAGAGAAGGTTATATATAGATGTAAAATGGAATAGAGCTTTAGATTTCAAAATTTGAATTTCAAATTCTAGGTGCTTCATATGAAAAGAAGAGAAATGAGTTGTGAGTTTTGAATTCAAGATTAAAGAAATAGAGAAAAATTCTTACATTCCTTGAAGAACAGAAGTAGTTCCATTTCCACTTTATACAACTCAATCTCCAGCATCAATATATCCACAAACGCCATACTCCTATCGAAATTTTATTTAAATTTAATGGTCATGTCTTGCACCGCCTCGTTCCTTGATGGAAAATCATAGGTTTCATGGTTCTGCCTCCAGGCGCCAAATTTGCACCCACTTCATTCCTTTAAGGTAAATCATAGCATAAAATTCTTAGGTTACTACGTGCTACAATCTCATCACCACACTTGAAACCTTGTACCGGATACCAAATTACAAAGTTACCTTGTATGGTCCGATAGTGAACATCTTGTTCCAAACCCCACATTCCTCCTGCAAAAAAATACCTCCAGTGACTTATTTAGGGACACAACACCACACAAAAATTCAGATTTATAAACCATGACATCAAGGAAATCCTTCACATTGACAAAATTGTATTTACCACTAAGAATATGCATAACACCTGAATATCTCAAGTCAATGGTAAACAAAGTTCACCAAGCTGCATCTATAGTTTTGCAAAGGTATAATCAAAACGTAGGTACTCCAACATCATCATCAAAATCAAGAAAAAAAAAAAGAAGAACTTGATCACATCTATTTCTGCATAGATTTGCCGGAAAACATCAAGAACTCAAGATTATACATGGGAAATTTTTGGGGTTCTTCTTCTTCTTCTTCTGTCAATCAATATTCTCCGCAGCAAGTCTAGTCCTACTTTGTATCTAACTATAACTTTAAAAAAAAATGTGGTAACCTAATAATTTACCTGGATTGCGTCAGCGTGGATGAAGGGGGATTACTGGACTGCGTGATTTCTTGGTAACGATGGAGGAGAGCAAGTGATGGAGGAGAGTCGGTGATTGAATTGGTATAGAAAGCCAGTGATTGAATTGGTATAGAAAGCTACCAACGAATATACATGTTTTGTTGTGCTTTTTTTTATATATAAAACAGTGGATAACCAAAAAAAAGAGATAACCAAAAACTGGGTTGATTCAAATTCAAATTTTGAATCTCTATGTTTTCTTATCGTAGATGTCTGGGTGAAAATGGCCTGGTGGGGTTGTTTGACCGTTAATGCCTAGCTTCCACAGTGTAGATATAATAGTATTTGTGGAAAATCTTAAAAGAGAAAAATGTAACAAAATTGTAGACTACTTTTCACTAAGACAATTAATCAAACACGTTGCAGTATTTGACAAATTAAACTATACAATTTTTCACTAAGACAATCAATCAAACACGTTGAGACTAAAACAACAAATAATGACAGTAAAGAAAAATAATAAACCCCTAAACAACCCAACCACACAATATACAAAACTAATATACCAAAACTTCTGAATATGTGCTTCAATATGCAAGGAAATCTGAAATCACAAATTAATCAAATTAATCAACACTAATTAAGCTTAATCTCAACACACACATATAAACACGTATGTATAATAAATTACCTGTAATCTTGGTAACGATGGAGGAGAGGGAGTGATGCGTGAATTGCGTCAGTGTGGATGAAGGAGATTTCTTGGTGACGATGGAGGAGAGCAGTGATTGAATTGGTATAGAAAGCTACTACTAACAAATATGTTTTGTTATAGACGCTACTAACGAATACTCGGTATGTTTTTACTGTGCGAATATTTTTTTTTTTTTAAACAATGGGATAACCAAAAAAGGATAACCAAAAAGAGGGGGTAACCAACTACAAAATATACCCCCTTTTGCTTATTATAATATAAAGTATAGATTAGATTTTGCCACGTATATTTGGGAAAATTTTTTTGAACAAATTTTGATGCCCTAAACATTATTCTATTAAAAATAATTAACGAAAATCTATGAGAGAAATTCGGCTCCAAAAAATCAGAAAGTTGGTACACTTGTAAAAATAGAGATACAAGTTAAGGTCGCTTAAATTACAAACCAAACGAAGTTATTACAGTTTAATTAACAGAAACAATGGCCTAGTCGATTATGTCCCATTCTTCATGCTGGGATCACAGGTGATGTCGGCTGATGGAAGAATTTGGGAATAATTGACAAATTTCAGATTACGTTATCGGAAACAAGTTCTATAGTGTTGGTTCTTTGCCAGAAAAAATGATGGTGCGTGGTGGTTGTATGTAATTAGTTGCTGAGATTGATTAGGATTAATGGTGGTTGTTCCAGATTTCTCAACTTCCAACCCCTCAATCAGTCTACATATCCCGGTATTTATAGGAGATTAAGCCATACGGGAGAGTAAGAAACCCAAACGGGCTTGGATTGACGGTCTATCCATGATCTCAAGACTTCAGGGATAAGGAAACTTCTCTCGTCGAGGACTAGTCCTTTCTGCTACCAACTATTTCCTGATTTCGTTGACGTAGGTATAAACATGGTTTACCCCAAGTATGGAGCGCATCCTTGTCCCCCGAGTGAGAAGCAACCACCTGATAGCAGGACAAGTGATCCAGAGCTTTTGGGTGCAAAGTGCAGGATTGCCCCGAAGTTTCCCAATAAAGGCGCACCCATTGATAATAGGAACAGAGCTCCAAAGCACACACCAAAAAGTACCTATCTCCCCACATGAGGGCGCACCCTTTGTGTACAAGAAAGGGTCCTTGAATCCAGAAAAACCCCTAGAGGACTTCTACGACTGACATCCCCCTCCTGGTATATCCCAGGAGAGAATTCTTCAATCATCTTGTCCACGGATGACCCATCTACGACCAACTTTCACAAATATCTTCAAATCACTCATTTCCTCTAATGACGGGGGGTGTGTCTTCTAGGCGAGGGCACGCCCTCTAGATGAGGGTGCACCCTCTTTGCATGTCATATATCTTCAAATCCCTAACTAAGTTTAATAAACTCCCAATTTCAAATATAATTGACCCAGATGCATTCCAAAATACCCATGTCAAATTTTGGCTATAACAGCAATAATGGCCTTTTTCCCTTTCACTACGTCATAAAGGATCTATTGCAATCACAAAGTTAGTCTATCATAGATCTTGTTTCATGTTGCCATAGCCTCGAAGAGGGCAATGTTAACACTTTAGCTGTATTAGGTTCTCAGATAACATGATAAACTTATCGTAACATGATAAATGTGGTTACAAAAGAACTCTACAACAACATTTTAAACATTGTACAACATCTTTTGTAAAAACAACATAATTTGTGTGCTACAAAAGATATTATAATTTTACTGAGGGGCAGCTAATTTGGGGCCCACAACGGAATATCGTACAGATGTCATCAAGCTTATGAAGGGCTTATAAACATCTTTTAATAATAATAATAATAATAATAATATGCGTTAACATCCCCCCCTCAAACTCATGATACTCAGAATCGTGAGTTTGCCAAAATAAAAAAAATCGAATTTGCTCCAATCAGTAGACTCACTTGAATCATCTTCCTCATCGTGATCATTCTCTTCATCCTTGTGCTTGTCATTTTTTTGTTCACAATGCGTCTCTTTCATCGCTTCATGATTTTCCTCAGAATTTCTCTTTTTATTGTTGGTTTGGGATAGTTTCTTACAAAAGCCTATCATCATTGTGGTTGTGTTTTCAGCCATATTCTTTAATTTTTTCACCCACAAACTCTAGAAAGTTTTTACTGTCACACCACGAACTCTCATAGTGTTATTTTTCTCACCCACAAACTCTTGCGGGATTCTTTACACACCACGAACTTTTGTAGCGTTAATTATTCTCACACCTACCAACTCTGATACCATGATAAAATATGCTCTCAAGGTTATGTTTTATTCATTCATCAAATCAATACTTAAATACATAAAGATTGATTTGGAGCACAAGACATACCAAGTAACTCCAAGCACGCATAAGAAATTCCATATTATCAATAATGTAAATAAAAGCAACATTCCAACATCCCAGAACATATACTATATAAATATCTTTTAACAATAATAATAATAAACGTTAACAGTATCCTTGCTCTTTACTTTAAAATTTAAGCATATGCATATCGATTTTACATATAAATCAACAAAGTCTGTGTGTTTTTGTGTGTGATAGTGAGAGAATGAGAGAGAGAGAGAGAGAGAAAAAAAAAAGACAAAGACAAAGAGCAAGAGAGGGAGACGGAGAGAGAGAGAGAGAGAGAGAGAGAGAGAGATAGAGAGAAGGAGGGAGCGAGGATAGAGAGGGAAGAAAGGCGATTATAGTTTAAATCGAAGAACGTAAACAATCAACAAATGCATAAATGCACAACTACCAAAATTCCAAGCATATAAAGTGAGAGTTATACTTAAAATTGAAACCAAATGAAGATTGAACCGAGTTTGAACTCGAATTTGCTACAATCTGAATCAAACTTGAACCCTAATTAGTCTAGTTGAACCCGTCCAATTGAACCCAAACCCAGCTTGAATCCTAATTAGATTGAGAGAAATTACTGAGAGAAGCCCTAATTAAAGTGAGAGAGGAGAGAGTGAAGAGCGAGAGATATGAGTGTTTGAATTTGACCCAATTTAGTTTACCGTTCCAGTAATACTACATCGCCCGCCCAAATAATTTACTGGTTTCTGTGTCGGTGTTTTTTATTTTTTTACTTTTCCAAATAATTAAGTATTATGATTTTCTTTTAATTGTTAACATTAAAATTATTGCATCAAATTTAGGGATATTCTCTTTGGTACACTCGTGGAATTGGCTTTTCCCAATGGTACCATCACATTTTTTGTTTCTATACATGGTACACCTGACATATTGTTTCTCTCTTAGTCATGCCCTTCTGCTAGACAACTGTTAATATTTCAGGTACACCACGTATAGAAGCCAAAAATGTGATGTTACCATTGGCAAAGCCAATTCCACGAGTGTACCAAAGAGAATATCTCTATTATTTTTAATATTCATTAACAGTGATTAAACAGTGTTTAACGTTTTTTTAACGTTTTACTTAAAAAGGGTATGATTAAGAGAGAAACAATATTTCAGGTGTACCACGTATAGAAGCAAAAAATGTGATGGTACCATTGGCAAAAGCAAATTCCACGAGTATACCAAAGAGAATATCCCTTAAATTTATTATGTTAATTAATTTGTAATAATTTGGTTATCTAAAATGATTATTTTCTACGATAAATTTTCTAATGATTTAATCAAAATTCATTATTAATTTTCATACACTACTTTATTCATATATATTTAATTTAAATTTATTTAAAATATTCTAATATTTATCAAATATAAATAATTCATTTATATGGTGGACTCAGGCTCTCTATAAAAATGGCTTCAATGATTTTAATAAATAAAAATAAATTTTTATTTATTAACCCTTCCGTCCCTCTTATTTCTTTACACTTTCCTTTTTTGGGATGTCCCTCTCAATTCTTTATATTTCAAATATACCCAAAATAGTAAAGTTTTATAATATAAAAAATGACTACACCCACTACTTTTCTCCACTAAACTCACTTTATTACATAAAATATTGATTGATCCCACCACTTTACTCACTTTTCTTACTTTTCTCCACTACTTCACTCTTTTTCTTAACCTCCCTCCTCAACTCATTTGTAAACAAATGAGAGAGACGGAGTGAGTAATAGTCTAGGATAACACACTCCTATGTGTTTTGGTGTGTAACACCTTTTATAACTATAGTAACACACGTTTATGGCTAAGGTAACACCACAATCAGGACGTTGCGATAGATCAAAAAATTCATTGCTATTGTGACATCGAAAAAGGTAACACCATGCAAAAATGCTGCAGCAGGTCATCTATGACGTAGTGTTTTGAGCTTGCCACCTTAGATGAAACCTGGTTAATGCCTTTGTCCTGGCTTCTACCCTGACCTTTGTCCTGACCTTTACCACTGTCCGAGGCAAGAATCTGAGTCGCAACATATGAGCTACCACTCTATACTACGTGAGGATAATTTTTAGGCTGCCCCCATCCCCTCTTAACACCAACCTCCACAGATTTAGCATTAGCTGGAACCAAATCAATTTTCCTAGGCCTTCCTTTTTTTCACTTTAGCCCATCACTTGGGAGAGAGTCATGAGGAACTCCAGTCTCAACAAGGCTAGAAAAAGAATCATCCAAGTCTATCATCATTTTCTCTTGTGTCTTCTTAACAGAACCTACTACAACGACAGCATCATCGTTCTCACTATAATCATTCTCTGACCCAATAATTTGCCACCCATTTATCTTCATTTCCTCAAACAAATTTTCAGTTTTCCAAATAATTGTCATATGTTCACAATCTACCGGTCATAAGAAATTTGATGACACATATCACAAGCTTTAAAAACTACCACTGTCCAAGGCAAGAATCTGACTCGCAACATATGAGCTGCCATTTTACACAACGTGAGGATACTTTTTAGGCTGCCCCCGTCCCCTCTTAACACCAACCTCCACAGATTTAGCATTAGCTGGAACCAAATCAATTTTCCTAGGCCTTCCTTTTTTTCTCTTTAGCCCATCACTTGGGAGAGAATCATGAGGAACTCTAGTCTCAACAAGGCTAGCAAAAGAATCATCCAAGTCTATCATCATTTTCTCTTGTGTCTTCTTAACAAAACCTACTACAATGACAGCATCATCGTTCTCACGCACATCATACATGATATGTATAAGGCATATCCTCATAGTTGGGAGAAAGGCCAGGACATGGGATGTCGTATCTTCTAATAGAGATATTGTAAACTGATTCAACCAGCCGTTAAGCTTGAGTGCAAGGAGAATAAAGCAGGAAAGCAAGACAGGGAATCAGTGTGTCCCGGGCATAGATAAAGAGGCGATGTGACAAGGCAGACTCACCCGGCGGACATGTTGGGGAGTGGCGCCATAGGGCGTGCGGATTGTGCCGTGTGGCCCTGAAACATTTTGACTAGCCCAGTTTACAGGCCAGGCGTCGAGGAGACAAAGGTCAGGGTTAGCTGCGCATTGCTGGCCAGGCTTCGTTTAGCGGAGTTGGCGCATCACTGAGGCGAAAAATTAAACGTGTGTTCACGCTTTCGCAAGCCTCCGTGACACCAATAATTTGCCACCCATTTATCTTCATTTCCTCAAAGAAATTTTCAGTTTTCCAAATCATTGTCATATGTTCACAATCTACCGGTCATAAGAAAGTTGATGACACATATCACAAGCTTTAAAAACTACCACTGTCCGAGGCAAGAATCTGACTCGCAACATATGAGCTGCCATTCAACACTACGTGAGGATACTTTTTAGGCTGCCCCCGTCCCCTCTTAACACTAACCTCCACAGATTTAGCATTAGCTGGAACCAAATTAATTGGCCTTTCTTTTTTTTTCTCTTTAGCCCATCACTTGGGAGAGAGTCATGAGGAACTCAAGTCTCCACAAGGCTAGGAAAAGAATCATCCAAGTCTATCATCATTTTCTCTTGTGTCTTCTTAACGGAACCTACTACAACGACAGCATTATCGTTCTCATTATAATCATTCTCTGACCCAATAATTTGCCACACATTTATCTTCATTTCCTCAAAGAAATTTTCAATTTTCCAAATCATTGTCATATGTTCACAATCTACCGATCATAAAAAAGTTGGTGACACATATCACAAGCTTTAAAAACAGTTAGATACTGGATTTGAACTCTAGAAAGAAAAGTAGATAATGCATCCGGACTTCCCAGTATAAGGTTAGGCCTTGAATTCAACATAGAAATTTCAACACAGGTTGTAGCTTCTCTAACAAGTTTAAGGAAGTTAATATTCTCTATAATTGTAGTTTCCAATTTCAAAGGCTTTCCTACAAAACTAGCCAACATACAGATACCCTTAATCGATCAATAAGTGTATTGTACATTTCTTAACTATATCCACACCTTAATAGTATCATTGGAATTTAAGCAGAGTTTTTCATTCCAAGATTTGAAAAAAAAAACTTCAGAAGCTGGTTTCGCGCATTCGAAATACATAGATACCGTATTACGTAGCTTTTAAAAAGTTTCGATAAATACCAAACAAAAAGATCATGAACCCTAATTCATGTTTAAAGACATCCATAAGACCCACATAATGAAATTCCTCTAATGCTAATTTTCGAATTTCAGAGAAAGACGGCTTAACACTATTATTAACAACAACAACATAACATGTTTTTCACTTGAAAGATGAATCAACAAAAAAAGAACTCTTAGATTTAACCATAATCAACCCATTCTTAGTAGAGACACGTGATTGATAGTCTTTAACATCAATAACATCAATATAAGAGTTAAAGTTCAACGATTTAGTACCCGATTTAACGATTCCGTCGACGGGAATGGGAGCGAAACAAGTCGGTAGATCATTGTACCTTCTGTTTTAGGAAATATCTTCCTTTGCTTCACACGACACAATTGGACTCAGAAGGCATTACTAGCACCATCATCTTGAACTCCGAGATCCCTAAAAGAGCCCGAAATCAAATTTGTCTTAAACTCGGAAGAGGTAATCTTTTCCTCCGCCATAAGACAAGAGCAAGATTCAAGTCTGAAGGATGTTGAGTACTGAATATAGCAAAAGAATACAGAGGGGGGGGTGAATGGATTCTTGAACTTTTTCTTGTTCTTGAATCTGTGTAGCAAGATAATTGTTTGTATGTACAAATGTGTAAGTGCGGATAAAGAACAACACAAGACACAATATCACTTTAATCTAATATATTATTAGATAAAGGTTGCTACAATCTGTGAATACAAATGGTAGTATTCTCAGCTTAACTAAAGAATACAACTCACTTACTACAAATAGAACATGAAAAACTAAATTAACTGAAGAAGTGAGATTGTATTCTTATAGAACATGAATACAACTCACTTACTACAAATAAAGTTACAGGATAAATTACTTTCTTGTATGTCTATCCTTTTTGAGTAAGCATCTAAATGGCTACAGATTTGACTTTGCAAAGTTCTGTTCAGATCCACTTCTTTAGCTCTTTGTCTCTTCTATATCTCTCCAAGCTTCCTTGTAGGCTTACCAGAGCACGTTACAGATTGTGGTCCATAAAGTGCATTGGCTTGTTGCAGGTTTCTGACTTATACAATTTCTTCAGTATTTTGTCTCCAAGAATGTGTTCGAGAAGTGGCTAAGTGATTGATTCGAGAACTAGGATTAGATAACTCTGAGTTCTCGAATACTGTATGATTGACATATCGAATTACTTCTCGAACAGTGCTTTTCTCCAGGGTTCCTTGAGTTGTCGAATAGAACACTTGACTTGTCGAATCCCTGAGATATCAAATAGCTTTCTGAGTCATTGAGATATCGAATGGAACTTTGACTTGTTGACTCCTTGAGAACTCGAATACCACTTTGACTTGTTGACTTCTTGAGTTCTCGAATAGAGTATTTAGACATGTCGAATCTCTGAGATATCGAATGAGATATCGAACAGTTCATTCAGAGATATCGAACAGTGTCTTCTTAGATATCGAATCTCTGACTTCTCGAACACTAGACTTATCGAATAGACAAAAGTACTTCTCGAATTGGTACTTACGCAAATTCTTCATTTCTTCAAATCCCAACTGTGATTATTTGATAGTCTTTATCTTCTTGCTTGAGGCATGAACCTTGGAACTTCTTTCAAGCATATATTATTCTTGACTTTATAAGTACAGTTACACAACTAGGATTTGATGCCTATTACAAGTACAGAACTAGAGGTTCCCTCAGTTAAGAGGTCATGTAAGTAATGCAAAGCATTACAAACAATTAGGCTTGTTATTAGATGTAAACAGGCATGCCTCTGTGACTAACAATCTCCCCCAAATTGTGAGTGAGACTCTTAGTCACAATTTCATGTCTGATAACAAGCCTAACATACATAAAGATATAACTTGAAAAAGTACAGGTATAAAATTTGATTGAGAACATGAATGAAATTACAAGTTGAGTAATCTTACAGTATGGTAAAATACTAGCCATTCTCATTTGATTCCATCTCCATTGCTTTGGCTTGTAGATCATCATATGCTTTCTATTTTCTTTCTTTCTCCTTTCTTGCATTCTCATCCATGGCCTTTATGATCTCTGCCAAAGCATCCAATTATTCAAGCATGATAGAGTTTTTGAAATCTTCAAGTACTGGTTTCAGAATGTTGGCAGGATAGTGACTGAGTACATTCATTCTTATATTGACATTATCTCCATTTCTCCTCCTATATTTCACCACACAGGTATTGAATTGAACTCTACACAATCCTTTTGCCCTTAGCTTTTCTGCTTCAACTTCCAGCCTATCAATTTCCTTTTCCCTTTTTAGTCATTCCTCAAAGCACCCCTTCCTTATCTTCTCAGCATAGTCTCTCTTCATCTTCACAAAGTCAATCAACTCCAGCTTCAAAATTCTCTCTACTTTTCTTCAGAATCCAATAATGCAATGATTTTTTTTCTATTTCATCTAATTTGCCCCAATTTTGACACTTTCCTTGTTTGAATTTCTTCTCCCTTCCATCAGTATATTTGATCTCAAGACAGTCATTCACAATGGCAGCATAGTAGATTCTTTGATCTCTTAGATATTGCAATTGGTCTTCATCAAAGTCTTCATCAAGTGGTTGAAGTTTCAGTCCTGGATAGATAGTTAGGGTTCTAGACTTGGGTATCTTCATTCTTCTTGCAGCTTGTTTGAATTTGACCTTTTTCACTTGGTGGCTTGGCAGAAACTTGTGACCTTTGCTTGTAGAACATTGTAGTATTCCATTAGCAGTTTGCTTTTGGAAACATATACTTGGTTTCTTGATTTGAATCCTCTTCTTGAGGTGGCAAAACAGTTGCAGAAGCCATTGAATCAGATTTTGGTAGGTCATTACTAACAGTGTTCACCCTAGACTTAGAGTCTTGTGTTGTGGTGAGTTTACTGCTAGCAATGCCTAAGGCTTGCTGTTTTCCAATTTTCCTTTCATAGACTTTACCTTGGTCATCACCATCTTTCTTGTCTTTGTTGTCCTTTTTCTTCTTCTCATTTTTATCACCCTTATTACTGCTGTGATGTCTTCTCCTCCCATCAATTTTGTCTTCATCTTCATCATCCTTATTCCTCCTAGGTTGGGCCATTTCTGGAATTGCACCAGTTGCTATGAAAGATCTGAGGATGTGTAGTGCATCTATTTCTTCAGCATTTCTGACTCCAACTTTCTTCTGTAGTTGATCAATGATAGCAATAACAAGTCTGTGATTTCGAGGAGTGAGATCATTGCACTACACCATATATGGTCTTTACCAATACCTAAAACCTATGTTGGCATGTAAAATGTAGCCTTAGATGCCTTAATTTTGATGTAAGCCAACATTATATCTTGATGTTGCAATACATGTCAATGTATGTTGCCTTAAATTTTTTTGGTTAACAAAGCCAACACTTATAAAGATGTTACCATAGACACTAACAAAAATGTTAAAAATGAACCGGGAAAAAAATTAAATATTTGGGGGGAAATGAATTTTTTTGGGAGGAAATCAGCCGGGGAAAATATAGTCAATACACTAATATTAGTCAATACACCCTTTCATCTCTCTTATACACACTCTCTCTCCCACTTAAAATTTAAGAGAGAGTGTATGAGAGAGATGAAACTCTCTCACACACTCTCTCTCTCGTTAACATCTCAATCTCTAATCTCGTTCTCGTTAAAATTTAAGAGAGAGTGTATGAGAGTGTATGAAAATTCAAAAAAAATGTCTAAATTTTTTAAAATGATTTTTTCTACATATATTTTAATATATCTTTAAAATAATAATACTTTCGTATATGATTAAAAATGTTTTTTTTGCTATGCATGATTAAAAATATTTGAATATATTATTTCAGATTATGTAAAATATTGAATATTTAAAGAAAAAATAAATCAGTTTTTTAAATAAATAATTAATAAATTATAATTAATTATTTGATATGTGAACTAATTAATTTTGATTAAAAAAATTATATGAATCTAAAAATCTATTAAATAATTGAATAATTATAATTTTATCAATTCAATTTCTAATAAATTTACAACGAATAATTCCTGACAAAAAAACTTACAATGAATAGAATAACTACCATTAAATTATTATAATTTTTATTTAAATACATAAATAAATAAGAAGTATAATACGATGACAAGCACATGAAAAATGAAAAAAGACGAAATAATAGAGCGACAAAAAGGCCGCCGTTTCTATTTTTCAGCAAGTCAAAACCACTCCATCTTTCCCAAACCACAAACATTCACACGGTGGTCTCTCTACTCTCGCTATCTCAACCTCTCTATAAGTTTCAGTCTCTCTCCCCTCTTTGAGGTCAATTAAAAAATGCAAATGACCTCAAAAAAACACCTACCACTTCCTTTTTCCCATCCTCTCCCTATAAGTTTCACACTCTTTCATCTTCGATTTTTAAATTCAATTCAGGGTGATATTTTTCTTTGATTTAGGTGATTTGTTTCTTCGATTTAGGTTTTTTGTTTACATTGTTCTTTAATTTGAAATTTCAGGTGATTTACGGTCTGATTGGGTTTAATGCGTGAATTAGGGTTCCGATTTAGGGCTTTTCAGGTATTACTCTATTCCCCCATATAACATTTATAGTTTTGTGAATTATGGGTTCGATTACATGTTTTATTCGGCAGTACAAGTATTTTGCTTACAAATGCTCTCTCCATTTTTAAGTAGTGGTCTTTTGTGCTCAAGATTTTGTAAGTGTATGTGTATATGTGGTATGTATGTGTGTATATATGCGTTAGTATGTACTACTTGCTTATTGCTTACCTTGAATTTGAATTGTTATGTTATTAGTTTTGCTTCTTGTTTTCCGCTTACTTTTATCTAGTTCTGCTTAGTATAACCAAATAGTTCTGCTTGTGAAGTCTGTAGATTATGGTCGCATGGCTGAAATACTTATTCAGATAGCAGCTTCCCCAGATGAATTTACTCGATTGACTGCAAATACTTGGGTTGGATATGTAGACATCCAAATTCTTAAATTCTTCCATATTGGTTTAGTTTCTTGCAATAGTTTCCTTTTCCACTTATTTATGATTTTCTCACGAATTAAGATGATTATTTAGCTAGATTTCAGTAATATCCTTCTTAATGCCATGACTTGTCTTCAGATAAATGAGTTTGTGGAACTTGGTGGGGACCAGCTTGTTCCTTACTATGCTGATATTCTAGGTGCCATTTTGCCTTGCATAGCCGATAAATAAGAAAAATTACGAGTTGTAAGTCAATGGAAAACAATAAGATTTTTTTACTTGCCATTTTAAGAAGTGAATATGTCCCAATTCTCTTCGTGTTTGGTGTCTCCTCTGCATCATTGTATATTTTGTGCAACATCTATTGTATGGATGCTTATTTTATTAACCGCCATCAGTTATATCTGTTGTATCTTATATATTTACATGTTTAGTTATATCATAGTCTATTCGTTGTTTTGAGTATTTGCTGTTTTGTGAGTATTTGAACTTATGAGTATGTTTTGTTAGTCTGTTTTGCTTGTTTTGTTAGTCTGTTTTATATGACTATGGTTCCTTTAGATTAATTTTACTAATTTGGGGGGTGTTATTGGATTCACAAATACTCTCTATCTCTCCCCAAGTCTTTCTAAGCAACATTTCTGCAATTGTTGGAAACTAAAGACACTTGATGCTATTTTGCAATTTCCTGAACTATATGGTTATCATTTATCTTGCAGGACGGTTTGCGAAGGATCCAAAAGTATTAGGGCTGGTTGGACACGTGTTACTGCAATTGCCATTTGGAGTTTATGAGAGGTTGCAGAAAATGTGAAGTTAAAATTTGTTAGAATTAATTAATTGTATTTATTCGTTAAGGTGTCAACTCTGTGTCATCAGAAATTAAGTGAAATTTGGTTAAAAGACAATCACATTGATTATGTAGATTAGAAATGTGGTTAATTGTAGGTTTTTTGTGCTGTTCTTAGAATTTTAAATGGTCTTGTGTTGTTCTCTGATGGACAATTGGTTTTGTGTTCTGTTAGTAAAAAAGGTTCAAAGCAATCTAATTCTACTAAAGCTGAGAGGTCAATCACTTCGATTAATTAGAGTTTATCTTTTTTCAGGACTTAATTAGGGCTTGGATTAGGTTGGGCTTTTTAAGGTACTTTCACTTTCTCTTTTTAAGTTCCGCTCATTTAAGGTACTTTCACTTTCTCTTTTTAAGTAATAACTCTGTAAGTTTGCTTGCTCCCTCACTATGTTTACTACTTGTAATTGATTTACTTCTTGATGATCTATAGTACTTGGAATGCAACTTCTATTTATAGTTGCATTCTAAGGTGTCCAAAGCAATGCAAGTAGTGGTGCATATATGACTAATCTGTTCCATGGTTTTGAGTTCAGTAGGTGTTGCATGTAAAACTGCTTGCTTTCTAGTAACTGATAATGATTCATCCGGAATTTTATAGAACCCTTATATCATATGAACTATGTTAATGTTATTCACTTGCTAGAATTTTTGTTTTATATTTGTTATTTCTGCCCATACTTATATTTTTGTTAATCTCTTCTCACTATACTTATAGTTTATGTTGATCTATTAAGCGATTTCGCTTGATTGAAGTTTCTGTTCAGGAATGTGTAGTTTATTTTTGTCTAGTCTTGATTTACTGAATAAATATATATACAAACTGCTCTTAATTCTTTTTATTAAGCAAAACCTTGCAATCATGTTTGTTGCATTTATAATAGGTACTTGGCTTATGTAGATTGTTTGTTGTACCCCTTCCTTGTTCGTAATTGATGCTGAATTAATTGGTACTTGACATAGTTTAATAGAGGAAAAAAAATGTCAAATGTATTACTCTTAAAATGCAATCATCATTTAAAAAGAAATGAAATGTGAATTAATGGTCTCTGCATTTCTCCTGGACCCTATTAATGGCCTCCTTTATGTGGACATATATTCTAGAGAATATATAGATCTGACTAATTTATTTGCATATATAGAACTTTCAGTAGGAATGCACTAGTGGCCTTTAATCTTTTGCAACAAAAATGTAGGATCTTCGGAGGAAACTACAAGTTACTCGTACATTTTTCCATGGCATAACACTGCTCGGTTTTCCCTAACCAAAGATATTAACAAAGAGCTTGGAATCGGGAAGTGGATCAATCAGCAGATGCCAATTTTCTCTTCAAATTTATTTTAGGATTGTTGTATTTTCATGTTTCATGTGTGTAGTCATGCTTGAATCAGATGTTTGTAAAAAAATGTTGACAATAAATAAGTGTTTTTCTAATATATATGTGTTGTAGATAAATTGAAACTATTGGTTTCTAAAATATAAAAAAATGTTGGAATAAGTAAAAAATGTTGCAAAAATTTTGAAATTGTTCAATAAATAAGATATTGCAATAAAGCTGAAAAGGTGTTGCCGAAAAAAAAAAGTGTAAATAAACTAGTGTTGTTATATTAAGAAACGATGTTGCAGTAGGGTCTATGGTAACATTATATTTGGTGTTGGTGTAGACCATAAAGTATTGCCATAAATAACTAAGGCAACATATATAACAATGTAGCCATAGAATTGGGCAAAGTGTTGGCTTAGCACTTAAGGCTACAGGACTATATCCAACACCACCAAATTTGGAAAAAGTGTAGCCTTAGACCAATTTTTGGCCTATGGCAACATTATTCGTGATTTTTTACACTTTTTTCAGGTGTTGGTAAAGACCATTTATGGTGTAGTGTTGGGAATGACCAATTGTTTAATGTCTTCAATTTCGGTGCCAGACTGATAGATGATTGTCATTGGCTTCTTAATCACTTCTGACAGCCTTGAAGGTTGGCCATTCCTCAAGTCATCATACAGACTTTTATTGTTCTCTTTTCTCTTTTCAATAAGCTCAATCAGTGCATCTATCTCTGAGTGTTTCAGGGCTTGTAGAGTCTTATAGGTTAGATGCCATATCTTGGACTTGGACACCATCATTATTTCTTTGATCCATACTCCATCTATTTTTCTGAGTATCATAGTGAGATAGTCAATCTGATCCTTCAACCTCCTCAGATAAAATTGAGTTTCACTAGCATGTTCCGTTGAGACTTTCAGAAACTCCAAGAATGCTTCATCATGATAGACATTTGAATTGGCAACTTCTTGTAGCTTGGCCTCAGTAACCACCTTTACTTCTACAGGCTTGGCACTTTCAGATTTGGAGGATGGAGGTTTATGAGATGGCATGCTCCCTGCAACCACTGTGGTTGTGATAGATTGTTTCTGACCACTTGGAGTAATGACATGCACAGTTGGTAGAGTAACAACTGGCAGAGAGGTTGGAGGCTCATCAACTTTGGATTTTCCTTTGCCTAGCACATGGGTTATAGAATTTGAAGCCCTTTGCTGACCACCCTCATTTATCTTGATGCCTTTAGCTTGAGGTTTCTCCCCCTTTGGATTTGAGTTCCTTGATGTCCTCTTCTCCCCCTTAGGCTTATTGTCAGGCACAGAGGTTGTAGGAGTGACCTTTGGGGTTGAAGATTCTTCAGGTATAGGGAGTCCCTTGCGCTTCATCATTGCTGACAATATCAATTGTTGATGCAGAAGAACCTCAGCTGTGGGGGTGGCTTGAGTGCTCAACTTCTCAGTTAGAGTTGCAACTTTGTCTGTCAAATGAGCATTGGATTCTTTGAGAGAAACTACCTCCTTTTCAACAGTATCCACTTTAATGAATAGCTCATTGTCCTTGAAACCAGATAGGGATTGGTCTTGTAGTCTCTTCACTTCATACTTGGACATCTCATGCACAGGGACCTCAGTCACCAGCTTATCTCCATATTGATTTTTAAACATAGTCCTCAGCATGGCATTGGCATATGTTGTCTGATCAGTTAGAACTTGAAATTTAAGCCCCAGACATGTGACAATATCCTTTAGTAGAGCTAGACCATTATCCATCTTGGTGCAGGTGGTGTTGCAATGTTTGAGGTCCTTGAAAACATTGTCTAGCTGAGATAATTTTGCATCAAAGGCCTTCTTGATTTCTTCCACTGTAGTGGCTGTCTTATCACACACTCTGTTGACTTCAGTTTTGACTCCCTTTCCAAGATAGTGTGTAGCCTTGAGGAAACCCTTGTGTGAATCATTCATAGCTTCATACACTTCACCAGGGGTCAGAGATTTGGCATTGGAACCCAGTGAAGTGATGTATTCCTCTCTGAGATATTGAAGAGCTTCATCAAGAGTAATATCATATTTTCCTTGCAACCAGGCATCTACATTGCCATCTCTCTCAGCATCATCACTTATCTTGGCCTTTTGCATCTCCACATCATCTCTATGGCATAGCAGAATGGATTTATAGTCTGGATTAAGTATGTTGGAGGTGACCAAGTTCTGAGCTATCTTGACAAACTCAAGAATCTGATCTACAACTAAGCTTTAAAGTGCTTCAACCGTCAATTGTGGTGGAACAGATCCTGATCCTGAAGCACTGTCATGTTGCACAGGCTTCAGCCATTGTGACAGAAAGTCAGAGCTAGAGCTAGGCAAGCTAGACTCCTCAGTTACAGATGCAACTTCTGTAACCGGATGGATTGACTCTACTACTGTTGTCTCCACATGAGTGGTATGAGTTACAACAGTAGTTGACACAGGCACAGAGTCTCTAGTGATAACTAGTGAATCCTCTGTGTTTGTGATGGTGTCATCAGGATATGCCCCAACTTGCATTCCCTCACCATCTGAATGTGGTGTCTGGGTGGTAAGCAAAGTGTCATGCACTAAGTCACTTGAGTCCATTGGCTCACCAAGAGAAAAGAATTCCTGGTGATCAATGCCTTGTTCTTCAATTTCTTGAAGTACAGGCTCCAAAGAAATTTGAGATGTAGATTCTGGAAGAGAAGTGTCTTTTAAAATGGATTTTGGCAACTCCCCCTGAGAAATAGAGGGAGTTTCAAGTGTGATGTGCTCTCAACTCAGTATTGTGCCAGCCTTATCACTCCCATGTGCTGACTCTTTACAGATAGGTGCATTGGGGAGGATGCTTGATTCTATAGATGCACCCTGTTGAGAGGATACATCTAGTGAACTGTGTTCCTCTGATTTTACAACTTCAGCCACTTCTGTGTGACTGGAGAGGTGGTTTTAGATTTCTTCTTCTTTGGCCTTTTCAAGGGTGACTCAGGTTCCTCACTTTCTACACCTAATTCCACAGCCAATGCTGCTTCAGATAAGATGGTTAAAGGTGTAGAAGCTATCTCCTTTCTCTTCTTTTTACTAACATCACCCTTTTGAGAGGATAATATAGTTGGCTTAGTGTTTGGTAGAGTGTTTGGCTGAGAGGATTGGTTAGCAAGCCCTGGGTTAGCATTGTGTTCTACTTGCTTGGGCTGTGCTAACTGTGATTTTGAATCAAATATTGGCATGTTGTGGGGGTAAGTCCTAAATAGACTCTCCATATGGGGAGTTATTTTGAGTCTTACATCCACATCATTCCTAGTCTCCAAGTTACCAAAAATGAGTTTTGTTAGAAATGATTGATGAGAACAGTGTTTGGAAGCTATAGTGACAAAACAGAGTTTAGCTGGAAGCAGTCAGAGTTTAGTTAAACACTGACTGGAAGCGCAACAGAGGTTGATAAACTCTGTAGCGGTATTGTCTGAAGAGTCAACAGTGTTTGAAGATTGTTTCAAGATGAATATGGAAGCAATATCTTTGAAGATTGGAAAGCTGTCAAAGAGATTGAGTTGACTTGGAAGACTGGAGCAATCGTGATTGATATCAATTGTATAGCTTGATTATAGGAGAATCAGTTACTGATTGTATGAAGCTGTATGTTCTATAAATACAGTTAGGTTAACCCTAGAAGGGTAATCGAACATTGAGAAATTCATTGATTTGTAACCTAAGCAGCTCTCTGTGATATTTACATCACCGAGAGAGGAATTATTAATTCCAAACAGTTTTTAATTGTTAAACAGTGTGTTCTTGTTAAGTTACTCATACAGTATTTGATTGCTTATTGTGTATTCGACCTAACAAGTGGTATCAGAGCCTAATCTGTTATTTTATTACAGTTAAAGATCCAAACACAAGAGTAATCAATGGCAGAGATACCTCCACCATCTGAGAAAGCCCCTACTACTGTTAGTAGGTATGAGACAATAAGGGTTCCTATACTTAGGCCATCAGAGTATGCAATTTGGAAGGTGAAAATGACCATGTTTCTGGAGGCTACAGATCCAGAATACCTTGATAGAATATATGAAGGTCCTCACAAACCAACAAAATTATCTGCTGCTGCTGCTGGTGAGGAATCAAAGGTCATTCCAAAGGAAAAGAAAGATCTAACTGCTGAGGATCTTTCATCTATTGCAAAGGATGCAAAAGTGAGACATTTACTTCACAGTGCATTAGACAATGTTATGTCTAATAAAGTGATTAACTACACAACTGCAAAGGAAATATGGGATGCACTTGAGGTTAGGTGTCAAGGAACTCCTGCAATCAAGAAAAATAGAAGAAAAATACTAACTCAGGAGTATGAGAACTTTGAGGCAAAGTCTGAAGAAACCATGACAGAAACATTTGACAGATTCTATAAACTGCTCAATGATTTGTCATTGGTTAACAAAGAGTATGATTTAGAAGACTCAAATCTCAAGTTTCTTCTTTCTCTACCTGAAAAGTGGGATGTGAAAACAACCACTATAAGAGATAATTATGAACTTGGTGAAACAGAGATTGATGAAATTTATGGGCTGCTCAAAACCCATGAATTGGAATTGGAGCAGAGAAACAAAAGATCTAGTAGAAAGTCAAAGTCTGTTGCTCTTAAGGTTGAGGAGAAACCATCAAAGAAGGAGGCATCAAGGAGAAAGGCAAAAGGGAAAGCCTTAGTCATACATTCAGAGAATGAGTCATCAAACACTGATGTTGACTCAAACACTGATGGATCATCTGATTCTGAAGATGATGCAAATGGCTGCATTGATGGTAAAGACCTTCAAGAAGATGGGATACAAGAACTTCAAGAAGGGAAAGAGATTCTCCAAGGACTACTCAAAGTCTGACAAGAAGAATTTCAAGAAATCTGAGGGAAAGGACTTCAAATCTGGTAAGAAAGATAAGTCTGAAATTCAATGCTACAAGTGTAAGGAGATGGGTCACTATGCTCCTGAGTGCAAGAAGGGTAAAACTGAAAAGGCACTCTACACCAAAGGCAGAGATTGGGCAGACACTTCAGATTCAGATGAGGAAGTCAACTATGCTCTCATGGCTACTACTCAGACTGAAAATGATGATCTCAAGGTACCCCCAACTACCTATGCTTATAACACTGATAATATAACTGAATTGAGAATTTATCTTAAAGCATTGCAAATCAGTTATAGGGATCAGACTTTAGAAAATGAGAGGATAAAGACTGAGTGCTCTCAACTCAAAGAAAGAAATAAATTTGTTGAGGAACAGCTAGAGAACATGAATAAAATTCAAAAAGAGAGAGATGATGCAGTGTTTATTGAACAGGAGTTGCTAGGTAAGTATAAGCAACTAGAATCAGAATTGGAGGATACTAAACACATCATTAAAACTTGGACACACTCTGGTAAAGACACTCAAGAAGTGTTTCAGTCAGATACAGTAGGTCTAGGTTACTCTGTAGGAGATAAACTGAGATTTGAAAATCAGGTAAAAGTTAGACCACATTGTTCATCTGAAGGTAATGTCATGGGAACAGGTGGACCTAAGACTGAAGCACAGAAAAAGGCTGTTAAAGAGTCATATGCTAAAACTTTTGTTAAAGAGGCTAACATTGGTTTAATGACAGATAAACAACTTAAGCATAAGCTTAAGGAGATAAAATCTGTCAACAAACAAAGATTGCCTAAGAAAAACAAAAATGGAAAAGTAGGCATCACATCAGGAATTAAGCCAATGCTTGCTTCATTAGCTCCTAGAAAAACTTGCTTTAATTGTGGTAGCACTAATCATCTTGCTAGTTTCTGCAGTAAGAATAAGAACATTAATTCTTTGCCCTCTAAAACTGCAGTAAAGAGTGATTATGTGAGAACTAGACCACAGACTTTATGCAAACACTGTGGAAGTACATGGCATTCTATTTACACTTGCAGAGATTATCATGCTATTTACTATAATTACTATGAACCCAAGCCAAATTTGAAATGGGTTAAAGTAAACTCTGCAAATGTAAACTCTGAAAAAGTTAGCTTAAACTCTGTTAATGTGAATTCCGCTGCAAAAGCTAACAGAATTAAGAAAGCCAAAGGATCCAAGCAAGTCTGGATCCTTAAAACTAATAATCAGTGATTGTTTGTGATTGCAGGGCAACAGGGTTAGTACCCTAGTCGTGGATAGTGGATGTTCAGGGCACATGACAGGAAATAAAGCCCTGCTATCAGAGTTTGAGGAGAAGGCTGGCCCAGAAGTTTCCTATGGAGATGGCAACATAGGACATACACTGGGATATGGCAATATTAATCTTGGAAATGTCATCATCACAAATGTAGCTCTGGTTCCAGGACTCAAGCATGATCTGCTATCTGTGAGTCAAATCTGTGACAAAGGATATCATGTGGATTTTCAGCCTGAATATTGTCAAGTGATCAGTAAATCTACAGGGAAAGTTGCTCTAGTTGGAAACAGACACAATAACATCTATGAAATTAAATTGTCAACAAACACTGATGGCAAAGCAGTGTGTCTGTCTACAAGGATGTCCAGTGAAGAGAGTTGGAAATGGCACAAGAAACTCTCTCATTTGAATCTGAACAATATCAATGAGCTAATCAAGAATGACTTGTAAGAGGTCTACCAAAATCCTTGTTGAATGTAGAAGGCCTGTGTGATTCTTGTCAAAAGGCTAAACAGAGAAAAGCCTCTTTCAAAAGCAAATCTGAGTCTTCAATTGTTGATCCTTATCATCTACTACATGTTGATCTTTTTGGTCCAGTGAATGTGATGTCTCTTGGAAAGAAGAAATATGCTCTTGTCATTGTTGATGAATATACCAGGTACACATGGGTATATTTTCTTGCAAAGAAGGATGAAACTGCATTAACACTGACAGAACATATATTACAACTGGAAAAAGGGTCAGAAAATCAAGTGAAGATAATCAGAAGTGACAATGGAACTGAGTTCAGGAATTCATCAATGGAAGAATTTTGCAAGAGTAAAGGGATAAAACAAGAGTTTTCTGCACCTGGCACTCCACAACAAAATGGTGTAGTGGAGAGGAAGAACAGAACCTTGATAGAAGCTGCCAGAACCATGCTAGATGAAGCAAAGTTGCCAACATATTTCTGGGCAGAAGCAGTTCAAACTGCTTGTTTTACTCAAAATGCAACACTGATCAACAAGCATGGTAAAACACCATATGAAATGGTGAAGAAGAAAAAGCCAAATCTAAAATATTTTCATATTTTTGGATGCAAGTGCTTTGTGTTGAAGACTCATCCTGAACAGTTGACCAAGTTTGACCTAAAGGTAGATGAAGGAATTTTTGTTGGCTATCCACTATCAACAAAGGCATTCAGAGTTTATAATCTGAGAACTAGAGTGATCATGGAATCAATTCATGTGTCATTTGATGACAAGAAAATAGCTGGACTTGAAGAAGTAAATGAACATGATCAACTGCACTTTGAAAATGAAGATTTATTCTCTGAAAAAGTAAACTCTGATCAGACTGATTTGACAAACTCTGTTGATCTAAACTCTGAACCTCTACTGGTAAATACTGAAGATACTCTTCAATCAGAAACAAGGGAAGAACCAGTTGAGGGGGAGCATGAAGAATCACATCAAAGTGATAATTCAAACACTGAAAGTGACTCAGTTGATGATTCTGAATCAAACTCTGTTGATTCAAACTCTGTTGACAATTCTGAGAAGTCACATTCAGGGGGAGCATCAGAAAATGAAGAAAGGCACCAAGAAAATCAGGAGAGCATGGATCAAGGGGGAGGATCACATGATGACAGAAGCAATCTGCCTTCTGCAAGAAAATGGACTAAATCTCACACACCTGATTTGATTATTGGTGATCCAGATGCAAAAGTAAGGACAAGAAGTGCAACAACAAATGAATGTCTGTTTCATGCATTCTTGTCACAAACTGAGCCAAAGAAAGTGGAAGAAGCTCTTAAAGATGCTGACTGGATAACAGCAATGCAAGAAGAGCTAAATGAATTTGAAAGAAATGAAGTGTGGACACTTGTACCAAGGCCCAAGAACAGATCCATTGTTGGTACTAAATGGGTTTTCAGGAATAAAACTGACAGTGAGGGTGTTATCACAAGGAATAAGGCAAGACTGGTTGCAAAAGGCTACTCACAACAGGAAGGAATAGACTATGATGAAACATTTGCTCCAGTGGCTAGATTGGAGGCAATCAGAATTTTTCTAGCATATGCCTCTCATATGAAATTCAAAGTGTTTCAGATGGATGCAAAAAGTGCATTTTTGAATGGAAAACTTGAAGAAGAAGTGTTTGTGGAACAACCACCAGGGTTTGTAGATCCAAAATATCCAGATTATGTCTACAGGTTAGACAAGGCACTCTATGGACTTAAGCAGGCACCAAGGGCATGGTATGAAACCCTTGCCAAATTTCTACTAGAAAGTGGATTTCACAGAGGTACTATTGACAAAACTCTGTTTTACTTCCAAACTGGTAGTGACTTGCTTTTAGTTCAGATATATGTAGATGACATCATTTTTGGATCTACTAATGATAAACTCTGTAAGAAGTTTGCCAAACTCATGCAGTCAAGATATCAAATGAGTATGATGGGAGAGCTTAGTTATTTTCTAGGCCTACAGGTGAAGCAAACAGATGATGGAATTTTTATAAATCAAGCAAAATATACCAGAAACCTTCTCAAGAAATTTGGTATGCTTGACTGTTCATCTGCAACAACTCCCATGGCAACTGCAACAAAATTGGACAAAGATGCAGGGTCATCAGTAGATATGACAAGTTACAGAGGAATGATTGGTTCTTTACTCTATTTGATAGCTAGCAGACCTGATATCATGTATGCAACTTGTTTGTGTGCAAGGTTCCAGGCAGATCCAAGAGAACCACATTTAACAGCAGTAAAGAGGATATTTAAGTACCTCAAGGGCACTATGACTTTGGGGCTGTGGTATCCAAGAGAATCAGAGTTTAAACTTCTTGGTTACTCTGATGCAGACTTTGCTGGATGTAAGATAGACAGAAAAAGCACCAGTGGAAGTTGTCAATTTCTGGGTGACAGACTTGTTTCCTGGTATAGCAAGAAACAGAAGTCAATATCTACATCTACAGCTGAAGCAGAGTATATTGCTGCTGGTAGCTGCTGTGCACAGATTTTATGGATGAAGAATCAACTGCTGGATTATGGATTAAGGTATACCAAGATACCTATTTACTGTGATAATCAAAGTGCTATTGCAATGACAGGTAATCCAGTGCAACATTCAATGACAAAGCACATCAGCATAAGGTATCACTTCATCAGAGAGCATGTAAAGGAAGGCAACATTGAGCTTCACTTTGTGTCTACAGAACAACAACTTGCAGATATCTTCACCAAGCCATTGAGTGAAGCTACATTCACAAGACTGGTCAATGAACTAGGAATGGTCTCTAGTTTTGACTAGAGATATTGGTTAGACTCAAAGACTTATCTCTAATATATATTGCTCATGTTTTCTGTAAATTGTTAAGTGCCATGTGAACCTTAGTATTAAACTCTGTTCTGCATGCTTATGTTTAAAACTTGTTAAACTCTGTCAGCATGTCTGTCTGTTAAACACTGTTAACATGTTAGATATACTCAGTGAATTCAGAATTGATTATTGTCTGAATGAAAACACCAATGAAGAAAAATGTATGAAGCATGATTCTCAGTAAATAAATCATGATTCTTTCTGAGTCACTGTAATCTAATCAGACTTTGTGCAGTAAATCAACACAGCATGATACTGTTTCATATTTATAGCATCTCTTAGTTTATTCAGTCCTAAACTCTGAGTCTATGAATATTGTGTGCATTGCCTCTCATAAATAATTTTGGTTATTGATGAACTCTAAACTCTGATAAGTGACATTCTGTTTCCAAAAAGGTATGGTTCATGATGCTTCCTTGTTTGTACTTGTGAAAACCATAAAACTTGAGATGTGTCATTGATTAGTTTGGTAAGTTCAGATTTATGACTACACCCTGTGAGAGTTTGAGCCAAATCAGTGATTGATACATTTTCTATCAATCAGTATTTATTGTTGTGTGATATTCATCAGGAAGTATGTTTCTCTAGAACTTGTATTAAACCATTTTGAGACTACATGATATGTGTGTGCATGAAAATGATAAAGGCAATAGGATTTACTATTTCTTCAAACACTGTTCAAAATTCTGTATAAACACTGTTCATAAATTTCATCCTTAGTCAACCCCTTTGAGCCTTATTAACTGCTCATTTTTCTTATACTCTGAAGTGTAAAGAGCAGTTATATTTTTTTTCTCAAGCAGATGAGTGTCTCTCAAAGAAAAGAAAAGTTTATTCAGTATATATGCTAAATAAAAAATAAAAAAAATAATAATAATAAAAAAAAAAGGGAGCATATATACTGATCTTGTACAAATATGTACTAACAATGTGACTGAACACTTTGTTCTATTAAAATGTTCAGCTTAAAGTCACTCATGAATAAAACATCTTTTTCATCTGTTTGATCTTATCTCATTATAACCCTGAATAAAGTCCTTTTGATTTGTGCATACATGTACTCAAAGTAGTGTAGATTTGGTGGACATTCAAGCATATGGTAGATTCTACTATTTCTGATTGAATGTGAGTGTAAACACTTCACCTAAACACTTGTGTGTTTGAGAGTTTGTGAGATTATCCAGTTAATGACTGTTATTCACTGAATGAAACTCTGATTTCTATCTCTTGATCTTTTTGTCTTCAAAGACTGTGTGCTTACTTGGATAGTCATGGACATCAAAGGGAATAGAAGTTTTCAGATTTCTGTATTACAGTAACTACAGAGTTTAGCATTCATCAAACAATCAGTGTTTAATATGAGAGTTTGTGCATTCAGTGTTTATTGATTTTTGTTATGGATTTTATGAAATATTAGATGCTCTAAAAATTGATTTCAGTAAACTCTGCTTCACACACACTCATATTCACAACTGTGCAATTTTTGAAAGGATCTTAGTGATAAAGTTGGAAAATTGATAAACACTGTTGAGTTGTGTTAAGTACTCTGAGGTAAAGTCTCATTGAGATGATTTGACTATTTTGAAGTAATTGGGGTAGTTGACAACTGTTAATTCGTGTAAGTGTCGTGATTATAGGAATGACAGCGGTAATTATTAAGTGATCCATTGGCTGGTTGACACGTGTCCCATGATTGTGTCCCACTCACACACTACTCTACAACAGTTGCGCGCTTTTACTAAATAAACGATTGAGTTTTAATTTTACTCTAATCGTCTTTAGTCTCTTACTCCATATCGATTCACATTCACCCACTCACAGTTACTTGCATACTCATTCACTTTCACACTTCTCATATACTCTCCTTCACATTTTGATAAACACTTACAGTGCATACACATCTTTTCTCTGACTATCTTCATATCACTTTTTACTAATGGCAACTAAAGCGTTTGATGCAGCAGGGTTAGTTTTTCTCCCTAGTAACTATGCAGCACCATTGGAGAATGCAAATGCTCCACAGGCATTTCATTTGTTCCAAAATTTCTTGAACGATTCTGAGATAGGGAAGGCTCTAACAGCACCACCTACACTATCTGCTTCGCAAATTGCTGCTTTCTGGACAAACTCTGTATATGATGATGGAGAAGAGTCTGGCACTCCCACAATCACTTTCACTCATGATGAATCAGAGTATATCATTACTCCAACTACTGTTAGGGATGCTCTGGATTTTGAGACACACACTTCTTACAGTGTTGTTGGTCATGATCGCTTGAGGACAATGTTGGAGCAAATTGGATGTGCAGGAAACTTGAATAAGATAGGGTCTTTGAGACGGCCAAGTTTGAGAAAGGAATGGAGTTTCTTTTTCGATTGCATAACAAGGGCTTTTGGAAAGAAGACAACAAACTGGGATGCACTTCCTCTTGATACTCTCCAAATTGGTCATGCTCTACTATATGGAGGTAACTTCGATTTTGGTAGACTAGTACTAATGAACTTGGGAGAGCGTTTGTCTGAGCCTACTACTGTTTATTTTGCTCGTTTTTGTCAACTGCTATTTACTGCCTGTGTGCCTAACATTCAAATTGATGAAGCTGATGTGATTCAGCCTTTTCAAGTTGCTAAAAGAATGTTTTCTGATTTGACAAACAAGGATGTTACTAAACAGCAAATACCTGATATGTTTATGCCTTTAGCCTTACAGAACTATGTAAACCAACCACAAGACCCTCAATCACCACAACAAATGCCTGAACCAATAGACACCATAAACTCTGAACCAACACCCACAACCACTGTACCTACTACATCTCATCAACCACAACCAGAAACCTTAACCTCTTCACCCATAAACTCTCCAATAATAAACTCTCCGCCATTAAACACTGAAACCTTAAACACTGAAACTTTAAACTCTGAGTCAGCACCAACTGAAACAGCCAAAACCAAGCCAAAGAGAAAGAAACACACCACCCTAAACACTAAACACTCAAAGGCTAAACAGACATTACCTGGAGCTGTTTATACTAGAAGAATGAAGCAACATGCAAACAGACCTTCATTTTCACCACCTAAAGAGAGCTCAAGTGAAGATGAAGAGGAAGTTGTAGTGCCTCCCATCAAGAAGAGGAGATTAATTCTTTCTGATTCAGATGAAGAGAATGTTGTTGAAGCTCCAGAGGTGGTTTCACAGCAAACACCTACTGTTGAGGTTACAGTGAATGTTGAAATACCTGCAGAGGTTGACATGCCTGCAGAGGATATTGTCGCTGACAAAGTTGAAATACCTGCAGAGGTTGAAATGCCTGCAGAGGTTGAAATGCCTGCAGAGGATACTGTTAATGTTGAAATACCTACAGAGGATAAAATGCCTGTAGAAGAGGATCACAGAGATGGTTTTTCACCAGTGCATGATGTTCTTGATTCAATTCTTGATCCTATCTCACCTGTTGATCATGTTGAAGCTCCTGGTGTAGCTGATGAGCCTGCAGTAAATGTTCCTGAAGCTGCAGTATCACACACAGAGCTGGTATCTACTGCTTCTCTTATTGCAGACAAAGGTGATGAAGTTGATCAGGCTAAGATAATTTCTGAATCTATGCCTGTTGAAGCTACAAAGGCAAACTCTGTTGCAGAGCCTGTGCAACATGAGATGACTGTTGAAAAGGTTACAGAAGTTGTTGAAGAAACTGTGGCTGACACTGCTCAGCACAGTGGTTCTTTCAAAGATGCTCAAGCTAAAGCTGCAAGTGCTGAAGATGAATCTGACAGTAGTGCAAACTCTGATTCTTTTGTGAGTGCACCAGCACAGACAGATAATAAGCATACACCTTTTGATCAGCCTTGTCCATCTCATGCAGTTGAAGTAGAGCATCTTGCTAAATCTGCTGAAAATTGGTATAAACAAGACTGTATTTTTCCAAAAGGGAGAGCATCTGAGTTTGTTAAACAAACTGCAAAGCAAATTTCAAATCCAGAGATCTTATCCTGTTTAAAGGCAACTGTGGTACAAGTCAAGACTCTGGAAGGAAATTTTGCTGAAACAAAACAGGAAATTGCTTCTTTAAAGACTGAGATACAGTCAAGAGAATTGAAGATGGAAAGAGAGTCCAAAATAAAAGCTGTCCAGCTGTCTAAAGTTCAAGATATTCTCTTTGCCAGGCTAGGAAAAGTTGAAGAAAATCAAATTGCTTTGTTTTCTAAGGTGGATTCCATTGCTAACTCTTTGGAGCTCATTACATCAATACTCATTCCTGATGATGTCAAAAAGGGGGAGAGAGTTGCTAAGTCTAAATGCAAAGTTTCTCAAACTCTGACTCAAAAGGATGATGCTGGAGATGGAGGGGCAAGTGATAAGAGTAAGGTCTTAAACTCTGAAAGGCAAACTCTGAGATCTGGCAAATCTTTTAAATCACAGTCTGTTGGAATAAACACTGAAACTCAAGGTACTTCAAAGACCAAGAGTTTGGAATTAATATCTAATCCAAAGACTGATGAGGAGTTAGCTGTTAAGCTTTTTATGGAAGAGAATGCAGAAGGAGTTACTTTAGAAGATGCTAAAGCTGAAGAGAAGAGTTTACAAGAAAAGCATTTGAAAGCTCTAAAGTCTGAAAAGGCAAAGAAGAATGTGAAAGTTGCTAAAGCTGCAAAACCTGTTCTTAAAGGTATTCAAATCAAAGAACCAGTTGGTACAAATCAAAGAATGCAAGTATTCAGAAAACCAACAGATGCAGAAGCTAAGCAAAAGCTGAAAAGTATAGTTACAACCTCTGTTGATACACATGTTGTACAGAAGAATGAAGACACAACCTCTGTTGCTGTACAAGTTGTGACCACACCATTATTGTCTTCTCAGTTGAAATCAACATTTAAGAAAGGTGCTCCTCATGATTCAAGGCTAGAAGCTACAATTCCAATGGATTTTACTGATGGTAGAGCTTTATCTGGTAAAGTTGGATACAACAAAGAAGGCATAGGCTCACACAGAGATAAAAGGCAATATGTTGGTCCCAGAGATCCTTCTTCACTGTCTGTTCCAGGTCGGGGTGTCACTCAAGAGAGTTTAGACAAACTGGAGTCAGTACAGCTTGTATATCAGAAGAGTCTAGAAAAGGATTTCTTGCTATATTTCATGGCTGATGGAACAGTATTTAAAGTCTCTGAAAAGGATATTGAATTAAAATACGGGGAAGAACTTGAATATGTCCTGTATATTTTCAGAGTGAGAAATCAAAGAGCTCAGTCAGTTGCAAATGTGCTCAGACAAAGAATGATTCAGAACCTTGCAAGAAGACAAATGAAAATCAACAGTAAGTATGTTCCTAAATACAGAGATTGGGATGGCAATTTGATAGAAATGGAGAAGGGAACTACAAAGCTGAAGACTGATCTTGGAGTTACTGTTCTGGATTTTAATGTGAGGTCTGAGGAATTAAAATACATCAGGCTGGGAAATGAGATGAGAAGAAACAAAATCTACGATCTTAGAGCTGCTATCTATCAAACTGATGAGAATGATCCTCAGTTAAGAGAAATCAAGGAAGCTATGCAGATAGAGCTTGAAAATGCTGAAAGAAGATTGCTTATAGACTATCTCAGAACAATGCCTGATCTTCAAGAGATTAGAAATTAAAGTCTGTAAGAATTTTCTTATTTTCTGTAGAATTTGTTAAGTAATAGCTTAAACTCTGTTTGTATGTTAAACACTGTAAAACTTTGTATTTGTTTTGACATCATCATTTACTGTAAACTTGTACATTTTTTATAATGGACAAGTTGGGGGAGATTGTTAGAAATGATTGATGAGAACAGTGTTTGGAAGCTATAGTGACAAAACAGAGTTTAGCTGGAAGCAGTCAGAGTTTAGTTAAACACTGACTGGAAGCGCAACAGAGGTTGATAAACTCTGTAGCGGTATTGTCTGAAGAGTCAACAGTGTTTGAAGATTGTTTCAAGATGAATATGGAAGCAATATCTTTGAAGATTGGAAAGCTGTCAAAGAGATTGAGTTGACTTGGAAGACTGGAGCAATCGTGATTGATATCAATTGTATAGCTTGATTATAGGAGAATCAGTTACTGATTGTATGAAGCTGTATGTTCTATAAATACAGTTAGGTTAACCCTAGAAGGGTAATCGAACATTGAGAAATTCATTGATTTGTAACCTAAGCAGCTCTCTGTGATATTTACATCACCGAGAGAGGAATTATTAATTCCAAACAGTTTTTAATTGTTAAACAGTGTGTTCTTGTTAAGTTACTCATACAGTATTTGATTGCTTATTGTGTATTCGACCTAACAAGTTTGGTCATGGATCTAGGGTAACCTATTCTAGTCTTATCTATTCCAGGCAATTCAATCAATTTATTATCTACAAAATTGAGTGCAGATTAAATAAAACGAGGAAAGAAAATTTCAGTACCTCTCTTGGCTGTGTTTTACCAAGTCTCCCATATAATTCCTGTAGAATGATCTGTCCAACATCTATCTTTCTCTCATAGGCCAAGGCATAGCCAATTTGGTGCGCAGGTGCACTAATTTGGTCAAAACTAGACTTCCTGGCAGTGAAGACTTGAAGGAGAGTTGCAAACACATAGCTCCACTCTTTTCTCATATTCTTTCTGTTCAACTTTCCAAGATTGATCAGATCTGAGTAGTTGATAAATTCAAAGAATTTTTCTAACTCTGAATTTGTGGCCAGTATGTCATACGCCTGTTGTTCTAAATCCAGTGCTCTATTCATGTCAGATGTAGAGATAGTGATATCCTTTCCTTTAATTTTGCAATAGACTACATATGAGGTTATAGCATTCTCAAGAGCAATGACTTCCATGGTGGCAGTCCTCCAAAACTATTCTAGTAGGTCCAGATACAGAGTTGGGTTGGCTGAGAGTGCATCCTTGATATATGATTCGGACATCCATCGAACAAAGCACTTGAAGTTCCCATTTGGTGCTTCCACATCATTTGTTATAACAATGAAATTGGTTTGAGTGGGTATGGTGAGTTGAGTGTTTGCCATTTGTATAGAGAGAGAAGGAGAATGGAGATTGAAGAAGAAGTTAAGTTTTTGCAGTTAGGTTTTCAAAGGTTTTGGGAGTTTAGATGCTTGAGAAATCGAATGAAATGAATCGAATAGATGTAGAATTGTATAAGTATGAAGTACTTGAATTGTCGATTAGATATATGTTTTGTATCGACAAGTCAAGCATTCGAGAAGTAGAAAACAACTATTAGAGAAGTCAAGAAAGGCTTAATCGATATCTCAAGCAGGTTGAAAACTCACAGCTGGCAGTTATCTAACTTAGAATAAATTCTAAATTAGGTAAAATATGTTTTTATGAGTGATTTAAAAATTCTGAATAAAAATCCAAAAACGGTTAAGATTCAGCGAGAATTCAGCCTTTTCAAATGATTCGAGAACTCAAACATAGTATTCGAGAACTCAGTCATTAGAGAACTAAAATACTCTATTCGAGAACCCAAGAATTTCTCTGTTCGATTTCTCTAAAGACTCTATTCGAGAACTCAAGAGTGTCATGAATAGACTTTTTAGAGAAGTCGAGCATTAAAATAAATGAATCATTCGAGAAGTCTGACTTATCGAAATGTTCTTTTCACTCATAAAAATTCAATTTTCACTATCTTTTAAAATTCACCAGACATATTCTATAAAGAATATTCTAACAAATTAAATAGTGATATTCTCAAAATTTCTTAGAAATTTCAAGTTGACAGGATATGATTTTCCAACATATACAACAGATTTGAAATATTTATAAATCATATTTCAGCCAACACTTACTCCAAAAATATTGAAAATTTAGATAAAGTAAGTGTTTACTGCTGCAACAATCTAGGTGATATATTCACTTAGCCAGAATCTAAAGAATTCAGCATTCCAATCTCACTAACCAACCTTGTGAAGGTGGCTTCATCTAATGGCTTAGTAAATATGTCAGCTAGTTGTTTATTTGTAGAGACATAATGCAACTCAATGGTTCCATTAGTTGCATGTTCTCTAATGAAATGATATCTGATGTCAATGTGCTTTGTTCTAGAATGATTGACAGGATTGGCAACTATAGAGATTGCACTTGTGTTGTCACACATGATTGGAATTCTTTCCAACACAAGTCCATAATCTCTAAGTTTATTTCTAATCCAAAGCACTTGAGCACAGCAACTTCCAGCAGCTATGTATTCAGCCTTAGCTGTAGAAGTTGACACAGATTGTTGTTTCTTGCTATACCAAGAGACTAACCTTTGTCCAAGAAACTGGCAGCTACCTGAGGTGATTTTCCTATCCACTCTTCATCCAGCATAATCAGCATCAGAATAACCAACCAGAATGAACCCTGTGTCCTTAGAATACCATAAACCCAAGTTTGGAGTGCCCTTCAGATATCTGAAGATCCTTTTTATAGCAATCATATGTGACTCTTTTGGATTTGATTGAAACCACGCACACAGGCATGTAGCAAACATGATGTCTGGCCTACTTGCTGTGAGGTAGAGTAGAGAACCAACCATGCCTCTGTAGACTGAGATATCTACTTTCTTGCCTTTAGCATCTTCATCCAATTTAGTGGCAGTGGTCATGGGTGTCTTTGCAGGTGAGCAATCTTCTAAGTCAAACTTCTTCAATAAATCCTTGATGTACTTGGTTTGACTGATAAAGATACCATCCTTCCTTTGACTGACTTGCAACCAAAGAAAGAATGTCAACTCTCCCATCATACTCATCTCATATCTGCTCTGCATGAGTTTAGAGAATTTCTCACACAGCTTCTCATTTGTAGAGCCAAATATAATATCATCCACATAGATCTGAACTAGGATAATATCATCACCATGTTTTTTGTAAAACAGTGTCTTGTCCAATGTGCCTCTAGTGAATTGATTTTCAAGGAGAAATTGTGATAAAGTGTCATACCATGCCCTTGGAGCCTGCTTAGGTCCATACAATGCCTTAAGCAATCTGTAGACAAATTCTGGAAAATGTGGATCCTCAAAGCCAGGTGGTTGTTGCACATAAACTTCTTCTTCCAACTCTCCATTCAGAAATGCACTATTGAAATCCATTTGATAAACTTTATAGTTTGAATGAGCAGCAAATCCCAAGAATATTCTGATGGCTTCCAATCTAGCAACAGGGGCAAATGTCTCATCATAATCAATGCGTTCTTGTTGAAAGTATCCTTTTGCAACCAACCTTGCTTTGTTTCTTCTTCATCCATCTTATTCTTCAGAACCCATTTTGTTCCAACAATGTTTCTATTTTTGGTGCAGGCACAAGTTCTCATAATTTGTTTCTTTCAAATTGATTCAGCTCCTCTTGCATGGCAACAATCCAATCTGGATCCAACAGTGCATCATCAAGTTTCTTAGGTTCAATCTGAGATAGAAAACAGCCATAGAGGCAATCATTTTGAGTTGCTCTCCTAGCCTTACTCCTGCATTTGGATCTCCAATAATTTACTCTGCAGTGTGTGATCTATCCCATTTCCTTAAGTGCTCAGCCTGATTTCTCATTCTTGATGTTGCTTACTATTCACAGGTGTGTCTTGGATGCTTGTTTCTCCACTAATGATTGGCACAAATTCTTCTCTTGTATCATCATTCACTTGAGTTTGTTGAACTTGAGTTTCAACTTCAGTTTCAATCTCTTCATCAGAATCATCTAGATTATCAAACTTCAATGGATCTTTATCTTCATCATTGGCTTTTTCTAATCCATGTAGTTTATTGTCATCAAATGTCACATCTGTGCTTTCCATAATTTTCTTTTGACTGATGACATAGACTTTGTATGCAATTCGTTCCATAGAGTAGCCATGAAAAATTCCTTCAAATGCCTTTGCATCAAACTTTCCAACATATTCTGAATTATCCTTCAATACAAAGCATTTGCTTCCAAAAGTATGAACATACTTTAGAGTAGGATTCTTTCCAGTCATCAAATTGTAAGGTGTCTTTCCAGTCATCAAATTGTAAGGTGTCTTTCCAGTGTTTTTGTTGATGAGGGTTCTGTTCTGGATATAGCATGCAGTGCTCACAGCCTCAACCCAAAAACATGTAGGCATCTTTGCATCAAGCAACATTGTTCTAGCAGCCTCAATTAGAGTTCTATTCTTTCTCTCAACAACTCCATTTTGTTGTGGAGTCCTTGGAGCTGAGAATTGCTAAGAGATTCCATTCTCTTTGCAGAATGCTTCAAGTATGGCATTTCTGAACTCTGTTCCATTATCACTTCTCAATGCAATCACACTTACATTGTTGGCCTTTGCTGCCTTGTCAACTTTCTTTATGTGCTCAGTGATTACTTGTTGGGCCTCATCTTTTGATGCCAGAAATTCCACCCATGTATACCTTGTAAAGTCATCAACCATCACCAATGCATACTTCTTTCTTCCTAGTGACATAATATTGACAGGCCCAAACAAATCCATATGAATGAGTTGCAGGGGCTTGGTTATTGATGTCACTGTCTTTGACTTGTGGCTTGATCTTTTCATCTTTCCTCTTTGACAAGCCTCACACACTCCTTCTTGACAGAATTCAAGTGTGGGCATGCCTCTCACTAACTCTCTTTTGACTAGAGAATTAATGGCTTTGAAGTTCAAGTGTGATAACCTCTTGTGCCACAGCCAACAATCTTCATTTGATGCTTTAGAGTAGAAGCAACAAATTTTGTCCTTGTTTGCAGAGTCCATATTGGCTACAAACAGGCTTCCTTTCCTTACTCCAGATAGAGAAAAATCACCAGTCTTCTTGTGGGTGATCAAACATTCATCTTTGTCAAAATCAACTTTGAATCCTTTATCAGTAAACTGACCAACACTTAGCAGATTATGCTTGAGTCCCTTGACTATTGCTACATCTTCAATGATGACATTACCAACTTTCAACTTGCCACATCCCAATGTGTTACCCATGCTGTCATCTTCAAAAGCAACCATTGGGCCAACCTTCTCCTCATACTGTGATAGCAGGGCCATATCACCAGTCATGTGATTTCAGCATCCACTGTCCAAAATCCACATGACCTTCTTTTCACTTTCTTTGCCCTGCAAACACAAAGGTATTACTTCCCCTTTGGTATCCAAACAAGTTTGGGTCCATGTGACTTAGAAACGGTTTTATCATAAACAACATGCTTATCAACTTTCTTGGTGTTAGTCTTCTTGTCACTGTTAGAAGTATTAGAACCTGAGGTTTCAGACTTAGGTGACAGAGGTACCTTCCTAACTCTAGGAGGACTTGAAGACTTTGACCTTGTGTAGTGTGTGTGAGAATTGTGACTGATACAACCATCAATGAATTGCCTTCTCAAATTGAAACAACTAGTCATAACATTCATATTGCATGGCATAGAGTCAAATTTATCACAAAATGGAGCATCTCTATGTCTTAAAGGCACAGAAAAATCATAGAAAGGTTTGGGCACACTACCAACAGGTTTCTTGCATGCATGAGTTAAATGATTGGTATTGAAACAATTTTGACAAGTTTTCCTAGGGGCATTAGGCATATAAGCATAGTTGTTATCTTTGTTAATCCCTAGCTTGCCAATTCTGTTTTGTTTCTTCTTAGCCACTTTCTTTTCAGATTCATTCTTCCCAGCTGATACAAACTTAACAAACTTCTTAGGTATAGACTTATCACCTACTGGCTCCTTGGCTTTTGGCTTGACACTTTCACTCTTAGAGGATGCTTGTTGTTCACTGGATTGTGCCTCATCCTCATCATTCAGCATTTGCTTGATGAGTAAGGCATACTCATCAATTTCAAATGTTGATTCTTTAAAAATTGGAGCCTCAGCCTTTTTCAAAATGTGAGGCACTTCCTCCTGAACAACTAAGTCATCTTCAATGACAGCATAGTCTTTCCTCTGTTTAAGAGTGCCATAGTCAAGTACAATGGCAGCCTTGGGTTTGGCTTGAATTTTCTCATGATAGGATTGCTGAAGACCAGATGAGTTCTTAAAGGTTTTCAGTTTGAATTCATTTTCAGCTAGTTCATCCCTAAGAGCCTTTTCAATTTGACTAGCACATAGAACCTTATTCTGCAGATATTCAACTTCTTTCTTAAGATTTTCTACTTGCATAGCAGTTAGCTCAAGTTCCTCATTCTTTTTTATTAACATTTCATTTCTAGTAGACAGTTTAGCAATTTCCTCATTAGCAGCAGTCATACTAGCATGAATATTAAACATTTCAACAGATAGTTGTTCAATCATGCATTTGTACTCAGAAACAGACATGTCTATGGTAGTGAGAGGTGGTACATGAAGGTCTGATGAAGATGTGTCATCCTTGGAATTGGCCATCAAGGCATAGTTGCAAAATTCTTGCTCTTCTCCAACACTATCAAAATCATCCCAACACTTCCCTTCAGCTAGGTAGGCCTTACCTTGTGTCTGCTTTTTCAGAAGGGCCTCATACTTAGCTTCAAGCTCTAGAAACTCTTTATCCTTCTTTTTAGGCTTCTTGCATTCACTGGCAAATGCCCTAGGTCATTGCATCTATAACACCTTACAGATGACCTATCCACATGGCTGGTTTTAAATTTATTCTTGTTTGCTTTCACAGGTGCCTTGCTCTTGTTGAATGAATGGTTTTGGGTTTTAGGTTTGAAGGGTTGGTTCCTCTTGAATCTGATGTTTAGAAATTTTCTGGCCATGAAAGCATATGAAGTGTTTTCCATTCCATCTAGTTCTTCAAGAGTATAGAACTCTTCTTCCTCCTTCTCCTCAACAGGTTCACTTACCTCAGCTTTAGTTTCTTCATCAACTACTATCTCCTCTATCCTTAGCTGACTTGTAGATGCTTCTAGGTCTTGAATAGATTTGTTGACAATCAAGGCACATGATGTGTTTATCATTCTGCCTTGGTTGGCTTGGATAGCCTTTTTCTGAAGCAACTCAAGCTCATGAGTCTTTAAAACCCCATAGAGCACATCATATGTGATTTTGTTCAAATATCTTTCCCTTAGAGAAATGACCATCTGCTCTAGGTGATTTGGAGAAGACAATAGAAACTTCATATTCAACTCCTTGGTGCTGTAAACCTTGTCATTCATATGCAACTCAGTAACCAGCTTGTGAAATCTCTCAAACATCTCAGTGATGCTTTCCTTGGGCTGTGCCATGAAAACTTCATACTGCATGACCAGTATCTGTTTCTTGTTTTCCTTGACCTCATCAGTCCCTTCACATAACACCTCAATGTGATCCCACATTTCTTTGGCAGATGTACACGAGGCAATGTTTGCAAACATTGACATATCCATGGAATCAATAATTAGCAACATGAGGTGACTGTCAAGATTAACCATCTCCTTTTCTGATTCTGTCCATTTGGATGGTTCCTTGGCCACATAAGATCTTGGAATCGTTGTGGTTCCAACAATATTTTCAGGTATTTCTTGTTGTGGAACAAAAGGACCATTCTTAAGAATCACAGGATACAAAGGATGAGAGGCTTTGATGAACAACATCATTTTTATCTTCCAGAGGTTGTAATTTTCTTTGTCAAACTTAGGGACTTTCACCGTTCCTGTGGACTTTGGTGTATTCGAACTCATGATCGTTTTTCGTTTTTTTTAATAAACAGCCTGCTCTGATACCACTTGTTGAGTATTGAATACATCAAAAGAATACAGAGGGGGGGTGAATGGATTCTTGAACTTTTTCTTGTTCTTGAATCTGTGTAGCAAGATAAGTGTTTGTGTGTGCAAATGTGTAAGTGCGGATAAAGAACAACACAAGACACAATATCACTTTAATATAATATATTATTAGATAAAGGTTGCTACAATCTGTGAATACAAATGGTAGTGTTCTCAGCTTCGTTTTTCTCAGAGAGATATATCTTACAGTGTATGAAAAACTTAATTAACTGAAGAAGTGAGATTGTATTCTTATTGAACATGAATACAACTCACTTACTACAAATAAGGTTACAGGATAAATTACTTTCTTGTATGTCTATCCTTTTTGAGTAAGCATCCAAACGGCTACAGATTTGACTTTGCAAAGTTCTGTTCAGATCCACTTCTTTAGCTCTTTGTCTCTTCTATATCTCTCCAAGCTTCCTTGTAGGCTTACCAGAGCACGTTACAGATTGTGGTCCATAAAGTGCATTGGCTTGTTGCAGGTTTCTGACTTATACAATTTCTACAGTATTTTGTCTCCAAGAATGTATTCGAGAAGTGGCTAAGTGATTGATTCGAGAACTAGGATTAGATAACTCTGAGTTCTCGAATACTGTATGATTGACATATCGAATTACTTCTCGAACAGTGCTTTTCTCCAGGGTTCCTTGAGTTGTCGAATAGAACACTTGACTTGTCGAATCCCTGAGATATCGAATAGCTTTCTAAGTCCTTGAGATATCGAATGGAACTTTGACTTGTTGACTCCTTGAGAACTCGAATACCACTTTGACTTGTTGACTTCTTGAGTTCTCGAATAGAGTATTTAGACATGTCGAATCTCTGGGATATCGAATGAGATATCGAACAGTTCATTCAGAGATATCGAACAGTGTCTTCTTAGATATCGAATCTCTGACTTCTCGAACGCTAGACTTCTCGAGTAGACAAAAGTACTTCTCGAATTGGTACTTAGGCAAATTCTTCATTTCTTAAAATCCCAACTATGATTATTTGATAATCTTTATCTTCTTGCTTGAGGCATGAACCTTGGAACTTCTTTTAAGCATTATTCTTAACTTTATAAGTACAGTTACACAACTAGAATTTGATGCCTATTACAAGTACAGAACAAATAAAAACTCTACAACTAGAGGTTCCCTCAATTAAGAGGTCATGTAAGTAATGCAAAGCATTACAAACAATTAGACTTGTTATTAGATGTAAACAGGCATGCCTCTGTGACTAACAAAGGAGAAAAGGAAAAAGATACAAAGAACAAAGGGATAAGATGGGGAAGCGGGTAGAAGGGGATGAGTTTGAGATTGAGGAAGAAGGTGAAAGAGTGCTAATCGAAGGGAAGAAAAAGAGGGTTGAAAGGAGGAAGGTAAATGATTTTTTGGGGAGAGTGATGAGTTTGAGATTGAGGAAGAAGGTGAAAGAGTGCTAATCGAAGGGAAGAAAAAGAGGGTTGAAAGGAGGAAGGTAAATGATTTTTTGGGGAGAGTTAACTACTCTCATTTGAGTTTTTAGGAAAACGATATTCTTGACTACTTTCAATTTTATATTTTTATCGATTAAAAATCTATCATCAAAACTTAAATCAGCTTCTTATATATATAAATAAAATTGATGGGTCTACTACATGAGTATCAGAACATGTATGAATAGTGATGAGTTCGAGTGAAAACTTTCTTACATATAAATTTACCAATTTTTTTTGTTCAACAATATTTAACTTAGGTTCAACATCAATAATCAAATAATAATTAAACTTTATTAATACACGTAATTTATATTGAAAATATACTTTTAACATTTTATAATTAATTTAAAATATATTTGCAACATTTTTATACAAGAAATTGAAGTTTTTTTATAACGAGCGTTCAACAAATATGTGACTTGAGTTCAACAACATCGAACAATAGTTATACTTGTGTTGAATTCAAATACATAAAATAATTTTACATTGATGTGATTAAGAAATTATATAAAATTAATATATTTCATATTTTTATATCCTAATTTTGTATTGGTGAATTCCAAAATAAAGTTGAGAGTTATATAATATTTATTCGACAAACTAAATTAACTACGGTCCAACACACCCTATATAAACAAGTGAAATTTCATAATTCTATACCGTAATTTAGTATTGAAGAATTTAATTATGTGTATTCAATAAAAAATTTGTAAATTTATAGTTAAGAAAAATTTATTGGGAAAACAAAAGTAACATCGATCATATTAAGAATTGTAATTAACAATTTAGAATTCAACCGGATAGAAGTTCCCACATGCTTTAAGTTTCATGTTCAAAGTATTGAAATTTAAAGGTCTAACTTTATATTTCGAATCTTTATTGAACCAACTAGCTAGCCTGGGTGGAGGAGGAGGTTCATTTTAGGATCAGACACATGTTCAATTATTCTGGCCATATTCTTAGCAAAAAGTGGACGACTTCGCAAACCAGTGAAAAAGCATTATCGACAACCAACGAAAAATCAACAGAGAGAAACACAACAGGCCCGTAGTATTGCAAAATACATTTTTCTATTAAATTTATTTCCAAAGTTCTAATTTTGATTACCTCTATTCCTCTGTAACATTTTGCTTAAAATCAAGGGTTTAAAATATGTTGCAAATGAGACTAAGTTATCTTTCGTAACAAATTAACAATCTTAAAATAATACTTATTGGTCTTATATACTTTCTGTAATATAAAATGTTTTGATTATTTATTTAAAATTACATAACATTTTTCTTAAATAAAAATATATGTTTGATGGTTTAGCTTAATTTATTTCTAAAACATAAATTTTATAGAATTATTTGCAGAAAGCTAAAACAAAATGTGGAAAATGATAGAATGTACATTATTTAACTACTACACAAGAAACCAGGGAGGTATATGCAATTTTTACAAGATGACAAAGAGAAAAAAGCTCTAGGCATATTAATACATGTTTCCACTTCCATTGTTATTCTGAAGAGAACGTACGTGTAAAAAATAAAAAATCTATTTATCCAAAAACTAGATTTTTTCGAAATATAATATGACTAGTCAACCAGAACGAAAAGTCTTCGTTGCTTTTCTATATAAATCCGTTCCGGAACACCCAAAAACACACAGAAATTAAAACCAAAATGGCTTCAATAACTTCTGCTTCTCTGTGCTCTGTACTAATTGTATTTCCTTTCCTGGTACTACAACTTTCACACTTGTATGTTACAGAAGCACAAACACCACCAATAGCCAAGGGACTCTCACTAACTTTCTTTGACACTACTTGCCCAAGGTTGGAATCCATTGTTAGGAAGCAACTGGAGAAAGACTTTGCTGAAGATATCGGCCAAGCTGCTGGCTTACTTCGCATGCACTTCCACGATTGCTTTGTTCAGGTATTTTCCTATATGTGCCAAACATTCACTTCTTTTCTAAATTACTTGATACTCATCAGGGTCATGTCAGCTACAATGGTGTGGTCATTTCCTTTACATACTAATTTAGTCAATGAACTTTTCGATTTAACCGCACATCGTCACCCGTTAGGGTGATACGAATTATCTATAGCAGCATTACGCTACAAATCATCGTCACAATATTACAAATGATCACTAGTCTCCATCATATATACGAGCCAACATTTATAGGTACGCATTAAGTGGCAGAACGAGGATGTCAAAATAACCGGGGCTAATATGAAATATAGCTCATTATTTTAGACGATCCGGGGCTTAAATTATGTTTTCAACTAAAAAACATGGTTTTATAAAATAATTTTTACTAAAATTTTTGAGTTAGCGAGGGCTTCGCTCTAGGTTAGCCCCCTTTGTTCCGGCCATGTAACACATTCCTTGTAAAGCATGTCATGAATGGACAATCATCTGTGTCATGTGAGCTATATTTCACTTACTAAAAACTGATAAAGAGTAATAGTGGAGCTCATCAGCTCAAATGATAATTTCTGACGCACGTATGTAAATGTGCAGGGATGTGATGCATCTGTATTGCTTGATGGTTCGGCCAGTGGACCGAGCGAGAAGGACGCAATTCCAAATCTGACTCTAAGGCCCAAGGCATTCCAAATTATCGAAAATATTCGCAGACAAGTCCACAGGCGTTGTGGTGCAATTGTGTCATGCGCTGATATCACCGCTCTCACAGCCCGTGATGCAGTTGTTTTGGTACAACACTTGGAACCCTTTGAATTCTATATTATTGAATGAGACAAGTCGAAATGGTCCCTTATCTTCCGTCAGTTATTGCAGTATTAAATTTTTCTAGTTGAGATGGCTATGTCCAGCTTTAGTTATGTCTAACACATGGAATTAGTCTAACGTTTGCCAGCCACTTAATTTTTACCCCTTATTGAGACCCCATGCATACACTATCTTATCCGAATCTGTTACACATACTCTAAATTCATACAGTATGTACTTACTAATCTCTTTCTAGAGTACTCCACTATTTATGTGCAAGCTAGAGAATGACACCAGTGGTGCCTCTGTTTTGCAAAATCAAGTTGAGATATCTCTCATTATTTAACAAAACGAAACATCCACATTCGGTAGATTAATTTATAAAGTCTATTCAGCCGAACCTCAGGGCCGAAACTGGAAGATAATAATTTATGTAGTCATTTTGAGCTAGTAATTATTTAGAGTATCTTATATCAATCTCATTGCCTGTGTAATTTTGTATTGAGACTGTAATATGCTGTCAGGAAGATATTATAGAAAATACATCTTTAAAATTATTGAATATTATTATATTTCAACACAATCTAACAAATTTGCTCCATACGATAAACTAGTCCGGTGGCCCAGACTACAAAGTGCCACTAGGAAGACGCGATGGACTCAACTTCGCAACAAGCCAGGCCACAACAGACAACCTTGTTGCTCCATTTGCCAATACAACTGAAGTCCTCCGTCGTCTTGCCAGGAAAAATTTAGATGCCACGGATGCAGTCGCGCTCTCTGGTGCCCACACAATTGGTCTAAGCCACTGCAGTTCATTCACTGATCGTCTGTATCCGCAAGACCCTACAATGGACCAAACATTTGCTAAAAACCTCAAAACCACATGCCCTCAAAATGCACAAGTTGATGCTACAGTATTTCAAGATATTCGAACTCCAAATGTGTTTGATAACAAGTACTATGTTGATCTCATGAACCGACAGGGGTTGTTTACTTCGGACCAAGATTTGTATACAGATAGTAGGACTCGTGGCATTGTTACAAGTTTTGCAGTTAACCAGACCTTGTTTTTTGAGAAATTTGTGATTGGCATGTTAAAGATGGGGCAATTGAACGTATTGACAGGAACTCAGGGCGAAATCAGGGCTAATTGTTCGATGAGAAATTCCGACAACTCATTACTGTCTTCTGTTGTGGATGTTGCTGAAGAAGCTAGCCAGTTTATAGGCTTTTAAGGAGATATATAGGATTGGTTAGTTTATAATCTCCTGCTAGTCAAATTTCAAAATAAAACCTTGTGAAAGGAAGTTATTAGTTTAGTTTTGTTGTACTTTTTCTTCAATAAGGAATGTTTTTCATGTTAGCATTACCGGTTGTGCATCGCTTATGTAAAGTATGTGGTCAATAACCTTTATTTAGTAAGTAAAATTTTCTCAACCACTTTGATTCGACCACTAAATAAATTCCTATCGATAGTATTTGATTTGTAAAATTTGACAAATAAATGTGGATTTAAATTTTAAATTGGTCACTGAAGTGAAGTCAAAATATCAATTCTTTCATTTTATTTATCGGAGTCTCGTTTACACCATTTTAGTTGATAATAATGACAACGCCGTTAATTTGACGAGTTGACATACCAGAAATAGTTACGACGTGAACGTAGCTATTACGTGTCATTAACGTGGGCACGTGGCGATACAGACTAGGACATGCTTATAATTATATTTTTAGTTAAATGTAAAATATATTAAAAACCTAATCAAGGATCGACAATATATACATTACAAGTATTTTCTCCGAACATCAACAAAGTAATTTGGATCCGATACCACAAAAGAACCCAAATAGCTACCAATGTCCACAAAAGAACCCAAATAGTTACCAATGTCTTTGACAACTCTCCGTGACATGAAACCCCAGTTCATGTTAGGTTAGGGGACTTACACATAATTCGATATTCACAAACAACCAATACAGAACGCGCACACACACCAATCAATAATTGACAAGATCTACCAAAACGCAAAACAAGAACACACAAATACTTGACGTGGAAACACCCACGCCCCAAACTTATATTATTAATCTTAACAATATCAATAATACATCAAAACAATAACACCTTAACGGTGTCCCAACCCTTTGATACTTGAGCCAACAATGCTCAAGCACCTCCCAAACAATACTTAGTACTACATCTCTTAAGCTTTCACCTCTATCAAACAAATACAATATGACTATGTATATATAGTCATCCAAAACTTAGCCATCAAGACTTACCATACTTGTTCTACAAGTCTTACCATACTTGTTATACAAGTCTTCCAATTCTTGGCACCTAATTACCCAACTTAGTGATCAAGACATACCATATATAATAATTGTCTACACATACAATTATTATCTTTCCCATATACATCTTAGACCACCCAAACTCATAACAATCACATTGGGTTGAAACCCAACAATCCTCCCCTTCAACCCAATACCCACATCGGATTGAACGGTAAACAATCAAGCCATCGACGTCCATTCGCCAACGCCTCCACTCGAACAAGAATCTCCTCTTGTTCTTCCAAACATTGAGTGTCGCTAAAACCCATATAATGACCCTCCAAACCAAACCATCGTTCTTCACCATAACGATGTATCCAATCTACAAAATCACGTGCATCAACCACCACGAGTGCTCTTCCACATGTTGAGTCACCCGATCCTTGCTTTCACAATCCTTCGGTCTCTTGAAGAAAATCCGTAGTATCATCCAAACAGTTCACCTGGTTGATCAAGCCATTGAAACAATTGCGATGACCTCTTCCATCTTCTTCTATCTTGAGTCCTAACACATGATTGATCCAAGGTGCAAGTCAACCTCTAAACCGCACGTAACATTGTCTCCACCCGCTTTAGCAACAATCTCCTTGTCAGCAAATCCTTCTCGAACTTTCCCTCAACCTCTTCAATCACAAACCCAAACCTTGGCTCTGATACCACTTCTTAGGTTAGGGGACTTACACACAATTCGAGATTCACAAACAACCAATACAGAGCGCGCACACACACTAATCAATAATTGACAAGATCTACCAAAGCGTAAAACAAGAACACACAAATACTTGACGTGTAAACACCCACGCCCCAAACTTATATTATTAATCTTAACAATATCAATAATACATCAAAACAATAACACCTTAACGGTGTCCCAACCCTTTGATACTTGAGCCAACAATGCTCAAGCACCTCCCAAACAATACTTAAGACTACATCTCTTAAGTTTTCACCTCTATCAAACAAATACAATATGACTATGTATATATAGTAATCCAAAACTTAGCCAACAAGACTTACCATACTTGTTATACAAGTCTTACCATACTTGTTATACAAGTCTTCCAATTCTTGACACCTAATTACCCAACTTAGTGATCAAGACATACCATATATAACAATTGTCTACACATACAATTATTATCTTTCTCATATATATACATCTTGGACCACTCAAACTCATAACAATCACATTGGGTTGAAACCCAACAGTTCATTCCATGCAATTGTATCCAGGCTCCTGGTCATTACCATACTTATGATAAGTACTGTTTACGGAACATACTGGGTTCCAGAGTCAACGGCTCTGATTAAAAAAAAAAAGTGTACCGTACCGTAGAAACTTTCTAATGTACGGAGAAATTACCAAAATGCCCCCTGTTTTCACATAAAAAATCTACTTTTTACCGTACCGCAGAAACTTTCTGCGGTATGTGAACAGTAGGGGCATTTTGGTAATTTTTCCGTACCACGGAAAGATTTTATAGTACGGTACAATTTTTCTTTTAAATCAGAGCCGTTAGATCAACGATCCAACGACTCTTGAACCGTATGTTCCGTAAATAGTTTGGTGCAACCAGTTGCACCAGACCGGAACCCTTATATCCATATGTCTAAATTATTAGTAAAAAGTTAAAAACTATGGAATGCGCGTTGTCTCCTTTCAAACGTTGAAACACATGGCAGTTGGAATCTACCAAATGTTCATGGGCTACCTTCAATGACTCGTTTAGTGTCAATCTCATGATAAAACTGAAAGATATAGCAATTTGCTTCAAGTTCCTTTAGGTACATACCCCTTTTAGGCTTCCAAAATGATGTCGTTTTATGTTATATTGCTTGAAAATCTATCGATGATTTTGTTAAAAATTTCCCAACCAGGCACTATCCAACATCAATTTTTGATAAATCCTCCATATTTTCTTCACAAACTAGATCCCCTTTCTCCCCACCTTCAATCGTTATATCGCAAAACTCTTTTCCATTTCTTGCACATTTTTCCGACGATTGTTGGTACTCACTGACGAGTGACGACACACAACAAAAAACTACTACATTAACCGAACAAGACTAAAACTTTTTCGCCTTATCATACGATAAGATATTTTTAGAATGTAAAACATTTAGGAGTACAAGATTATGCAAAATAAGCTAAAACTTGTAAAAAAACCCATAACAATTTACTGCTCTTAAAACATATAAATGAGACACATATAAACATTCAACAAAGGTAGTCAATATTCCACAAACGTGCTACGTGCATATATATTCTTAACTTTTGAAAATAATCTTAATTAAGTAATAAATAATTAATTTTAAATAATTAATAAGTGATAATTCTCTATCAAATTTGGTTCCATTTGAATTTTTATTTTTCCTAGAATTCTATCTATATAACCTTTGTTAATAAGTAAAAACTCCTTAATAGTATTTCACTATCAAATTTGGTTTGGTTCTATCCCTAAATTTATATTTTTACCATGATTAAATATTATATTTTATAAAATATTAAAATTCTATTATAAATATATTTTTTATTCTAACTCTATTCAAAGTAATTATTTATTGAAATCATGTTATAGTTTAAAAATAACACGTTATTGTTATTAGAAATTATTAAAATAAAAAACATTATTTGATTATTTTAGTAATAAATTACTTAGGATTTTGTGCAAAAATAACGAGGGAAAATGAAACGTGTATTGTTATTAGAAATTAGTATGAAAATAAAATACGGAGTACATTATTTGATTATTTTAGTAATAAATTACTTAGGATTTTGTGCAAAAATAACGAGGGAAAAGGAAACGTGTTTTTGGTACCAACATGAACATGATGAGTTCGACTAAAACTTTTACCAAAGATAAATCTGGAATGCTGAATTTTCTTTTATGTAGTCTCTATAAATTTGTTCCTAAATAGTTGTCGTATTCATTTTTTCAATACATTTTTTTACCAATTTTTCTATATATACCCCTTTATTTTACTTTATATTTAATATACACACTCATAACTCATCATTTCATATTAAGATTAAGGGCAAATATGGAAACAAATTACATAATTAAAGTTTTCTTAATATGTGTGTTTTTTTACAAATGTGCGATGTAGGGAGTATGAAAATTTAGATCTGTTAACTTTGTTTCCCTTGTATGTAGTGTTATAAAAAATAGAAATCGGACTTAATTAATCGGTAGAGGCACCAAACAACGATTAATCGGTGATTAATACCTACTAATCCCGATTAATCTCGACTAATTCCGATTAATCAAGATTCGAAAAGGAACCCAATAACGATTAATAGATAATTAATTTTAATTAATCACCAATTTTTAGAACTGACCTTGTATAGATTAACTAAACATAAGTCTTCTCAAAACAGTCTGTGGATGCTATAAAGGTCTCTTTTTTTTTTTTTAATACCATTAGTCCATTACCAAGACGTCTTCTTGTTAATGTCGTATTCTCTCTACCACATGAGAGTCGACCTCGGGTAAATCCATTCTCCCATCATTCCATCAATCCATTCTCCCCTTCCCCGTCAATCTATTCTCTAATCCTTCCCTAATCTTCTCCTATTTTTTCAGTTTTTTAAATAAAAATCGAACTAAATCCAAAAATTTAGAATTTATTTCTCAGATCTATCTTGGTTTTGAGTCCGATTCCGAAAATAAAAAATACCTTGAGATTCAAATCTCCTTCTTAACATTTTACCAAAATTTGGTGTTATTCCGAGGACTTTGAATTTCGGTCTTCGTCTCGTCTTTTGACATGTGTTTCGTCTCGCCTTTTGGCGTGTGTTTGATTTATGTTGATTTGGTTATTGTTTGTATGGGTTTTATTGTTGATTTGGTTATTGTTTGTATGGGTTTTATTGTTGGTTACTTTGAAAATGATTTATGTGGTTTTGTGGGAGATCTATAATGCGTGCATTGGATTTGGGCTGGTGTCGGATATTGCAAGAGCTTACTTTTCACAACTAATATTTGTTCATATTTTGAGATCTATCTCTTTCGGCATGTATATAGCTGGTTATCAGCATGTAGATAGCTGAGGTGTTTCTGATCATTGGACTTTCGGCATGTCTATAGCTAGTTTTCGGCATGTAGATAGCTGGGGTGTTTCTGAGCATTGGACTACAGGTGATGCGTATGATATTACTAGTTCCAGTATTGGTGCAGGCTTGATTGATCGGGAAACCACTCAAATCTTTTTTAATTCAAAAAATATTGTTATTCATGATGTAAAACAGTCTGTAAACATAAGCGGTTATTTGGTTAGCTCGTTTATTTGTTTCCATTCAGATTGTAGTGTCAGTTCACGGATTTATCCTGGCTGTGATTTAGTTGATTCAAGTTAATACATTTTCTTGTTTGTCAAAAAAAAAAAAACATAAGTCTTTTAATTTGCTGTCACACTACGATTAAAAATGCAAATCTAAAAAATTTGACAGTAAGAAAAATATTTCTTGGTCCCATCTTTATTGTTTATTAACCAAAATTCATCTTTTATTCAATTAGGTCAATTAAAATAATAGTTTCTAAATAATTGTATTATTTTATATAAAAAATAACATAATTAATACGTAATACACTATATTAATTAAATATAAACAATTATTTTAGAATAAAAAAATAGAAAACAGTTAACAATAAAAATGAAATGGAGGAAGTAATAGATTTTTAATATCATGTACTCAATAGATAAGTTTACGTATGTTTAAACAAAAAGTAAGCAACTGCCCAAGGCGGCACCATATCCATATTATTAGTAGCAGACTTTTTTTTTTTGAGGGAATATTAGTAGCAGACTTAATAAGAAGTTAAAGAAATCTAAAAATATTAGAAAATTTGAAAAAGTTTTCAAAATACTTTATTCAAATTAATTATAAAAAAATAAAATGAATCACTTACATTCATATCAGTAACATAATTAATTTTTTGAAGTTTTTAGAAAATATGTTTGCTTCGATTGCCTAATATTTTTGAGAAATTTAGCTAAAAACTAGAATATAACATGTACTATATTATTTTATAAAAATATTAATATATCATAATAATGACAAATTTAATATAAAAAATAATTTAATAAAGATTAAATGATAAAATTTTAAAACAACTAATATTAATACAATTAAATGCTATTTTATGCAATAGTAATAAGTACATTTAAAAATAAATATGGTCAAAATTTTGTTATATATAGCATGTGATCAAAATTGAAAGATTAATCAAAATTTATTGTTAATGAGCTTAACAAAAATGTAACGGACATTAACAATATTTAAAATTGATATATAAATTTTCATAACTAAAAATAGGTCAAATAATAATATGGATCATATACAAAACTAAATTGAATATCATGGATAGTCCATAAACTAAAATTAAGGAAAAAAAAATTATTTGAACTTAAATATGGATATCGAATCTAAGGAACGGACTATTCACTAATTTATAATACTAGCTCAACGATGCACGAATTTTCTTTAATATTAAATAATTATTTTAATTATTTTAATTATTTCAATGAATTTTTTAAAATATGAATTTTGTAATTTAAATTTTAAATGATATTATTTGGTAATAATTATATGTACATCTATATATATATATATATATATAGGGAGCTGCTCCAGTGAGACCTCTTAATGAGAATTGAGACCCTAATATTAATTTTGTAACTAATTTTATTATAAAAATTTAATTACATACATATAAATTAACTTCAATATTATTCCGCACTATCCCCACCAGTCGGACTACATTCCATCACCAACAGCAGCAACAACACCACCAAATTCAACAACATCACTGTGCATCACCACCAAATTCATCCAACTTAAATTAAAATCACTAATTCAAACTAAAATCAATAAGATACAAATCAACATCACAGTATCACTATCATACAATCAACCAATTGATGAACAAAACACCATAATTATACACGAATCACAGAAAACTGAACATAAATCATCAAAATTCTATGCAAATCACCAAAATTCGAATGCAAATCACCAAAAAAATTTAATGCAAATCGACAAAAAAATTCAGATCTGAGCAAAATACTTTTCTCTCATCTCTTAGGTTGTGCTTCCTCCATATATCCATCTTCACCTCTTCCTTTACCAGTATCACCATCATACAATCAAAAAATTGATGAACAAAGCACCATAATTATACACGAATCATCAAAAATTGAACATAAATCATCAAAATTCTATGAAAATCACCAAACTTCGAATGCAAATCACCAAAATTTTTGAATGCAAATCAACAAAAAATTTCAGATCTGAGCAAAACACTTTTCTCTCCTCTCTTAGGTTGTGCTTCCTCCATATCTCCATCTTCACCTCTTCCTTCACACGTCTCCTCGAAGTTCTCATATCCATTTTCTTGTGACAAGATCAAATCTAAGACTTGAATATTCCAAATAATTTCACCACTAATTCCACCACTTCAACGAGTTTGCTGACATTTTTTGATTCATCATCGATTAAACCTTTTGATGAAACATTTCGGCCATTAATAAACTTGATGACGATGTTAATATAAGCTTATTCTAGTTTTGATTCGAGACATCAAATAGATAAAAAAGAAGAGATGAAGAGATACATCGCGAAGAAATAAGTACGAATCGGAGATTACCTGAACTTATCGGAAAAAAAATGAGTAATCAGCAGAGAAGATGAAGAATATGTTTATATGTATACGTATATGTGAGGTGGGTGAATGATAAATAAGCAGTTAATTGGGGGTGAAATAGATGATAACATATATGTGATCAGGATTAAAAGATAACTTAAAAAATAGAGGGCTGAGATTTGGTCTCAGTTCTCATTTTAATATGGGGTCTCATTTGAGCATCTGCCTATATATATATATATATATATATATATGCAAGTGCTCAAATGAGACCCCCTTATATTGAGAACTAAGAGCTTTCCATTTTAAAATCAAATTACTTAATCTTGACCACACAAATCTGATAAATCAATTACCTACCCCCATCTGACCCCCACCCCCCTCCCACCCCCCCCCCCATCGATACCGCACCGTTCGTCTTCTCCGGTGGCCGGCACCACCACCTTTTTCCTTTCAAACATCTGGCCCCGCAGGGGCACATCTTCATCGTCTTCTTCTGGCGAGCTCCGCAGGTGCACCATCTTCATCGTCTTCCTCCGGCGAGCTTCAATCCATGGAAGTCCATCTACTGAGTCTTCATGGTTCGATCTTTGTCCGGTGAACACGTGGTTTAAGATGAAGAAGATAGTGGAGACTTGATTGAAAAACTTATCACAAATTTGAAATGAACAGGTGGTTAGTTGTGGTGGCGACCGGAGATGATGGTGTTGTGATTTGTCTTGTACGTCTCAGATCTGAATTTTTTTGATGAACTATGCTCGAATTTTTAATGATTTGTACTGAATTTTTTGGTGATTTGCTTTGAATTTTCGGTGATTTGGTGGTGGTGGCGAACGAAGATGGTGGTGTTATGATTTGTCTTGTCTTAGATCTGAATTTTTTTGATGATTATGCTCGAATTTTTGATGATTTGTATTTAATTTTTTGGTGATTTGCTTTGAATTTTTGGTGATTTGCTTTGAATATTTGTGGTTTCTTGGTGATTTGCTTTATGTGATGATTATGATTCTAGTATTGGTGGTGGATGGATTAAGAAGTGGTATGGTAGAAACAGATGTTGCAATAAAAAGCAAGCTCTTAATTACTATTTAGTATTTACTAGAGAACAAAATTCCCGAAATTTTCTTCAAACCCCCATTATAAAAAGCAAGCTCTTAATTACTATTTAAGTATTTAGTATTTACCCTGTATATGGTTAAATTGATGAAACTCATCGAGTAATAACCTAGGAAGTTAGAGTTTTCGAATAGTTTGAAAGTATGTTCGAAATTGGGTGAGGTGAGAACTGGGTGAAGGCAGATCATGAAAGTGAAGGCAGATCATGAAAGCAGATAATGTGGTTGTGGGTTGTAGTCCAGAATTTGTTCTTATTGATTTGAGCATAGCAAGATTGAGTTAGTCTCGGATTGCAGAAGAAGCTTTGGTGACCTTATACGAGTTACAGTGCCGTGTTGATAATATTATATGTATATCTGTGTGTTATATATATATAACTAGCAGCCATTTGTAGTGAGGAAGAAGATGCAAAGATGGGATCTTATTTGTTAATGGTGTTGGTGACTTTTAATGAAAATAAGCAACATGTAATAGCAACACTGTTACAGTGCGCGCATTTTAATTTATTGGGCTTTTTTTAAGTGGCCCAATGTGCAGTTCTCACTATAACATGGGTCTCACTAGAGTAGCCCTATATATATATATATATATAGGCAAGTACTCAAATGAGACCCCCACTTAATATGAGAACTGAGACTAAATCTCAGCCACATGTCATTTATACTTACACTGAATCTCGGCCACATGTTTTAGATCTAGCAACTTATCTCTTTTGTCTCTCCTACCTACTGCAGTCTTCGTTTTATTAGAATTCGTACTTTATCATCCATGTGTGTCTCTTCAAAAACTAAAATACATAAATATATTCATCATCTTCCTCTACACATCTCTCTCGACCTTTGATCATTCTTTTTCGTCGTCGGAACCTCATAACTCCCGATTTTCACCTTCGTGAACAATATTGTCATTTCCGAAGCAAGATTTTCCGAAGAAAAATTCATCACAAATCACCAACATCGTCAACTGAAACGAGTGAAGAACAGAAGTATGAGTAGTCTTGCAAGAAATCGTCGATGCAATTAAAGAATCTATGTATACAAATTGCCTTTTTTAAATACAAATCACTTTTTTTTTAATACAAATCACCTTTTTATTTGGTGATTGGGATAGGTATAATTTTCAAATTTTATACAGAAATTGGTGATGTTTATTTAAATTTTAGTGATTCGTTTATGAATTTGGTGATTCTATAGTTGTTTCGGTAGAGGTTGTGGTGATAATTTAAATTTTTATGATTTAATTTTATATTTAGTAATTTGGGTAATGGTGTTGGTGATTTAAGCACAACTTTAGAAATTTTATATGATGATCATAGTTAGTATATGACAGTGATTTTTTATATATCAGATGGTAATGATGGTGATTACTAGCAATACTATGTGGTGATTATGATTATGATTCTGGTATTGGCGGTGGATGGATGGTGATGGATTAGGCAGTGTAATCGTAAAACATATGTTGCAGTAAGGGTGAAATAGATGGTGTCGTGGAGGTCCAGGGTGGTGTCACGGAGGAGCAGGGAAGTGTCACGAATGAGCAGGTGAAATGGCGTTGGTTACTAACAGGTGCCAAAAGTGTCGTATGTGTGTTTTGTTTATTGGGCCTAATTTTGTGGCCCAATGTGCAGTTCTCACAATAAAATGGTCTCACTAGAATAGCCCTATATATATATATATATAGGAGGGTGCTCAAGAGAAAACCTTTTTAAGGAGAAAACTTAAGGTACCTTTCTTAACGCTTGATCCATTTTCAATCTAATGGTTGACATTACCCCATCAAAATTATTAAAATTTAATAAAAAGGGCACATAAGGAAATCAACTATATTGACATATATACACAACTACACAATTAAATGTCATGTTTCAGTTACACGGTAAATGTAGTTGTTTCCTTTTTATTAAATGCCAAAACTTTCTTGATTTCTTGTGCAATTACAATCAAATCATATCTATATAATTTATAGAATCTACTTTTTTCGAAAGTAATATAGAAATATAATTAATCAGATTCTACTGTTGTTTAAATATTTTGAAATGTCTCGTCTTTCATCCCAGTAATATTTATAGCCAAACTTTTTTAATTGGCGAAAGACTTGCTCTCAGAGCAATATTTATATTTTTTGGTTATTATATCCTGATCCTTCCCATATTCAAGAATCAAAACATATGTACGATTTTAATATTTTTATTTTTTAAAAAGAGTAATGTTAGGTACCCCAATATTTAATATTTAATAAAACACGTAACTGAACACTTAATAAAACACGTAATAGTTAACATACTTGGTTGAATAATTTCACAAAATAAGAGAAAAATAGGAAGACATTAGGCATATTTTTAATATATTTTCAACTTATATAATATACAAGGTTGAATCTGATTTAAAATAATAAAAAAACATATAAAACAACACTTAATACAATAAATATATAAAAGTTTAAAGAGAGTAAATAGAAATTTTCATCAAGAACAAGTTGATCCAAATATTCAAAAGAATGGAACTTTTAATATTCGATAAAATCATTAATATTATGATTTTAAAGTAATAAATATGATAGCAAGTACAACATTTATTAGAATTTTAATATTATTTAATAATATGAAGTAAATTTTAATGAACTTTTAAATTAATAGTGAAATATTTTGTAGAACATTTAATTGAACCTTTAAATTATTCCTTGACTATGTTGAATATTAGTTCAAAATAATTAATGTATATTTTAATGTGCACATTATAATCTTATTTAAAGAATAATCAATCAATTATGTTATAAAATACCAAGCTAAATATTTAGTTCAACACATAGTAAAACACTTAATAGAACACATGGTAGAATCTTAATATAATGATTTAATTAATACACTATGTTAAATTTTATCTAAATTTTTTTATAAAATTAGAAATTTAGTTTTTATATTTATTAAAATAAATAATATTATATTTGAAAGGATGAATACTATATCTTACAGAACACTCATAAGAATTTCATTATCATTTCTTAATAAATAAATTATAAGATTTTAGCATTTTTCAATATCATACAAAGCCTAATAAATTATTTAAGATTTCATTGCATGTTTCATCCACTATTTTTTAAATACTTTAAAAATTTTCACCTTTCCTTAGATATTTTCTTAAAAGTTTAATAATTATAGTACATTTAATAGAACACATAATTAATAACACTTCATAAACACCTAATAGAACACGAAGAACAGTTATTAAACACATAATTAAACACTTAGTACACGAAGAAGAACAGTTAATAAACACATAATTGAACACTTAGTAAAAAGATATATAAAAGCTTAAAACATATGTAGGATTTTAATATTTTCACTTTTTAAAAAGAGTAATGCCAGGTACCTGTACCCAAAAATTATCTTAGTTAACGTGAAAGATTTGAAAATTTTGATTGGGAAGGTTGATGTAAATGTCGGGGATCCATTTATTATGACCAATTATAATAATACATTTGACATTTGAGAATTATTTTGGGTACCAATTTGGGTAACTAGCATTTTTCTTTTAAAAATTGAATCTTGTTTAAAGATAATCAAAAAGTTAAATAGTAAAACACTTATCAGAACTTTTATTTCATATTTTTTAAAATTAAAAATAATATATTCAAATTATTTCATACTTTTAGTACACGAATTATTTTGCAGGTTATAGCTCTCTGTTCTACTTTGATTCCATTTCTGAGCGGCTATATGTCTGTACAAGGATACACTGTGCGCTACTCTATGCTTCCAGCTAAGATCACAAGATCTTGTAATAGAACACATAGTCGAACACTATTTTATAATAGAACACATAATTAATAGAACACTTAGTTGAACACTATTTTAATAGAACACTTAGTCGAACACTATTTTATAATAGAACACATAATTAATATAACCTTATAAAATACTTAGTCGAACACTATTTTATAATAGAACACATAATTAATATAACCTTATAATAGAACACATAATTAATATAATATTTAATAGAACACTTAGTCGAACACTATTTTATAATATAACACTTAGTCGAACACTATTTTATAATAGAACACATAATTAATATAACCTTATAAAAGAACACATAATTAATATAACCTTATAGAACACTTAGTCGAACACTATTTTATAATAGAATACTTAATAAATATAAATCTGGTAATTTATTTATGTTAGATTCCTTAGGAAATTTTCTATCTTTTGAATTTAAATTCCTAATTCTCTTTGATCACAAAATCTTGTAGTAAGTAGAATGCTTGGAACAGGGATATGAAGAATCTGATCACGTAAATTCAATCACGTGAATTCAATTAATTAATTGATTCCTAAAATTGTGACCTTGCAAATCAATCACGTAAATTGAAAAGATAATTTCCTTATTTATTTATTTTATCCTTAACAATTCCACTTATATTTATGAAGTATTACTATTTTGCCATTACAACATTTATTTTAAAAAGAAAAAGGAACCTGACATATATCTCAGGTCATTTTTCCTGAGATAGTTGTAAAATAGCTTTAAATTTTATTGGGCCCGCAGGACCAATTAAAAAATTCTGAATTTATTAAAACACCCCCCTATTTTTACATATAAAAGATGGGTATCTCAGGGAAGTTACATGAGATATATCTCTGGTTCCTATTCTCTATTTTAAATTCATTAATTGTAAATGTAATTAAATCTGGTATCTTAAGTTTTCTATCTAGAAAGTTTTCTCTAGATTCCTACTATATATATATATATATATATATATGAGTAGGGATCTAGAGAGAACCCCTTTAAAAGGAGAACTTAGAAAACTAAATTAAAATATAGCACATATGGTATGCAAACTGATCGTTGTGAGATGAAGAAAAATATGGTGAAATTAGATTTTAAAAAAATATCACCGATTGACGGGAAAAATCAAATAAAAAACGGAGGGGATTAGGTGTGATTCTATGTGTGAGGGTGTATTTGATTAGTGTGTGGGTGCCCCTGGCGGGGCCATTGATCTTAATACATCTAGTGGCTAGGATTAGTACCTTAGTTTTCTTCAAAAAATAAGTTCTCTTTTGAGCACTTGCCTATATATATATATATATATATATATATATATATATATATATATATATATATATATATATATATATATATATATGCAAGTGCTCAAATACAAACCACTCTTAAAATACAAACCTACAAACCAACATTAAATTAATTATATTTCATCTATTCTAAGGTTTCCGCCAAGGGTACCTTCACAAAAAATGCTTAAAATAATTGGCTCTATCCAACAAAAAAAAAAAATTTCAAAAAAAAAAAAAAATCTTGCTGTGGAAATGCGAAGCATTTAAGACAGTAAACGGATGAGTTAGGTAGTCATGAGGGCCGAAGGCTCTCGACACACCCGTCAATCGTCTATTGCCTTTACCATTCATTGCAATTCCTTACAACTTTAGAATGATAAAGGCGCGAAGCGCCGTACAAGAAGGTGCGAAGCACCGTTAACCAGTGAAATCCACTGCCACGTCATCACGTGAACAGTGATTTTTTATTTTATTTTTTTTTTGTTGGATAGAGCCAATTATTTTAAGCATTTTTTGTATTGGAGTACCCCTAATTTGGTCATTAGATTAGCTTGAAATATTAGATTATGCTTGGTTTGTAGGTTTGTATTTTAAGGAGGTTTGTATTGGAGTAGCCCCCTATATATATATATATATATTGATCGTAATATTTTTAAAAAGTAAAAATTTTAGTTATAAGATATAGATAAGATAATACATTTTAGAGAAAAAGGAATCATTATTATTTATTATAATATTGTTTTAATGAATACAATTATCCGTGATGCTATTGAAAAACAAGAAATTTTAGTTAAAAAAAATATAAAAAGTAACGTATTTTAGTTGGAAATGTAATTTGTTAGTTATTAATAATTATAATATTATTATTTTATTTTATAAAATATAATTGCCTTTAGTATTTTTAGAATATAAAAGATACCATATTTTATCTAAAAAAGAAATTAATTAGTTATTAAAAATAGAAAAATTAACATGTTTTTTTAACAATAAAAAATATTAAAGTAAGATTTTTAAGTAAGAAAATCAAGTTTGAAATAGAGATATTCAATTTAAAAAAAATATAGAAAATATATTATGTTTTAGCTGAAAAATGTAATCAATTAGTTATTAATAATTATAATATTATTAGTTTATTTCATTAAATATAATTGTCTATTATATTTTTGGAAATAAGATGTTATAGTTAGACAAGTTAGAAAAGATAATGTTTTGATGCGAAAAAGGTAATTGGTTAGTAATATCGTTATTTTATAAAATTAAACTACAGGTTTTTACCAATAATAATATTTAAGTAAGGATAATTAAATAAAAAAATACAAGTTTGAAAATGAGATATTTTAGTTAAAGAATATATGAAAGATGTTTATTTAATCAGTTAGTTATGAGTAATATTATTATTATATTTCATTAAATAGTACGACCAGTGATAATTTTGGAAAGAATAAATTTTAATTAGAAAAGTTAGGAAATATAATAACTGAATAAGGTAATTAATTGGTTAGTTATTAAAAACTATAATACCATTATTTTATTTTATAAAATAGGATTTGCTATTAATTAAGCAAATACATGAAGTAGCATACCGACCAACCAAACTTTAATATTTAGTCAGAAAAATTTAGAAAAATATTACGTTTGAGCTGAAAAAGGTAATCAAGTAGTTATTAATAATTACTTAGCAAAAAAAAAAGAAGAAAAAAAGTAGTTATTAATAATTATAATATTATTAATTTATATCATTAAATAGGAGGTCCGTGATATTTTTGGAAGTGAGAGATTATAGTTAGAAAAGTTACAAAAGATTGCCAATAATATTTAAGTAAGGATAATTATAAAAACAAGTTTGAAAAAAAAGATATTTTACTTAGAAAATATAGAAAAGATATTACTTTTTTACTAAGAAAGGTAATCAATTAGTTATTACTAATTGCAATATTATAATTTATTTAATTAAATAGTACGATTCCATGATAATTTTGGAAAGAAGAAATTTTAATTAGTAAAGTTAATCAAGGTAATACCTTTAAAAGGTAATTGGTTAATTATTAAAAATTATAATATTATTATTTTAATTTATAAAATAGAATTTCTTTTTGATTAAGTAAATACAGTACCCACAAATCAAACTTTAAATATTTCAACTATACTTTTAATCTATATCTATACTATAGTTTTATAGTACAGTATAGATACTGATTTTCTAAACCTGCCACGTAAGTCTTTGCTTTTGTAATATATGTAGGTATATAATTTCATTTCCCAATAACCTCTGTGTAGGTAATTAAAATTTGGGAAAAGCAGAAAATGCAAATTTCTAATAAAATTTCAGAGGCAGATGTTTAAAATTTCTGTGTAGTGAGTGTAATATATTGGGGGTACGTATTTTGGTACCCACAAAATTGATAAAGAAATTTATTGTAGTGTATTTTGGTGTAATATATTGGGGGTATTTTGGTACCCACACAATTTTACTATTAAACTTTTGAATATGTGGAATGAATTAAATAAATTTAAGCACTTATAATATACAAATAATTTTACTTATAATAATTTAATTATCCCCACCCCGATCCCCGAATTATTTTTAAAATATTCTCCGCTCCCCGTCCCGAACCCGAAAAATTTCTTGAATCCCCGACCCGAACGGGGTGGGGATCGGATCGGGATCGAGCGGGGCGGGTGAAATATCCATCCCTAAGGTACTCCTAAATTTATTCTTAACTTAGGTATTTTTGGATTTGATCAACTAAAATTAAATGGACGGAGCATTAATTTTTAAAATCTAAAATGTAAACCTACTTTTCTTTAAATTTTTTTGTTCAAAATTTGGCCATTCCAAATTTTTTTCATAAAGTCTAACGTTTTCAAGGATAAACTTGAATTACGTAGTTACAAAGTCTGTTTTTAATAATTAATTAAATAATTTGATCATACTATCGAATAAATGTGTCTTCTGTCACAAGTTTCGTTACACTTGTATCAGCATGAGATGCTACCTCGGAAAGATTCTGTTGTGCAATAAAAACTAGGTTATCGAATTGTGGTTAGGGTTTGTGTGTATTTAATGTTAAGGGAGGTTGAGCTTCGAGTTTTAATGGTTGTTTTCGTGTATCGAGACTAATCGGTCCTCACAGAGTTCCTACGTATCTCGTATTGAGAATCAAGCCAAAAACGTAGTTCTGAGAATGAGGGGTCAGACCCTTATATAGGCTGAGAAACCTTAGAATTGTAGTAGAATTAGGTGACTTGGTGGGCAAGTCGCCGCCTTGAGGAAGGTTCTAGACTCCTTCCTTGAGTCAATTCCCATATCGAATTCTGTGCCTTGGAGGTTAAGCTTGGTAGGAGTAATATCCTTATCTGTCTCTTATTGCTAAGCTGTTTATTACCCTTAATATTAATTATGAAATTAATATCATAAATAAGGTTTGGGCTCATCTGGTGGGCCCCACGTTTGGACCATATTAGGTCTAATTAATGCTACATTAAATGTGTCTTTAGGGCTTATTTTTAACCCATACCATTTGCCCCCTAACTTCTAGGAAAACTGATCAGGTTTTCCTTGAAGTTTTAACGGCCTTTTTCAAGACTCGGGTCAGGATTCATCCTTATACACTGGTGTTTCACGAGTATTGTCTTAATGTAAAGCGTGGAGCGACCGACGATTTTACGACAATGTTAATTTGATGCTAATCGGCACTAATCAGCCTTAAACGACGTTTATACGATGTTAAACGATGCTAAACGGAGTTAAACGGTGCTAAACGGCACTTAACGACGCTAAACGGCGCTAAACGGCACTAAACGGCGTTACACGACACTAAACGGTGCTAACTAGCCTTAAACGACGTTTAAACGATGTTAAACGACGTTAAACGGCATTAAACGGCACTAAACGACGCTAAACGGCGCTAATTTCAAACTCAGTTTTCACTTTCCTTGATTACCAAATCGGAAAAATAAAAACGAAATTTCGCAACCCCGACTCGAGCATCGCCACCAGTCAGCCGAGCCAAAAACCCGTACCGACAGTCGACGTCGGTCGGCCGAAGCACCCTCGGAGAGCCGGTCGGCCAAAAAATTTTTCGTTATTTTTAAACCGATTGAAGCAAAATCTCGACTCGAGGATCAACGCCGGTCGGTCGAGGGGTCCGCGAGGGGCTAGTCGGCTGAGCAGAAATCTCGCACCGACGACCGACTCCAGTCGGCCAAAGCGTCTCGTATGGCCCGGTCGGCTGCTTTGCGGTCGGCTGGGGCATCTTGCACGTTGTGGTCGGCCTGATCACTACCAGTATGGAATCTTAATATCAATATCGATTTTCGTTACTACTTGAAAACCAACAACTTGGCCATTCATGACTTTGTTTAGGGTTTTACTTAGTACCTTAATTCACATCACTATAATCCCGCGTTTAGGGCTAATCTCCCAATAAAGCTTTTCTTAAGCGTGCTTAGTTTTCTAAGCTCAACTGACTGCTCCGGTAGAATATTTTGCCGGATATTCACTTAAATTCTCCATTTCTTTCCCAAAATTTCATGACTTACAACGACTCTTTCCATCTATAGCAGATAGTTTTTGCTCTTTTTCGTATATTATCGATACTTGACCTGTAAATGCGAACCAAGCTGTGTTTCAACCTGAGGTAGCAGGTCATCCTTTTCTTATAAAAGGAGGGGAGTATCCTTCATTTATCTTCACTTCATTTCTCAAACTTTTCTCAAGTCTTCAAGCTCTTTAGTTCTCTAGTTTTCAAGCTTTCAAGTTTTAAGTTTCAAGCTCAAGCTCGAGTTCAATATGGCCGACAAGCACGCATCTGCCCCCCAAATCTCCATGGAGAAAGCTTTCAGGAAGAGGAGCATGACGAGAACCATGAAAGGTAAACTAAAACTCATGCCTCCTAGATATATTGAGCGTCGATTCGAGTCTACGTTAGATTTGCTAAGCACCATGGGAGAATCATTCCCCAGTGGTTCAAGCTTAGTTGCTTTTCAAAGTCCTTACAAGTTAAAGAAGAAGGATGTCGAGAAGATTAAGAGCACATATGGCTTTCCAAGTGCAATCAAAGTCTGCCTTCCAAGTCCAGGAGATAGAACTTGCAATTGGCATCCTGAAAGGATCTGTGTCTTGAAAGGGGCCTTAGAGGCGGGATTGAGATTCCCAGTCCACACATTCATTATCAGGTTCTTAGCGGAACTCCAAGTCCATCCTTGCCAGCTATATCCCAATTCCTGGAGGTTCCTGATCATCTTCTGGTTAAGATGTCATGAGTTGGAAATCCCTTGAAGCACAACCATGTTTAGAAGCATCTTCTCAGTAAAGAACTCCTCTGAGTCTAAGCCAAGGTGGATTAGCTTTCAGCTTCGAAGTGGGCTTCCACACATAGTAAACTCTTTGGAATGGGAAGGTGGCGACTGGGGTCACTTCTTTGTTAAGAAATTCGGATTCGTGGAGGATAGTTCACACTTCGTGTGTGACCTTGACCTCAAAGAATTGCTAGATCGAGATAGGCTACTTGCTGATGATGGTCGCACCCACTACAAAACTATTTTGACAGAAAAGAAACTTATCGAAGCTGGCTTAAGCTTTCTTTCTTTTGAGGGTAACTTTTCTTTCGTTGTATTATTATGAACTATGTTAATTCTTATTCCGATACTTTTTCTTCATCTTTCAGCTGCTGAGGAGCTAGATAGTAGACCCGAGAGTCAGCCCCATGTTACAAGACGAATGATAAAGAAGGCGGAAGAGCAACTGAATCCTACTGATCGAAGAGTTCCTTCATTCTTGGAGGGATGTTCCCAAGGGGGAAAGAGGTCCCGGAATGCTGCTGAGGGTGTTAGAGTCCCCTTCACTCTAGACTGGGGTATTTGCGAGCATGTATCTATCTTGGAGAGTTCTGAATTAGCTTTGTCCTGGTCCAGGCTCTCTATCACTACCTCTGATCTCCTAACAGTAACTGCAGGAAATAAGATTGATGAATCCGAGCGCCTTGGAGCTCAAGCTCTATATCAGGTACCAACTTTTACATTCGATCTTCTTGTCTGTACCCTTTTTTTTCGTTGTAAATGTCTTACCAATTTCTTTATTACAGACCAATGCTTATCTTCAATCTGCCACTCGTCAAGGCCGAGCCTATAGGGATAGCAACGTGGAACTGAAGAACGAGCAAGAAAAGTTCAAAGAGCAACTTCAAGATTTAAACTCCAGAGTTGTCCGATCTGAGGCCAGCAGCCTATCTTATCAAAAGAAACTTCACTCGCTAGCCAAGAAGAAACTTTTGGATGCTAACAAGATAATTGATTCATATCATAAGTCGGAGGATTTTATGAAGTTTATGGATAAGCATGATGATGAGGTGCGGCCTTTTAACATGTCAGTTGGATGGAACAAAGCTGTTGGCATTGTAAGCAACAAGTACCCTTCGGTGGTGAATCCAGCAGACTTCCCTTGCCCTACCTGGGCTGTTGGTGGCGGAAGTCATGACGTGGATCATGCATCAGGCTCTGGGGGCAGTCGCCGTCCTTTTGGCATGAGGAAGGCGGCCAATGTTGTTAGCTCCGGTTCGACCTCTTCCCATTCTGCCGGGAAGAAGGCCATGTCAGAGAGGGAAGCAGTTGTGAGGCGATCTTTCCCCGGCAAGCAACTTCGTGCCAGAGTCGACTCCTCGACCGAGACTTCAGAAGAAGAAGAAGACGTGGTGAGAAAGGGAGTGACGCAGCCCATGGAGACAGAAGCCGAAGATGATGATGAAGAGGGCTCCGAAGAGGAGGAAGAAGAAGAAGATGGAGAGGAGGGAGAGGGTGATGAAGAAGTGGTGGAAGAATCCTCCGAGGAGTAAGTGGCCTTGCATGGCCTTGTTTTAAGGAATTTACGGACGAGCGGAAGCGTGATATAACAATTTATTCCGTAAAAATCATGTATCGCACATATAGAAAAGCATATAAAATTAGAGAGCGGAGGAATCGTAACCATACCTTGAAAATCGAAGCTTTATATCGATGGTTGCTAGCAGTTGCTTCTCAGAGTGTGAAGCACTCTACCGGTATCCACCAAGATTGATCCTTCGATGAAGATTTTTATAAAACCAAGCTTTTATAAAAATGGAGTTTTTGGGAGAGAGAGATAAAGAAGATGGAGGCTAGCTCCTTTTAGGTTTTTCACAAAAACACTTTTCATACTAAACTCTTCTCATCTCATCCTTTATATAGGGCACATGTAGGTTTTATTTGTATAATTAATATATCATATATATTATTATATAAATCCCACAAAATGTTTAAATAATAATTAAACTATTTTAATCATTATTAAAAATAACTTGCTCTCTCAAAATACCTTCATCAATAAATTAATCTTTTTATGGTGTGACCCTGTAGGTTCAATATTAAGCCGGTAGTAGAAATAAATAATAATAAACTTTTTATTTATTATTTATATGAATTCTAATAATTCATTAAATATAATTAACTGATTAATTATATTTATTCTACATCGTGAGTGATGCTTCTCAACATATCGCGACTATCCGGATAATATGAATTCACTGCTTAGAATACCAAGAACCTGTAGTGACTAGTTACCGTACAATCAATTCCTTCTACCCTTCAATATCCCGATTAAATACAAGGCATGGATCTCGTGTCAAGCCTATCAAATTTAATCATATGATTTCTTATTCATAATGCAAAGTTCATATTAATGCAAATTAGAAACTCCTTTCTAATTTCATACACTCTGGCCAGAGATTCCAGAACTCGCATACTAAGAATAACATAGGATATTCACTTCCTTACTGGAAGGGGTAGATCCTTTATTGATCATTAACTATCTCCATACACAAATCCCTATGCCCAGAATAGACCTAATGGATGTACTTGAGACTAAGGACTAAACCAAAGCACAGTTCATTATATACAAGATTACTCTAACGATCTCAAGTCTAAGGACACTTGTACAACTATCACTCAGTGAACAACTATCGACACGTGAGTAAACTCCATTAGTTGTTCAACTTATCGAGTCATGTTCAGTGAACTTATTCCTTAATAAGCACCTACATACTAGCTATAGTGTCACCACACAAATGCCTATGAGAACAGACATCCTCCTAAAAGGAGCAAGCATAGTATGTACCAATCTTTGCGGATTTACTAACTTCTGATTAGTTATCCTATGATCAGGAACTGTTTAAGTCTAGAGTTATCATCTTCTAGATCTCACTTTTATAATCTCATTATAGTTCTAGAAGCTTTACTTTAAACCATGGAATATCTTATTTAAAACACTTTAAATAGATAAGGCCCGTAATAAAAACAAATAAGTCTTTTATTAATATTAATGAAATCAAATAAGAGTACAAGAAAGTTCTTCCTAAATCATCATACATGATTGGATTCTAGGACAAACTCTTTCAATCTCCCACTTGTACTAAAGCCAATCACTCTGGTATCTAATACCCATTCACTCATTATGACGATCGAAGTGAATCTGAGATTGCGGCTTAGTGAGTGGGTCTGCTATGTTGTTATGTGTGTCAACTCTCTCAATGTTGACATCTCTACTTTCAATGATCTCCCTAATCAAAAGAAAGCGCCACAAAACAGTTTTGCAGCGTCACTTGCATCTATAATGTTAGATATAATTGATGTGATTTAATGTCAGTGTTTAAGTGTTACAGGTAAAAAGAGTTTAACTTGTTAATGAAAGCAGTCGTAGCAGAGTTTGAGTATACACTGACAGCTGGAAGCGCAAACGCTGACAGAAGGAAGTGTAAACACTGTTAGTTGAACACAAGGAAGCGCAAACACTGCTGGCTAGGAGGGCAACAGAGTTTGCTAAAGTCTGTCTACTGGAAGCGTCTACAAGTCAACAGAGTTTGAAGATTAATTTAAGATTAATACGGAAGCAATATCTTTGAAGATTGGATAGCTGTCAAAGAGATTGAGTTGACTTAGGAGACGTGTAGCAATCGTAATTGATATCAATTGTATAGCTTAATTTTAGGAGAATCAATTAACAATTGTACGTAGCTGTATATCTTATAAATACAGTTAGGTTAACCCTAGAAGGGTATCCATCGTGAACGAATATCATTCATTGTAACCTAAGCAGCTTTCTGTGATATTTTACATCACTGAGAGAGGAATTATTAATTCCAAACAGTTTTAAGTACTAAAACGTGTGTTCTTGTTATTTACTCATACAGTACTTGATCATATATTGTGTATTCGGCCTAACAAGTGGTATCAGAGCCAATATGTTACTTTATTACAGTTTAAGATCCAAAACACAATAGTAATCAATGGCAGAGATTCCTCCTCCATCAGGTTCTGAGGAAGCCCCTACTACTGTTAGTAGGCATGAAACGATTAGGGTTCCTATACTCAAGCCATAAGAGTACGCAATCTGGAAGGTAAAGATGACCATGTTTCTGGAAGCCACAGATCCAGAATATCTTGATAGAATTTATGAAGGTCCTCATAAACCTACAAAGTTAACTGCTGCTGTTGCTGGTGAGGAATCGAAGGTGATTCCTAAGGAAAAGAAAGATCTAACTGCTGAGGATCTTTCATCTATTGCTAAGGATGCCAAAGTAAGGCATTTACTTCACAGTGCTCTAGACAATGTTATGTCTAACAAAGTGATTAACTGCACAACTGCAAAGGAAATTTGGGATGCACTTGAGGTTAGATGTCAAGGAACTGCTGCAATCAAGAAGAATAGAAGGAACATACTCACACAGGAGTATGAGCATTTTGAGTCAAAGTCTGAAGAAACCATGACAGAAACATTTGACAGATTCTGTAAACTGCTCAATGATCTGTCATTGGTTAACAAAGAGTATGATTTAGAAGACTCAAATCTCAAGTTTCTTCTCTCTCTACCTGAAAAGTGGGATGTGAAAACAACCACTATAAGAGATAACTATGATCTTGATATTACTGAGATTGATGAAATCTATGGATTGCTCAAGACTCATGAGTTAGAAATGGAGCAAAGAAACAGAAGATCAAGCAAGAAATCAAAGTCTGTTGCTCTGAAAGTTGAAGAAAAATCTTCAAAGAGAGAGGCATCAAGGAAGAAGGCAAAAGGAAAAGCCTTGGTCACTCATTCAGAAAGTGAGTCATCAAACACTGATATTGACTCAAACACAGATGAATCATCTGATTCTGAATATGATGAAGAGATGATGCAAATGGCTGCATTGATGGTAAAGACCTTCAAGAAGATGGGATTCAAGAACTTCAAGAAGGGAAAGAGATTCTCCAAAGATTACTCAAAGTCTGACAGGAAAAATTTCAGAAAATTTGAGGGAAAGGACTCCAAATCTGGGAAGAAAGATAAGTCTGAGATTCAATGCTACAAGTGTAAGGAGAAGGGTCACTATGCTCCTGAGTGCAAAAAGGGTAAAACTGAAAAGGCACTCTACACCAAAGGCAGAGACTGGGCAGACACCTCAGATTCAGATGAGGAGGTAAACTATGCACTCATGGCCTCTACTCAGAATGAAGATTCTGAACTTAAGGTACCTCCAACTACCTATGCTTATAATACTGATAATATAACTGAATTGAGAATTTATCTTAAAGCATTACATATCAGTTATAGGGATCAGACTTTAGAGAATGAGAGAATCAAGAATGAGTGTTCTCAACTCAAAGAAAGAAATAAACTTGTTGAAGAACAACTTGAAAACATGAATAAAATTCAGAAAGAAAGAGATGATGCTGTTTTTATAGAACAGGAGTTGCTAGGTAAGTATAAGCAACTAGAATCTGAATTGGAGGATGCAAAGCACATCATTAAAACTTGGACACACTCTGGAAAAGACACTCAAGAGGTTTTTCAATCAGACACAGTAGGTCTAGGTTATTCTGAGGATGATGTACTTAGATTTCAGAATACAGTCAAGATTAGACGACCACTTTCTACTAAGAAATTTGGAACATTTGTTCATGGTACTGTTAAAACTGAACATGGAGCTGTTGAAAATGAACCAGTAAAAACCTGTGTCAAACAGGTTAATATTGGTTCAATGACAGATAAACAACTCAAGCATAAGCTTAAAGAAATAAAATCTGTCAATAAACAGAAAATGCCTAGGAAAAACAGAAATGGAAAGGTAGGCATTACATCAGGAAATAGGCCAATGCTTGCTACACTTGCACCTAGAAAAACTTGTCATAACTGTGGTAGCACTAATCATCTTGCTAGTTTTTGCAGGAAGAACAAAGACATTAATTCTTTACCCTCCAAATCTGGAGTAAAAAAGGATAATGTCAAACCCAGACCACAAACTCTGTGCAAACATTGTGGAAGTACTTGGCACTCAATTTATACTTGCAAGAATTATCATGCTATTTATCATAATTACTATGAACTGAAACCTAATTTGAAATGGGTTAAAGTTGATTCTGCAAGTACTAAGACTGAAAATGTTAGTTTAAACTCTGATAATGACAAATCCGCTGCAAAAACTAACAGATTCAATAAAGCAAAAGGATCCAAGCAAGTCTGGATCCTTAAATCTAACAATCAGTGATTGTTTGTGATTGCAGGGCACCAGGGAAAGTACCCTAGTCGTGGACAGTGGATGTTCAGGACACATGACTGGAAATAAAGCCCTGCTATCAGAGTATGTGGAGAAGGCTGGCCCAAAAGTTTCTTATGGAGATGGCAACATAGGACAGACTCTGAGATATGGCAATATAAATCTTGGAAGTGTCATCATCACAAATGTAGCTCTGGTTCCAGGACTCAAGCATGACCTGCTTTCTGTGAGTCAAATCTGTGACAGAGGATATCATGTAGACTTTCAGCCTGAATATTGTCAAGTCATCAGTAAATCTACAGGGAAAGTTGCTCTAGTTGGAAACAGACACAATAACATCTATGAAATAAAATTGTCAACAAACTCTGATGGCAAAGCAGTGTGTCTGTCAACAAGGATGTCCAGTGAAGAGAGTTGGAAGTGGCATAAGAAACTCTCTCATTTAAATCTGAACAACATCAATGAGCTAATAAAGAATGATCTTGTGAGAGGACTACCAAAGTCTTTGTTGAATGCAGAAGGCCTGTGTGATTCTTGTCAAAAGGCCAAACAGAGAAAAGCCTCTTTCAAAAGCAAGTCTGAGTCTTCAATTGTTGATCCTTATCATCTTCTACATGTTGATCTTTCTGGACCAGTGAATGTTCTGTCTCTTGGAAAGAAGAAATATGCTCTAGTCATTGTTGATGAATACACCAGATACACTTGGGTGTATTTTCTAGCAAAGAAGGATGAAACTGCATTCACACTGGCAGAACATATAATGCAATTAGACAAAGGGTCAAAGAATCAAGTGAAGATTATCAGAAGTGACAATGGAACTGAATTCAGGAATTCAACAATGGAAGAATTTTGCAAGAACAAAGGAATTAAACAAGAGTTTTCTGCACCTGGCACTCCACAACAGAATGGTGTAGTTGAAAGGAAGAACAGAACTTTGATAGAAGCTGCCAGAACTATGCTTGATGAAGAAAAATTACCAACCTATTTCTGGGAAGAAGCTGTTCAAACTGCTTGTTTTACTCAGAATGCCACTCTAATAAATAAGCATGGAAAAACACCATATGAAATGGTGAGAGAAAAGAAGCCAAACTTGAAATATTTTCATATTTTTGGGTGCAAATGTTTTGTGCTGAAAACTCATCCTGAACAGTTGACCAAATTTGATTTGAAGGCAGATGAAGGAATTTTTGTTGGCTATCCACTGTCAACTAAAGCATTCAGAGTTTATAATCTGAGAACCAGAGTGATCATGGAATCTATTCATGTGTCTTTTGATGACAAGAAAATAACTGGACTTGAAGATGTAAATGAACATGATCAACTGCACTTCGAAAATGAAGATTTAATCTCTGGTGAATTAAACTCTGATGAGTCTGATCTGACAAACTCTGAACCTCTACTGGTAAATACTGAAGAGACCTTTCAGCCAGAATCAAGAGAAAAACCAGTTGAGGGGGAGCATGAAGAAACTCATCAAAGTGATAACTCAAATTCTGATAATGACTCAGCTGAAAATTCTGAATCAAACTCTGGTGACTCAAACTCTGGAAGTCCAAAATCAGACAATTCACACACTGAGCAGTCACATTCAGGGGGAGCCTCAGAGAATGAAGAAAGATATCAAGAAAATCAGGAAAACATGGATCGAGGGGGAGGATCCAACTTTGAAAGAAGTCAATTGCCTTCAGCTAGGAAATGGACCAAATCTCACACACCTGATTTGATCATTGGTGATCCAGATGCAAGAGTAAGGACAAGAAGTGCAACAACAAATGAATGTCTGTTTCATGCATTCTTGTCACAAAATGAACCAAAGAAAGTTGAAGAAGCCCTTAAAGATGCTGACTGGATAACAGCAATGCAAGAAGAGTTAAATGAATTTGAGAGAAATGAAGTGTGGACACTAGTACCAAGACCAAAGAACAGGCTATTGTTGGTACTAAGTGGGTTTTTAGAAACAAAACTGATAGTGAAGGGGTTGTTACAAGAAACAAAGCCAGACTTGTGGCAAAAGGCTATTCACAGCAAGAGGGGATAGATTATGATGAGACTTTTGCTCCAGTTGCCAGGTTGGAGGCAATAAGAATGTTTCTTGCTTATGCTTCTCACAAGAAATTCAAGGTTTTTCAAATGGATGTGAAAAGTGCTTTTCTGAATGGAAAACTTGAAGAAGAAGTGTTTGTTGAACAACCACCTGGTTTTGTAGATCCAAAATATCCAGACCATGTCTACAGGCTAGACAAGGCACTATATGGACTTAAGCAAGCACCAAGAACATGGTATGAAACTCTGGCTCAATTTCTTTTAGAAAGTGGATTCAACAGAGGTACAATTGATAAAACTCTATTTTATTTCAAATCTGGAAGTGACTTGCTTTTAGTTCAGATATATGTTGATGACATCATTTTTGGATCTACTAATGATAAACTCTGTAAGAAGTTTGCCAAGCTCATGCAGTCCAGATATCAAATGAGTATGATGGGAGAGCTAAGTTATTTTCTAGGCTTACAGGTGAAGCAAACAAATGATGGAATTTTTATCAATCAAGCAAAATATACCAGAAATCTTCTCAAGAAATTTGGCATGCTTGACTGTTCATCTGCAACAACTCCCATGGCAACTGCAACTAAATTGGACAAAGATACAGGGTCATCAGTAGATATGACAAGTTACAGAGGAATGATTGGCTCTCTTCTCTATCTAACAGCAAGTAGACCTGATATCATGTATGCAACATGTCTGTGTGCAAGGTTTCAGGCAGATCCAAGAGAACCACATTTAACAGCTGTGAAGAGGATTTTCAAGTATCTCAAGGGCACTGTAACTTTAGGGCTGTGGTACCCAAGAGAATCAGATTTCAAACTACTTGGTTACTTTGATGCAGACTTTGCAGGCTGTAAGATTGAAAGAAAAAGCACCAGTGGAAGTTGTCAATTTCTTGGTGACAGACTTGTTTCTTGGTACAGCAAGAAACAGAAATCAATATCCACATCTACAGCTGAAGCAGAGTATATAGCTGCTGGTAGCTGCTGTGCACAGATTCTATGGATGAAGAATCAATTGCTGGATTATGGATTGAGGTATAGCAAAATACCTATTTTCTGTGATAACCAAAGTGCTATTGCAATGACAGGTAATCCAGTACAACACTCAATGACCAAGCACATCAGCATAAGGTATCACTTTATCAGAGAGCATGTAGAGGAAGGCAACATTGAGCTCCACTTTGTGCCTACAGATCAACAACTTGCAGATGTCTTCACCAAGCCTTTGAGTGAAGCAGCATTTACAAAGCTGGTCAATGAACTAGGAATGGTCTCTGGTTTTGACTAAACATGTTGGTTAGACTCAAAATTTTCTTATAAAATGTATTGCTCATATTTCTGTGAATTGTTAAGTGCTATGTGAACTTTGCTGATTAAACTCTGTGATGCAAACTCTGTTCACATGTTTTTGTTCACACACTGTTAAACTCAGTCAGCATGTCTGTCTGTCATACACTGTTAATATGTTTAATAAACTCTGTGAATTCTGAATTGATCTTTGTCTGGATGAAAACACCAATGAAGAAATATGTATGAAGCATGATTCTCAGTGAATAAATCAAGACTCTTTCTGAATCACTGTGATCTAATCAGAAACTGTGTAGTAAGTTAACACAACATGTTACTGTTTCATATTTAGAGCATCTCTTAGTTTATTTGGTCCTAAACTCTGAGTCTATGAATACTGTGTGCATTACCTCTCATGAATAACTTCTGATATTGATGAACTCTAAACTCTGATAAGTGACACTCTGTTCCCAAGACATATACATAGTTCTTGATGATTCCTTGTTTGTACTTGTGAAAATTTTAAAGCTTGAGATGTGTCATTGTTTAGTTTGGTGAGAAACAAGTCATGTCTGCACCCTGTGAGATTTTGAGCCAAATAAGTGATTGATACATTTTATATCAATCAGATTTTATTGATGTGTGATGTTCATCAGTGAGTATGTTGCTCTAGAACTTGTATTAAACCATTTTGAGACTACATGATATGTGTGTGCATGAAAATGATAAAGGCACTAGGATTTACCATCTTTCTCCAAAACTGTTCATAGATTCCACCCTTAGTAAACCCCTTTGAGCCTCATTAACTGCTCCTTTTAAGCTCTGAAGTATTAAGAGCAGTTATATTTTTTTTTGGAAACGCAAATGAAAGCAGGTGAGACTTTCTTTACAAAAAGAAAATTTACTCTGTATATATATATATATATATACTGATCTTCTTGTACAAATATGTACTAACAGTGTGACTGAACACTTTGGTCTATTAAATCGTTCAGTTCACCATTTATTCAGTTCATACATCTCTGCTCACCTGTTTGATCTTACTAAATTACAACCCTGATAAAGTCCTTTTGATTTGTGCATATATGTACTCAAAGTAGTGTAGATTTGGTGGAAATTCAAGCCTATGGAAGTATCTGCTTTTTACTGATTGAATTTGAGTGAAAACACTTCACCTAAACACTTGTGTGCTTTGAGAGTTTCTGAGTTTATCAAATCCCTGACATGTTACTCACTGAATGATGCTTTGATACCTATCTCTTGATCTTTTTGTCTATAATGACTGTGTGCTTACGTGGATAATCATGAACATCAATGGGAATAGGATTATTCAGATTTCTGTATTTAAGGAACTACGGAGTTTAGCATTCATCACATAATCAGTGTTTAATATGAGAGTTTGTGCATTCGGTGTTTATTGATTCATTTTATGGATTTTATGAAATATTAGATGCTATAAAAATTGATTTGGTAACCTCTGCTACACACACACATATATTCACGACTGTGCAATTTTTGAAAGGGTTTTAGTGATAAAGTTGGAAAATTTGACAAACACTGATGGATTGTGTTCCGTACTCTAAGGTAAATTTTCATTAAGATAATTTGAAAATTTTGGAGTAAATAGAGTGTTTGACAACTGTTAATGAGTGTAATTGTGCTAAAGTGTCTTGATAATAGGAAAGACAGCAGTAATAATTGCTTTTACTGCGCCTGATTAAGTGATTCGCTGCATGTTTGACACGTGTCCCACTCACTCATGATTGTGTCCCACTTTCACACTACTCTAGGAATGGTTGCGTGTTTTCAATGTAAAAACGATTGAGTTTTAATTTTTAATTACTACTCAAATCACTTTTTGTTACAATCACTTCACATCCACTCATATTCACTTTACCAAAACACATAACTCTTTTGTTTTTCACTTCGACATTTTCACAAACACCTTTCCTACATATCATTTTCACTGTCATTTCTTGCTTATTTCTTGATCTAATGGCAACAAAACCTTTTACTTCGTTTGGTCTTCATTTTGTGCCTAACAATTTTGCAGCTCTACTTGAGAACGACCGTGCTCCCGAAGCGTTTCACCTTATGCAAAATTTTCTTCGTGACTCTGAGATTGGGCAAGCATTGATTGAACCTGCTATTCTATCTGCATCTCAGATTGTCACTTTCTCGCAAAACTCAAGGTATATAGATGGAGGATAGAATGGGACTCCGTCTATCATCTTCACTCATGATGAACAAGAGTTTGTGATTACTCCACAAACTGTTCGAGAGACCATGGACTTTGACACACATACCTCATATGCTGTTGTCTCTGAGCAAAATCTGCGGGATATGTTAACAGAAATTGGTTACATGGATTCTCTGGCAAAGCTAGGTAGTGTCAAACGGCCAAATCTTAGAAAAGAATGGAATTTTTTCTTCGACTGTATCACCAGGACATTCCAGAAGAAAGTCACCAACTGGGATGCCATTCCTATGGATAGTCTGCAAATTCGGTATTCTCTACTCTATGGCAGTAATTTTGATTTTGGTCGATATGTGTTAATGAATTTAGGCGATAAATTGTCAGAGTCTACTACAGTCTATTTTGCTAGATTTTGTCAACTTTTGTTCAATGCTTGTGTACCTGGTTTAGAAATTGATGCAGCTGATGTGATTCAACCTTTTCGAGTCAATAAGAAAATATTCTCTGATATGACAAATAAAGATGTTGGTAAAGATGTACCTGAACTTGTTTTGCCACTTGCACTGCAAAACTTTCTACATCAACCCCAAGATTCCCAATCACCACCACAAGAACCACAACAGCCACAACAACCAGAAACACACCAAATGCCTGAACCTTTAGCCACTGACCACACTGAAACCATACACTCTCATCCTATACCATCACCTGAGTCAACACCAACAAACACTGTACCTACTACATTAAATCAACCACAACCTGAATCAATCATTAAACCAACAAACCCTGAGCCTGTCACTACTACTCAACCTCAACCAGCATCTAAACCAAAAAGGCAAAAACATACTGCCCTTAACACAAAGCATTCCAAGGCTAAACAGACATCTCCTAGAACTGTTTATACCAGAAGAGTCATTAAAAGGGCAAATAGGCCTTCATCACCACCAGTTGAGGACAGTTCTAGTGAAGAAGAAGAGGTGATTGAAGTGCCTCAAGCAAAGAGGAGGAGGCTGATTCTTACAGACTCTGATGATGAGCAAGTTGTTGAAGCTCAAGAGAATATTTCTACGGATATTCCTACTGTTGAGACAGAGGTTATCATGGAACCTACTGTAGAAGAAACAGGTTTCAAGATTGATGAACCAGAACTTGCTAAGGTTCAGACTGATGTAGATGATAGAGATGCTTTACCTACAATGAAAGAGTTTGATGAAACTCCCACTCCGTTTTATTTTGACAATGAAGCATCTACTCCAACACCCATGGTAGTTACAAACTCTGTTGATACTGGTGTTGTAGATGGGCCTACTGTTGTCTTAGAAGACACTGAGGTTGCATCTCATACAGAGTTATACTCTGATGCACATCATGTTTCTGATCATGGTGAGGAGATTGATCAACCAGAAAAAGTTGTTTCTTCAGAGCATACACAAGGTGATAAAGAAAAACAGGTTGCTCAAGAATCAGTTGCTGCTCAAAATGAAGACATTGCTTCAGTTGCACCTACTGATGTTTCAGTTAGTGATTCTTTTGAAGACAGGAGTATAGAAGCTAATAAAGAACAATTTCAAACTGATGGTCAGAAAATAGGAGAAAAACAGCAAACTGCAGATTGGTACAAGTCAGATTGTATTTTTCCTCCTGGTAGAGCAGCTACCTTTCTCAAGGCAAATTCTTCAAAGATTTCAAATCCTGATATTTTCACTTGTCTACAAGGAACAGTGATTCAGATCAAGTCTTTGAATCACAGGTTTGATGATAATCAGAAGGCAATTGTTGATCTTCGAACAGAGGTTGCTACTCATGAGGAGAAATCTCAAAGAGCTAATTCTAAGCTATTTCAACAATTTTCCAAAGCTCAGGAGACTCTTAATGATAGATTGAGCAAAGTTGAACAGAATCAGCTTTTGCTGACTGAGAAGGTTGATTCTATTGCAAATTCTCTTGAGTTAATCACCTCTATTCTGATTCCAGATGGTGATGATATCAAAAGGGGGGAGAGAATTGCTAAAACTAAGTGTAAGCAAACTCAAACTCTGTCAAAGAAGGATCATCTGGATGAAGAAGGTGCAAATGCTGATAAGGGGTTAAGAAGTGCAAATCCAAGACATGGACATGGAAGGTCTACAAGGTCAAAGCCAAATTTGGTGGAAGATACAAATCTTCAGAGTACTTCTACTTCAAGGCAAAAGGATTTGTCATTCACTGATAATCCACAAATAGATGAAGAGTTGGCTGCTAAGATTTTTCGTGAAGAAAATGTTTAGGCTACACTTGAAGATATACATGCTGAAGAAAAGCTGTTACAAAAAGAACATTTAAAGGCACTGAAGTCCAAGAAAGGAAAGAAGAATGTCAAAGCTTCAAGGCCTGCAAGGAAAGGGATTGAAATTAAAGAGAATTTAGCTGGTATTCAAGAAGAGGAAGAAGAAGAAGAAGAAGAAGAAGGAAAGTTGGTAAGAAAATCTTCTCTTGATGCTAAGTTAAACTAAAAGGGGTGATGGGTGAAGAAAGCAAAGGTAAAAAGACAGTTACAACCTCTGTTGCCACACAAGTTGTACAGATTCAAAGCAAACCTTTACCTGGATTTTCAAGACCAAATATTCCAGTTCAAGCACAAATAGAAGGAATTGGTGATTATCAACATAATGTTGCTTGTTCAGGAAAGCCACCAGGCAGGAATACTTCTGGCTTAGGTTCAAAAAGAGATTTGAGAGTTAGTAACAGTCCAAGAGATCCTTCTGCACTTGTCTCTCTTGGTTCTGGTATTATTCAAGAGAATCTGGACAAATTGGAATCAGTTCAACTAGTTCATCAAAAGAGCTTAGATATTCATTTTTTGTTGTACTTCATGGCAGATGGAACAGTGTATAGAGTGAATGAAGAAGCGATCAAGCTCAAGTTATTTGAAGAACTCCAGTATGTTCTGCATATATTCAGAGTCAGAAATCGACGAACAGAACTCATTGCAAATTCTATAAGAGAATATATGCTGAGAGCTAAAGTCTTTATAGGATCGAAAACTACTGAAGAGTATGTTCCTAAATACAGAGATTGGAATGGAAATCTTGTTGAAATGAAGAAGGGAACTGCTAAATTAAAGACTGATCTGGGGATTACAGTTCTTGATTTTAATTCTCAATCAGAGGAAGTCAAGTTCATTAGATTGGGTAATGAGATGAGGAGAAATAAAATCTACGATCTAAGAGCTGCTATCTATCAAACTGATGAGAATGATCCAGTGTTAAAAGAGATCAAGGAAGTTATGCAGAGAGAACTTGAAAATGCTGAGAGAAGACTGTTGATAGATTATCTCAGAACAACTCCAGATCTTGAGGAGGTTAGGTAGACAGAATTTGTAAGTAATTTGAATTTTCTGTAGATTTTGTTAAGTCAAGATTAAACTCTGGTTATATGTTAAACACTGTGTTTTTATTTGATTGTTTTGACATCATCAATTACTGTGAACTTGTACATTTTTTCTAATGAACAAGTTGGGGGAGATTGTTAGATATAATTGATGTGATTTAATGTCAGTGTTTAAGTGTTACAGGTAAAAAGAGTTTAACTTGTTAATGAAAGCAGTCGTAGCCGAGTTTGAGTATACACTGACAGCTGGAACCGCAAACGCTGACAGAAGGAAGTGTAAACACTGCTAGCTGAACACAAGGAAGTGCAAACACTGCTGGCTAGGAGAGCAACAGAGTTTGCTAAAGTCTGTCTACTGGAAGCGTCTACAAGTCAACAGAGTTTGAAGATTAATTTAAGATTAATACGGAAGCAATATCTTTGAAGATTGGATAGCTGTCAAAGAGATTGAGTTGACTTAGGAGACGTGTAGCAATCGTAATTGATATCAATTGTATAGCTTAATTTTAGGAGAATCAATTAACGATTGTACGTAGCTGTATATCTTATAAATACAGTTAGGTTAACCCTAGAAGGGTATCCATCGTGAACGAATATCATTCATTGTAACCTAAGCAGCTTTCTGTGATATTTTACATCACTGAGAGAGGAATTATTAATTCCAAACAGTTTTAAGTACTAAAACGTGTGTTCTTGTTATTTACTCATACAGTACTTGATCATATATTGTGTATTCGGCCTAACATATAAACTCTGCTTCCGCTGTTGAGTCAGCCGTTGTAGGCTGTTTGGAACTCTTCCAACTAAACACTCCACCCTTCAGAGTAAACACGTACCCTAACATGGATTTGCTATCATCACTTTCTGATTGACAACTAGAGTCAGTATAACCCTCTATTTTCAACTCAGATCCACCAAAAACAAGAAAAATATCCTTAGTCCTTCGCAAGTACTTAAGGATGTTCTTCACTGCTTTTCAGCGGTCTTCACCTGGATCGGATTGATATCTGCTCGTCACACTAATTGAATGAGCAACATCAGACCTAGTACATAACATCGCTTACATGATAGATCCTATTGTTGAAGCATAAGGAATCTTACTCATACGCTCTCTTTCCTTAGGTGTCTTAGGAGACATCTTCTCGGAAAGGGATACTCCATGGCTCATCGGTATGAGACCTCTCTTGGAGTTTTCCATGCTAAACCTTTTAAGCACTTTCTCGATGTATGTACCCTGGGTAAGACCTATCATTCTTCTAGATCTATCTCTATAGATCTTCATACCGAGAATGTAGGATGCTTCTCCCAAGTCCTTCACAGTGAAGTTCTTTGATAGCCACACTTTGACTGATTGCAGCATCGATATATCATTTCCTATAAGAAGTATGTCATCCACATACAATACAAGAAATGTTACCGCGCTCCCACTAACCTTCTTGCAGACATATGGTTCATCTATGTTCTTGATAAAATCAAAACTCTTTGATTTTCTCATTAAAATAGATGTTCCATCTACGAGAAGCTTGCTTCAATCCATATATGGATCGCAAGCAAAATCCGAATTGATTTGAGTAGGGCTACATGCAAAAAGTTTCATCAAAGTCAATCCCTTGCCTTTGTCTGAATTCTTTTGCCATGAGCCTGGCCTTATAGGTCTCCACCTGGCCATCTACTCCAATCTTTCTCTTGTATACCCTTTAGCACCCAACAAGTCTAACGTCCTCAGGTGCTTCAACCAAGGTCCATACTTGGTTGGCATACATAGAATCCATTTCGGATTTCTTGGCACTATGTCATTTCTCTGAGTCAACACTTTGCCACATAAGGTTGTTTAGTTTAACAGGAGTTTCCTTTTGAACCTTAGTAGTTTGTGTTTCATGAACTTCTTTAAGTTCAATCTTGCTCCCACTGTTCCCTTCAAGGATAAACTATTTTTCTAAGAAGGTAGCATGTCTGGAGAGAAACACCCTATGATCGGTGTAACAGTAATACCCTAAAATCTCTTTAGGATATCCCACAAACCTATATTTTACGGATCGAGATTCCAGCTTATCATGGTCAACTTTCTTGAAATAAGCTGGACATCCCCAAATCTTAACGTGTTTAAGACTCGATTTCCTTTCTTTCCATATCTCATATGGAGTTTGAGGAACAGATTTGGAAAGCACCTTATTCAGGAAATATGCTGAGGTTTCCAATTCATAACCCTAAAGTGATACTGGAAGATCTGCATAGCTCATCATGGATCGAACCATGTCTAACAAAGTTCAATTTCTCCTTTCAGATACTCCACTCAACTATGGAGTGTCCGGATGAGTCCACTGGGAGACTATACTATTTTCTTTGAGATAATCTAGAAACACACCACTCAAGTATTCATCTCCTCGATCTGATCGAAGAACTCCAATACTATGTTTGGTTTATTTCTCTACTTCATAACTGTATTCTTTGAACTTTTCAAAGGCTTCAGATTTGTATTTCATCAAATACATATATCTGAATCTAGATCAATTATCTATGAAAGTCACGAAGTATTAAAATCCTGCCATGGCTTGCGTAGACATTTGTCCACATACATCTATGTGTACCAATACCAGCAACTCTCTAGCGCTCTCTCCATGTCCACTAAATGGAGATTTGGTCATTTTACCCAATAGACAAGACATGCATGTACGATATGATTCAAAATCAAAGGGTTCCAGTAACCTTCCCTTATGCAATGTCCGAAGTCTATTTTCACTAATATAACCAAGTCTGTAGTGCCATAAGTAGGTAGGATTTTCATTATCCTTTTTTTTTTCTTTGTTTAATATGAAGTAAAACATATTCTATGTCACATACATACAAACCATTATTTAAAGTTCCACTACCATAAAGAACATTATCTCTGAGGATTGGATGTTTAATATTCTGAATATTAAATTAAAATCCATCCAAGTCTAACATTGGAATAGAAATAATATTCCTCACAATCGAGGGAACCAAAATAACAGTTATTTAAAATAATAGTCTTGCCCGTAGGCATATGTAAATCAAACGACCCTACAGCTATGGCAGCAACTCTTGCTCTATTGCCCATCCGTAGAATCGCCTTCTCTTCCCCAAGAGCCCTACTTCTCCTTAGTCCTCGCAACGAATTGCAAATGTGAGAACCACAAGTAGTATCTAATACCTAAGTAGAAGTTTGATTTAGTGACATGTTTACTTCAATCATAAACATATCTGAATTAGAAGTGGTAGTCTTACTAGCCTTCTTCACCTTCAGTTCTGCAAGGTAAACCTTACAGTTCCTCTTCCAATGCCTCACCTTGTTACAGTGAAAATAAACAGCATATCCCAGCTTCTTAGCCCTTGAGAACTTTTCTCAAGTTTCGAAGCCAGTCAGCATAGTTGGGACCAGTCAATATGTGAGCATCTAGTATGCTACGGAGTGATTGTGCAGAAGACCTAGTGTATATATCTATATATATTAAGTCTGCAAATGATATACACATAACAACACTTAGCAAATATTCAATTTCATTATTAAAACACTATATGAATCAGGTCTTTATTCATAAGTGGCTCCCACTAGTTTATCTAATTTATACAACCCCCTAAGTGAATAAATAAGCATTCGTAATGCTAGTGGGAATAGGGATCCTACATTCCATCACAAATCCTCGGCTGTAGCACGAAACGCCATGTGATGTTCAATAGGCAGATAACTCTTGTTAATTACATCTTATGTTATTCCCTAATAAAACTTTAGCCTCTTGAATAATTGAGTCACGGCTGTAGCACGACAAACTCAATATTCTAAGTCAAGTCTAACCCAACATTTCGTACAATTGAATCAGTCTCCAACGGCCCACGGCTGTAGCACGTAACGACCATTAGATTCTAATTCATTGTACACATCTCTATGTAATAGACAAGTATTTCTAATTTCGAAATCAAAGCCCTCGGCTGTAGCACGAAACGACAATGATTTAAAAATGAGAACTACTTTCTACCATGTTGGAAGGCGATGACCGACACAAGCCCGTTGTGTCATTGGCCAATTACTACTTGATATAATTAAGAGGGATTTTATTAAAAGGTTTATAATTATATATATGTTGGGATTTATGGGTGATGGAATAGACAACTTAACTAGTTTTATTGGTATACTTAGTTTTACTAAGTAGAACATACTGTCACAGTCTGAAGTGTATTCTTGTAATTTAAAATAAATACTGTCATGTAATAAGTGTAATTCTTGGAAGAAGTTTGATTATGTTCAAGCCTCAAGAAATACATAAGTTCGACAGAAGGAATAAAAGTTACTGTCAAGCCCTGACAGTAAGGTTACAAGGAAACAACATGTTGCCTAGGTCGACAGCAAGTTTCATGGAGTCGACAGCAAGTTTCGACTTGACAGCAACATTGACTGAGATTCTGATGACAGCAACTTTAATATATAGTTTGCGACAGTAAGTTTGGAATTCTTGACAGCAATCTCTGCGGGAAATACATGCTGTCAATCAAAGCACAATTCTTGACAGCAATCTCTGCGGGAAATACATGCTGTCAATCAAAGCACAATTCTTGACAGCAATCTCTGCGGGAAATACATGCTGTCAATCAAAGCACAATCCTTGACAGTAATATCTACGGGAAATTCATACTGTCAACCAAAGCATAATCCATTGACAGCAAACTTGTGGCAAACACACTGTCATATAGAATCAACTTGATTTAGGAATCTTCTAAGTCAAAGTAAGCGACAGAGTACATGTTCAAAAGAAGCAGGCGTGTTGTAATATTCAACCTTTACAGCAAGCTTGGAAAGTCTATAACTGAAGCTTGAGAGATCACATGGAGCAACCTGTAAAGTCTAGAGCAGATAAAATTGAATACGGCTAGATCTGGGTGGCTTAAATGTGGAAAGTATCTTAAAGTTACTTTGTGATGATCACATGGGAATATATCATGGAATGAGCTGCAAAAGGAATATAACAGCAACTCAACAACCCATGCTGATAGTGGTAGTACAGTAGACTATCACACTATAAATAGAGCACTCTATTTATACAACAAAGTAGAGAACACTACAACTGTTATCTCTTGAGTATTTGAAGCTTGAGAATTATTTTGTTCTCAAGGTTGTAGCAAAACTTTGCAAAATAAATAAAACAATTATTTTGTGAAACATCTTGTTAAATATTACTTGTGATTGCATTTCTTCTACTAGTAAATTACAAACTCTATTTAAGTTGTTGAAATAGTTTTTGAAATTTATTAGTATTGCATTCAACCCCCCTTCTGCAATACATTCCGGGACCAACAACTGGTATCAGAGCATTCAGATTAATACACATATCTGAGATCCAAATGGCAAGTATTCAAAGGTCAAGTAATATCAAGATTCCAGCTTTTGATAAAGAAAACTACAACATATGGAAAAAGAAAATTATGTTATTTATCAAAGCTCAGAATCCACTATTCTTAGGTATTCTGGAAAATGGCCCCTTCGTTCCTCAAAAGGAAATTCCATCTGCTATAGTTAATGATGTAGTAATCCCAGCTCATTGGGTTGCTAAGAAGCCTTCTGAGTATAATGACTCAGAAAAAGAAAAGGTAGCACTGGATGATCATCTGCAACTCATTCTACTAGATGCACTTACCCTGGACAAAGCTATGAGCGGAAATATAATAGCATGCAGCTCTGCCAGGGATATGTGGAAAAATATAGAACTTTTATGTGAAGGAAGTGAAGAGGTCAGAGAAAATCAAAAACAAATACTGGTGTCACAATATGAAGCGTTTATGGGCAAGCATGGAGAAGAGTTAACTCACATGTTTGAAAGATTTAGCAAACTAATAGCTGAGCTCCAGATTCATGGAAAGTTTTATGAAAAGAAGGAAGTCAATATCAAGTTTCTGCTAACTCTTCCAGAACATCTTGAGCATAGAGTAACAGCCATAAGAGAAGGAAGAGATTTAAACTCTGTTTCTCTTGAAACATTGTATGGAGTTCTAAAATCTTATGAACTTGAATATTATCAAAAGAAAGCCATACAAAGTGGATCCAAAGGATTGATGGCAAACATGGCTGGTGCTCTAGTTGCTCAAGGACCATCATATTTTCAAGCAAGTGAGCAAATTCAAAATGATCAACAGCCTCAATTTTCATCTGTGAAAATTGAAGAGGTGGTTGAAGATGAAGAAAAGGTTGTTCTTCAACTAGAAGATGTTGAAGATGAAGAATTTTTCACTCTAGAAGAAATGGAGAAAATGGATAATCCAACCATGGCTTTTATGGCAAGAAAATTCAAAAATATAAGGTTCAGGAGGAACAAGCCATATAAGCCTCAAGGTCAATTTCCAAAATATAACCAAGGAAGCTCATCAAAACCTGCTACTAGCACCAAGGGAGGATACAAAACAGGAATGGTAGATAGGTCAAAGTTTAGATGCTACAATTGCAATGAACTTGGTCACTTTGCTACTGAATGCAAAAGACCAAAACAAATACAAAGAATGGAGAGAGGAACTGGAAGTCAATTTAAGAAAGGACAAGGAAAAGCCTATGTGGCTGAAGGAAAATGCTGGGATGAATCTGATAATGAAGAAGAAGAGGAATTTGTGAATCTAGCCTTGATGGCTAGAGAGGATGAAGAAGCATCAACCTCGACAAGTCAGGTACCATCTCTAGTATTACTAGATATGTCTTTAAATGACTATAAGCAAACCATTGAGGAAATGAGTACTGAAATGTTTAATATTCATACTAGTTTATCTGCTGCAAATGAAGAAATTGCTAGATTAACTAAAGAAAATGAAGTACTCAGATCCAACAATGATGTGTTGTTGCTTAAGACCAGTTCTATTGATTCTTTAGCCCAGGAAAACGAAAGATTAAAAAATGATTTAATCTGTGCTAAAGAGATAGAGGAATATCTAAGAAAAGAAATTTCTGGAAATGAATTTAAGCTAAAGGCATTTAGAAATTCCTCTAAAATAGTTCAAGAATATCATGAGAAACATACTGAAAGTAAGAAGATAGGCATAGGCTATGATTATAGTAGGAGACCTGGTAAAGAGGCTGTTATACAGAACAATGATGATGACAAAACTGTAAGACCTCACATCCTCAAAAATGTGAGCAATCCAATCTTCAAAAGTACAGAGTTTGAGGTTAATGAAAATTCCCTAGTTATTAATCAAGAACTCTGTGATGAAGATGAGAGGGTTGACAGTATATCTAAGAAAGAAAAAGATTCTGTTAAAATGACTACGACAGAAACAGTATTAAACAGCCCAACCAAGTGTTCAAAAGATACTGTCAAGAAGTCAACCAAGATAGTAACTTTCAAACCTACTGTCAAGACAGCAAGTACAAAAGATGCTGTCAAAAATAGCTCGACAGCATCTTCTGAACAGATTGTCAAGACAGTTGTCTCCAAGTCCAAAAACAGAAATGGGAAGCTAGGCATTGATAAAAAGAATAATTATGCGTATGTTAAGCAGGCACCCAGGAAACTTTGCAATAATTGTGGCTCCTCACATCATTTAACTCATGTTTGTAAGAAATCAACTAGTAGCATATCTAATGCAACAGAGTTGAAAGGGAACTTACACAGAACCCCCATTATGCAAAGAGAATTGGTAGTTTGTAATAACATTGACTGTATGCCATGCAAAATTACTGCCATGAGTACATGTTTTAATTTGCAAATTTCATCTAATGAATTATGTTCTTATATGCAAACTGCAAAGACTTCTGAATCTACTAAAGAAAGTGAGAAGTCTGCTCTCACTAAGAAAAAGTCTAAGTCAAAAACTAAGTGGGTAATAAAAGAAGTCAAGGAACCATCTTCTGATAATATTGTTTCAAATATTGATAAGGTTTCTGATGATACTGAGTATGCAGGACCCAACAAGACTTGGGTACCAAATGCAAATTAAACTCTTTCTGTCTTGCAGGGAAAGAAAGGTAAACAGGTCATGTGGATAATTGACAGTGGATGTTCCAAACACATGACTGGTGATATATCCCTGCTATCACAATATGTTGAGAAGGCTGGCCCAACAATAACCTTTGGAGACAACAGCAAAGGTTACACTGTGGGATATGGCTGTTTAAAAGCTGGAAATGTTGTCATTGAAGAAATCTCTCTTGTGGAAGGTTTGAAGCATAATCTGCTCAGTGTAAGTCAATTCACTGGCAAAGGATTCAAAGTTAACTTTGGCATGATGGAATGCACAATCCACCACAAGAAGGATAGAAGCCTATCTCTGAAAGGAGTAAGGAAAGGAAGCCTATTTGTTGCAGACTTAAACTCAACAAATGAGGAAAGAATATTTTGCTTCTACAGCAAAGCAAGTGTTGGAGATAGCATGCTTTGGCACAAGAAACTTTCCCATCTCAACTTCAAAACAATGAACATGCTAATGAAGAAGGAATTGGTGAGAGGACTACCTCAACAGGAATTCTGTCAAGAAGGACTGTGTGAAGATTGTCAAATGGGAAAACTGAGGAAAGCAATGCATAAATCAAAGCAAGTCAACACTAACACTGAAGCACTCAAGTTGATTCACATGGATCTTTTTGGACCAGTGAATGTTCAATCACTATCCAGAAAAAGATATGCACTGGTCATGATAGATGACTATTCTAGGTACACTTGGGTGAAATTTTTAGAATCAAAAGATGAAGCTGCTCAAGAAATCATTGATCACATAAGGGTACTTGACAGGACCCCTGAAGCAAAAGTTCAATTTCTAAGAAGTGACAATGGAACTGAATTCAGAAATGCTACACTTGGAAACTTCTGCAAAGATCAAGGGATTGTTCAACAATTCTCTGCTGCAAGAACTCCACAGCAAAATGGAGTTGTAGAAAGGAAAAATAGGACACTTATTGAAGCTGCAAGGACTATGTTGAGCAATGCTAAATTACCAACATATTTCTGGGCAGAAGCCATCAACACTGCTTGTTACACACAGAACATGACACTAATCAACAAGGCTCATGGCAATACTCCTTACTATCTTTTGACAGGAAAGAAACCTATTGTCAAGTACTTTCATATTTTTGGAAGGAAGTGTTTTTTGATGAAAGACAACCATGAAAGAAAAGGCAAGTTTGACACTAAAGCATATGAAGGCATCTTCATGGGATATGGGATAGAAAGGACTTCCTACAGAGTCTATATCATGGAGCACAAGACAATTGAAGAAAGTGTCAATGTCACGTTTGATGAAACCAAGTTTCCAGGGTTACATGAGGATGGTCAAATGCAACCCTTCAGATTTGAGAATCAAGGATACTTGGAAAAAGAAGAATATGTTGATGAAGAACCAAGTCTCACTCAATCAATGGGATATGAGAAAGAATCTGTCAATACTCATAATCTAAATCAAACCTCAGCCCAATCACAGACAATTTCAGGCATCAATCAACAAGACTGTGAGACTGGAGAATTTGAGCTAAATGAGCAAAACAATGAAAATGATGGAGAATCAAATCCTCATATTGATGAAAGACAATCTCATCAAACAAGTAGCTTGCCTCAATCAACAAAGTGGAATAGAGATCATACCAGTAATCTAATTACTGGAGATCCTAATACTGGTGTAAGGACAAGGAGGAATATCTCTGCTGAAAGCTTATTTTCATGTTTCTTATCTCAAATGGAACCAAAAATAGTTGAAGAAGCATTGTTTGATTCTGATTGGGTGATGGCCATGCAGGAAGAGCTCAATCAATTTGAAAGAAACAATGTTTGGAAGCTGGTTCCAAGGCCAAGAGGAAAATCAGTCATTGAGACAAAATGGGTCTTCAGAAACAAGATAGATGAAAGTGGAAATGTGACAAGAAATAAAGCTAGGCTAGTGGCCAAAGGTTACTGTCAACAGGAAGGGATAGATTATGATGAAACATTTGCACCTGTTGCCAGACTTGAAGCCATAAGAATTTTCTTAGCCTTTGCTGCACACTGCAAATTCAAAGTATTTCAAATGGATGTCAAAAGTGCCTTTCTAAATGGAGAATTAGAAGAAGAAGTGTATGTTGAACAGCCTCCTGGATTTGAAAATGACAAACTGCATAATTTTGTCTACAAACTGTTCAAGGCCCTATATGGCTTAAAGCAAGCACCAAGAGCCTGGTATGACACACTATCCACTTTTCTCCTGGAAAATCAATTTATAAGAGGTATGGTGGATAAAACTTTATTCTATAAATACCATGGCAAAGACATCATTCTTGTGCAGATATATGTTGATGACATAATCTTTGGCTCAACAAACGAAAAATTGTGTGAAAAGTTCTCATCTTTAATGAGAAACAAGTATGAAATGAGCATGATGGGAGAATTAGCATTCTTTCTTGGTCTTCAAATCTATCAGAAGAAGGAAGGAATCTTCATCTGTCAATCTAAGTATGTCAAAGAACTTCTCAAGAAGTTTAACTTAGAAGATTCATCACCTGCCAAGACACCTATCTCAACAGCCACCAAATTAGAGTTAGATTCTAAAGGCAAGAAAGTGGATTCCAGTACCTACAGAGGCATGGTTGCATCATTGCTTTACTTAACAGCAAGCAGGCCAGACATAATGTTTGCTACATGTCTCTATGCAAGGTTTCAGGCTGATCCAAAAGAATCACACTTGGTTGCAATTAAAAGAATCTTTAGATATCTCAAAGGCACCCCAAATCTAGGTCTTTGGTACCCTAAGGAAACTGGATTTGTTCTAATTGGATATTCTGATTCAGACTATGCTAGCTGCAAGATTGACAGAAAAAGTACTACAGGAAGTTGTCAATTTCTTGGGGGGAGATTGGTGTCATGGTTCAGTAAGAAGCAACACTCAGTTTCTACATCAACTGCAGAAGCTGAATATATTGCAGCTGGAAGTTGCTGTGCACAAATACTTTGGATGAAGAATCAATTAATGGATTATGGACTAGAGTTGTCAAATATTCCTATCTACTGTGACAACACTAGTGCCATAGCCATATCAGATAATCCAGTTCAACACTCCAGAACAAAGCACATTGATATAAGGCATCATTTCATCAGGGAGCATGTTGAAAAGGGAGATGTAAAATTGGTTTATGTTCCAACAGATAAGCAACTTGCAGATATATTCACCAAGCCATTGGATGAAGCAACATTTATCAGGTTGGTGAGTGAATTAGGAATGCTAAATCAGGTATGATTATCTAACTGGTTTATAAATTCTCGATTCGCAGCTCATGACAAAAACTTTAAAGGTACTGTCACTAGAAGGTACTGTCATGAGAAGTTAAGGTACTATGTGCTACTTGTTCAGACAACATGTTTGCTATGACTATGCTAAAAGGATTTTTAGATATCATGTTTGCTATGACTATGCTAAAAGGATTTTTAGATATCATGCTTGCTATGACTATGCTAAAATAGTTTTACATGTCTGTCTTAATACGATTTTAAGAAATCATGTGTCCTTAACTTAAGTTATGTGTGTACAGTGACAGCATGATTTTATGATAAGTTTACTGTCAGATAAAACTTATTGTCACTCATGAAGCTGATTGACAGAAATATTGTTAGCGCACAGGTTGCTGTCAATGAAAGTTGCTGTCACAAGAAATTGCTGTCAAAAATGGTAGAGAAAGAAAAGCGCCCAGGTTACTGTCAATGAAAGTTGCTGTCACGGGAAGTTGCTGTCAAAGATAGTGGAAAGATATATATATATACATTAATTTATATATATATATACACATATATTTTTTTTCCCAATCCACGATCTAATAGCAACTGCCACGTAATATAGCAAGTGGAGTTAATGGGAAATATCATTATCACACGTTCAATTAAGAGAGGTTAAATCGATTCATATTATAAACTGAATCTACCGTTTAATCTACTATCACTTTCATTTGCAAAAACCTTTCAATCTTCTGCATCCAAAAACCGCATTTTCTCTCTCATTTTTCAAAGCATTCAACAATGGCACCTAAACAAAGTGTTGCTCAAACCAACTTTGCCGGTATCTTTTCTCCTAGTGATGCTGGTGAAAACTTCAAAGGACTTATTTCGTTCATAAATAAATCCTACCTAGGTCATGCAGTAACCTCTACCCCCAAAATTGATACTGTAAGAATTGAAAAATTCTGGAAGTCTGCAAGTAGTCAAGGAACTGGAGAGGATGAAGAAATTAAGTTCAAAATAGATGATGCAAGTCACTCTCTTTCAGTAAAGATTATCAATGAGGCATTGGGTATTGTGTTAAACAGTGGAGAAAACTTTAAGGAATTAGCCACTGATGATACTCTAAAAAGGTTCTTTCTGAAGATTGGGTACTCTGGCTCTAAACTTGAAGAAACTTCTGATAAGTGGTATCAAAAAGGAGAAATGGACAGGAAATTTCTGAGAAAAGAGTGGAGTATGATTTTTGATGTTATGGTGAAGGTGTTCTCTACCAAGTCTACAGGCTGGAATGGAATACCATCATATATCAAGAAGCTCACTCATTCATTAGTCCATGGATACAAGGTGAACATTGGAAAATTGATCATGGCACAGTTGAAAAGCGCAATAGGCAAAAAGGTATCCATCTATCCTCGCTTTTTAACTATGTGTATTAATAATATTTGTGGAAATGTTGAGGACGATCCTGATTTTGAAGAATGTCCTGTTTTAAAGAAAAACACACACACTTCTCTCAATACACAAAATTTAAATACACATATTCCACTATGTTTCACACAACACATGGTTAATCAAGTGCCCAACCTTGGTTTTCCATTACCTACAGGATATACTGTCTTCACACTTGAGAATGAGACTGAATTGGACCCAAATTCAGTTAACCCACATTCTACACCATACATTCCACCTAGGGACTCTAGACTTCCAAAAGCCCTTAAAATGGCCAAACTGGAATCCAAGAAAAGGACCCTAGAGAGTGCAACTGGTGAACAAGTTGAGAGTCAAGAGGGAGTCACTGCACCTAGTGCAGCAAATAAGGTTGGTATTGAAATAGAACCCACAGTAGCCCCTTCTGAGCCTAAGAAGAAGAGAACTAGAAGGGCCAAGGTTACTGTCAGCCACCCTACAGTTTCCCAAAAGACTGTAGAGGATGATAGGGAAATAAACTCACCTCTAGGTGTCTCTTCTCAACAAGGGACATCTATTGAAATTGGCCTGTCTCCCAAGGCACCTTGTAAAGAGTCTGCAAAAACTCAAGAACTCACTCTTGAGGAACCTGTATTTGAAGATACACACATAGAGATAGAGCACAGTGAGGAATTCATTCATACTGTTGATGTTCCACAATCTTCTTCTGTGGAACAGCCAATTAATCAATCTGAAATTCAATCTTCTTCTTTCATTCCTACATCTGTTGTTTCTTCTGAACAACCTAGAGAGGGGGACAGTACCAACCCCTCAGGTTTTGATCATCCATCTCAAATCTTGGATGAGCCCCCATCTAGTGGTCCACAAGAACCCATTTCTCAAAGTGAAATGGATACCACTCCATCAAACACTGGATTAGATCAAGATGCAAATTTGCCAGAAATTGAAACAGCCAGCATCTTGATCGATTCCCTCAAAGCATCTTACCCTAGGGAAGTTGCTGTCACAGCCAAAGATGCTGTCAATGACAAACCAGAAGGTGCTGTTAATCAATCAAGTGACAGTACCATTCTGACAAAAGATACTGTCAAAGGTCTTTCTAAAGATGCTGTCATCACTGTTCAACCACAACTACAAGAAGGATTAGTTGAAGATATCTCTGATGATGACTTGCCTCTTTCCAAGGCCTTCAAGGTAAAATCTACTCTTTTGCATGTTAGTACTGCTCATACTAATGCATCTAGGATGAGTGAGGGAGTGAAAAATAAAAGAGAGATAAAAGAACAGAGAAATGAGGATAAAAATGAGAGGCAGCCAAACGTGCTGGCAAAAGGAGAGGGACTTGAGCATGTCCAGAGTGATCTTGAGGGAGCCAGTAAACAAAAGGCATTAGGCCTTGAGGGAATTTCTGTGAGAGATGATGAGATCATCTATAAAAACAATGAGAGTGTGAGAACCCCAACAACTTCCATGCCCCAGACTTATCCTCAACCTCCAAAGAGGCTTAGGTCTGGTGGTCCTTCTGCATCCACAAATGACAGACTCCAAGCTATTGAAGATAGATGTGCTAAAATGGAGAGCAAGCTGGACACTCTGTCATCTTCTGTAAAGACTGGTTTTGCTGCAATTCAAGCCACCCTGCTGTCACTTTCTTCCTTCATTCAAGCTGCCAACTTAACTAAGGGGGAGAAAGTAATAGATCAGAAAAAGGCTGAGCAACCAGAAAGGAAAATGGGGTTACAAGGGGAAGCTGAAAGTCAGGGGCAGCAAAGGAGTAAGGGGGAGCAAAAAGATACTGTCATAGCCTCTGGAACTGGAACTGGTGAACAACTGTTTGAAACTGAAGTAGATGGGGAAAAAATGCTAGTATCTGAGGAAGTATTGAAAATGATACAAAGAAATAAAGCATCATCCATCAAAATTAGTGAACCAGTTCCTGAAAAGAAAGAATCAACTTTGGAGAGGCTTTAGAGAGAAAAGGAGGAGTCTAACAGGATGGGTAAAGGCAAGGGCAAGCTGCCTGAATATATTTCTTCTTCAAAGTTGGTTACCTGGACTGATGGAAGCACATATTCTCAAGAAGAAGCTGATTCTATAACAGTAAGTCATATGGAGAGCACCTTGAACAATAAGGATGAGGAATTCAACAATCTGGTGAATGGAGCAATCACAGAATCTAAAGGAAAACCTGCTAAATTGGCAGAAGCTTTGAAAGAAAAGATTGTAAATCTTTCTGTGAAGATTAGCTCAGAGAAAAGGTGGGCAGTTGAAGTATACCTGAAGAGTGGACATTCAATATTCATAACAACTCAACTGCTAGAAACTTTCTCTGCCAGAGTGCAATACGTCCTTGGGATTCTAGTTAAGAAAAACTCTACCATCTTTGATGAAAGTCTCTATATGCAACTGAGCACAATGGTTAACAGCAAACTCCCAGAAGTATGTCTCCAGCCATATGGTGTAAGCTTTAAACAGACAACAGCCAAAGGAACTAAAGGACTTGGGTTCTTAACTCTTGAAGGCAAAACATCTCTACAAAGCAAAGTCATCATGGATGTACTTAAGTTATTGCTGAAAGCACCTACACCAAGGAAAGGATTCAGGCAGTTAAAGATATCCACAAGATAATGGCAAAGAGAGATATGGAATACAGTGCCAAAATTAAGAAGCTCATTGCCAAAGCAAATTCAAGCAGAAATGCTCAAGGTGGAAACTGCACTTTTGATGACACCTTGGAAAAAGATGGTGATGACAATCAAGATGGAGGTGAAGCTGGAGGATCTAAGAAAACAGAACTGGGAGACTCTTCAAAAGAGCAAACTCAAGTCAAAGAAGCAGAATCAAAGGAAACCTCTGAATTTCCTGGAACAAGCAAGAAAAATGAAGAAAAGGGGAAAGAAGAGGAGATACTTGAAGCATCAGAAATTAATCAAGCAGAAATGGAAATTGACAGTATGTATTCTGAAAAAGATACTGTCAACAAAGATGCTGTCAAGGAAAATGAAGTTGCTGTCAAAGATGCTAACAGGGAAGATGAAGATACTGTCATGAAAGATGCTGTCAAAGAAGACACAATCAGAAGCCCTATCAAAGATGCTGTCAATGATTCTACTGTCAAATCATCCAAGACAGTAAGAATCAAAAGAAAGTCAAACAGACCAAAAAGGGGAAAGACTGTCTATTCTGGTCAAAGAAAAGCTACATGTCTAGGGCTTAAGAAACCAATCCTGAGCAGAAGAATGAACAGCCTGGAACAACTTCAAGAGAAAGCCAAAGAATCAATCACTTCTGTATCCATAGAATTTGATGAGTCAAACAGAAAAGTCACAAGATACATTCTATGGGAGAACAAAGAAAGATTGATTATGGTAGAACCTGATTTCACTCAGATATCAAAATCAAAAGTAATATCCAACAGTCTAGTTCAAACCCAAACACATGTAAGAAGAAGAATTGATTATTTCAATTTGGAAAGAATGGTTGAACTCCTGGAAAGCTATGGTGATATCTCTGAAAAGATCATGGATCCTGTTCGAAAGTACTTTGCAATCAGAAATGCTGAATTCACTGAAAAGCATGGTGACTGGACACTTCAAAATGATGAAGATGTTTTTGAAGCTCTAGGTCTGGAAAATGAAGAAGACAACCCTATCCCTGAGTATAACTGGAATGAAATGCAAAAACCTTATTCAAAGCAAGAGATGGATAGGTATGAGGCAGAGCAGAAATTCAGAGAAGAATTAGCTTCAAGACAAAAATCTCGTCAACAGATAGAAGAAGAGATTGAAGCTCAAATGAAGGAAAGTTGGAGTAAACTCAACAAGGTCAACAGCAGTGAATTAAACTATCAGCCAATTGTACTGGACAATCCTTTGAGAATCAAATATGGCAAAGAAGAAGTCTACATAGACAGCTTTTCTAAGTTGAAGACCAGTGTACTAAAAGAACTGTACTGGCAAGTGATAGGATCAACTAACAGTCTTGAAACACTGTGTTCTTGGGAGCTTGATATGATTCTTGATCAGAGGAGAGGAGAGGATCCCAGCCTGGACAAACAAAGAAGGGTAACTTTAAATCAGCTTCCTGGCAGAAGATTCAAGATGGAGGGAGATGTGCTAAAATTCAGATCAATTGTAAAGCAAAATGCTTACTGGATGGAACTCAAAGATGTATTAAACACTACTTCCTCAATGATCAGAAAATACATTGTGGAAAATGAAGATGATGCACAGTCCCCTGAAGAAAAGGAGTTAATTGAAAATCTCAGAAGAGCTCTGAGGGAAAAGGAGCAAGGCGAAAGTTCAAATCAAGCTAAGTAAAGATTTTTTCTTGATTTTTAATTATGAACTTTTATGATACATTTTTTTAAAAAAACAATCCAGTTTAATCATTGTTCAGAAATGAAGAGTTTATTCTTTCTGATCTATGTTAGTTAAGTTGTCAGCATGATATTTGTAAATTTGTCCTTATTATCCATAAAAACAAATTGGGGGAGATTGTTGGGATTTATGGGTGATGGAATAGACAACTTAACTAGTTTTATTGGTATACTTAGTTTTACTAAGTAGAACATACTGTCACAATCTGAAGTGTATTCTTGTAATTTAAAATAAATACTGTCATGTAATAAGTGTAATTCTTGGAAGAAGTTCGATTATGTTCAAGCCTCAAGAAATACATAAGTTCGACAGAAGGAATAAAAGTTACTGTCAAGCCCTGACAGTAAGGTTACAAGGAAACAACATGTTGCCTAGGTCGACAGCAAGTTTCATGGAGTCGACAGCAAGTTTCGACTTGACAGCAACATTGACTGAGATTCTGATGACAGCAACTTTAATATATAGTTTGCGACAGTAAGTTTGGAATTCTTGACAGCAATCTCTGCGGGAAATACATGCTGTCAATCAAAGCACAATTCTTGACAGCAATCTCTGCGGGAAATACATGCTGTCAATCAAAGCACAATTCTTGATAGCAATCTCTGCGGGAAATACATGCTGTCAATCAAAGCACAATCCTTGACAGTAATATCTGCGGGAAATTCATACTGTCAACCAAAGCATAATCCATTGACAGCAAACTTGTGGCAAACACACTGTCATATAGAATCAACTTGATTTAGGAATCTTCTAAGTCAAAGTAAGCGACAGAGTACATGTTCAAAAGAAGCAGGCATGTTGTAATATTCAACCTTTACAGCAAGCTTGGAAAGTCTATAACTGAAGCTTGAGAGATCACATGGAGCAACCTGTAAAGTCTAGAGCAGATAAAATTGAATACGGCTAGATCTGGGTGGCTTAAATGTGGAAAGTATCTTAAAGTTACTTTGTGATGATCACATGGGAATATATCATGGAATGAGCTGCAAAAGGAATATAACAGCAACTCAACAACCCATGCTGATAGTGGTAGTACAGTAGACTATCACACTATAAATAGAGTACTCTATTTATACAACAAAGTAGAGAACACTACAACTGTTATCTCTTGAGTATTTGAAGCTTGAGAATTATTTTGTTCTCAAGGTTGTAGCAAAACTTTGCAAAATAAATAAAACAATTATTTTGTGAAACATCTTGTTAAATATTACTTGTGATTGCATTTCTTCTACTAGTAAATTACAAACTCTATTTAAGTTGTTGAAATAGTTTTTGAAATTTATTAGTATTGCATTCAACCCCCCTTCTGCAATACATTCCGGGACCAACAATATATTTATAGAGAAAAATTTCAAATAAATTTTTCTATAAAGTATCATAATTACTGACCAATTAATTAATAATTAAAACTGTTTTAATCATTTAAATTATTTCAAAACCTTTTAGGAAATAAATCTTTCTGTTATTAACTAATAATTAAAACTCTTTTAATCATTAAATCTATTTCTAAACTCTTTAGAAAATTAATCTCTCCCTTAATATAATTTCATAAATTAAATAAATAATTAATAATATTAAGATCACATCTTAATTATTTTATAATAAATTAAATCCCATTTAATCAATTAATAAAATTGCTAACTAATTATTTATTTCATAAATAAATAATTATCAGCCATTATTAATTAACTAATATTATTTAACAATCATAATCATATTATAAAGAGATTCTTTTCTTCAAATAAATATTTCAAATCAATAATCGATAATCGGATGATTCCCAGATCGGGGGGAGCATTGTCAAGAGGCGTCACTTAATAGTTAATACCCTTTTCTTACAGATCAAAATCTATTTTTGACAGAATCATCCTTTCTCTCAATATTGAAAATTCATATTTAATTACGTGTTTCAAAAACACAAAAATCTCATGATTGTATTCATAATATTATTATTAAGGCAAGAAACGATTCCTATTTCTAGATTTTCTAGCGCACGCCTTATTTTGATTTAAGTTCACCTAAATCTATCATCTCATGGTAAACATACGCATATATCTCATATATGAAAATAAATAAACAAGTAGGCATGCATGCAATATCATGTCACACATTGACATAATGATGTATGGATTTATTATACTATTTAAAAGCAATTTAAAATAATTAAAACATGCTTTAAACACTTCCGGAAATATAAATATTTCAAAAATATTATATAAAAATATTTGACCACTCTATTAGATCCGTCTCGGAAAAACGAATCCAACGATATATTGCACGCCCAAAACGGAGTTACGAAACTCCCAAAAAATCGAATTTAATGTGACAGAGGGGCATAAATGCGTTACAACCTTTTAAATCTATTAAATACTGTAACGCATTTATCAATCGCGCAACACCCCTCTTCTGTGCTTGCGCACCACGCGCCCTGGACAGTAGATCGTTCAAGGTTGTAACTGTTGTACTACATCAGGTGTCTTGCCTTTACACTTTAAGACTTTCTTAAAAAACTGCCGACAAGTAATTAACTATTGTAATAACTATTATTATTATCTTATAATTTTAATATTAATAAATTAATTAACAATTAATTAATAAATTAATAAAAAATTATTTGGACATGATTTCTGAAAATCAACAGCAGCAAAAATTACCAGGTGGCTTATGGGGTGCTTGTACAATTTTAATTTCATAATATTCACATGCATGATTATTTTATGAATTTTAATTAAAACAATTTTAAAAAATTCATAACAAATAATCTAGACATCACAAAATTATGAAAAAAATATCTAGATGATCCACAACACTTGTAGAACCCGGATCAATGGTCAAAATCTCATGCAAAATTTATTTCGAATTAATTCATAATTAAATCTCAATAAACTTGAAAAAATCATAATAAATCCATACATGCATAAAAAAATCTGAATTTTTTTTATATGAATCTCTATATGCAGAACCTCGCTCTGATGCCATTTAAGGAATTTACGGACGAGCGGAAGCGTGATATAACAATTTATTCCGTAAAAACCATGTATCGCACATATAGAAAAGCATATAAAATTAGAGAGCGGAGGAATCGTAACCATACCTTGAAAATCGAAGCTTTATAATCGATGGTTGCTAGCAGTTGATTCTCAGAGTGTGAAGCACTCTACCGGTATCCACCAAGATTGATCCTTCGATGAAGATTTTTTATAAAACCAAGCTTTTATAAAAACGGAGTTTTTGGGAGAGAGAGAGAGATAAAGAAGATGGAGGCTAGCTCCTTTTAGGTTTTTCACAAAAACACTTTTCATACTAAACTCTTCTCATCTCATCCTTTATATAGGGCACATGTAGGTTTTATTTGTATAATTAATATATCATATATATTATTATATAAATCCCACAAAATGTTTAAATAATAATTAAACTATTTTAATCATTATTAAAAACAACTTGCTCTCTCAAAATACCTTCATCAATAAATTAATCTTTTTATGGTGTGACCCTGTAGGTTCAATATTAAGCCGGTAGTAGAAATAAATAATAATAAACTTTTTATTTATTATTTATATGAATTCTAATAATTCATTAAATATAATTAACTGATTAATTATATTTATTCAACATCGTGAATGATGCTTCTCAACATATCGCGACTATCCGGATAATATGAATTCACTGCTTAGAATACCAAGAACCTGTCAGTGACTAGTTACCGTACAATCAATTCCTTCTACCCTTCAATATCCCGATTAAATACAAGGCATGGATCTCGTGTCAAGCCTATCAAATTTAATCATATGATTTCTTATTCATAATGCAAAGTTCATATTAATGCAAATTAGAAACTCCTTTCTAATTTCATACACTCGGGCCAGAGATTCCAGAACTCGCATACTAAGAATAACATAGGATATTCACTTCCTTACTGGAAGGGGTATGATATGGGCTAAAAGTGAGCCCTAAAGACACATTTAATGTGGCATTAATTAGACCTAGAACGGTCCAAACGTGGGGCCCACCAGATGGGCCCAAACCCCAATTATAATATTAATTTCGTAATTAATATTATGGGTAATTACCAGCTCGGCAATAAGAGTCAAACAAGGATATTACTCTTGCCTGAGTTAGTCTCCAAGATACATATTCTAACATGGAAACTGGTCCCTACATACTAGGATCTGGAACCTTCTTCTAGGTGGTGACTTGCCCACCAAGTTGTTTGCACTAAATCACGCAAGCGTACGTGGTCACAAGTAATATAGATATAAGTCGAGTTCGTTCCCACAGAGATCTGGTTATGGTTTTAATTCAGTAGATGCACCTATGCAACAATGTATGATTATTATTCACTGCCAAGACAATTAATAAATTTAGGTTTAATAAACTAAATTAACTAAGAAGTAAATTAAAAAACTAAGAATTAACTAACTAACAAGAATTGGAATCAAATTACTTCTGCAAGATAAACCATGGAATCCTAACTTCATTAAATACTTTGCTTAGATCTGACGCCTTTAATCACTATATGCAATGGTTATGATATCTGATCAGACAACACGAAACAAGTATACGCTACTTCTTAGTATACGAATACCAAACTAAACATACATCCACAAAAGAGATAGAAGATGAATAGACACCAATTATGCTTAGACCCTATATGTCTATAGAATTTGAAAACATAATGGTTGAAGAACAAGTTATCCATAATGATCACATAGGGCATTATAAGTATTCTCATCTCACACCACGAATCATATTGATAAACAATTATGAACCTATGCTAGCATGGCAAGTTCTAAATCTCAAGATCCACTTTCACTTCACAAGAGATTAACAGATTAGATGTTAGCTACGCATCTAACAATTAAGCATAACCATACGAGGATATCAGATATACATCACACACAGATCTTTAAAGTAATCAAGATACTAAAGCTCCATAAATAAATCCGTTAGAATCCCATGACAACGATTAGTTCATAATCGAACCTCTCGTCATCATGGGATCTGATGAAACCATGATAAAAACAAAGTATGAAAATATACAAATAAACCTAAGTAATTAATATGTAATGGTTCTCTCCTAATGATACAAATTACAAGGGTTGGATGTGTTTATATAGGCTCTAGAAGTCTTGCCCAGCAAGAAAATACCAAAACAGAATTATAATAGAATTTCTGCAAAATACGTTTCCTAAACTGATTCTGTTTTAAAGGAAAATTCGTAGCTGACTTTTCTTCAGATATTCTGGAACGTTCCAATCGTAATTGGACCTCTGGACCACTTTAGAATTATAGATAATCTCGTTATCTTCGCGTGGACTGCTTACGGGCCTCAAACGGAGTTGTAGAACTCAAGATATGGCCAAAATAATAAAAACTGTAATTTTTCAGCACCACGCGCGTGCAACCTGCGCCCAACAGTCTGTTCTTCGCGCAGATTGCTCCTACCCGGCGCAATTTGCTCGTGGGAATCCTATCCCAAGTTGTAGAAAATCTCCCAGGCTTCGCGTGGGCAGTAAGATCACTGAAAACGGACTCTAGAACTCCAGATATGTCCAAAACAGTGTAGACTGCGCAACCGTCTCAAAAATCCGAATTTTAATTAATTTATTCTCCAAAAACGATAGAAGCATCAACCATAATCAACATTCTTGTAAATCTGCACAACTAAGCAAAACACATCAAAACTACCACAAACTTGAGTCTAAGACAATCAATTTAAGTCGATTTAGAATGCTCCAAGTGGATATAAAATCCACTTATCACAAGTCACCTAACCCTACTACGATTCTAAGGCTTCTCAGCCTATATAAAGGGTCTGACCCCTCATTCTCAGAACTACGTTGGGCAGAGCTCCATACGTCACCCACCACGTTTTGGCTCAATCCTCGAATAAGGACATACAAGCCACTACGTCCTAGGTGAGCCCTCGTCGCCGTAGCCCTGAGGGCACCAACACCTAGAACTACGTCTTGGCTTGATTCTCAATATGAGATACGTAGGCACTCTGTGAGGACCGATTAGTCCCGAACACGGAAACAACCAATAAAGCACGAAGCTCCCTAACCCTAGCATTAATTACGAATTGTAACCTAGTTTTTATTCCAAAACAGGGTAGATCCTTTATTGATCATTAACTATCTCCATACACAAATCCCTATGCCCAGACTAAGGACTAAACCAAAGCACAGTTCATTATATACAAGATTACTCTAACGATCTCAAGTCTAAGGACACTTGTACAACTATCACTCAGTGAACAACTATCGACACGTGAGTAAACTCCATTAGTTGTTCAACTTATCGAGTCATGTTCAGTGAACTTATTCCTTAATAAGCACCTACATACTAGCTATAGTGTCACCACACAAATGCCTATGAGAATAGACATCCTCTTAAAAGGAGCAAGCATAGTATGTACCAATCTTTGCGGATTTACTAACTTCCGATTAGTTATCGTATGATCAGGAACTGTTTAAGTCTAGAGTTATCATCTTCTAGATCTCACTATTATAATCTCATTATAGTTCTAGAAGCTTTACTTTAAACCATGGAATATCTTATTTAAAACACTTTAAATAGATAAGGCAGTAATAAAAACAAATAAGTCTTTTATTAATATTAATGAAATCAAATAAGAGTACAAGAAAGTTCTTCCTAAATCATCATACATGATTGGATTCTAGGACAAACTCTTTCACTTGTTAGCCGCTTGTGGCTTTATCTTTCCTGTTTTCAATCAAGGTCCTTCGGGACTTAACTTTTATTTGGTTATGTAACTTAACTCCAACCTTGGCCCCTTGGGGGTATTTATTTATGCACTTGTTTTATTTTCATTTGTGTATTCTTTATTTTCGTTACTTGGTCATCTTTGACTTGCACTTATCAGGTGCTTGGCACATAAATAAAGTCACACAATCATAGAATGGAAAACAAACTTGCATTAATAACTTGAAATGGGTTCAACCCTTACATAACTTACTACTGTCCTACTCGGGGAACTAGGCCCTAGAATGGTTTCATAGAACCTTATTTCTACTTCCCCTAATAGATAGATAAAAGCCAAGTCCTTACTAGGAAGGCTTACACATAATAAATCTTCAGGTTCAGAGCATGCCAAGTTCGTGGCACTTCATTCCCATCTAACGTCTCCAACTTGTATGATCCTCGTCCTAGTGTCTTCCTGACTCGATACGGCCCTTCTCAGTTAGGGGATAGCTTTCCTTTCTGGCCAACTCCAGAAGCCTCTATCTTTCTCAGAACCAAGTCGCCTTGCCGGAAGAACCTCTCCTTAACCCTTTGGTTGTAGTGAAAAGATGCTCTTTTTCGATGCTCCGCATTCCTGGCGTTTGCTTCATCTCTAACCTTATCAATCAAATCAAGGGCAAGCCTCATGCCTTCTTCATTAGTCTCTGGTTAATATGCCTCAACTCGAGGTGATGCATGCATAATTTCCAAAGGCACAACTGCCTCGGCTCCATAAGCCAGCAAGAACGGGGTTGCTCCAGTCGTCACTTTACAGGTGGTGCGATATGCCCACAGTATAGGCAGCAACTCATCCACCCAGGAGTTTCCAGAACGCTCGACCCACTTCTTTAGTCCATCAAGGATAATCCGATTAGCTACCTCGGCCTGCCCATTAGCTTGCGGCTGTGCTACTGGAGTAAAACGAAGCTCAATAGCATTTTCCTCACAGTACTTTTTAAACTCTTCATTGTTGAATTGTGTCCCATTATCCGTTACAAGGATTCGTGGGATTCCATATCTGTAAATGATGTTCTCCCAAAAGAACTGGGCAACTTGCTTGGTGGTTATCTTGGCTAGAGGTTTAGCCTCAATCCACTTGGTGAAGTAGTCGATGGCCACTATCAAAAACTTTCTCTATGCAGAAGCTATGTGAAAGGGCCAAGTATATCCATTCCCCACATTGCGAACGGGATGGGAGAGTTAACTGACGTAAATATCTCAGGTGGCTGCCTTACAATCGGAGCATGCTTCTGGCACCTATCGCACCGCTTGACATAATTCTGTGCGTCGGCCAACATCTTTGGCCTGTAAAATCCCAAACGAGTAATCTTGTGAGCTAGGGCTCTGCCCCCCAAGTGCTGCCCACAGATACCTTCATGAACTTCCTCCAAAGCTTCCCTTGCTTCTTGGGGCCTTAAACACTTCAATTAAGGGACGACAAAAGACCTCTTGTAAAGAATGCATTCAATCAAGGCGTACCTCAATGCTCTTACTGACAGCTTCCGTGCCTCCAAGGCATTGTCAGGGAGCCAGCCGATTTCGAGGTGAGCTTTAATGGGATCCATCCAGCAGCTTCCTACATCAATTGGTGCTACCAACTTCGAATTAATGGTCGAGGCCTTCAAGACCTGGAAGTAAACACTTCCTGCATAATTCTCTATCTCAGAAGAAGCGAACTTGGACAGGGCATCAGCCTCAACGTTCTCTTCCCTCAGAATATGCTCCACATAGCACTCATCAAACTGAGTCATAACAACTTTCACAACTCTCAAATATTTCGCCATAGTTTCATCCTTGGCTTCAAACTCACCATTAACTTGCGATACTACAAGCCTTGAGTCTCCACAAACTTTGAGGTTCTTAACCCTCATGATTCTGGCCAAGCCCAACCCAGCTATCAATGCCTCATATTCCGCTTCATTGTTGGTAGTAGGAAAGTTTAACTTCAAAGCATACTCAACTGTGAACCCATCGGGGCTTTGCAAAACCAAACCTGCACCACTAGATTTTGTTTTTGATGCTCCATCAAAATAGAGCACCCAATACTCCTTCAAATCAGGTACAAGTTCCTCTTCTTTCTCAGGGGTAATCACTATCTCTTGCCCCCCGACTTCTTGGTTGTCAATGGTACATTCAACCACGAAGTGAGCCAATGCCTGAGCCTTGATGGCTGTTCGAGGCTTATACTTGATGTCAAATTCTCCAAGCTCTACGGCCCATTTGATTAGCCTTCCACTGGCCTTCGAGCTGTGCAATATGTTCCTCAACTGTTGGTTTGTCAGGACTTCGATCTTGTGTGCCTGGAAGTACGGTCGTAACTTCCTCGAGGCTGTTATCAATGCCAATGCAAACTTCTCTATGGGAGAGTAATTCAACTCAGCCCCATGCAACACCTTGCTCACATAATAAATCAGTTTTTGAACCTTACTCTCTTCTCGAATGAGAACAATACTCAATGCTTGTTGAGATACCGCCAGGTATAGATAGGGAGTCTCTCCAGGACAAGGCTTGGCCAACAACGGGGCTTCAGCCATGTACTTCTTCAGCTGTTCGAAGGCCTCTTGGCTCTTGTTACGACCAACTCAACACGCAAGTGCACGTGATCTCAAGTAATACAGATAGCAAATAAGGTTCGTTCCTACAGGGACTCGTTGTATTGTCTAGCTAATTCACTCACCAATGTATGATTGTTTTCCGATGCTAAAACAAATAATAAAGTGGATTGTTGTTATCACTAAAATTTATCTAAGAATTATAACTAATTATCAACTGCTTGAACTGAGATTTATGTCGAATTACTTATGCAAATAAAACATGGGAATTTAGTTTCCTTAAACAATCCATCTATAGTCTCCAAATCCCTAGCCTTGTTCATGTGATTTATTAACACCTGATCGAACACACAAAACTGATATAAGCCAACTTCCGTTCACAAATACCATCCTAAACAATATCCACAATAAAGATAGAAATCATTTAGTCTTCCGATTATGCCAAGTCTTCATATGTCTATGAAGAATAAAACATAATGGTTGAGGTGCAAGCATTCAATTGATCACATAGTCGTCATAAAACGATTAGAGTTACGACACTAATTACGAATGATATCATCACGCATAAACCTACGCTAACATGGCAAGTTCTAAACTCTTATTTCCACTTTCGCTTCAACAAGAATTAACACACAATTACAGGAGTTAGCTACTCTCCTGCAACGAATTAAAATCAACCATGATAGGATATCACATCAATCACACTATAGGCATCGAGAAGATTCAACACATAAAATTCATGAATAAATCCACTAAACCCCCATGACAACGAATTAGTTCATGATCGAACTAATCATCATCATGGGTTCCAATGAAAACATGATAGAAAGAAATGAATAATGACTGAGATAAATATCAAAGGTTTTAAAGAATACACCAAGGTTAAGCATCCACAACTAGGAAGAATACAAGAATAAATTAGGAACTCTCTTCTTCCTTCTTTGTGCTAAAAAAACTACGTACATAAAACAAGCTGTCACTTCCCTCCTCTCTAGGGTTTTCTTTACTTCCCTTATATAGGCCTCCAGGTGCTAGTACATAGAAGAAATGTTTTTTTTTTATTTTATTTAATTCACCCAAAACAAATCAGGAACCGGGTCAGACGAGACGGCGACGCGGCGCCGTCTTCAAGCACAAATTCAGCGATGCGGCGCCAGGACCTCCAACACGGCGATGCGGCGCCGTTCTCCAATACAATTGCAGCGACGCGGCGCCGAGCCTACTGACCAGCAACTTCAATTTTTTCCTTTTCTTTAATTTAACTCCGTTTTGCACTTCGATTGCTACGCTTCGTTCCCCTAACACCTGTGAGTGATATCCCTGCACAATACCCTTGAAAGAGATCAAAAACACCACAACTCAAGTACAATCCATCGTTTTAAGCTAAATGGAAACGTTCTAAGTAGATAAAATACCCACTTATCACACCCCCAAACTTAAACCGATGCTTGTCCTCAAGCATAACAAACAAAATATTTACAACTCCCTAGTACCACTTCCGTAGGTGATCACGGTTGCATTTAGCATATGCAACAAGCCCTTTAAACCCCTAGGCAGCCCTAGTGGACGAGTAAGGTCTCGTGAGGGCCTATAGTGAATGTACCCACAAAATCCATCTAATAATGCAACTAACAATGCAACTAACTACATGAATGCAACTATATGAAAATGCAACAATCCCCTTTAAACTGACCAAAACCAACTAGCAACCAGCTGCCTCAAAGAATGCAACTAAATCCGAATAGAGCTCGACTAAGCCCCCGTATACTAACAGTACATGAACAGAAACGTGTGTGTGTGCAATGCTCATCAGAAATGCTCCCAACACTAGGTCAAAAACCATACCTATCCTTTGCCAAGACAATCACAGGTTTATAAACAGAATAGACTGTAGACACTTCATAACCTAGGAACACCACCATCCTTATTCAAGTTAACCAAGAATTCATGCTTTATTACTACGACACTAAATACTATATACACTACGCATGCTTATTTAACCGTGCAATGAGTGAGACCCCAAAAGGCTTATACAATAATACCCATGTAGCGAGTGTTAGGTCAGTGGATCCCAGACTATAAAAGCCTTAGGTCACTAGGACTAAGTCCCCTCAGACTTAATTACTCGAGTATTAAAGAGCTCACTCGTGGTTAATTTTGCATTTACACTATTTACATGACTCTTTTTTTCTTTTTTTCTTTTTTTTTTCATTTTTTTTTTTCTTCTTTTTTTTTTTCATGTATGCAATCTGGAACGAGAATTCTCAATTCCAACCCTAGACTACTCATATAAAAATGAGCCGGCTACTAGCCGTTTGACGCCTAGCCATTATTGACCAAAATTAACACTAGCATGAAATCCTTGGTGTCCCCCAAACTTAGACTTTATTGCTCCTACGCCATCAAGGGAATAACGAAAATTCTAATTATAATCAAGTGATTAAGTCTCAAACATCCAAACAGGCATGACCCTAACCTAGCCCAAAAGCACCTAATGAGACTAGTGAAAAGATTCTGTTTCCGTAACATGCAAGTCAATTCCATGGGAACTATAAATCAACCCTCTATTCATCATTACCACACCCAATTAGACATCTATCCACCAATCAGAATTAGCTCGTTCTAAGGGATCATGAAACATGCATGCTATGCAATGCAAATGCAACTATATGAACATAAATATCACAATAAACAGAATGTCCTATATGGCATACATAAAAACAAAACAAAAACGCTCAACAAAAACGCTCTACACTAACATGCAATTATGCTCCTAACATGACATGCAACACATCTATTATACAACTAATACAAATGCACCTTTAATCCCCACCCCCAAACTTAAAAATTGCAATGTCCACATTGAAGGTAAGAATCAAAAGAGTACAAGGCATACCTACTCGTCGTCCGAAGCACTCCCATCGGGAGTGTCCGGTGGCGGATAGACAGCGCCAGCTCCTGCTCCAAACGGCGGAAAAGTCACGTCCACTCCACTAGCACGGAAAGCTGTGCTCAAAGCCTGTGCAAACTGACTAAAATCTGCTGCAAAACCCACCTGCACATCGTGCACTGCGTCAATACGCCTCATCATACGCCTATACTGCCTCTGATCAACAAAATCTCTAGGCTCCTCGTGCTGCTGCTGCTCAGCCGGCTGCTCCTCCAGCACTACATACCCAAGGCCCCAATCATCGGCCACACCACCAGCCCACACCGCCAGCCGCTCTATACTCTGATGATCTAGCACTGCCTGTGGCTGCTGCACCGCCTCCGCCTCTGACCAAACAGCACCATGAAAACTAGCCAACCTAGCAATGACCGAACCATAAGGCATCGCCGCAGTAGAACTCCCTTGCATAAACCGTAGAATACCCTGATGGATCAAACTAGCCACATCCACGAACTCTCTACTGCATATAGCATACAACAGAATAGCCCGCTCAACCGTCACCTCACTCGAATGCCTAGTAGGGATAAGGTTGGCACAGATGAACGAGTGCCAAGTACGCCCATATTGATTCAAGGCCTTCGATACAAACGTAGTGGGCTCAGTAGTGCCCCTACTCAACTTCCATTCAGTACCAGGAACACATAACTGCTGAATAATCATCTGAAGATCCACACCATCACGAGTCTTCCCCGACCAATCCTCTCGAGCCTTATCAATACCCGGAAGCTCGAGAACACGACGAATAGCCCTCGGCCGATAATCCACCCGAACTCCACGAACCCGGCTAATACCATTCTTGTCCACACTAGCATTCGCATAGAACTCGCGAATCACAGACATCGGAACAGGTTCCGGAATCTCACAAACGCGCTCCCAACCTCTCTCTTGAATATTATCCAACATCCTCCCATCATTCATAGTAGGCAAAAGACCCCTCTCACGGGCAATAGGACACTCCAACAATTCAATATACCTCTCGCTAGCCTCATTAGAGATAAATTGAGGCCCACCATTGCCACCCCCAAAAGCCGATGGAGAAGAAGAAGGAGGATTTCTACCACCACCCGTACTTCCACTAGCACCCTCACCGCCACCAATTACCACCCTTTGGCGCTTGGATGCCATTGAATTGAATGGAGGATGTATTTAGAGTGTTTAAGGGTTTGAGATTTGTAAGGAATGTGTATGTATAGGTGGAGGTGTATAAGTGTATATATAGGAGAATTTTAGGGTTAGGGATGTGTATAGGAGATGGGTTAAATTTGGGGGTGGAGATGGGTATATATATATAAATAACAACAATTACAACATCTATATTTTTTTTTTCGGCAGAGGCTTCGGCGACGCGGCGCCAGATTTGCACTGGGGAACGGCGACGCGGCGCCCTGCTCACTGTTGAAAAAAAAATTTTCTTCTTTTTTTTTTTTTTTTTTTTTTTCTAGTAACTCCTGAGTCTGAACAAAACAACTACCTACCAAGTGGGTTGCCTCCCACAAAGCGCTCTTTTTACGTCATTAGCTTGACGTAGCTCCATCTCCTTAATTTGCACAAATTAGAACCGCAGTCTCAATTTCGCGATTCAACTTCTCTCCAAAATATGGTTTCAACCGCTGACCATTGACCTTGAACGACTGTTCCGGTAACTTGTCAAAAATCTCCACTGCCCCATGTTGAAAAACTGTTTTGACTGTGAATGGGCCTGACCAACGTGACTTCAACTTCCCAGGAAATAACCGAAGCCGAGAGTTATACAACAAAACCAATTGTCCGGGTACAAACGTCTTAAGAACCAACCGACGATCATGCCACCTTTTTACTTTCTCTTTGTAGAGTTTGTTGTTCTCATAAGCTTGCAAACGGAACTCGTCCATTTCATTCAACTGAACCATACGCCTCTCACCTGCTGCTGTAAGATCAAAATTCAACTTCTTCAATGCCCAATATGCCTTGTGCTCTAACTCAGCTGGAAGATGGCAAGCTTTCCCATACACTAGTTGAAATGGTGACATTCCCAACGGCGTTTTATAGGCTGTCCGATAAGCCCACACTGCTTCATCCAGCTTCAATGCCCAATCCTTCCTAGAAGGACTAACTACCTTCTCAAGAATCCGTTTAATTTCGCGATTAGAGACCTCGGCTTGCCCATTGGTTTGAGGATGATAAGCTGTAGCAACTCGATGATTGATGTTATAGTGTGCCATCATAGATGTAAACTTCCGATTGCAAAAATGCGTACCCTCATCACTGATTATAACTCGTGGAGTGCCAAATCGAGTAAATATGTTCTTGTGGAGAAAATTAAGCACCACCTTAGCATCATTCGTCGGAAGTGCTTTTACCTCCACCCACTTAGACACATAATCCACGGCCAGAAGAATATATTGATTACCACATGACGGAATGAACGGTCCCATGAAGTCGATTCCCCACACGTCAAAGATCTCTACCTCCATCATGACATTCAGAGGCATCTCGTCCCTACGAGAAATATTACCAACTCGCTGACATCGATCGCACCTCAACACAAACTGATGAGCATCCTTGAATAGAGTTGGCCAATAGAACCCTGCTTGAAGAATACGTGTGGCTGTCTTCTCACCCGCATAATGACCTCCATAAGCTGTAGCATGAAAATCACTTAGAATAGCCTCGGTCTCACCGTAAGGAACACAACGCCTAATAATCTGATCAGCTCCTTGCTTGAACAAAAATGGTTCATCCCAAATATATTGCTTGACATCGTGCAAAAATTTCTTCCTTTGAGCATGAGAGAGCTCAGGTGGAATGATGTTGCTTACTAGATAATTCACGAAGTCTGCAAACCATGGTTCATCATCTTGCACTTTGAATAATTGCTCATCAGGGAAGAACTCATTAATGACCGTGTTGTCTTTAGGTGACTTGCCATGATCTTCCAATCTAGAGAGATGGTCAGCTACCTGATTCTCCGTCCCCTTTCTATCCTTGATTTCCACATCGAATTCTTGTAACAGAAGAACCCAACGAATCAATCTTGGCTTAGAGTCCTTCTTCGTAAGGAGATAGCGAATGGCAGCATGATCCGTATAAACTGTCACCTTTGTACCAAGCAGATAAGAGCGAAACTTTTCAAACCCGTAGACAATAGCAAGTAGTTCCTTCTCAGTGGTCGTGTAGTTCAACTGAGCATCAGTTAGTGTTTTACTTGCATAGTAAATAACGTGGAACACTTTTTCTTTCCTTTGGCCTAGAACGGCCCCAAGTGCATAATCGCTGGCATCACACATCAAAGCAAATGGTTGACTCCAATCAGGAGCTGTAATAACTGGAGCAGAAATTAGTTTCTTCTTCAAGATCTCGAACGCATGTGAACAAGCCTCATCAAACTTGAATGGCACATCTTTTTCCAAAAGATTGCATAACGGCTTAGAAATTTTTGAGAAATCCTTTATGAAGCGCCTGTAGAATCCCGCATGACCAAGAAAGCTGCGAATACCCTTGACTGAGACAGGGGCAGGAAGGTTCTCAATAGTCTCCACCTTTGCTTTGTCAACTTCCAAACCTTTACACGACACCTTGTGTCCTAGAATGACACCTTCTTGTACCATGAAATGGCACTTTTCCCAATTTAGAACGAGATTCGTCTCCACACAACGTTTTAAAACCAAACTCAAGTTTTCCAAGCACTCATCAAAAGAATCCCCAAAGACTGAGAAGTCGTCCATGAATACTTCCACATTAATTCCAATCATGTCAGAGAAGATGGCCATCATGCACCTTTGAAATGTAGCTGGTGCACCACACAACCCGAAAGAAACACGTCTGAATGCGAATGTGCCAAATGGACAAGTGAATGTAGTCTTCTCCTGATCCTCAGGTGCTATACAAATCTGATTGTAACCAGAATACCCATCAAGCAAGCAATAGTACTGATGTCCAGCCAATCTGTCGAGCATCTGATCAATGAATGGAAGTGGGAAATGATCTTTCCGAGTGGCCTTGTTCAATTTCCGATAATCCATGCAAATCCTCCAACCCGTAACTGTTCGCGTAGGAATGAGCTCGTTCCTCTCATTAGTCACCACTGTCATGCCCCCCTTCTTAGGCACACACTGTACCGGACTCACCCAAGAGCTATCAGAAATTGGGTAGATAATGCCCGCGTCAAGCCATTTAAGAATTTCCTTTTTCACAACTTCTTTCATGACAGGATTCAGTCTCCTTTGATTATCAACTGTAGGGTTAGCTCCCTCTACCAAAGGAATTTTGTGCATGCAGTACGACGGACTGATACCCTTGATATCTGCTATAGTCCACCCAATGGCTGATTTGGAATCCCTTAAGATTCGCAACAGTTTTTCCTCTTCTATTCCTGAAAGCTGAGAAGATATAATAACAGGTAAAGTAGAAGAATCACCAAGATAGGCATACCTTAAATGTTCAGGCAATGGCTTAAGTTCCAATGTAGGTGCTTCCTCGATGGATGGCTTAAGTCTAACATGAGACTTTTTCAATTCTGACAACCCCAATGATTCAAATGAGCTTTGAAACTTCTTCCATGGTGATGCATTAAGATATTGCAATTGTTCTTCATCCTCTTCGGTCTCAACCTCCAAGTCATTAGCAAGAACTCTTTCCAACACTGAAAGGCATATGACTCAGCCTATTTGTAGTTAGAGGATCCTAATCAAATTAAACTAGATTGTAATAAGTAAATAATAGTAACTGTCACAGGAATCTCAGATAGTGATATCTGTCAGAAGAAAGAAGAATGTCAATCTATAGTTTTGATTTTTTACACCGATAGAAGATTCAGACAACTGATCAAGCCTTGGTGTAGCATTGATGCAAATGGATTTTATTTGAAGTGACAAGAGATTTCAATGGTGACAGAGGCAGTACAAGAAAATTCAAGAGAGAAAGAAGAAAAGAGGAAGACCATATTTAAATGTCAAGAATAAAGGAAATTCATCAAGGTTAGTCGTTCATGAACCAGACAGTACATCGAACGTCAACAGAATTGATGATGAAGCTTTATTATATTAAGTAGTTGTTTTAATAGAATTTATTATGAAAGTAAATTAATTAAATGATTTGTTAAAATCATTTAGTTAATTAATTCATAAAAATCTGTTAGAGAGAGAGTAATTATGAAACTGTCATAATGAAGACTGTCATAGTGAAGTTCAGTGAAACTGTCATAATGAAAACTGTCATAGTGGAAACTGTCATAGTGGAAACTGTCATAGTGGAAACTGTCATGATGCTGACTGTCATAATGAAACTGTCATGATGCTGACTGTCATAATGGAACTGTCATGATGGACTTCACAGCAACTGTCATAGCCGCCTGGAAAGTGTCATAGAAGCCCATGAAACTGTCATAATGGAGTGTCATAATAGTGTTAAAGTTGGACATTATGACAGTTGCAATGTTTTGTTTAAATAGACAGAAGCCAGTGAATGAAAAAAAGTGACATACACGGACAACAAAAGTGAATACAGAAGCTCTCCATCTCTCTCATCTTTATATCACTGACGAAGCTTTTAATTTTCACAATAAATTCAGTTCAAGCCCCTTGTAATATTCTATCCGCTGGAACTTGTTTATTGATCACTCTTGTACTACTAGCGAATTAAGTTTCCTAGTTCTTATCTCGATTTTTATTAACTAAATTAGAAAAGTTCATGTCGAATTTTCTAATTAGTTTTTATTAACGTGATAATACTCTGTACTGATTTTGTAACAACCATCAAGTTTAATATATCGTTATATTTAACTTGAATTTTGTTTCAATTAATTCCGCACAAATTTGTCTAAACTAAATTTTATTTAACGGACAAATTTCGATAAAACGATAAGGATTGTATTCAACCCCCCCTTCTACAATCTTAACGGACCTAACAATTGGTATCCGAGCCGTTTGATTGATATACAAATCAAGATCCTATTCTTATTCAATTAAAAATCAAGCTCGAATTTTTAACTCTCTTAAAAATTCATCATGACTTCTAAAGCCATTGTTAAGATACCTATCTTTGACAAAAATAATTATGATATGTGGAAGAATAAGATGGAGTTGTTTCTGGAATGTACAAATGTCAAATATTTGGTTGTTTTGAAAACCGGACCTAAAACTCCTATGGTCTATGAAGATGAAGTTGAAGCTGAGGGTAAAATTGTGATTCCTGCTAAGTCTTATGAAAAAGACCCTGCTACCTATACACCTGAGGAAAAGGAGGATGCAGGGCTTGATAAAAACCTCAGACTCATTCTAATAGATTCCCTGGATGCTGTAATGTATAGCCATGTGATGAATTGCAAAACTGCCAAACACATGTGGGAAACTATTGAAACCATTAATGAAGGAACTGATGAAGTCAGGGAGAACAGACTTCAAATCTTAACCTCTGAGTATGAACACTTCAGAGCTGGCCCTAATGAAGGCATTCAAGAAGTGTTTGAAAGGTATAATAAAATAATCAACAACTTGCAAATCCATGGCAAGAACTATACACAGAAGGAGATTAATCTGAAGTTCTTACTGACTATGCCGACTCACCTGGAACACAGGATAACAGCCATAAGAGAATCTCGTGACTTGAATAAAGTTAGTCTTGAAAAACTCTTCGGTGTTTTAAAAACCTATGAGTTGGAACAAGTCCAACAGAAAGAGATTCATGGTAAAGGTAGAGTTGCAAGTTCATCTACAGCATTAGTGGTTGAGGCTCCTAAGGAAGTGGAAGCTAAGGTTGTTCGACCTTACAGCTCAGACAAGGAGCAGACTGAAGTGGAACATGGTCAGACACCAGCTACTCAGGATGGAAGTGAGTTTTACTCATTAGAAGAATTGGATCAGTTGGAGGATGAATCCATGGCACTCATGGTTAGACAGTTTGGCAACTTTAGATTCAGGAGAAATCCTAAGTTCAAGTTCAAGTCTAATAACAGATTCCAGAGAGGAGGTTCCTCATCCTCCAGTAGCAGAGGTGGCTACAAAACTGGAACTGTTGATAGAAGCAAAATTCGTTGTTATAATTGCAATGAACTTGGACACTTTGCCACTGAGTGTCAGAAACCTAAACAAGCCCAGAAAAGAGATTATGTTCCTGAAAAGAAGAAACCTGGAAAAGCCTATGTGGCTGCTGGTAAAAGCTGGGATGACACAGATAGTGAAGATGAAGAATTTGGAAATCTTGCACTAATGGCAAATGGTGACATGCTCACTGATCCTAAACCACAGGTAAAACTTACTGACTCTGAGTTGGTTCGTCAGTTAGGTGGTTCCTTGGTTAATGCACAAAAACACATTGCTAGATTAAATCTGTTAAACACTGAACTTGAAAATGAAGTGTTAGAACTAAAAAAGGTGCATGTTAATCAAGATCAACAAAAAGAGGAAATAGCACGACTTAATAGAAGAGAGAAATCCATTCTAGAAGTAGTGACTAAACAACTTTCTAAAATTGCTGAACTTGAAACCAAGGTTAGTGCTTGCTTTAATTCTGTTAAACTTTCTAAAGAGCATTTCAATAAACAAGCTATAGAACGAACTGTAGGAATAGGGTTTGGTTATAACGAAGCTGTTGGTTTGTTAGGCATAAATACCCCTAACCTTGTTAGTGCTAAAGAGAGGGGTATACCACATGTGCTTAAGAAAGTTGAAGATCCGCTCTTTAAGAAGTCGATTGCAGAACCTCCAAACTTCACTTCTATCATTATTCAAGAAGAGATGCGTAATGAGGACAGTGCAAATGGCATAGTCCTTGATAATGTTAAATCTGTTAAGAAACCAGTTAAGGTTGTTTATCCAACGAGTTCATCTAAAACTGGGTTAAGTGGTGACAAGTTGAAAAAGAATAATAACATGTCTAACATGCATACCATGCCTACCATTGATATTTATCATAAAGCATGTGGTGTTGTCAATTGTATGTCTTGTGCTTTTAATGTAATGTCTGCTTACTTTAATGGTAATCAAGCATGTGCTAGTAAGACTGCTCCTCGACAACACATGAATAAGAATAAAAATGTTAGATCAAAGACTGCTAGTCCTCCTCAAGATAGGAGAGAGACATTTGTATCAAAGCCTAAACAGACTTTTGGTAAGGCTGCTTACAAGGTCAAATGTCCAGTCAGTGAAACAAATGTCATTGCTGCTAAAGAAACATGGATACCCAAGATAAAACAGAAGATTGTCAAATCTGTTTATAGGGTTAAATGTATGTTGGTTAGTGGTGAAGATGGTGTCAATGTTAAAAATGTTGTTTTGCCTGACAAAGGCCAATTCTTTAAGTATTCTGGACCCAATCAGGTTTGGGTTCCGAAGAAGGTTTAATCTATTTGTCATTGCAGGGTGTGAAACAGGTTGATCGAGTGACCTGGATCTTGGACAGTGGATGTTCAAGGCATATGACTGGAGATAGAACCCTGCTGACAAATGTGGTTGAGAAAGCCGGCCCAGTGGTTACCTTTGGAGATAACAGCATAGGTACAACTGATGGATATGGCAGATTGGAAGCTGGAAATGTTATCATTGATGAAGTGTCTTTTGTGAAAGGACTTGAGCACAATTTGTTAAGTGTCAGTCAATTTTGTGACAAGGGATTCGAGGCTTACTTCAACAAGAAGAATTGTCTAATCTCACACAAGAGACATGAACAACCATCTCTTACAGGAGTCAGAAAAGGAAATCTGTACGTGGCCAATATGAACACTGGAAGCACTGAAGAAATCAACTGCTTTTATTCTAAAGCATCTACAGATGAAAGTTGGCTATGGCACAAGAAACTCTCCCACCTTAATTTCAAGACAATGAATTCTCTAGTTAAAAGAGAACTGGTGAGAGGTTTACCTTCAATGGAATTCACTCAAGAAGGACTCTGTGATGCCTGTCAAAAAGGCAAATTGAAAACAGCAACTCACAGGAGCACTGATACATCATCAATAACTGAACCTTTACAACTGTTGCACATGGATCTGTTCGGTCCAGTAAATGTGATGTCTATGTCAAAGAAAAGATATGCTCTCGTGATTGTTGATGACTACTCAAAGTACACATGGGTTTTATTTCTGAATTCCAAAGATGAAACTCCACAGCTAGTGATTGATCACATCAAGTTGATTGAAATGGAGTACAAGAAACCAGTTAGAGCAATAAGGTCAGACAATGGAACCGAATTTAAGAATGCAGTTCTAAATGATTTTTGTACTGAAAAGGGAATAACAAGGCAGTACTCAGCCCCAAGAACGCCTCAGCAAAATGGGGTAGTAGAAAGAAAGAATAGAACCTTGATTGAAGCTGCACGTACTATGTTAAGTGAAGCAAAACTTCCTTTGTACTTTTGGGCTGAAGCTGTTAACACTGCATGTTACACCCAGAATCGAACTTTAATCAACAAAGACTTGATGAAGACCCCCTATGAAATTATGTATGAAAAGAGACCAACACTCAAGTACTTTCATGTATTTGGAGCAAAATGCTTTGTGCTTAAAGATGGAGATGATCGTGGTGGTAAATTTGAGGCCAAAGCACATGAAGCAATTTTCATTGGTTATTCAAGAAGAGCTTACAAGGTGTATGTGATTGATCATCAGACAATGCTTGAAAGTGTCAATGTATCATTTGATGACACTAAACTTCCTAGTATCCAAACGGAGGATTCATCTGAAAAGTTATCTTTCGATGATATGACAGACTCCGATTCAGATGGTGACAACCAACCTGATGTTGCTGCTAATGATAACAGTAATAATGATGATAATGATCAGGGTGGTGGTGGTGTAAACAATGATCAGACTGGAGATACCACTGACACTCCTGAACATTCATCTAGTCAAACTGGCAACAACTCAGGGGGAGGTGATGAAGGATCAACTGGTCATACTCAACATCATAATGAAGATCAAGGCGAATCATCAAGGTCAAATCTTCCCAGACAGACTGTGTGGAATAGAGCTCATCCTTTTGAGTTGATCGTTGGTGATCCAGATGTTGGTGTAAAAACTAGAAGGAGCTATCAAAATCAATGCAATTATTCTGGGTTTCTGTCTGCAATAGAACCTAAGAAAACAGAAGAAGCTCTCTCTGATCCTGATTGGGTGATTGCTATGCAAGATGAACTCAATCAATTCAAACAACAAGAAGTATGGAAGCTGGTACCCAGACCTAAAGACAGGAAAGTAGTTGATACCAGGTGGGTATTCAGAAACAAACTTGATGAAGATGGCATTGTAACTAGAAACAAAGCAAGACTGGTTGCTAAAGGTTATTCCCAAGCTGAAGGAATAGATTATGATGAAACCTATGCACCAGTGGCTAGACTTGAGGCTATAAGGATATTCTTGGCATTCGCAGCACATTCAAACTTCAAAGTTTATCAAATGGATGTCAAGAGTGCCTTCCTGAATGGCAAGCTGGATGAAGAGGTATATGTAGAACAACCCCCTGGCTTTGAAGATCCAGAATTCTTGGATTTTGTCTACTTTCTCTTCAAGGCAATTTATGGTCTTAAGCAAGCTCCAAGGAAATGGTATGACACTCTTTCTGAATTTTTACTTGAAAATGGATTTGTTAGAGGTGTCATAGACAAAACTCTCTTTACTAAGAAACATAAGAATGATACTATATTAGTCCAAGTCTATGTGGACGATATAATATTTGGGTCTACTAATGATCTTCTGTGCAAGAAATTTGCTAAGTTAATGCAGGGTAAATTTGAGATGAGCCTGATGGGTGAGCTGAAGTTCTTTCTTGGATTACAAGTAAGTCAAAGGACAGATGGAATTTTTATTTGTCAATCCAAGTATGTCAGAGAGCTCCTCAAGAAATATCAAATGGAGGACTCATCTTCAGCAAGAACACCATCATCAACAGCTGTGAAATTTGGAGCTTGTGAAAATTCTGCTAAGGTAGATATCACAAGCTACAGAGGTATGATAGGTTCATTACTTTATCTTACTGCAAGTAGACCTGATATTATGTATGCTACATGCTTGTGTGCAAGGTTCCAAGCGGATCCTAGAGATGTGCATCTCATTGCTGTTAAACGAATCTTGAGATATCTTAAGGGTACACCTAACTTAGGTATTTGGTACCCTAAAGAATCTGGTTTTAACCTTGTTGGATATACAGATTCAGATTATGCAGGAAGTGTTGTAGATAGAAAAAGCACCTCTGGGAGTTGTCAATTCCTAGGTGGTAGGTTGGTCTCCTGGTACAGCAAGAAACAACAAACAGTTTCCAACTCAACAGCTGAAGCAGAATATATAGCTGCTGGAAGCTGTTGTGCTCAAATCTTGTGGATTAGGAATCAGCTACGTGACTATGGCTTTGTACTTGACAATATTCCAATTCTGTGTGACAATACAAGTGCCATAGCAATCTCCAACAATCCTGTGCAGCATACGAGGACCAAGCACATTGACATCAGGTATCATTTTATCCGAGAGCATGTCATGAATGGTACCGTGGAGTTACATTTTGTACCCACGGAAGAACAAACAGCAGATATTTTTACTAAGTCTCTTGACGAATCCACATTCACCAGAATTGTTGGTGAATTGGGTATGTTAAATAGTCCTAGTAATTAAACTAGTTAATATCTGAGGTTTGATCTTTAATAATTTGCAAGTGATTATCTTGTTAATATTTGTTGATTAAAATCACTTGTATAATTATTTTATCAACTTACCTTGTTACTTGTCAATGTTCAAATCATTGCCATTATCATTTTAATATATCCCTACTTACTTCTTTTCAATGTTAAAATAATTCTTTTTCCTTAAAAATATTTTTCTCAAATTTTACAAGTTGTAATTTATGAGAAACTTATTTTTCTTGAAAAATTATATTTATGATGGTTAAATAAATCATATTTTCTTTTTAAATAATTTTCTATTAGAAAGTTATTTTATTAGAAAATATATAGATTTATTAATTTACCATGAATATTTATGTAAATAGTTAATAGTTTATTAATTGGTTTGTAGTGTTTGTCCTTTTGTTATTATTGTTTGATTTCATAAAAAGGATAATCTATGTTTATTTTTGTGTTGTTGTAAATAAATAATTTGTTGTAAGTTATTATTTTATTAATGTTTCGAATATTCTGTAAATAAATTTGTAGCATTTTTATTTATTTATTTTATTTTTATTTTGTTTTGTTTTGTTAGAATAATTTAGAGCGTGTTTATAGTACCCAGTTACTGAGTTGTGTACTTATGTTTTATTTTCGATTTATAAGTCTCTGTGAATGTGTAGTGTTGTAAAAGTATTATTCAATATGACAGTTTTAGTTGATTATGACACTTCCTACTAAGTGTCATAATAAACTGTTATAATAAAAGGTAACTGAAATATTGTATATTATTTTTATTTTTATTTTTATTTTTATTTTATTTTTAGTGTGTCATAATCGTTTATATACTAAGTGTCATAATCAGTTTTTGTTGTGTGTCTTAATAAACTGTCATAATAGGTTGTGTACTAAGTGTAATATTAAGGTTAATTGCATTATGACAGTCTGATTACAAAGTGTCATAACGAGACATTGTATATATTCATAAGTGTCATATCGAACTGTCATAACACGATTTTAACTTGCGTGTTTAGTCACCAAGTCTCTCAGTGATACATACATATACACACGAACTGGGGTCGAATTGCTGCCGATTTTTTGTCTCAAAATCTCACGGGAATCACAATCTGAGATCATTCTTCGATTCCATTGCTGATTATCAGTGTTTTGATTGTTAAAAATCGCGATTTGGTTGAGTTTTAAAGAAGTTCAAACTTTTTCAAATTCATTCGCTAGATCTGAAAAACGAAGAGATTGAGTTTGATTCCTGGTAAACTAAAAATACTGTGTTGTTTGTGTGAGTATCACGATCATATCCTGAATTTCTCAGAATTTTTGAACAACATTGAACAATTTCGAATTTTTAATTTATGTTTAATTCGAAATAATTCAGTTTTATTGATTATTTTGTTAAAATCTGAGTTTTTCAAGTGTTTAAAATCCGTATTAAATGGCTAATGCTTACAACAATTTCGTACTCGTTAAGCATAATTTTGTTGGTTACTTTAATCCCGAAGATTGTCCGGTTGAACGATTTAAACCATGGATTAGATTTTTGAATGACAATTCTATTTGTCATGGTGCCATGACTGCAAATCCTGAAGTGAAATTCGGTCCCCTATGGGCAATTTGTACTACTGCTGTGGTAGCTGTGAATAAAAGGTCGTTTTCTTTCTTTCACAATGATCAAGAATTCACAGTGGACGAATCAGTGATCAATGCTGCTTTACAACTTCCAACGGATAACTTTGTGGATTTACCCTCCAATGATGAGTTGATACAGTTTTTCACTAATATTAATTATCAAGGGGAGGTAATTCTTAAAAGTGTTAACAAGAAGTTTCTGGTTCAAGAATGGAATGTTTTCTTTGACACGGTTGCAAAGGTGTTTGCCAACTCAACAAAGAGCAACAATAGTGTTATAACAACTATGTTGCAGAATATTGGTTTTGCAATTGCTCACAATCGAAGAATCAATTTTGGGGAAATTCTCTTTAGTGTTTTATTGAATCGAATAATCAAGGCAAAGACAGAATTTGATGCAGGAACTAATGTAAGTTGTCATTACCCTCGGTTTTTGTCTTTGATTTTTAATCATCTTGTTTCACCTGAATTGCAGAGAATGTTTCTTGATGATCGAAAACAACCAAATGTCAAACCAAGCACAGTACTTTACACCAGGTTGGACAAATCACAAGCCTACAAACAAATTCCAATAGTCATAACACCATATATGGCCAACTTCATAAACTTGCCAAATGTTATGCCTATGCCACTTAATGTACAACCTGAACCAGTACCTGATCCAGAGCCACCTGTACTTGCTCTTGATCAACCTGAACAAGTTCCTGATCAACAAGAACAAATGATTGAACTTGAACCCCAACCTGAACAAGTTCCTGTGCATCAAGAACAAGTAGCTGCACCTGCTTCTGAACCTGAACCTCAAGTGAATCAACCTATCACTGAAGGAACTTCTGCAGTTGCTACTGAACAGGTATTGCCTACTAACTCTGAAACTACTTCTTTATCTCAATCTACTTCTGGAACCCAAGTGGTTGTTAGGACTGACCAAGGGATTGTAGCACCACAATCTCTAACCCAGGTCAAAGAGCCAAACACTGAGTCAAACACATCAACCACAACCAAAGTTTATCAAAAGAAATTACAGACTAAAAGATCGAAAAGAAGTAGTGAACAGTTGAGTGAACCCACAGCTCTGCCTCTACTAAAGAAGAGTAGAAATGAACCTGAGGCAACTGTAAGCTCATCCATACTCTCCCAAAAGGATATGGACCTTGAAATGGCAAATGAACAGTTACTGGAATCATTCTCTCAACAGGATGAGTCCATTGAATTTCGCCAGTCGGCCCTGGCATCCTGTAATGTGTCAAGCACAACCCCACTGTTATTACTAACAATGGGAGAACATGTAGAAATGGATGAAGATAGGGACACTCAGCGAGGAGAGCATATAGGAACTGCAACAGTGCCTACCATAGTTACGGTAGAGGAGCCTTCACAGGCTAACGAGGGAAATCTTGATTCTGAGCCACTTATAATAGAATCATCATCTCCCCTCCCAGGAGGAACATTCCTGGCTCCCTCAAGGGATTTTCCACTCGCAGTTTCAACTGGAGAAAGTGGAAGGCAACTCAGTCTTTCTGTCTCTGAAGCAATTCAGACATCAATTCAAACTGACATGACAGAAATGACTGTGGATAGGGATTTGCGAACTCCCATTGCACCACCACTGACCTTCCAAGAGGAGGCTAGGGTGATTTTACATGCAGGTACAATGGAAGCAGCTTTGGATCATGAGAGGAGTGATGTGAGGATCACCTCTAAACTGAGTGAAACACATGCACGTGAGATTAGTGATACTCAGAGAGCTAGTGAGGTGAGCGCACACAATGACACAAACACTCTTTCTCTCATGGCAGAACTGAATGAAATGAAGCAAAGGCTTGCTAAGTCCGAAGCTGAGAACAAAGATCTAAGGCACAACATGGATAATATGCATACTATCTTCAACAACAAGCTCAATGCACTTCAACACTCTCAACATAAGGCAGTTGTAGACTCTGGAGATGTTACAGTGGCTCAAGATCTTATTATCACTTCTATATCAAATCAAATGGAAGATCTGAAGAACGAAGTGAATGAGAATCATTTATCCACTGGTCATCGACTAAATCAGATTGAAAAGCAAACTGCTCATCAAGCAAAGGGGTTAAGACATTTGTTTAACATCATTAGCAGAACTCTCTCCACTACAGCAGAAGAGGTAAAATTCTTTGAAGGTGATGGTGAAGATGACCCAAGTCATAAAACTGTAGAGGATTCCTCAACTAAGGGGGAGAAATCTAGAGGGGGAGCTAGTGCAAGTAAAGGGGAGAAAGGTCAAGCAGCACAGGAGGATGACACTGCAGAAGGTTATTACTACTCAGGTGAACCTGATAACCTTAATATTTTTGCTGACTTGCAGTTTTCTGATGATGGTGAAGAGTTTGGTGAACCTGATCTCAGTTTTTGGGATGATGAAGAGACTGTAGTTCCTGATCCTTCTGAAATACAAAGAATGAATTTTGAAGCTAATAAAGAACTTGAACAGAATGAAGCTAATCTGGCAATGAGAGAAGAAAGACTCAAGAAGACACTGGAACAGATAGCTCATAATGAAAAGCTTCAAAAGGCTGAAAAGGAAGCTCTACAAAAGCAACATGCTCAAAAGCTTGAAGCAAGGAAGATGTACATCAGGTACAAGAGTGGTGATAAATGGGATCGTGCTCAAAGAATAATAGACTCACCACAAACTTCTGACTATGATGATCATCGGCTAGGTGACATGTTTGAAAGATTTAAAGAGAAGAATCCTAGTCATGATGATTATCTAAAAGCTTTGAAGACTGAAATTGTGAGCATAAATTGTGCAAGTGATTCGAAAGACGAGTTACTAATCTTTATTAATTGTCATAAGCTTGGATCACAGAAAGTATCTCTTCAGTTCTTTTATGATAGATCTCTTTCAGAGCTTTGGGTGCTGAGACCAAAAGTGAGAACATCTTATGAACTTGGCATACTACTTCATGAAAAATTTCTAGATTTCGCTGAAAGAGCTGGTCCTGAAATAATAGATGACCCTCCTCAAGTTAAAGTTCTTATAGGAGAAATCATTCACACTATTAATCTTCAGACAAGTGAGTTACGTGCACATCATGTCAGACACTTGGTGTATGTTGAACATGCTCTTCGAAATCATGGATTTTCATCTCGGAAGAAAATTGAAGCTGCAGATCATCTTCAATCTTATGCTCAAGATAACATGAAGAAATACAAGATTTTCCAAGGTGAATTGAGAAAGAAACTGAGAATACCACTTGAAGCACCACTATTTGGAAATCTACTAGTTCATCCTGTATCATCATCTAGAAGAGAGTTGGTTGTTGATGCTGAATTACACAAGATGCTTCCAGACTTGGATGAACCTGAAGAAGGAGAAATCAGGGGGAAAGAAAGTGATAAATGAAGAACAGCTCTACATGTTACATTCTTAGAGCTAGATAGAGCAAGATAGGTTATTGTGAAATATGATCAGTCTAGAGGATCATCTATCTTGTATTTATCTTTTATGTTTGAATCTGGATAATGTTATATATGAACCAGAACTTTTCATTATTTACTTAGCATTTAAAGTTTTATCCTTTACTAGTTTAATTGGGATTAGTTGAAGAATCCTCTAGGTATTTGCTTGTTATTGTCTAACAAACAAATAGGGGGAGATTGAAAGGCATATGACTCAGCCTATTTGTAGTTAGAGGATCCTAATCAAATTAAACTAGATTGTAATAAGTAAATAATAGTAACTGTCACAGGAATCTCAGATAGTGATATCTGTCAGAAGAAAGAAGAATGTCAATCTATAGTTTTGATTTTTTACACCGATAGAAGATTCAGACAACTGATCAAGCCTTGGTGTAGCATTGATGCAAATGGATTTTATTTGAAGTGACAAGAGATTTCAATGGTGACAGAGGCAGTACAAGAAAATTCAAGAGAGAAAGAAGAAAAGAGGAAGACCATATTTAAATGTCAAGAATAAAGGAAATTCATCAAGGTTAGTCGTTCATGAACCAGACAGTACATCGAACGTCAACAGAATTGATGATGAAGCTTTATTATATTAAGTAGTTGTTTTAACAGAATTTATTATGAAAGTAAATTAATTAAATGATTTGTTAAAATCATTTAGTTAATTAATTCATAAAAATCTGTTAGAGAGAGAGTAATTATGAAACTGTCATAATGAAGACTGTCATAGTGAAGTTCAGTGAAACTGTCATAATGAAAACTGTCATAGTGGAAACTGTCATAGTGGAAACTGTCATAGTGGAAACTGTCATGATGCTGACTGTCATAATGAAACTGTCATGATGCTGACTGTCATAATGGAACTGTCATGATGGACTTCACAGCAACTGTCATAGCCGCCTGGAAAGTGTCATAGAAGCCCATGAAACTGTCATAATGGAGTGTCATAATAGTGTTAAAGTTGGACATTATGACAGTTGCAATGTTTTGTTTAAATAGACAGAAGCCAGTGAATGAAAAAAAGTGACATACACGGACAACAAAAGTGAATACAGAAGCTCTCCATCTCTCTCATCTTTATATCACTGACGAAGCTTTTAATTTTCACAATAAATTCAGTTCAAGCCCCTTGTAATATTCTATCCGCTGGAACTTGTTTATTGATCACTCTTGTACTACTAGCGAATTAAGTTTCCTAGTTCTTATCTCGATTTTTATTAACTAAATTAGAAAAGTTCATGTCGAATTTTCTAATTAGTTTTTATTAACGTGATAATACTCTGTACTGATTTTGTAACAACCATCAAGTTTAATATATCGTTATATTTAACTTGAATTTTGTTTCAATTAATTCCGCACAAATTTGTCTAAACTAAATTTTATTTAACGGACAAATTTCGATAAAACGATAAGGATTGTATTCAACCCCCCCTTCTACAATCTTAACGGACCTAACAAACACATCAGCTTTTATCAAGTGTTGAGTTGCGGGGTTAACCACCTTGTCGACCATATCAATTTTGAAACACTCTTCATCGTCAGTTGGAAGCTTCATTGCATTGAAAACATTAAAAGTGACATCTTGATCGTGCACCCTCATAATGAGTTCCCCCTTTTGGACATCGATAAGAGTTCGGCCCGTCGCCAAGAATGGTCGTCCCAAGATGATAGGGATCTTCTTGTCTTCCTCGAAGTCAAGAATAACAAAGTCTGCTGGAAAGATAAGCTTGTCGACTTTCACCAAAACATCCTCAACTATCCCTCGCGGATAAGTAACAGAACGGTCAGCAAGTTGTAGAGTCATGGTAGTGGGCTTTGGCTCTGGAAGACCAAGTTGCATGAAAACTGATAAGGGCATGAGATTAATACTTGCACCCAAATCACATAAACATTTGCTGAATGAGAGGTCTCCAATAGTGCATGGAATGGTGAAGCTTCCAGGATCCTTCAACTTAGGAGGCAACTTTTGTTGCAAGATGGCACTACATTCCTCCGTCAAAGCAACGGTCTCTAACTCCTCAAGTTTCAATTTCTTCGAGAGAATACCCTTCATGAACTTCGCATAGCTCGGCATTTGCTCAAGAGCCTCCGCAAATGGTATGTTAATCTGCAGCTTCTTGAATACATCCAAGAACTTAGCGAATTGCTTGTCTAACTTTTGCCTTTGAATTCGTTTTGGGAATGGAGGAGGTGGAAACACCTTATCTTCTACTTCTTTTTGGGAATTAACACTCTTGTGAATGATAGGAGTTGAAGGAGTAGCATTAGGAAGCAAATCAGAACCAGATTCGACCTCAACTGAAAATTCAGGTTTTTCCTCCAGAGAGATCGGCGACGCGTCGCCGTTTTTGTACTGTGAGGCGGCGCCGCGGCGCCGTAGGGCCTGCTCAGGAATTTCATTTTTTTCCTCGGTTGCTTTTTCTTCGTTCTGACCTTGTAGACTTCTTCCTGATCGTAATGTTATTGCCTGAACCTGTTCCTTTTGATCTTTCTTGCCTGGATTCACCTCTGTGTCACTCGGAAGCGTTCCTGGTTGACGGTTCAACAAGGCATTGGCTAGCTGGCCAATTTGATTCTCTAAAGTTTTCAATGACACTGCCTGACTCTTATACATCATTCGAAGCTCTTCCAATTCCGACTTCTCAGACTGATTCAATGAAGTTCCTTGAGATGGTTGAAACCCCGGTGGATTGAATGGTTGCCTTGGAGCATAAGGTGGTGGTTGATAGTTCTGATTACTTGGCCTTGCATTGAACTGCTGATTTTGTGGTTGCTGAGCACCTCCCTGATTGTTGCTCCAACTGAAGTTAGGATGATTCCGATTGTTGGGATGATAAAAATTTGGCACTGGTTGCTGAGATCTTTGAAAATTACCAACAAATTGTGCAGATTCAGCTGAGATAGCACACATATTTGTGTCATGTGCCCCTGCACACAATTCACACACCATAGCAACCTGGTTAGTCCCAAGATTAGAAAGGGAATCTACCTTCATTGTCAACGCTTTGAGTTGGGCAGCAATAGCAGTAGCTGCATCCAAGTCAAGAACTCCAGCCACTTTAGCAGGTGGCAAGCGTTGAGTAGGATTCTGAAACTCATTGGCCGACATCATTTCAATCAGATTGTAAGCATCCTCATAGCTTTTTGCCCATAGCGCACCTCCAGAAGCTGCATCTAACATAGGCCGGGACTGAGCTCCCAACCCGTTATAGAAATTGCTGATTATCATCCAATCCGGCATTCCATGATGAGGACAACGTGCCAAAATCTCCTTGTACCTCTCCCAAGCTTCTCCCAAAGATTCCTGGGAATGCTGAGCAAACTGAGAAATGGCATTCCTGTAAGCTGCTGTCTTCGCCATGGAGAAATACTTGGTCAAGAACTTTTGAGCACAGTCTGCCCATGTTGTAATAGAGCCTGATGGCATAGAATGTAACCAACTCTTGGCTTTATCCTTAAGAGAGAAGGGAAATAACCTCAATCTGATTGCGTCATCTGTAACTCCGTTGAATTTGAAGGTGTCACAGATCTCAAGGAAGTCCCTAATATGAGCATTGGGATCTTCAGCAGGACTACCCCCAAACTGGACTGTGTTCTGAATCATCTGAATGATGTTTGGCCTTAGCTCGAAATTATTAGACCCTATAGCTGGGCGAACAATACTAGTATGGATGTCCTCCACTTTCGGCTGAGAGAATTCACTCAAAGCCTTCGCTGCTTGTTCTTGATTTGCCATAACTTCCTTTGCTTCAAGATTGTCTTCTAACCCGAAATCAAGTCTTCTCCTAGCTAGTTCGTCTCTACGTGCTAGTTCGTCTCTACGTGCACGAGCTCGTGTACGCATAAACTCTCAACACGTACCTGAAATTCACCAACAAGAAATTTTATGAAAACGTCCTAGTCACCGAAATTCAATGACCACTGATGGCAAATATTGAAACTAAACAAAATAAAACCGCGTCCCCGGCAGCGGCGCCAAAAACTTGTTACGACCAACTCAACACGCAAGTGCACGTGATCTCAAGTAATACAGATAGCAAATAAGGTTCGTTCCTACAGGGACTCGTTGTATTGTCTAGCTAATTCACTCACCAATGTATGATTGTTTTCCGATGCTAAAACAAATAATAAAGTGGATTGTTGTTATCACTAAAATTTATCTAAGAATTATAACTAATTATCAACTGCTTGAACTGAGATTTATGTCGAATTACTTATGCAAATAAAACATGGGAATTTAGTTTCCTTAAACAATCCATCTATAGTCTCCAAATCCCTAGCCTTGTTCATGTGATTTATTAACACCTGATCGAACACACAAAACTGATATAAGCCAACTTCCGTTCACAAATACCATCCTAAACAATATCCACAATAAAGATAGAAATCATTTAGTCTTCCGATTATGCCAAGTCTTCATATGTCTATGAAGAATAAAACATAATGGTTGAGGTGCAAGCATTCAATTGATCACATAGTCGTCATAAAATGATTAGAGTTACGACACTAATTACGAATGATATCATCACGCATAAACCTACGCTAACATGGCAAGTTCTAAACTCTTATTTCCACTTTCGCTTCAACAAGAATTAACACACAATTACAGGAGTTAGCTACTCTCCTGCAACGAATTAAAATCAACCATGATAGGATATCACATCAATCACACTATAGGCATCGAGAAGATTCAACACATAAAATTCATGAATAAATCCACTAAACCCCCATGACAACGAATTAGTTCATGATCGAACTAATCATCATCATGGGTTCCAATGAAAACATGATAGAAAGAAATGAATAATGACTGAGATAAATATCAAAGGTTTTAAAGAATACACCAAGGTTAAGCATCCACAACTAGGAAGAATACAAGAATAAATTGGGAACTCTCTTCTTCCTTCTTTGTGCTAAAAAAACTACGTACATAAAACAAGCTGTCACTTCCCTCCTCTCTAGGGTTTTCTTTACTTCCCTTATATAGGCCTCCAGGTGCTAGTACATAGAAGAAATGTTTTTTTTTTAATTTTATTTAATTCACCCAAAACAAATCAGGAACCGGGTCAGACGAGACGGCGACGCGGCGCCGTCTTCAAGCACAAATTCAGCGATGCGGCGCCAGGACCTCCAACACGGCGATGCGGCGCCGTTCTCCAATACAATTGCAGCGACGCGGCGCCGAGCCTACTGACCAGCAACTTCAATTTTTTCCTTTTCTTTAATTTAACTCCGTTTTGCACTTCGATTGCTACGCTTCGTTCCCCTAACACCTGTGAGTGATATCCCTGCACAATACCCTTGAAAGAGATCAAAAACACCACAACTCAAGTACAATCCATCGTTTTAAGCTAAATGGAAACGTTCTAAGTAGATAAAATACCCACTTATCAGCTCTCAGGAGTCCACTCAAAATTTTTCATCTTCTTCAGTGCTTGAAAGAAAGGCAAGCACTTGTCACCAGACTTGGAGATGAATCTCCCTAGGGCTGCAACTCGGCCGGTTAGCTTCTGCACATCTCGCATAGAGCGGAGTGGTTCCATGTCTAAAATCGCTTTTATCTTATCAGGGTTGGCCTCTATGCCTCTCTTTGAAACCATCAACCCTAAAAATTTTCCTGATCCAACTTCAAAAGCACACTTGGCTGGATTCAACATCATCTAGTGGTGCCTCAACACTTCGAATGCCTCTCTGAGGTGCTTAATGTGATCTACCTTGCACAAGCTTTTGACTAACATGTCATCAACATCGACCTCCATGGTTTTCCCAATCAGATGGGCGAATATCTTACTCACCAGTCGTTGGTAAGTAGCTCCTGCATTCTTTAGTCCAAAAGCCATAACAAGATAGCAGAAAACACCAAAGTCAGTTATGAAAGATACCTTTGAGATGTCATCCTTGTGCATCTTAATCTGATTGTAGCCGCTGAACCCGTCCATGAAGCTCAACATCTTATGTCCAGCTGTGGCATCTATCAACTTGTCTATCCTCGGCAGGGGAAAACAATCCTTTGGACATGCGTCATTCAAATCGGTAAAGTCTATACACATCCTCCACTTCCCATTCGCCTTCTTGACCATCACAGGGTTAGCTAACCATTCAGGAAACTGAATCTCTTCAATAAACCCAGCCTCTAAGAGCTTATCAACCTCTTGCTTGATGGCCTCTTGCCTTTCAGGAGCAAAATTCCTCTTCTTTTGTTTTATCTTCTTCCGTTCAGGATCAACATTCAACTTATGAGTTATGAGTTGGGGATCAATCCCTGGCATATCATCAGCAGTCCAAGCAAACACATCGTTGTTCTCTTGCAAGAATGACGTCAACTTACCCTTCAAGGGTTCCTTCAGAGAAGCTCCTATGTAAGTAACTTTCTCAGGGTCGCCCAGCTCTAGAGGTATGAGGATCAACTCCTCTGCTGGCTTCCCTCGGTGTTCATCACCTCCACGAACATCCATGTCTTCAATTGGGAGTACCTGCCCCCGACTCCATCAGCTCTTAAAGCAGATACACAACAACTTCTTACCATTTTTTGGTCGCCTTTTTGTTCTCCGACACCATTCCGGGTCGAAAACTTAATCTTCATGTGGTAAGTTGAGGCAATAGCCTTGAACGCATGAAGTCCAGTCTTTCCTAGGATTGCATTATAAGTCGAGGATGCCTTGATTACCAAAAAATTCAACATCTGAGTAGCCTTCTTAGGTTCTTGCCCGATTGTCATGGGCAACTGAATAGTCCCTTCAACCTTGGACTCAACTCCATTAAACCCGTAGATGGGCATGTTGGTTGGGGTCAACTGTGAGTCAGTGTATCCTATCTTCACGAACGCATTATGAAACAAAATATCCACAGAAGCTCCATTGTCTATCAAGACTCGCTTCACCTCTGAGTTTCCAATTGCAGGAGTTATGACTAACGGGTCGTCATGGGGGAACTTCACCCTTCAAGGTCAGAGTCATCAAAACCAATTGCGATTTCAGTCCTGGCACGTTTCGGGGCCTCTCCTACAATGTGCATCACTTCTCTAGCATAGGCCTTTCATGAATTTCGAGTTGTGCCAGCCGACGTTGGACCTCCCCAAATCATGTTGATAACTGGCCCTCGGGGCTGTGTGCTACGATCAAGATCATTATCTCTTCTATCACTGTCTCTCCTGTCATAATCCCTTCTTTGGGTTCCACGACCTTCACCTTTAATGAATTTATTTAGCTTTCCTTTACGGATTAAGAACTCAATCTCGTCCTTCAATTGTCTACAATCATCCGTATCATGTCCCACATCCTTGTGGAACCTACAGTATAGATCCTTGTTTCTCTTTCCGGGGTCTCCCCTGAGTGGTTTCGGCCATCGAAAGTCCTTATCCTTCTCAATATCCAATAAGATCTTGCTCCTTGGGGCATTCAACCTTGCATAGTCAGAAAACCTTGGTCCCAAACTCTTTTTCGGTGGTAAATCAGAGTCCTTGCTAGTTCGGGGATACTTGTCCCTAGCATCGTACTCCTGCTCTTGCTTTCGCTTCTTCGTATCATTGTTACCCCGACCATTGCTTACCGTGACAACCTTATTTATACTATCCTCAGCCTTGATATACTTGTCAGCCCTTCGCTGGAGCTCAGCCATATTTTAGGGAGGATGCTTTGCCAATGACCTTTTAAAGTACAGGTCAGTGGTGCCATGCTCCAGGGATACCATGGCCACCTTATTCTCCAAATCAATGATGTTCAACGTCTCCTTTGTGAACCTCTTAAGGTAGTCTCTCAGATTTTCATTCTTCCCTTGCACCACATACATAAGAGATGCAGAGCTTTTCTCATGCACTCTTCCACTGATAACACTACGCCATAAAAGGCCTATGACCACATCTAGAGCCTGTGTTGCCTTTGGATATGTTGCCTTTGCCATGCATGTTTTTGGCTATTACAACATTATCATTTTTATGTTGCCTCAGGTAGCAAAAATATGTTTCCATAGAATAAAAGTGTTTGCATGTTGCCGTAGGTATGAAATTGTGTTGCCATAATTTTGCAATGAACAAAAGTTTACATTTTCTACTAAAAATAAAAATCTTAACAATTTTTAAAATGAAAATTAATTTATTTTGATAAAAGTTTACATGATAATTTTATTTTTATGTTCATTAAATATTAATAAACAAAATTTTTAAAATTAATTTTATTTCTAAATATATTTTAATATATCAATAAAATAAAAATATTTTCATAAATAATTAAAAATACTTGAATATATTGTTTTATATTATGTAAAAAGAATTAAATATTTAATGAAAAAATAAATTATTTTTTTAAATAAATTAAAAATGTAAATGTAAATTGTTTTTTCCTTGAATGAGACAAAGTGATAAAATTTAAACATGAAAATTGGGGAGCGGCAAAAAGACCGCCCAAACAATTCATTAAACCGCTCTTCTGTCTTTACTTTCCATATTTTCACTTCACCCCAGACACCTTCCCTCTAGGTCTCCTCTCTCTCGGCTCCTCTCCTCTCTCCGTTGCTTGCATACAGATACACTCTATGCTCTCGCACACTCAATACTCCTCTCTCCCTCTCTCTCTCTCTCTCTCTCCAAACTCTCTCGCGTGTATTAATTTATTAATCTCAGGTTCATTCTTGGTTGATTCTTCAAATCTCTCGCTTGTATTGAGCGGTACATCTAATTTCACTGATTTTTAGTTGTTTAATCTTTCTCGTACATTGATTTGTTGTTGTATTATTGCTCTGTTCATGATTTAATTGACTGTATTGTGTTTAATTGAATTAATATCCATTATTTATGTGCTGATAATTAGGGTTTTCATGATTGATGTGTTTTGAGTGTTGGGAATGGTTAATTAAATGAGGTTTCATACTTATCGAGTAATTTGTGTACGAGGATTTGATTTTAGTGTTGAGGGTTTTAAACCTTCGTTGCATGGGAGATTTGTGATTGTTGAAATGATTTGTTCTATCCTGTTGCCATTGGGGTGTTGTGGTGTCTTGATATTTAGTTCCTAACTGCCCATGATTTTAATATTTTTTTAAGTAATCTTTTTGTTGTAACTTGTAACCAGTATCTGTTAGTATACCCTGTATTCACATTGTTTATGCAGCAATTCTATTGCTCGAATCTGATGTTTAAACTGGAGGTCTCTGTGAGAATATATTATGTAGATCTACATATGCGTAATCTATACTTGCGTAATTTATTTAGCCTCCTGTACTGTTGTTGATCGATCTTCATCATGGATTCCCTATAGTTACTTTTATAAATTGACACTCCAGGAGCATATGCAGATCTTAAATAAGAGGAGCTAGCTAGGCCAAGTATGTGTGTACTCATATTCAAATGTTTTGTTCTATTATTGATATCCCTCCCAGTTTTATTACATAAGTTGTTTTGCCAACATTTATACAGGGTGAAGCTATTGCTCACAATTTGAGGACTATGTTCATTCTGAAAGTACCTATTGTTTCCATTCTCATGGGAGAAGGTGGGTCTGGTGGTGCTCTGGCCATTGGCTGTTGTAATAAAATGTTAATGCTTGAAAATGTTGTCTTCTATGTTTCCAGGTACTTAAAAATAATTGCAATTACTAGTTTTAACAATCTCTTTCATAGTCTTTAATGTGGTAGAACAATATGAGTACTTTGGTAATAGGACTGTCCTTAAAATGAACATTTACATCTAAGAATTGGAATTCAAATTGCAATTATTTAGTCTCCTTTATTTCAAGTTAATAAGAAAATTATGCTTGCAGGCTCTAATATTAGTGTGTTAAATAAGTGTTGTGCCTCTATTGTTCTGAATTTCAAGTTCTATGGAAAAGCTGAATAAATTTCAACTTTCTGTATGGGAAGGTGAAGTCCTGGGGTTGCCTTGGCAGGTGCAGACCCTGAACAATACAACTTCTGCTATTTCTTTTTAGTGTTTGTGTAGTACTGGAAAATAACTCTGATCTGAACGTTTTGAACAAGTTAACAACAAAGATATATCTATTGCTATCTTGAGGGCATTTATATCCAAACGTAAACAAGAACATGAAGCACCTACGTCAAGAAGGAGAAAAACACCAGCAAAATTACATGAAACTCCATCTTCTGAACCAAAAGCACCTACCGACTCTGTTAATGGAACCATGAATGGTAATTATGAAGTTTCAGAACCTCCTCATGAGTCATGTACAATCTTAGAAGAACCACTTGAAACCCAAGAAAAAGTTCGTAAAGAACTCAAGCCGCCAAGAGTGTTGGAGGTTGCTATTGAACATCATTTTTTAAAATTTTTGTTCCTGATACTTTTGGTTTATGAACATATGATTGCTCATTAATGTACAATACACATTTGTACTATTCTTCCTAAATACCTTAACTTATGGAAAGGCTTTTTGTGTGTATTTATAGGCTTTGTCAGCTTCAGGATTAAGGGCTCTCAAGTATGCACGTGAAGTAGAAGGAATTGGCAAGGTTGTAGCGGTGGACAATGATCCAGGTACCGGCACAACTTTGAATGTGTTTTCTTCATACTCCCAAATAAGGGCAATGATAGTAGCATGCATCACTTTTACTCACTAACTTTTTAACAGATCCATCAATTATACCATAACAGAGGTAAACCCTCAAAATATCAGCAGTGTAATAACAAATTTACAAAAATCATAGCATTTTATACAATTTCCATTAAACCATTAGCTTGCACATAAGTCATCACATTCGCATTCTGACACAGTGTAGAATTTCATGTTTCTTTCGGCTGTTAAAACTCAATAGTTACAGACTTGCAGTGAAGTGTAGAAACATTATGGTTTATAATTTAGTTGCAACTCTTGGCTCACTCTTTTGCGGTATCCAACTTGCTTGATTACTATTACAGTCCTCAATGCCGCGATGAGATCATGTTTTTATATAGATGCTTATGGATCCCCAGTGAATACATAAACTTTAAATTTTAGTAATTTGGTCCCTTTGATTTGATTTTATTATTTGCGTTATATCAATGCAAGTGATTTTCTAAATTAGGAAAAACGTATAAAGCTTGTAGTTCCCAAAATAAATTCATATATGAGTTTTAATTTTGACTTGTTCCAAATCTATAATAACCTCGAAATTCCTCTGATAATTCAGTTTTTTTAATGAATATTTCATACTATGAACATAGTAAATGACATAAGAATCGGACCTTATTTCATAGAGTTCATATTTTGTATTTTTCTGCTCTAATTTCTAAAGTAGTTAATGGACCCACAGAGGGCCTCATGTTGATATATGTTGGCCATATCTTTACTGCTATAGTTGGTATGTTCACTTGACTAGACATGTATCATTTTCTTAATCATATAGACTTGGAATATACTACATTACACCCTTCATGTCAGTGTAATATATCTTGTCATTTTTTTAGGGGCCGAGAGGTGGGTCCATCAGTTTGGAAAATCTTTGCCGTTCTTGAGTTGGGTCCCAATTCTAAGTGGTAATGTATCAAATTGGTGTGCTTTTCTGAATTATCCACTACAATAGAAATTTATTTGTTATTATTATTATTATGTACTTGGCGAATGCTGAACAGTGCTTATGCACAATTTTAACTCTGCTTCAACCGCTTTGCTGTTATATCTGATTAGCGACCTTTTATGCACTGTAAATGTTGCAGTTAATTTTGATCTATAACCATGCAAAAGAATTGAATTTTTAATATTAATTTTGCTTCTTGTTTATGTGTCTCGTACTACAGAAGTTCCAACATATCGAGCCGTATTGTATTTGATGGTTGCTTTTGCTGTTATTCCGACGTTGACATTCAAGTAATTTTCTATACTTTATTACCACTATTCTAAGATGCACCTACCCTATAAGTTCACACATACAGAATATAGTATAATTATAGACACACACAAAGAAGAAATACACAGTGCTAATAATGGATTGAAATCAGGTATTCTTCCTTACAAATGGAGGAACAGAGTTATACCATGATGTGAGAAGGAACTCATTAGAAGCACTCAAGTTGTGCTTAGAAGGTGGACTTGAATACATTGTTTCTAAAGTAAATGGGATATTCAGACCTTGAACTTGTACCTGTTGCAGTTGGAGAGTGACAAAAAATGGTTGCGAAGGGCCTAAATGATGATCATTGAAGCTCTCTAATGTGGATGATCTGTTCAACTAGGTTGTAATGCCACAAGTAAAGACCATTACATTGTATTCTCCGTCATCGGACGTGTTTTACTTATGTGAGTTCAGTTGACTTATTTTATTAAATCTGTTATTGCTGCTTATCATTACCAACATCTAAATCAATGTATATAGTACTGTTGAGTTTCTTCATTGTAAATCATTGTATTGAATCTGGTATGGATCATAACGATTGTAAAGTTGGTTGTGTTGATTTGGTTATTAAGGGAATGAATATTTTCATATTTATGAATTTTTGTTTAAAATAGAAAAGTGTTGCCTTTGAGGCTATAAAGTGTTGGCAAAAAAGAAAAATAATGTTAAGAAATGTTGCTATAGGCAAAAATTTGTGTTGCCATTAAAGTGGTCCCCACAGTGGGGCCCAAAAGTGGGCCCCACTGTTGGTCCCAAAAGTGGGCCCAACAGTGGATCCCAAAAGTGGGGTCAACTGGTGGGACCCACTATTTTTTAAAAAAAATGTTACACAAAGGCAACATAATATTATGTTGCTAAAGACTTATAATAATGTTGCTATAACAAGTCTATGCCAACATTAAAACTGATGTTGCTGTAGAGAATAAGAATGTTGCCATTGACACCAAAGGCAACGGCAAAAATAGCAACATCAGCAAAATGTTGCCTTAGGGTTTTTTTTGCCCCACAGCAACATATTTCGGGCCTACGGCAACACTTTTTTGGTGTTGTCGTAGGCCTTTTATGGCGTAGTGTAAACTGACTAATAAAGGCAGCACTTAACTCCTTGAAAGAGCCAATTGAGTTTGCAGGCAACCGGTTGTACCATCTTTGAGCCATACCCGACAGGGTTTGAGGGAACGCCCTACACTTCAAGGCATCGCTTGCAGGCTGTAGCAACAGTGCGTTCGAAAACGTCCTGACATGATTTGCAGGGTCACCCGTTCCATCATAAGCCTTAATCGTCGGCATCTTGAACTTCTTTGAGATACAAGCATTCATCACCTCCTCAGTAAATGGGGGTGTTGGATCATCAGGATCCCCACGTGGCATCAGATCCTTGGGGTTGCTCCTGGGGGTTTCCACCCTTGTTGTTCTTCCAGTTGGGGCGTCAGCCCTTCTCTGCCTCCTTGAAGACCTCTCTAAGTCTATAATAGGTATTGGTCCTGAGGTTGGAGGAGGTTGAGTTTGATTCAACCTAGCTTGTTCACTTGCGATATCTTCCTTTATCTTTAAAATTTCGGCCTCATGAGCCTTGATTCTCTCAGCAGCTGTCAAATGAGGTCCATCATGAATAGTTTGTGTTCTCCTTCTTGGCTCTCTGCTAGCACGTCGCCTCCTCGGGGCTTCATCACGATCATCATCGTCTGACGATGAATTATCAGTATATGGGTCGGAGTAGTCATAGTACTCTCGATCTCGGATCTGTAAGGCGTGGCCACTTGGTCCAGGACCTTGAGTAATTAGAGGGTAGTTAGGCAGACCATACATCGGGTTGGTATTCATGGGGAGATCCGTAGTATGGATCTGTACCCCCGGTGGTAACGGGAAATCGGGATTAACTAGAGGAGAAACCTCCGTCTGGAGAGAGCTGGTTTCTTGGCCTGGGTAGACGACCATGGGTAACGTTCTCTCAACATGGGGATTCGTCCCTGGAGATTGAGAAACATGAGTTTGAGTGATCGCCCCTGTTGTTGGGGTTACTGTTAGTGTATACTGAAAATATTTAATTTAAGTATATACATTTATTTCTGGCCCGGTTTTATTGAGAATCATTTAAATGTTTACATGCTGTCTAATATTATATATTGTGGACAATATAGTATCAAATGGGATACAGAATATTAGATTCTTAAATACAGTTTATATAATATAACAAGGTTCACAGCACAGGTGGTGTTGGACAATCCACTGGTATGGCTGTAGTATTATTTAGATTAGTTTATATTGACTAATAAATAATACTAGTATACTTTGTGTATATTGAACAGGATCAAATTTAGAATTGTTCCCTTATACTGATTAAGAAGGAGAACTAAGATTCTATGTTATTATTAATGCTTAGGTTCTTAATCCGGATATAGTAATTGACACGTGTATATTATTTACATGCTTTGATTTATATATGAAATAATTCTTTTGAATTATATCATTATATTTTGGGTGATGGAATTATATACATGGTGAATATTATTTATAGAAGGAATCCATGTCCTGATAATATTCGGGTTAATGATGTCCCCTTGAAAGCTCAAAAAGATTTAATTATGTGAAACCCTGCAGGTGGATTTATTCCGTCATAATTAAATAAAGGTTGAGTGGATAATCAAGGATAACATATATTAATTAAATAAATTATCAGTAATTTATTTAATTAATGGGCATGCGCTATTTTAAACATGGGGAATTTAATAAGCAAATAATATTGGAACCCAATTAAATAATTAAGTTGCGGTATTAGGAAAGGTAGTGCAAATATTAATTCTTTAGTGGATTGAATTAATATTTAATTACATTGGGCTAGGCCCAAGATGTAATTAGAAGGCCTAACCTAATTATCCATGATCCCTATTGTAGCCCTATATATATTCTTATTCTCTTCTTGCTAGGGTTGGTTAAGAAAAATATTGTAGCCACCTAGGAACGAGAAGAGAGGTTAACTTGAGAAGACGAAGGCCACACTTCGCTCAAGGGAATTTGGGAATACAATAGAAGAGCGTGGAATCAACCGTTAACAAGGTGACTTTTGTTTTCGTACTCGTTAATTTATTGTATCAAAATCGCAGGGCCACGATCTGATTGTCCCAACAATTGGTATCAGAGATAGGTTCTATGGTTCTGCGATTTTTGATACGATGTCCATGTCGTAATTATATATGCATGTATATAGTGGTAGGCTTGTATATTCTATTTTGCAGGTTGTTATCCACTATTATGGCCATGTTTTTATAATTATGTGTTTGGATCCCAAGTGGTTTAATCGTGGTTATTTTGTTTGGTTTCCACGTGGTTTATCGTGGTTGTAAATCACGAGGGTTGATCGTGTTAGAATAGATTTTACAAAATTAGTTTTGTATTAGGTCTATTTTTTATGTAATTGTTTGATGGATTTTGTAAAAATCCGGGTATCTTGTAACAATTGTGTGCCGTCGAAAATCAAAATCGACGACAAATTTTATCCGCTGTGTAGCTGTTGGTGTTGGTTTACTATGTTTAAGCTGCTATTGTGTGGAATAAGTCAAGGAGGAACAGAACCAGTAGGCGCTGAAGCTGAAAATTTCTGGTAAAAGGCTGTAACGCAGGTATGGCCTGCGCAACAGGGTCATCCGGGTCTGTAACGCCTGTACGTCATGCGCAACAGGAGCATCAGGTTGGTAACGCCGTCCGACACTGCGTGACTGGCGTGGAAGGCAGAATTTTGTTTCCTGTCCAGTTGATGCACGCGCCAACAACTTTTTCAACTACAAGGGTTGCAGCAAATTATCAGGGGCCATAATAGTGGATTATTATTTTATTGTTTTTATTTTAATTCCGCTATTTAATTTTTTAATTATTGCTTTAAATAATTGTTATGTGTGTTGTTAATTATGTGTGTAATTTTTAATTGCATGTTTAACATAATTAGGACGACATGGACATATATATTTTATTTATTGCTTTAATTAAATGTTTTATGTTGTTAAATTATGTGTGTATTTTGAATGCATGTTAGACATAATTGTAACGACATAGGCCCCATTTAATTTTTAAAATTCCTCTTTTTAAATAAAAATTTTAAGTGGGTGAGGGAATTAATTAGGAATTAAATCCCACGGTCTCCATTATTGTTTGTATGTAAATTTAACACTAAGACGAATATAGATTATATATAGTCCACCCTAACGTGGCATATGATTTATGGTGTCAGGCAGTGTTATGGATATTACAAGAACAAACTTCCTAAATTAATTACGAATATTGAAAGGTATACATGCCGCCCAACGTGGCGTACCAAGTTTCATAGAATTCGATTAATTAGAAGGGTACCAATGATTGAATATAGATTTTCGATATTGAGAGAAAGGATGATTCTGTCTAGAAAGGGGTCTTAAGTGACGCCTCTTGACAATGCTCCCCCGATCTGGGAATTATCCTATTATCGATTATTGATTTGAAATATTTAATGGCGGCATCCGGTCTTATTGTTATTAATTTAAGATTTAATAATGGTATACACTTAGCTATGAAAAATAATATATAGTCCACCCTAACGTGGCGTATTATTTAGTAATAGGATCGAAGTAATATTTAAACGAATTTAAGTGGTATATATGTCACCCATCGTGACGTACCAGATACTTATGGTGTTTAAATATTAGTGCATTAATTTTAATTAATTGTTAGAGGAAACCAATAGGTTTTAAGATTTGTGCAACCCTCTGATTATGTGTTACATGTATGATTCTCAGGATTAGATCATTATGGGCTTTAATCCACTATTCACCATACTTAAGGATAACAAACTTACTGGACCAAACTATATTGAATGGAAACGTAATTTGGACATAGTGTTGACTGCTGAGGAGTACAAATTTTGTACTTATGAACCCAAGCCAGATCAGCCTGCTGAAGATGCTCCTGAAAGTGAAAAGGAGTATTATAAGCGGTGGCTTAAGGCTGATGAGATGTCGCGATGTTGCATTCTGGCAACAATGTCATGTGTTTTGCAACATCAGCATCGGGCTATGGACACAGCTTCAGATATGCTCTTTAATCTCAAGGAACTTTTTGGAGAACAGAATAGGGCTGCTAGGCAAGTAGCAATGAAGGCTTTAATGAACACTCAGATGAATGAAGGAACACCTGTAAAGGATCATGTTCTCAGGATGATGTCTCATCTGAATGAGATGGAGATCCTTGGTGCTGATATTGATGGGGAAACCCAGATCGATATCATCCTTATGAGTCTGCCGAAAAGTTTTGAACAGTTCCGCTTGAATTACACCATGAACAAAAGGTTGTATAGTCTCGCGGAACTTCTAACAGAACTTCAGGCAGCTGAAGGACTCTTTAAGCAGAATGTTCAAGTGAATGTGGCTGAGAAAGCTTCTTCCTCTAAGCCGAAAGGTAAGAAGAAGAAAAAGGTTCAGACACAGAAAGCTGGAAAGGTTGCTAATGCAGTGGGAGTTCAAGGTGCTGTGAAAAAGCCTAAGGGCAAGTGCTTCAGGTGCAAGCAGTCAGGTCACTGGAAACAGGATTGTCATCTTCCTAAGAAGACAAACAATACTCGTATGTCTCTTTCTCTAGTTACAGAAACATATATAGCGGCTATATCTACGAGCACTTGGTGTGTAGATACAGGAGCCACTGACCATGTTTGTAACTCTATGCAGGGGTTCCAGCAAACCAGAATGCTTAGATATGGCGAGATATATGTGTTCATGGGAGATGCTACGAAAGTAGCAGTAGTTGCAGTAGGAATAATTACTTTGTTTTTTGGCGATGATAGGATTTTGGTTTTGAACAATTGTCTTTATGTACCTTCATTTAGAAGGAATTTGATTTCGGTTTCTAAACTTGCCATGGATGGTTATAATGTTTGTTTGGATCGTAATGTTTCTATTATGATGAATAAATGAGTTATATGTTCTAGTACATTTCAAGACAATTTATATATTATTAATCCTATCCAACCAATGCTGCAACAAAAGGAATCTAATAACATTCTTTCTAGCTCAAACAAAAGAAAGAAACCTTCTGAATTGAACCAAACATATCTTTGGCACTTAAGATTAGGTCATATTAACTTGAGGAGGATTCAAATACTGGTAGTAGATGGGCCATTGGGTTCGTTGGCAGTGGAGCCATTTCCAGTTTGTGAATCCTGATTGGAAGGTAAGATGACTAATAGACCTTTTAAAGGAAAGGGGAATAGAGCCAAAGAAGTATTAGAATTGGTTCATACTGATTTATGTGGACCTATGAGTATTCAAGCAAGAGGAGGTTATGAGTATTTTGTCACTTTCATTGACGATTATTGTAGATATGGGTACATATATTTGTTGCGCCGCAAGTCTGAGTGCATTGAAAAATTCAAAGAGTACAAAGCAAGTGCGGAGAAACGACATCTTGGAAAATGTATCAAGTCACTACGATCCGATCATGGTGGCGAATACTTGCTTGGAGAATTTAGGGAATATTTATCATAAAATGGGATTACATCCCAGTTGTCTGCACCTGGCACACCTCAGCAGAATGGTGTAGCAGAGAGAAGGAATCAGACTCTTTTAGAGAGTGTTAGATCGATGATGAGTTATTCAGATTTACCCAAGTCGTTCTGGGGATATGCTATAGAAACAATGGCTTACCTTCTGAACTTGGTACCTTCTAAGTCAGTTCCCAAGACTCCAATAGAATTGTGGACTGGTAGCAAACCAAGTCTAAGACATATTCGGAATTGGGGTTGTCCAGCACATGTGCTGAAAAAGAACGCGACCAAGCTAGAATCTCGTACCGAAGTAAGGTTGTTTGTAGGCTATCCCATTGGAACGAAAGGTTATTCATTTTATAGTCCTAGGGATCGAGATGTCATTGTTAGCACCAATGCTAGATTCTTAGAGGAAGACTATATTATGAATCATAAACCCATGAATAGTATCGTTTTAGAAGAATTAGTGGGAGGGACAGATAATCCCCAAGTGCCAATAGTACAAGTAGAACAACCACAAGAAAATGCACAACTTGACACTAGTACCGCACCAGTGCCTCGTCGTAGTGGGAGGGTTGTTCAACAACCAGAAAGATTCATGTTTTTGGGAGAGTCCTCGGACTTGGTCTCTGGTGAACATGATGAGGATCCCAGGACATACGAAGAGGCAATTCTAGATAAAGATACAGATCTTTGGAAAAAGGCAATGGAATCTGAGATGGAATCTATGTATTCCAATCAAGTTTGGGAGCTCGTGGAACCACCCAAAGGTGTAAAACCCGTTGGATGTATGTGGATCTACAAGAAGAAAAGAGGATCTGACAAAAAGGTGAAAGCTTGGAAAGCACGACTTGTTGCGAAAGGGTATACTCAGAAAGAAGGGATCGATTATGAGGAAACCTTTTCACCGGTTGTTATGCTTAAGTCGATCCGGATTCTTTTGTCTATAGCAGCTCATCTCGATTATGAGATTTGGCAGATGGATGTCAAGACAGCTTTCCTTAATGGAAGTCTTGAGGAAACCATCTATATGCAACAACCAAAAGGATTCATTAGGGAAGGCCAAGAGCATCTGGTTTGTAAGCTTAAGAGGTCTATTTATGGACTTAAACAAGCTTCTAGGGACTGGAATATTCGTTTTGATCAGGCAGTCCAGTCATATGGATTTGATCAAAGTCCAAGCGAATCATGCGTGTATAAGAGAAGTGAGGGTAATGCAGTGGTTTTTCTAGTACTATATGTAGATGACATTTTACTCATTGGTAACAATGTTAAGATGTTGTCATCAGTAAAGGCATGGTTGTTCAAACAATTTGAAATGAAGGACTTAGGTGAAGCGGCATACATCCTTGGGATCAAAGTAATAAGGGATCGCAAGAAAAGGATGTTGGCTTTATCTCAAGAGCCCTACATTGATGAAGTATTAGCTCGTTTTAACATGCAGAACTCTAAGAAAGGTTTTCTACCTTTTAAACATGGAGTTGCTCTATCCAAGGAGCAGTGTCCTTCGACACCTAAGGATATAGAGAGCATGAAAGCAGTTCCTTATGCCTCGGCATGTGGAAGCTTAATGTATGCTATGTTATGTACGAGGCCTGACATCTGCTTTGCTGTAGGCATGGTTAGTAGATATCAGTCGAACCCAGGTCAGGAACATTGGAGTGCAGTAAAAACTATACTCAAGTACCTGAGAAGGACTAAGGAGTATATGTTAATTTACAAGGCCTCAGATCTATTTCCTTTGGGATATACTGATTCAGATTTTCAATCAGATAGGGATAAGAGGAAATCAACCTCGGGATATGTTTTTACTTTGGGAGGTGGAGCCGTTATATGGAGGAGTGTAAAGCAGAAATGCATTGCAGACTCCACCATGGAAGCCGAGTATGTAGCGGCCTCTGAGGCTGCTAAGGAGGCTGTATGGTTCAGGAACTTCCTTTTGGACTTAGATGTGGTACCTAATTTGCCTAGAAGCTTGACAGTGTATTGTGATAACACTGGTGCTGTGGCAAATTCAAAGGAACCGCGAGACCACAAAGCAGCTAAACATATTGAACGTAAGTATCATCTCATACGTGAAATCGTAAAGCGAGGAGATATAGTTGTGGCTCACATATCATCAGAAGACAACCGGGCAGATCCTTTCACGAAGAGCTTGCCAGCCAAGGTTTTTGACAGGCATGTGGAAGCGATAGGAGTCAGATGGATGGACACATAGTTTTCAATGTAATAGTGGATTAAATAAACACTAATATACTCATAGAATATTTTGAGTATAAGTGGGAGATTGTTAGTGTATACTGAAAATATTTAATTTAAGTATATACATTTATTTCTGGCCCGGTTTTATTGAGAATCATTTAAATGTTTACATGCTGTCTAATATTATATATTGTGGACAATCTAGTATCAAATGGTATACAGAATATTAGATTGTTAAATACAGTTTATATAATATAACAAGGTTCACAGCACAGGTGGTGTTGGACAATCCACTGGTATGGCTGTAGTATTATTTAGATTAGTTTATATTGACTAATAAATAATACTAGTATACTTTGTGTATATTGAACAGGATCAAATTTAGAATTGTTCCCTTATACTGATTAAGAAGGAGAACTAAGATTCTATGTTATTATTAATGCTTAGGTTCTTAATCCGGATATAGTAATTGACACGTGTATATTATTTACATGCTTTGATTTATATATGAAATAATTCTTTTGAATTATATCATTATATTTTGGGTGATGGAATTATATACATGGTGAATATTATTTATAGAAGGAATCCATGTCCTGATAATATTCGGGTTAATGATGTCCCCTTGAAAGCTCAAAAAGATTTAATTATGTGAAACCCTGCAGGTGGATTTATTCCGGCATAATTAAATAAAGGTTGAGTGGATAATCAAGGATAACATATATTAATTAAATAAATTATCAGTAATTTATTTAATTAATGGGCATGCGCTATTTTAAACATGGGGAATTTAATAAGCAAATAATATTGGAACCCAATTAAATAATTAAGTTGCGGTATTAGGAAAGGTAGTGCAAATATTAATTCTTTAGTGGATTGAATTAATATTTAATTACATTGGGCTAGGCCCAAGATGTAATTAGAAGGCCTAACCTAATTATCCATGATCCCTATTGTAGCCCTATATATATTCTTATTCTCTTCTTGCTAGGGTTGGTTAAGAAAAATATTGTAGCCACCTAGGAGCGAGAAGAGAGGTTAACTTGAGAAGACGAAGGCCACACTTCGCTCAAGGGAATTTGGGAATACAATAGAAGAGCGTGGAATCAACCGTTAACAAGGTGACTTTTGTTTTCGTACTCGTTAATTTATTGTATCAAAATCGCAGGGTCACGATCTGATTGTCCCAACAGGTACCTGTTCAGTGACAGGCTGAGCAGAGCTTAGAGGCAAGGCCTCAGTAGAGGTTGGTGTTGTTCTTCGTGTGTTCACCATGGTTGATGTTGTCTTCCCACAAACGGCGCCAAATATTGTGGAATAAAAACTAGGTTATCGAATTGTGGTTAGGGTTTGTGTGTATTTAATGCTAAGGGAGGTTGAGCTTCGAGCTTTAATGGCTGTTTCCGTGTATCGAGACTAATCGGTCCTCACAGAGTGCCTACGTATCTCGTATTGAGAATAAAGCCAAAAACGTAGTTCTGAGAATGAGGGGTCAGACCCTTATATAGGCTGAGAAACCTTAGAATTGTATTAAAATTAGGTGACTTGGTGGTCAAGTCACCGCCTTGAGGAAGGTTTTAGACTCCTTCCTTGTAGGAGTCAGTTCCCATATCGAATTCTATGCCTTGGAGGTTAAGCTTGGTAGGAGTAATATCCTTATCTGTCTCTTATTGCTGAGCTGGTTATTACCTAATAACCAGCTCATAAATATTAATTACGAAATTAATATCATAAATAAGGTTTGAGCTCATCTGGTGGGTCCCACGTTTGAACCATATTAAGTCTAATTAATGCTACATTAAATGTGTCTTTAGGACTTATTTTTAACCCATATCATATTCAAATCTTGCGAAACTTCTGAAGTTGCACACCACACGCCAATTTTTTTTATTTTGGTTTACTTTTTTGACAATGACCATCTCAACAACTGCAATTTTAAAAAATTACAACCTGATTATTAGTTATAATTTTCTAAGAAGACCTCGGCCCTGTCTAGAGATCCCAGGTCAGCTCTCCCAATAGCAGCCTCTGAACATAGCACGACCTTTTTTTTTTTTTTTGAAGGCAACATGGCACGACCTTTTTGTTACAAGCTACTACATCGATTCTGAATTTATCTATATAAACCCATCAAACAACTAATTATTAGGATCATAATAAAGACATACATAGAACAGCACTAATGGCTTCTTCTAATTCTTCAAACACTTTACCATTTCTGTTTTCCTGTGTTGTAATACTACTACTCTACTTATGTGTCTCAGAAGCACAAGATACTCCCCCAATAGCGGAGGGACTTTCATTGAGTTTTTTCGACACTAGCTGCCCAAATTTAGAGTCGATTGTCAGGAATCAACTTGTAGAAGAGTTCAATCAAGACATCGGTCAAGCTGCTGGCTTGCTTCGTTTGCATTTCCATGATTGCTTTGTGCAGGTACTATGCATCTTCTCTTCCACTCTTTTCATGCAGAGTGCATGCTGTGACATGGTATTTTGGTATACTCTATCAGGCAACATGTAGTCCAGATGTAATCAGGATTTACAGTATACCTTGGTCAAGTGATCAGGATTTCCTTATTATTGTTTTCCAGAGTGTTTTAGATGAAGAAGAAACAAATAAAAAACAGAAACTAAACAATTAATATTACTGATTTAGGTTGCACTATGTTGTAAATATTGCAAACAATAGTGTAACTTCAAACTAAATATGTTTGCAGGGATGTGATGCTTCAGTGTTACTTGATGGATCGGCCAGTGGACCAGGGGAGCAGGAAGCGCCGCCGAACCTGAGTTTGAGGGCGACAGCGTTTGAGATAATTGACAAAATTCACAGCCTAGTGCACGAGCAATGCGGTGCAATTGTATCCTGCGCTGATATTGTTGCTCTTAGTGCCCGTGATGCAATTGTTTTGGTATGTATATAATTAATTTAATAAAATTTTATATTTCGTAATTGGAGTTATAAATTATTCTGATATTGAGCATGAATTCCTGGAGTTACATAGATTTTCAGTAGTTAAAACAATCGCCATTAATTCTTACATATTCATATATGCTGATTTCTCTAGTCGGGAGGTCCAGACTACAAGGTGCCATTGGGAAGGCGGGACGGACTAAACTTCGCAACAACAGAGGCCACACTAGCAAACCTGCCCCGACCATCTTCCAATGCAAGTGTCATCCTTACTGCTCTGGCCAACAAGAGCCTCGATGCCACTGATACTGTTGCGCTCTCGGGGGGACACACTATAGGATTATCTCACTGCAGTTCCTTCACGGACCGCCTATATCCGCAAGACCCTACCATGGACGAAACCTTTGCCAATGACCTAAAAAACACTTGCCCAGAAAACGCAACAAATGATGGCACAACAGTCCTAGATATCCGAACTCCGGATGATTTTGATAACCAGTACTATGTTGATCTCGTGAATCGACAAGGACTATTTACTTCAGACCAGGATTTGTTTACGGATAATAGGACCCGTGATATTGTTACTAGTTTTGCAGATAACCAGACCTTGTTTTTTGAAAAGTTCGTGTATGCAATGTTAAAGATGGGACAGATGGATGTGGTGACAGGAACAAATGGGGAGATTCGGGCTAATTGTTCTGTGAGAAACTCAGACAGTACGTTGCTGTCTTCTGTTGATGAAGCAGAAGAATGGAAAGTATTCCATGCGTAGGCTTTTTAGTTGTTAAAAGAAGTCGCTTTCGCTAATTTTACTTGTTATGTCCTCGGAAAATTATGTGTTTTTATTTCAGCAGTGTGTTCCTAAAATATTACGAATAAAAATTCCGAGGAGCTTATTATATTCTCTTTTGTTTTGTTGACATATATATTAAGCCTACTGATAAATAGAAACCAAAATTAAATTAAAAACTAGAAACAAATTGCTATTTTTGAATCCAATAAATCTTGACCACTCATTCTTATTATTTTTTTTCTCTTTCGCCGTCCCTGTAAGCTCATTCCGATCCTTCATTCACTCACCCACATGTACCCATCCACCTACCTGTTAGTGGTTGTAAAAATCGGTAACTCGGGCCGAGTACTCGATCGAGTACTCGTTTTGGACCCCTAAACCGATCCGAGTAGTGATTAATCGGATCAAAAACCGGTTTTTGCTATAACTCGGTCAAGACTCAGATTGACTCCGAGTAATCGGGGTCAAACTCGGGTTTGACTATTTTTTTTTTTTTTGCTAAGTATTAAAATATAATTTTTATTGCTCAACTTATAGATTATAGTTATAATATAGATTCGGCCCAATTAAAAGTCCTCACTCTCAAAAATTCTATACATACACTTATATCTCGTTTTAATATTATTACTTGGACACATGTACACTAAAATTAGAATAAATATTATTAGTAATATTAATATTATTACTTGTTAGCAGGGTTGTAATAATATTATTAGTAATATTAATATTATTGTTAAGTTTAAGTTTAACACATGTACACTAAAATTAGAATAAATACATTATGAGAAAAAAAAGTTAAAAAACAATATCCGATTAGTAGTCCGAGTACTCATTCCGAGTACTCGTCGAGTTTTCGATTACTCATTTTTCTAGACCAAAACCGAGTTGGTCCGATTTCCGATTTTTACAACATTTGTTACATACATACATTATGTACACAAACCACAATTATTCTTTCTTCTTTTCTTCTCGATAAATCTTGCATATATACATTACATACACAAACCACAATTATTCTTTCTTCTTTTCTTCTCAATAAATCTTGTCCCCTATATCACATATGTACTACTGTATAGTATAATCACCTAAAAGCACACCCATTATTATCGGCAATCATAATTTTTTCCTATAAACTTATCATTGATGATTTTTAACATCAATAATATCTGCTACAATTTGAAAAGTGGAGAAATTGAATATAAAAAACACAGATTTGGTGGGGGAGTGGGAGATGAAGATATTTACGGTATAGTGAGAATATCAGAAGAATGTGAAGTTGTCAGAAAAAAAGGGATGATCAAGAAAGAGTGATCAGAAAATATTGAGGCCGATAATTGTAATTTATGTGCCATAAATTAGTAATTTTTGTGATACAAATTAATGATTTCTGTTTAACAAATTGGTGATTTCTATATTATGACTTCGTGATTGAACTTTAGATTTGGTCATTTGTGTTCATACATCAGATTTTAGTTTTAGATTTTGTGATTTATATTGGAGGTGCTGGTTGTTTTAGATGGCGATGGGTGTAGATCAAATATATAGAGTAAACTTTAAAGTAAAGAGAAAGAAAGAAAAAGCTATCGGAATTAATGGTAGTTAAGGGTAGTGGCCGAACTTAATGATTGTCGGAGAAGATAACGGAATGAGCCTGGTGTGGTGTGAACAGAATGAATGATAATATGTTTGAAAATGATACGTAGTGTGTATGTATGTATATGGGTAAGGTGTGTTATTTTATTAGTAATGGGTTTAATTAGTTTTTAGTTTTTATTTTAATTTGGTTTCTAGTAGAATAAGACCCTATATATTAATATATTATTATGAAAAAAAATAGAGACTTACCTTTAATATTATTATAAATTAAAAACGGAGAGTTCCATTACTATGTTATATAATTTTTATTATTGAGAATTAAGGATTTTTTATATAAACAATTGTGATGTATTGTAATAAATTGGAGGCTTATGCCTCTAATTGTGAATATGAAAGAGAATTTGAGAACATATTTTATCATGGTATAAAAAAAACCATACGAGAGTAGTTCGTGGGTGAGAGAAAAAAGATCCCACGATAGTTCGTGGGTGAGAGGAAAAAAAAATCTACAAGAGTTCGTAGATCTGAGAAAAGAAAATTCATACAAGAGTTTGTGGGGACGAGAAAAAAAAATACAAGTAAGAGATCGTGGGGAAGAAAAAAATCTACAATAATTCTACGGAAGGTCGTCATGGGGGCGAGAGGAAAAACAATGGTAAGAGTGGAAAAAAAAAAGGCCTGCAGGAGTTCTTGGATATGGAAGAAAAAGAAAATTTTGAGTACGAAGTTGAAGACAAGACGAAAGTACAACGACTATGATGAATTTGTGAAAGAGACTATATCAAACCAATGCTAAAAGAGAGATTTTGAGAAAAAATTGTGACAGAAACAATTATGGTGGCAGCGATGACAAAGATGATGAAGACGAGGATGAAGATCTAATTACACCGAGAAAGCTGATTCAAGTCCGTGATTATGTTGATTGGAGTGGATGATTCAATTGTTTTTTTTTAATTATGGCAAACTCTCGATTTTGAGTATTGTGAGTTTGAGGAGGGGTGTTAACATATATATTAATATATTATTATGGAAAAAATAGGGACCTACGTTTAATATTATTATTAGTTAAAAACGGAGAGTTCCGTTATTATGTTAATTTCTATTATTCAGAATTATGGATTAGCTATAAAAATAATTGTGATGTATTGTAATAAACTTGAGGCGAGTGCCTTCATCATTGAATGAGAAGTGAATTGTGTGACTATTTTATCATCTTTATTTTGAGCTTCAAGACCGACGGTAAAATAAGGAAGATAGACATCTATATATGAGTATTATTTGATATAGGCTAGTGATCAAATAAATTTTAAAATTAATATAAAATTAAAAACTAATCTAAGTCCTTAATCAATCTAATCTAATGGTCCCATAGAAGCACCACACACAATTAAAATACACCCTCCCATACATAAATCTGATTTCACTATATTTTTCTCCATCTCTCGATAATCAATTTGCATACCATATATGTTATATTTAAATTCACAGCTAAAAACATTGAATTAGATGACTATCTTAGTAAATATTATAAATCTTAGACATATCATGTTGAAAAATAAGCCCTCGAGAAGAGGGTTTGCAAAGCTATATTTAGACAACACCGCTACAAATTGAAAGGTGTTCACGACCACAAAGTTAAACTACTAAAAACCAAAATATCACAATATTTTACATTTTATTTAATATCATTTTACATCTATACCTTCCAATTTTCTATTATTTTACTCTAAACCCCCCTTAAAGTCAAATGTTATGAAAACATAAGTTAATACTCCCTTTGTCCCATCCATTTGTTTACACTTTTTTGTCACTTTCTGACACGCATTTTAAGGTGGATTTTAAGGATAGTTCCATAAATTATTTTTAAAATTTTCTTTTTTGTATAAAAATAGGATTGTTCTATTTTTATACAAAACAAGAAACTTTCAAAAATAAGTTATGGAACTATCCTTAAAATCCACCTTAAAATGCGTGTCGACATCCTATTTTGAAACGATAATAAATGGACGGGACGGAGGGAGTACTTCACATTATCCAGAATCAAAACTGTGACATCTCAGTTCTAACTATAATGAATTTAAATTTATAACTAAAATCATTGAAGTAGATGACTAATTGATTAGATATTAGAATTTTTTGGACACAACCTTTAGAAAGTGAGAACCCTTGAAAAAAGAGTAAGTTAATCTATATTTAGGCAACATTGCAACAAATTGAAGAATATTCATGATCAAAACTACTAAAAACCAAAATCTCATAATAAAGTTAGAATATCCACGTGCATTGCACGAGTAATGAAGCTAGTTTATAATAGTAGCGTTAACTACCAAAAAGGGTTTATTCTACGAACTAATCGACCGTAAAAGGTTCTATTCGATAAGAAAAAACAACATTTTTTATTGGTCACTTCGATCATAAATAATTGACACATAATTGCCATTTAAAATAACGATAAGGTCAATTGCTTTCACTTGATGTCACAGATCTGTATATGAATAAAGTCGAGTCGTGTTTTGTCCAAATCAAATTGAATTTGATTTTTTGTTAAAATGATTCGAGTTGAGTCGAACTTTCTAATCGAACGAAAAGTGATGTTTATTCAAGATCGATTTGTTTATAACTCGAAAATGATTTGTTTAAAACACGAGTTTGATCACGAACTCGAACCGAGTCGAATCGAGTTCTTCGCTAATAGTTCGTATGTTTTACATCCAATCAAATCTAAATATTTAATAATAACTCATGCGATTACATCCTCACACCTTAATTGCATATCCAAAAATTTAATAATAATACATGCGCTTTACATTATCACACCTAAATCACGACTTAATTGCATTTTAAAATTCATACAATTATACAAAATAATGAAGAACATGTAGAGATGACAATGGATTTAGTTCGGATTAGGTTTCATAATATTCACCATATGCTGCATATAAAAAGATTAATTGTTCAGCATGTGTGACACTTACAGATATGAGGGCATAAAATCGAATTAAAACTGAAACAGGATTGAAACCGATAAAAATCAATAAAAAGCGAAATAAAAAAATCAAAATTGATAATAACCGAAATCGAAAATTGAAAACCGAACTAACATGAGTGTTTCGTTCCAAAACTGAACCGACAAAAACTGAAGCCGAACCTATTATACATATATATTATATCAAATGTCAAATCTCAAATTTATATAGATTATCATCATTTTTATTCATATCATCACCTATAGTTTCACCTGCATCTACTTGTTTAAACTTATTGCTAAGTATTGTGACATTAGCAAAGAATGTAGAAAACATGGTTCAGGGATGAGGCTTTGTAGAAACCAGAAGGGGCCATGACCCCCTAGGATTGTCATAATACCAGTAATACATGTTAAAATGTCATAGCAATTTATATTTTTACTTATATGTTTATGTAAAAATAATTTTGATCTCTATTGAATAAAAGTTTTGGCCCTTACAAAATTAAAATTTTGACCCATCAAACTTCCATTTTTCATATTTATTAGATTTCTTTCAAAAAAAATATTTCTTAGATTAAATCTAAAATTCTTGATAATAAGAAACCAATTCAAAAATAAAATTAAATAAAAATATACATAGCCCGAGACATACTTCATACTTTTTTTTAAAAGGTTGTGCCTCCTAGTCTTCTCAAATCACTACAATCCCGCCATCTCCCGAACTTCTAATTTTCTTTGTTAATACACGCTTACTAGCTCAAATTCTCAGTTCACATTGCATTATTCAGGTAAGTACTATTTTCACTTATGTTATATAATATGTTATCTTCTTTACAAACAAAATTCTTAGTGTTTGAGTTTAAGGTGATTACTGAAATGCTGGTTACTCCCTTCATATATTACTTATTTTTTTGTGTTACCTGCTTGATGAAAGTCTTCTTAGAATTATTGTATGTGATTGACATGTTTGACAAGAACTTTGTTAGTATCATTGTTAATTTGTTACTTGGTACTTGATAGTTTGCTAGTTTCTTTTGTACTAATAATATTCTAATATATTTATTTACATGTTCATATATGTTAGTTTCTTTTGAGTTATGTTGATGATTGGTACAGTCAATGAATTTGGATATTTATCTACTTATTTATAGATTAATTAAATTGGTGTTGGTTTTGCCTGTTTCAACGGTTATTATCGAGCGCGGTTTTTTTTCAACGATTATCATCAAAATTAAGTTTCGGAACAAAATGAATGATGGATTTCATGATCATTGTATACACTACTAGAAATATGTCAATAGACATCGGTTTTTAGCCGTTGTAAAAAAAAAAATTCTGGGCGATGTCTATGCGTGTGTAGAGAAAGGTCCAAACATTAGAAATCGGTTTTTGGCCGATGTCAAAGATGAATATACACAACGGTTCTCTTAAATAAACTGATGTCTTTCCTGTTGTTTAACATCGGTTTTTAATAAAAGAACTGATGTTTAATACTAGCTTAGATATCAGCTGATTAAATAAACGATGTTTAACACAACCTTTAAAATTAGTTTCTTAAAGAAACTAATGTCTTTGAAATAATATTGAAGTAGTACAATTTGAACATTGTTTGTTCTAAACACACAAATACCACAAATAAACCAAGACAATCAAATATAAATAACCAAAATCCAATTATATATTACCAAACAAGCCAATTCAGTACACACAATAACGACAAAACCAATACTACATTATCAAATCAAAGCTCAATCATACTACATTACCAAAAGGACAAAATGAATGTACTAGCTAATTGTGCAATTTGATGTTACAAATCTGGTCTTCTTTGTGCAATTTGATTCCTCGACTTACTTTTCATCATCTGATTCTCGCGAACATAGCTCAGGCCCATCGGTCTGTTCCCAAATACCAGAATCGTGTGTGCCATGTGATGGACTTGATACTACTGATGCGCAATCTGTACCACATTGTTCAGTTGTGTCAATCTGGTAACTGATCTCTTCATATCGGCCATGCATAGCAGCATATCCATGTAGCAAGTCCTTGGCAGATAGCCCTAAGAAGTATTTCATTAAGATCATTAGACATTATAAATATATGAACAAAGAATTACTAATAGGGAACATGAGGGGATAAATATAAACTTGAAGCTAATCGAGACAGATTCCTATTTTGGTTTACACATTTGACATTTCTACTAACAGGGATATGAGTCCTCCATTTTAAGGTTATGTCACACTAGCAAATTACTTAAAATTAGGTCAGGGTGGAAACCAATCAACCAGTACATGTAATTACTATTAAAAAAAAGAGCACATTTAAAGGAATGAAATAACCTCGATCCATACCTCACATAGGAAAGTACTGATATAGATAAGAAAATGCTTAATTTTCTGACCTTATATTGAGATCTGTGGTGTATGAAGATGACATTATGACAAAAATTCCCAGTCCAAAGATAAAGGATGATTTTGATGCATCTTTCCAGATGACTAGATCAACTAAAAATCACATTCAAAGCATAGTTTAATCTGTGCTCAAATTTCAAGTGCTTTAATAAAGAAGAATAATTGGCTTTATTATCTGATCCATTACAGCTATGACAACAATTAACCCTAATCATGCATAAATTAAAAGAAACAGTCACACTGAGGCTTACAATCCAATGGCGAGCTGATAAAAAATTGCAATCCCGTATTGCTTGAAATTCAGATTTAAGCACTGTTTCTTTGGTGTAGAAAGCATTGTTGTGGACATTGTCCTTCCCAGCTTCTTCGGCTATAACATCAACCTCAACAACCTACATAATAACTTATTTTAAATATGACCAGAAAAAAAATTGTGGAAATTTTCATGACATAGGAGATAGAGTGCATTATCAATAAGATTTGCAAAAATACAGGCCAACAATATAGAGCATATACAGTGAGTTTACACAAAATCAGGCTTTAAACATGAAGATGCCATGTGATTTACCAAAACAAAAAAGTGAACATAAAGTGCAAGGGTGAACTATTAAGGAGGAAGTACATACCTGATTGAATGCTTCTCCAGGCTTACAACCTCAACTGCATGGGAAGATGCATGCTTTGGATGAAATCTGCATATGATGTTCCCCCTAGTCCCAACTTAAGTTCCAGCTGAGATCAAAGAAACGTGCATAAGATAATGTTCTAGACAAGTTAAATCTTTCGAATGGAAATTGGGACAAACATCTCCAACCGAACTGGTACTGGAATAACGATCAAAGTTTCTGGCTCAGCAGCAGTCCCTTTCCACACCTGTGTCGGACAACCACCTAAGGTGCTTTACTTTTAGCTACATGAATGACTCTCACATGAGAATCCCTTCTGCTACCAGTGATAATCCTTGTTCCGAACTGACTTAATAAGGTAGGGAGGCTAATGAACCAACACAACTTTCTGTTTTTTGTTTTAAAATAAGAGAAAAGGTGCACATCCCGCTCAGTGTGTTTCTGCTATTTCCTTTTCTTTTCTTTTTTATGTTTTGATATGTGTAAACAGTGATTCTGGGACCTGCCATTATTTCTTTAACATAGTATTTCATGTTGCTTTTAAAACAAAAAAATTATACGCTTTCAAACTAAAACAAAAGAACATGATACGAGGATCCTGTGCTACTTCAGTTACTTGTTAGTTCAATAACGCACAATACAGAAGTAAGGCAGCATTCACATTCTGCAGTGATCTTATTTCTCTGTTTAGGAGTAGTCACAAACTTATTTCTTGGAATAATACTATTCTTAAGTTACTTTAAAGTACATTTAGTATCTTATCAACAAATCTGATGCAGAAAGACTTACTGCTGGTGCTGGGAGGCCACCAAAAATGATTATTCCAGCAATAAGAGAGCAGCAAGTAGCATAGTATTGCTAAAGGTTTGCCGAGGTCTGCATGAAATCACATATCAGTCGTATAGTCGACTTCCGAAAATGTAATTATAGAACACAGATAAAATAGTCTACTGATAGTTTGATTAATTTAAACGGACATGAATATACTGAGAATATTACAAAACTTTCATTAGTGAGAGAAGCAAGTATGGTATGAACTAAGCAACAGTAATTAAACTGAAATAAAGAAGACAACTAGATGCAGAAGGAAAACTCCACTGATTGATAAATTAAAGATAACCCAGGTCTTTCGAGACGCCTGGAGACTCCCAAGTTTTAACAAGCTAGCAAAAGTAATTTCATATCCGACATAAACCCTATTTTCTTGCGGCTGCTTTATGTATTCTTTCCCCAGCTGCATTTCCTTATTTGCCCTTATTTCCACGCCTTGCATAAGTTATCAGTTTCAGGTTTTGGGTTAGGCCAGGGTATTGGGCTTGGGCTGTTGCATTACCCCCCACCCAAAGACGCACCTTGTCCTCAAGGTGGAAGTCAGGAAATTGCTCCTCAATCACGGCAGCTTCCTCCCAAGTAGCGTCAAACTGAGGTAATTACTGACATTTAATCAAGACTTCAGTGTGGGTAGTGTCACCCTTAACATGATTGCGGACATCCAATAGTTCTTCAGGTTTTGTTAGTAACTCCATGTCTTGAGATAATGACTGAGGGAGAGTAGGAATCACTGGCTCACTGCCCATATAACGCTTAAGTTGAGAAATATGAAAAACAAGGTGGATTTTTCTCGAGGCTGGGAGTTCCAATTTGTAAGCAACCTCTCCAATCTTAGCAATAATCAAGAACGGACCAAAGAACCGAGCTGCCAGCTTTTCAAACGGTCGTCTCACCACAGACCTTTGCCGATAGGGCTGTAGTTTGAGGAAGACTCGCTCCCCCACCTGAAATTGCTCCTCCCTTCTGTGTTTATCTACTGAGCGTTTCATGATTTGTTGCGCCCGTAGTAAATTAAACTTCAACTCATCCAATATATAATCCCTGAGTTACAGTGTTTCTTCCAGTGTATCCACTGGGGTCTGACCTCTTCCAAATCTCAACACATGAGGGGGTTCTCGCCCGTACAATGCTGTAAAAGGAGCCATCTTAATAGATAAATGAGGCGAGGTGTTATACCAAAATTCGGCCCAGCTGATCCAGTTTGCCCACTTGTGAGGCTGGCTAGAAGCAAAACAACGAAGGTACGTTTCGAGGCATTTGTTTACGACCTCGGATTGACCATCAGTTTGTGGATGGTAAGCCGAGCTCCGTCGTAGTGTGGTGCCTTGTAAATGAAATAATTCTCGCCAAAAAAGGCTCATAAACACCCTATCCCGATCAGAAATGATAGACACGGGAAAACCATGTAAGCGCACTATTTCTCTTATAAATTCTGCTACAACAGTGTAAGCAGAGAAGGGATGCTTTAAAAGGATAAAGTGGGCATACTTGGAAAGTCTGTCAACAACAACAAGAATGGTGTCATATCCCTTTGATGTGGGCAAGCCTTCGATAAAATCTAAAGTGATATCGTCCCAGACCTGCGAGGGAATTGGCAATGGTTGGAGGAGACCAACGGGCTGTTGATTAGATGCTTTGTTTTGATGGCAAATGACACATTTCTGGACATACATAGTAATATCCTTGCGTATCCCGACCCAAAACCAATCTGCAGCGATTCTTAAATAGGTTTTGAGGTCACCAAAATGTCCCCCTACGGAAGAGTCATGGTATTCACGTAATAACTGAGGAATGGCAGTTGAATTCTTTGCTATCACCATTCGCCCTTTGTACAGTAAACGACCTTGTACCACTGTAAAACCCATCTGGACACTATTGCCCACCAGGATGTCCTCCTTTATTTTCTTCAAGAATGAGTCTCGTTCTGTCTCTGCAATGATAGTTGACCAATCTACCACACTGCTCGTGACTAACAAGATTAGTGCCACATCTCCCACCGTTTTTCGTGACAAAGCATCAGTGACTTTGTTTGATGTCCCATATTTATATAAAATATCAAAGTCAAAAGCCATGAGTTTCCCAACCCACTTCTGATACGGGGCTCCTACCTCCCGCTGTTGCATGATAAACCTAAGACTTTGCTGATCCGTATGTATGAAAAAATGTCGGCCCATGACATAGTGTTTCCACTTCTGGATAGCTAGACACATGGCTATCAATTCCTTTTCGTACACCGATTTAAGTTGAGTCCTAACACGCAATAATTTACTGAAAAATGCAATCGTTCGTCCCTTTTGCATCAAGACTGCACCCACACCGTACCCGGATGCATCCGTTTCGATAACAAATGGTACTTCAAAATCCGGCATGGCAAGAACCGGAGCAGTTGTCATGGCTGTCTTCAGCTGATTGAATGCCTTTGTGGCAGCTGGGGACCATCTGAATTGGTCTTTTTTTAGCTATTCCGTTAAGGGTTGGGCTATATGAGCATATTGGGCTACGAATTTGCGGTAGTAGCCCGTCAATCCCAAGAACCCTCGAAGCTCTTTAATATTTGTAGGAATGGCCCAATCTTTCATAGCCTGTATCTTCGTTTCATCAGCTGCCACCCCGTGGTTGGATATCACATGCCCAAGGTAACTTATCTTTTCTTGTCCGAATTCACATTTCTTGAAGTTGGCTACTAGGCAGTGTTGTTGCAGTGTTTCGAGTACTACTTTTACATGTCTAAGGTGCTCCTCCTCCGTAGTACTATAGACCAAAATGTCGTCAAAGAAGACTAACACGAACTTTCGAAGATAAGGTCTAAAGACTTCATTCATTAGGGACTGGAATGTTGAGGGCCCATTCGTGAGACCAAAGGGCATAACTAAAAACTCGTAATGGCCCTCATGTGTACGAAATGCCGTCTTATACACATCTTCTGACTTGACACGTATTTGATGATACCCGGCCTTTAAGTCAAATTTACTAAAAATCTTTGCCCCATGCAATTCGTCTAACAACTCATCAATCACTGGTATTGGGTATTTATCGGGCACCGTTTCTTTATTAAGTGCCCGATAATCCACACAAAACCTCCACGCTCCCGTCCTTCTTCTTGACAAGTAATACCGGGCTCGAAAACGGGCTAGTTGAAGGTTGTATTACCCCTGCCAAGAGCATTTCTTTAACCAGTTTTTCAATTTCATTTTTCTGGAATTGTGGATATCGATAGGGTCTCACACTTACGGGGTTGCTGCCCTCTTTTAAGGTAATGGCATGATCATGGGTTCGGCTTGGAGGTAAACCTTGTGGTTCTCGAAACACCTGCCCAAATTGGCTCAATATTGGCTGCAAGAATTCTGGAACGGACTGCTGCACTACCTCCTGTTGCTCTACTACCGGAATGTCCAACTGGTTTAATTCCAACAGTATGCCCCCACCATCTTTTTGACAAGTTTTCAGCATTGCTTTAATTGATATTTGAGCTCTCTCTAACGTTGAATCCCCCTTTAATACTACTGTCCTTGGTCCAACCTGAAATTTCATTGTTTGAGCCTTCCAATTTGTTTTTACAGCCCCAAGCTTTTCGAGCCATTGAATACCTAGAATTATGTCTGCATTCCCAAGTCCAAATGACAAAAAATCCTCAACAATGTCCACACCATCCAGTTGTAGCAGCAGGCCTTTACATTCCCCTAAACCCTTAATGGTTTCTCCATTGCCCAACATAACCCCAAACTCCTTGGTCTTCATCACTGGTATTTGCAGCTTCTCAACCGTCTTGGTGTTGATGAAATTGTGGGTCGCTCCTGGATCCACCATGACGATCACATTCATCCCTTGAATTGTCCCTATTAATTTCATTGTCTTTGGCGAAGTCAACCCCACCACTGAATTAAGGGATACTTCTGTCATAAGTGTTTGTTCTCCACCTATATCCTCCCCCTGTACTTCCTCTTTGCACTGTAATTTGTCATCTTCATCGTCAATGGTGAGCAACACACTGAGTTCTCTATGCTTGCAGCGGTGCCCAGCTTGCCATTTTTCATCGCAACGAAAACATAAGCCCCTCTCTCTTTTAAATTGTAACTCCTTATCCGATAAACGTTTAATTTCTCCTACTGGTTTGGCTATAGGAATAATATTTGATGGTAATTTGGGACTCACTTGTGAACTAGGACTATTCACTGTTGACCTCGACCACCCACTAGGTGATGTGGACCCTGAATCTGATTTAGAACCCCATGAAACTGACTTGGGCCCAGAATTAGAGAATATACTAGGACTAGTAGCAGTGTAACCAAGGGAATTGGGTTTAAAATTAAAAGCTAAGGATTGGGACTTACCATTCGATGCCCTGGTGCTCTGTAGTCTATTCTTTTCCTCAACCTTCATAGCTAAGCCCATAGCTTGTTCTAAGGTGTAGATGCCCATCATTCTGACTTTTGCACGAATATCCTCTTTCAACCCATTCACAAAATGACCCATCATAATATTTTCAGGAATCTGCTCTAACGGTGCTGCAAGTTCAATGAATTTCTGTCGAAACTCTGGCACGGTTCCTGTTTGTTTAACAGCTAACCATTGTTCATATAGTGTACCCGCATGAATCGGTCGGAATCGCTGTAAGATCAACTTTTTGAGGTCTTCCCACCGTCGGATGGGCCTTCTCCGATTCTCCCACTGAAACTACAACAGCGCTTCCCCATCAAATCCCACCACTGATTCCTCCATCTTCTCCTCATCATTCAACCGATAAAACGAAAAATACCTCTCTGCCCTTAAGATCCACCCATCAGGGTTTGTGCCATCAAAAACTGGCAAATCTAATTTCTTATACCTCTAGTTACCTCCATGGTTACCGGAACTACCCTTGCCAGGGTCCCCCTCGTCTTTCTCATTTTCCTTATTTCGTTGACCCCCATGAAATCCTGAACCTCCAACACCGCTACCACGGCCGCCCGACCCATTTCCACCTCCGGTTCCACCATTATTAGACCCAGAACCTCCTAAATCCACCTGGCTGTGTGATTGGGATTGACGAAGTGAAGACACAGTGGATCTCATCTCCGATTGAAATTCCTCTTGTCACCGCCGCATCTCTTCGATTAAGGATTCATTATTCTCCCTCACCCGATCTATGCGGACTTGTAGTTTTTGAGTGACGTGGTCCAGGCTAGTTGTGATTTGAGATATAAGAGTTTGCTGCATTTCAACTGTAGCGTGATTCACTGCATCTGATATTTCCTCCATCATCGTATTTTGGAGACCAGCAACTGCTTCCTCCACTAAATCGATTCTCTGGGCTTGTCGTGTTTCTAGTTGCGGAGCCATGATCTTAGGTCTCTGATACCAATTTGGTATGAACTAAGCAACAGTAATTAAACTGAAATAAAGAAGACAACTAGATGCAGAAGGAAAACTCAACTGATTGATAAATTAAAAATAACCCAGGTCTTTCGAGACGCCTGGAGACTCCCAAGTTTTAACAAGCTAGCAAAAGTAATTTCATATCCGACAAAAACCCTATTTTCTTGCGGCTGCTTTATGTATTATTTCCCCAGCTACATTTCCTTATTTGCCCTTATTTCCACGCCTTGCATAAGTTATCAGTTTCGGGTTTTGGGTTAGGCCAGGGTATTGGGCTTGGGCTGTTGCAAAGTAGCACGGTATTGCTTAAGGTTTGGTGAGGTCTCCATGAAATCTGTTAAAGAAATTTAATTACAATAGCATAACAATTATCTATTATAATTAAATTAAGCTATATTACAGAGAGTTGAGATTATAATAGAGCCAAGAAAAAAATTAAAAAGATAAATAAGTTGTAGCATACAACCTTCGTCGCCTTCAGCTAATGCAGAAGCCATGAATAGATACACCAAACACTGAATGAATACGCAAAACCAACCCCCCTTTTTATGGAGTGACCGGGTGAGTGTTTTCTTTAGAACAGATGAGAGCATCTCTGTCTCTGTAGATTTTGAAGTTGGACAAAGAGTACCCTGATTCGAAAATCTGTCAAATCCAATTGTAGATTGTTAACTTGAAAGACAGACTCAAAATGTAAAGAAAAATCATTAAAAAGTAACAAACAAACAAACCAACAAATTTACTCAAGCTAAAAGAGCAACCAATCTGCAAAAAAAAATGTTCAATTAAAACAAAATCGAGCTTATATCGAACTACTAATCGGAAAATTACTTACGATTTGAGCTTCCTTTTCTCTTAATTCGAGCTTCCCTCTTCTCTATTTTGATTGACAGAAATCGTAATTACTAAGATGTGGGTTTAATTAGGGTTAATTAGAGAAAAGTGAGGGATGCGGGTGAGAGAGACAGAGAGAGAGGGTCGTGTAGTACTGATGAGAGTTAAAGAGAGAGAGAGAGATGAAAGAGAGAGATGAGTGTGTGTGAGAGAGAGATGAGGGTCGAGAGAGATGAGGCTAGGGTTGAGAAAGGAAAGTTGAGAGGTGGCAAATAATTTAGGTGTTCTGAGGCGGGGGAATGAAATGTTTTAAGGGGGGAATGTTTTATTAGAAATGGGGGTAAATAATTTAAGGGGGAAATGTTTTATTAGAAATGGGGGGAAATGTATCATTCCCATGTTTTTTATTTTTTAAAAAATCATAAAAGACATCGGTTATTTTACGTACCGATGTCTGGAAACTTGATTAACATCACTTTTTAAAAAACCGATATTAAAAACATTTTTAACATCGGTGGCTTTTCAAATCGATGTAAAAGGTGCGATGTCTATTCTATATTTTCTAGTAGTGTATGCTTATCTATATCAAAAGAGAAATAGCCATAACTTTTAGTATTGATTCAATTATAGATGGGTTTTGTGATTTAAACGAACGTAGAGCACTACTCAAAGTGTTTTACTAGTACTTTTGTGTATTTGATTTATTCGATACTTTATCGTATTGATGAAAAAAAAATTGACCACCCTTATGAATATTTACTCGCTTCATCCCTGACCTGGTTCCTAATAAAATATCCTACAGTTGCCTTTATTATTTGAAAGTAAAGCGCACACTATAGATAATCCAATGCTCTCAAACTCAGTTCCTTGTAGTTAATGAATTTTTTGGCGCCCAAATTATGTGCAAAACTTAAGCATCAACCAGATTCCCGTTGGAAAATATGTTCCTAATATTGGTCAAACTTTACTAAATACCTCTGGATTTCAGTCTCACAGAATGATAGTTGCTAAAGTTAGAAAATAAAGAATTTGGTTGATCTTTCCAGTAATATAAGCGCCTGGATTTTTTCATTCGATTTTCCAATCGAAACCAAGCCGATAGCAACCGAACCGAGGTTTTAAAAATCCACATCAAACCGGCATTTCGATTTTATCCGATCTATATATGATAAGTTGGAGCCGCTAATCTGTTTTTTTCTATTATTTATATTTTATTTATTTACTTTTATTCTTTTTGTTGGAATTAATCTCAACTCTGTTAACATTAATGTATTATTTGATTTGGTCAGCTGTTTGATTTGATGTAAGTTTAGGATCGTGAAATAAGGTAACAGTCATTGCGTCTATTTAGGAGTTTATAGTAAGTCATGTCCTGGTTTCTTGCTATTTCAATTTTTCATGTAATCTTCTTGTATAAGTATTGCTTGAAGGGTAATGAAGAAGTACAATTGTCAAGCACGTATTTTCTTTCCAATTTACTCAAAACCAGTTAGTATAATTTATACATTGTATTAACAAGACTTGGTATCAGAGCAGGGAAGAACTTGGCAACTGTTTGAGGCACCAACGATGGTGGTGAACAAAGGCAAAGGTGGATCTATAGGCTTGAATTAACCAATGCTGACTAAAAGAAATTACACAGTCTGGGCTCTCAAGATGAAGGTCTTCATGCAAGCCCAAGGGGTATGGACCGTAGTGGAACCAACTGATCATAAGACGACAATCGAGGAGAAATCAGACAAGGTGGCTATGGTTGTGATATACTAAGGAATACCAAAAGAGATATTACTCTCAATTACAGAAAAGAAGACGGCAAAAGATGTCTGGGAGGCAATACAGACTTTGTGTCAAGGAGCCGATCGAGTAAAGCAAGCAAGGATTCAAACACTGAAATCTGAGTTTGAAGCTTTGAGTATGGGAGAACACGAACAAGAACAAGTTGATGATTTCTATGTGAAAATAAATGCGCTTGTAACGCATATACGGGCGTTGGGAGAAGATTTGGGAGAACCATATGTCGTAAAAAAACTGTTGCGAGCAGTACCTTCAAAGTTTCTTCAGATCACGTCTACAATAGAGAAATTTGGGAACCTGGATAAGATGACTGTAGAAGAGGCAATAGGATCTCTAAAAGTCTCATGAAGAGCATGTCAAGGGAAAACCGGAATCAAGCGAGAATCATTTAATGCTCACAGAGGAGGAGTGGGAAAAACGTGAGGGCAACAATGGTAAACTGTTGCTTACCCGTGAAGAATGGCTTAGACAAGCAACTAGAGATAAAACGTCTAGTTTCAGGGTTTAAATGGTCATGATAAAAGTAACATAAAGTGTTACAACTGTAACATATATGGACACATTGCCGCAAAATGTTGAAAGCCAAAGAAGATTAGAGAACAGAAGCAGGAGGCGAACATGGTCGTGATAGAGGATGATGAACCCGCCTTATTGCTGGCAAAACACGAGAAGGAAGAAACAAGCCTAACACTGAATGAGAACAAAGTAATCCTCTCATTGCTAGCAAAGAATGAAGAAAAGGTAAGTGAGTCGAATCTGTGGTATCTCGACAACGGTGCAAGCAATCATATGACTGGATTCAAGGCAAAATTTATAGAATTAGATGAAAGTGTGACTGGTCAAGTTCGATTTGGGGATGGATCAACTGTCAAAATTGAAGGAAAGGGAACTGTTATGCTGATGTGCAAGAATGGTGATGAAAAAGCTTTGCACGAGGTATATTACATCCCTAACTTACGTAATAATATCATCAGTCTAGGCCAGATGTCTGAGGAAGGAAACATGGTGGTGTTAAGAGGAGAATTTCTTTGGGTTTTTGATAAGCAAGAACGACTACTTATGAAGGTCAAACGCTCTCCAAACAGGTTATATAAGATCATTATTGAGACAAGTAAACATGTGTACTTGATGTCAAAGGCAGATGAAGTATCAAAGTTGTGGCATACTCGTCTTGGACACGTTAATTACCAGGCTATGTCACTGATGACTACACACAAGATGGTGAATGGAATGCTAAAAAAAGATCCGCCAAAGAACGTATGCAATGGCTATCTTATGTCAAAATAGACTAGAAAACAGTTCCTAACCAAGGCGAAATATAGTAGTAAAGGAGTGCTCGAACTAGTTCATGGGGACTTGTGTGGTCCAATCTTTCCAAAAATGGCATCTGGTTATAGGTATTTTCTCTTACTACTGGATGATTATAGTCGTTACATGTGGGTTTACTTTCTAAAGAGAAAGGACGAGGCACTCAAATCTTTTAAGGTTTTTCGAGCATTAGTTGGGAAAGGATCAGAAAGAAGGGTTAAAATACTCAAGACAGACAGGGGAGGTGAATTCACCTCGAATGACTTTAAGGAATATTGTGAAGGTGCAGGGATAGAGATACATTTCACCACACCATATACGCCTCAGCAAAATAGCGTGGTAGAACGCCGAAACGGAATGATGGTGGAGATGGCGAGAAGCTGTTTAAAGAAGATGCAGCTGCCTTCTAAACTCTAGGGTGAAATAGTTAGAAATTCAGTATACATTCTGAACAAGCTTCCCACTCGAGCTCTAACATTGGGACAAACTCCTTATGAGGTTTGGAATGAACAAAAGCCTGACATAAGTCATATTCGAGTTTTCGGCTGTTTGGCACACATGAAAACATAAGGCACTCAAACGAAGAAGCTTGAAGATCGAAGCAAAATAGTTGTTAAGCATGGTCGAGAGCCAGGCACAAAGGGATATCGATTATATGACCCTGCAGGTGATCGTGTTTATGTGAGTCACGATGTAGTTTTTGAGGAACAAAATCATGGCCCTAGAATGATATGGAAGGTGAAGAAGATAAGTCAATACTATTCCCAGGTCAGAAGGTGTACGAGCCTGATGAAGAAAACTTCCCCAACACTGAAGCCATTGACAATGTTTTGGAAGCCACACCACCACCTCAGGCTTCGATTTCGAGAGTCTGCAGTAACACTATGATGACATTATAGAGCTGAAAAGGTTCAAAACAATTAGAGAAATGTATGACGAAACAGAGGAGGTGGAGTTGGATGAGGAACTGCATCTTATGGGGATTGAGGAGCCTGTGAATTACAAGCAGGCTGTGCAAGATAAAAACTGGAAAGTGGTTATGAAGCATGAGATGGATTCTATTGAAAGAAACAAAACTTGGCACTTGACATCTTTACCACAGGGATAGAAAGTTATAGGTTTGAAGTGGATTTCCAAGTTGAAAAAGGACACAAGTGGAAGGATCATAAAACACAAAGCTCGTCTTGTCGCAAAAGGCTACGTTCAGGAAATTGGTGTTGATTTTCATGAAGTATACATTCATGTTACGCGACTAGAAATAGTAAGGCTCTTATTAGCATTGGCAGCTAAAAGTAACTAGCATGTGCATCACCTCGATGTGAAAATGGCATTTTTGAATGGGGATATAAAAGAAGATGTATATGTGGCACAACCTGAAGGCTTTGAAAGGGCTGGGCAAGAGCATTTGATATATAAATTGACGGAAGTACTATATGGTCTACGACAAGCACCACGTGCTTGGTATGCAAAACTCAACTCATGTTTGTTAAGTCTTGGTTTTGCTCGATGTCCTTACGAACACGTAGTCTATACTAAGAAGGAAAGGGGTGAAAGCTTGATCGTGGCGGTGTATGTGGACGATTTACTTGTCACAGGTTCTAGTGTTCATATGATTGAGGAGTTTAAGAAGTAAATGAACACTAAGTTCGAGATGAGTGATTTGGGTAAGTTATTATTTGGGCATATAGGTGGAACAAGGTGATGGGTATATTAAATTGAAGCAAACAGGATATGCTTAGAAGGTTCTCGTTAAGGCAGGATTAGCTGATTGCAACCCTACGAAATACCCAATGGATCCAAAGGAACAAATCAGTAGAGATGAAGAAGGAAAGACTATTGATGCAACTGATCAACACAAGAGTATGGTGGGAGGATTGTGATACCTAGTACATACACGACCAGATATTGCATATTCTGCGGGAATTGTCAGTAGATATATAGAGAGGCCAATGAAAGTACATCAGGATGCAGTAAAGAGAATTATGAGATATGTAAAGGACGATTCACTTTGGGCTGGTATACTCGAAGGACAATGGAAATAACATATTAACTGGCTTCTCATATAGCAATTTGGCAGGGCACTTGGATGATAGAAAGAGTACCAGTGGCATGGTATTCTATTTGAATGAAAGCATGATAACTTGGGTATCCCAGAAACATAAGTGTGTTGCATTATCATCGTGTGAGGCGGAGTTCATGGCCGCCACTACTGCTGCTTGTCAGGGTATTTGGCATCGCAATATTCTAAGCCAGATTTCGTCCGAGTATGTTGGTCCAGTTACTTTGTGCATAGATAATAGATTAGCTATCGACCTGGCAAAGAATCCTACATTTTATGGAAGAAGCAAACACATAGATATACGTTTCCATTTTATCAAGGAGTGTGTGGAAAAGGGAGAAGTTATTCTGAAACATGTTTGCAGTAGTGATCAACGTGCAGATATCATAACAAAAGGCTCTGGCAACTGTAAAATTTGAGAAGATGAGAAACTTGCTAGGAGTCAAGAACTTCTGTTGCAGACAGGTTTGAGATTAAGGGGATGAATGTTGGAATTAATCTCAAATCTGTTAACAATAATGTATTATTTGATTTGGACAGTTGTTTGATTTGGTATAATTTAGGATCGTGAAATAAGGCAACAGTCAATGCGTCTATTTAGGAGTTTATGGTAAGTCATGTCCTGGTTTCTTGCTATTTCAGTTTTTCATGTAATCTTCTTGTATAAGTATTGCTTGAAGGGTAATAAAGAAGTACAATTGTCAAGTGTTTTAATGTTTTTTAGAGTATATTATCTCTTACAATCTTGAAGTGTGGAAGAATTTGTAGGTGTTTTAATTATCAACTAATTAACCTAATAGATAAATAGAACTATATGACAAGTATGAGAGAATAATCCAAGAATCGGAGTTCTTCAATTGGCTATCATGAATGTCTAATTTGTGTCTCTCTTGTTTTGTTAAAAACAATCCTTCTAATGTTTATAAAATCCTCTCCTAAGGTAAATTATAGTGCCTACAATCATCCCTTAAACGCCACTCCCGTGGTCATCCAAAGTACAACTATAGACTATTACGAATCAAGAATTATTAGTTTCACAATTCGCATATCAATCTCCCAATCAAATACTTAAATTGTGTCTATCATATCATGTACTAGAATTACAACTCCTCTCCCGATTCGTTATAATTCCTAGAGATTCAACTAAAAGTTCACGACTCTTTTAATTGTATAAAGCTCTCAATGACAGATTAACAAACTAAGAGAATCACAATACAATCAAACAAACTCAATAAGCCAACGAATACTACCCAACTCTTGGATAAAAGGATTAACTACTCATGATAAGATAAAGAATATATGAATTAAGAAGGCAAACCATGAGTTTAAGAATTGAAGTACAAAGAATACAACTTGAAAAGTTCCTTTGAAGTCCGGATGAATCCCTTCACTCCTTCTTCCAGTCTCCCTCACAAGGTGTTTCTCTCCCTTTTCTCTATTACTATAATCTATGTGTATATGTATGTAATACGCTATCTATGATCCCATACTGTTTAAAATCCTACATATGTTTATTTATACTTGGATGGGCTTTTTAAGAGCCTTCTCATGTGTATAAAAAAGAATTAAAACTAAATAATATAGCTCTAATATTAAAAGTCCCGTCCAGATACAAGACCTTGAAAATCAGCTTCAAGCCCTTGCACGCCAAAATACAGGACCTTGAATGTCAGCTTCAAGCCCTTGAAAGTTTCTATTCATATCTTTCACTTTTACTCCTCTTTTACTCCTTTTCTTCCAATGTTATCCTACAAACATTAAAAATTATCTTAGCATCCAATACAAGTTAAAATGCTACTAATAATGCTAATGAAGGACAAAATTATTACAAATCAAGGATAAATAAGAGATAACATGCTACAAAATATATGCAAACTTAGCATGTATCAAATACCCCCGGCCCAATTTTATATAAAAAAAATTTAAAAATAAATTATGGAATTATCTTTAAAATGCACCTTAAATGCGTGTCGGATACCTCTTGAAAAGTGTAAACAGTTGGAAGGGATGGAGGAAATAGTTAACTAGTTATATGCATGTTGAAGTAGAAGTGGGTAACTATATAAAATGATTAAATATCAAATTGATCATTGAAATGCAGGTCATATATCAATTCATTCAATGATCTAAAAGGGATATCATTTGAATCCCTAAAATCATAATAAATATTAAATAAATACCTCTATACATGTACTTGAAAAGTAAATGTAATATTTCATCGATTTCTACACATTTTTCTTAAATACTACTGTAACCAAATGAAAATTTATGAATTCTAGTATTTTTGATAATATATTTAGATTTTAAGAAATTTATTATTTACTTTGAATTAAATTAAATAAAATAACTATAAAATTAAAAATAAATAGTCTAAAAATTTCTTAAAATCTAAATATATTATAAAAAATACTAGAATTAACATTTCGTTTGGTTATGGTATCATTCAAGAAAAATGTGTAAAATTCATAGAAAATTTATTTTTACTTTTTAATTATATTTAAAGGTATCGGTTTAATATTTATCATGATTTTAATAATTCAAAATATATCTTATTAAAGTTGATGAATGAATTAATATATAACTTTCAATTCATTCTATATAAAAAGAAAAATGCTAGGTACCCCAAATTGGTACCCAAATTTTTTCCCAAAATACACATGTCATTATCTGAATGGTTATAATTACAATGGGCCCGCCAGGGCCATATAAATCCCACCAATTAAAATTTTTCATACATCCAACTCATCAATGCCACATCATTTGGGAGCATTTTTTGGGTACCAATTTGGGATACCTAGCACTACTCAAATAAAAAAGAGAGAGCAGTAGTTGGTAAAAATGACGCATAGGATTAATTATCTGCACGTTTGTAGCTTTTGTCGACCTTGCTCCTACTACTAAATTTAATAACAAAAAATATCCACTAGAATTTGGATAATATAAGATGTACAGAAAAGATGCTGCTAACAACCCTAAAGTACATAGATAGATAAACTTGAGACGAATAAACTAGCCGGATTAAGCAAAAAAAAAAAACTGAAAAGGCATATAGCATATGCTGTACACCACATGATGCAGGCGAGGAGCTCAACTTGTGTTCACCACATGAAATCTGACAAAATTAATATTCCTAACTTTCTAATTTATTTTTCAATTTATTTTTGTAATTTATTGAATATCAAACATACATTAAATACTTATATAAAATTTTTTTATCAAAATATTAAATTTTTATCCGAAAATAAATTCATAAATCCTTAATAAAAGTTGACCAAACATGCACATAGTTATGTCTGTCGTTATTCATTTTGTATAAAGAAAGTACTCCCTCCGTCCTTTTTGATTGTTAACATTTCACTTTTTCAAAACTTTCTGGCACGCATTTTAAGGTGAATTTTAAGGATATTTAAATAACTTTTTTTTAAAATTTTCTTTTTCTGTATAAAAAATTAATGTTTAAATTTTTATACAGAAAAAGAAAATTTTAAAAAAAATTTATTTGATTATCCTTAAAATGCACCTTAAAATGCGTGCCAGAAAGTTTTGAAAAAGTGAAATGTTAACAATCAAAAGGGACGGAGGGAGTATTTAGTAAGACCACCTAAGGTTGGTAGTCGTCCACTTTGTTAATTGGTGGCTTGTTCAGATCTCCCTAAAATAGCCGCCTCTGAACGTGGCATGGCTACTTTGTGTTTTGAACTACGAAGGATCTTATTTTCATCCTATATAAATCCCTCTTCCAGGCTTAAACATCTAAGTATCACAAGTAGAAATAAGTCAACAATGGCTTCTGCTACTTCTTCCAACTCTGTTCCATTTCTGTTCTCCTGTCTACTATCACTACTGATCTCCTACTTGTGTGTCTCAGAAGCACAAGGTACTCCTCCTATAGCTAAGGGACTTTCTTTGAGTTTCTTCGATACTAGCTGCCCGAAATTAGAGTCCATTGTCAGGAAACAACTTGAAAAAGACTTCAAGAAAGACATCGGCCAAGCTGCTGGCTTACTTCGTATGCACTTCCATGATTGCTTTGTCCAGGTACCATCTTATATACATTGTACATTCATGACTATCAAGTGGAGCTTTAGCTATTTGTACCTCATACAACTTGCGAATGATAGACTGTATCGGACTGCATGTACTCAATAGCGGACTCAAGATTTACTTCTACCTAAAGCTTAGTGAGAAAATAAAATAAAATAAAATGAGTAGAAATTTTCTTGTTCAAGAGATTATACATAACTCGAACAAGATTGAAACTTGAATGAATTCGATTTTATAAGTTTTTAGTACAAAATTAAGAGAGTTCATTGAAGACTTTATAGGTATATCCCCGGCCCTGATATACCCAGGGTCCTCTCTGTTTTCGGGTTTGTGATTAAAAATAGGACACTCGTGGGTTAGAACAAATCGATACAATAAACTCTTAAGTGCAGTACTAGCAACTAGAGCAACTGTTATTTTTCTTTTCGTGCCCGGAAAGATTAATTATATGTTGTAAATATTGAATATAAAATTGTGTTGCAGGGATGTGATGCTTCAGTGTTACTGGATGGATCAGCTAGTGGACCAAGCGAGCAGGATGCGCCACCCAACCTGAGTTTGAGGGCAAAGTCGTTTGAGATAATTGACGATATTCACAGACAAGTGCACAAGCGATGCGGTGCAATTGTTTCCTGCGCTGACATAATAGCTCTTACTGCCCGTGATGCAATTGTTTTGGTACATATATTAATGCTTAATTATTTTCAGTTTTAATGACTGTTCAAGCAAGGGTGATTCTAACAAATGAAAAATGTTCATATGCTCATCATTCCTTTAGTCCGGTGGTCCAGACTACAAAGTGCCATTGGGAAGGCGTGACGGACAAAGCTTTGCAACAAGACAGGCCACACTAGACAACCTGGTTCCTCCTTTTGCCAATGCAAGTGCCATCCTTGCTGCCCTGGCCAAGAAGAAACTGGATGCCACCGATTCGGTTGCGCTCTCAGGGGCACACACAATTGGCAAAGCTCACTGCAGTTCCTTCACGGACCGGCTGTACCCGCAAGACCCTACCATGGACCAAACCTTTGCCAAGAACCTCAAAACCACATGCCCCCAAAATGCACCAGTTGATGGAACAACAAACCAAGATATTCGAAGTCCAGATGTGTTTGACAACAAGTACTATGTTGACCTCATGAATCGACAAGGACTGTTTACTTCGGACCAGGATTTGTATACTGAGAGTAGGACCCGTGGCATTGTTACAAGTTTTGCAGTTAACCAGACCTTGTTTTTTGAAAAGTTTGTGATTGCCATGTTAAAGATGGGACAGATGGACGTGGTGACAGGAACAAATGGAGAGATTCGGGCTAATTGTTCAGTGAGAAACTCAGACAGTACGTTGTTGTCTTCTGTTGTTGATGTAGCAGAGGAATTGGAGCTATCCAGTTTGTAGGTTTTTTTTGACTGGATTTGGGGTTTTTGTATTCCTAAACTTTTCTTGTTTTAAATAAAGCTTATAGCCTCAACTTGAATTCACTGCATGCAGCTTAAAATAATAATTCGAATGGTATAGCTGAGAGCCTGAGACTATGGTTTGCTATAATCATATAAAATTCGGAGTATAAAATGATAGAGAAATTGACAGTTGTTCTACTTGGAACACAAAAAGATGTGCGAGTCTTGACGAATGGACCCAGAACACAAAATTCGATTATTGTAGATGGTAACGGTGCATAAAACAAGTTTAGTTTATTTCCCCCTCATTTCAAGATCTATGAACACTTATAAAACTGTTTGGAGAACTTGATTCAATATATAAGTTACAAATGTGCATTCAGTTCAAATGTGCATTCAGTTCATAGTTTATTCGTTATTCGTAAAGAGTAGTGCTAGAAGTATATATCAAAATAAATATTAAAATTTGTTCCTAGATAACATAACATCGATGATTTGATAATGAATATTTATCAAAAATATCATTTTTCTAAATTTTTTTTAAATTGCAAAAATATCTTTTTCACAAAAAAATGCGAAAATACCAACTTTTGCAAAAATACGATCTCGTGTGAAGACAATCAAAAAAAATATTATGAACTTGTTTTCACAGCTAGGCATTCAAAATTAAAAAAAAGTCTACAATTCAGAAAACAATATCGTAATGGGGACGATGGCATTCCTTCAACACATACGAGTGGTTCTGCTTCTCATAGGATAGTTGCAGCTTGTATGGTAAGCTTGTGAGTAGTATTTTCAATTAATTTGCATTTGATTTGCGATTAATTATTTTTTTAACAGAATATGCAGTATAAGTGTGAGCCCACCACTACTAGAAACAGGTCAATAGACATTGGCTAAAAACCGATGTCTGGCATTTTTTCAATCGATGACTTTGTGGGTGTAGAGAAAGGTCCAACCCCTTTCACATCGGTTTTAAACCGATGTCAAAGAGTATCTATCACATCGTTCACTGCCTTTTCACATCGGTTTGTAACCGATGTCAAAGAATATCTATCACATCGTTCCCTGGAACCTGACTGATGTTAGATACTATCTGGGACATCGGTTACTAGCAACTAACCGATGTCAAAGAGTGTTTGAGACATCGTTTACTGTAATATAACCGATGTGTATCATACATATTAATATTAGTTAGACACCGATGTGAAAAGCATCAACAATGTATTATATTTATTACTGTATTCATATATATATATATATATATATATATATGCACCAAAATAATACTAAAATGAATGCTGTATTGATGCAACTTATCAATCCAAAACTCAAACACTTATGAAAATAACAAAAACTTCATTATCATTATCAAAAAAATTAAGTATATACATCAATGAGACAATGACTATCCGCAAAACTAACAAACTAACTACATTTCAAGTCAAAATGCCTAAATCAAACCAAAAACATAATTGACATACTACTCCAAGTAAAAACAAACTATACCGCTCTAACTACCATAGTTAAAATAACCTAATTAAAACAACCTCCACTTCATCGGTTACATGCAAATTCTTGTAGTTGAAAATGAAAATATCTATGAAGTGAAGAATGCACCAATTCATCGGTTACATGCAAATTCTTTCAATCACCAGAAATTGGAAGATGATTCGAATTGTTCTGATCTCCCTTGCTCCAATTACTGCCATCTCCGATCAAACAGCTTAAGTAGTTCTGGAAACACTCCCAGTCATCAGGACTACAAATAGTAAGAAATAAAAAATCAGGTTACTAACAAGCAAAGCCCTAAGTTTATTAACATACAACAGTTAACCATTTATAAATATATGTAGAACTTATTTCAGTTCTCACCAACTTCTTGAGCAATGATTAATGATGTTGCATACAAGAGAAGGAGCAAGAAAGTCGATAACAGGGTAATGCTACACGTAATCTTTATCTTTAATTAGCTAGTAAATGAGATCAGAGCTATAGATAGCATTATTTATATGTATATGCGTAAATGTAAAAAAGGGAAAAATGACAAACCATGGAAATTAGAAAGTTCAAGATACTTTACCTATTTCACTTCTAAAATTTAATTACGATTTAAGTTCGACATATAAGTGTTTAAAACATTTCAAGTAACATAACGAGAATTTTGCAATGCTTGTGCACCTGGAAATGGGTAGATACAACATCTGAGTCCAGCAGATACTCTGGCCTTCCAAGTGATAAATATGCAAACCTCCACTGATTCCCCAATAAAGTAACCATATGGCAAAAAACAACAAAAACAAGTCAACTCTATATTACAAATCAACTAGAGTAAAAAAAAGTTAAATCTAGTTGAGATTAGATTTCGAGCAGCCACGTGATGGAGAACAGATCGATGTACCTTTATGGAACCTGCAATTTCTCTTGAATACGTATTATTTGCCAACCACGGGAACAGATACATATTATTTGCTTGATTTACAGGGCCTACTTTTCCATTTCCTGTCAGTACATACATCATATATGAATGGTTAGGTCCAATGTAATTCAGGGGGAAAAATTAAAGGAAATTTGTACTAAAGTTGCATTAGATCTAATCATAAGAAAGATTATGTAGACTGCTGCTTCTGTGATAAAAAATCAATCAACATGAAGTAGAAGTAGCATTAGGAGATAGAGAATTACCAAGATCAGATTTTTCTATTAAGGAACTGATATATAGCCAATAAAGAAATCATTGTTGATGCCCTGATAAAGCTAGCACCCAATGACAAATTTAAGTTACATTTATAAAGTCAAGATAATGATCATGATTATGATTATGGTTACTTAAAGATCAAAATTGATACGAAAGCTCAACGAGAAATTTACTTGCCTCTTCATGGAAGACACCGCCAACTCCAGATAACCCAAGAAGGACATGTGGTTTGACCCTGCATTACAATTTACAGTAACGGTAAACATGTTATAAAGGAACAACATTTTGACTCTTCAGCATATAATCATATAGCAATGTATTTTGGATTATCCGGTTTCATATTCAGTAATGCAGGCCTTTTTTTCTTTATTTAGACATTATTAAGATACATGTCTATCAGCAAAAATTAAAAAACAACTGAAGCCATACTGATCTTCCTTCCCTCTTTAATCTTTATATAAAATCCCAAATCATTGTATTCAAACATGAAACATGAAAAAGAATCAATCCAGATTAGACATAACGAGAAGGAATAAAGAAATCAATGTGTTGTCTGAAATATACATCTTTGTCAAGCAGGAGAAAGTGAGGATCAGTTCCTGATCCAGAAATTCATGACACAGACTGTATGGCCATATTAAGAACACCAAGCCCTGCACTGCAACCATGTAATGGATAGACTTTTGTCAAATTATTACCTCCTCACACAGACATGGATTGTTGTTTCAACACCTTTTAAACACATTGGACGGGCCGTGCTTACCTTGATACCATTTATGTAGCAACATTGATTGCACTTGGCAAACATTTAATTACAATTACGAGGACCTAAGAGCAGCTCCAATGCAAGCCCAATTGCCAGTCCCGGGACTCCCAAAACGACCTGATCATCTACTTTATAACACATTTACATTGGATAGGTTCTGAAAAAAGCGGTGAGGGCCACTGTGGTGGTTAGTGCCCATTTCATTGTTTTTAATGCTTTAGTTAAATTCTACAAAGCAGGGACACTTGCTGTATCCGGTTGTCGAATTCTTGGACACGCATGTCCCCGTATCGGATACGAGGATTCTTTCATAATCCTTTTTTCAATTTTCGTTTTCATCAATTATAATCAAAATTCGTTTCGAATAACTATTTTCACAAAATCAATTATCAATATCTATAAACATATACAGAAGTATTGATTATCATATTCATTTTTGCATAAATGAAAAGATTAAACCCCCACTTTTGTATTTTGGATGAACAAAATATGCATTTCATTTAGTTTGCATACAGATTTTGGTTCTGTCAATTGATTTTAACATGCGTAACATGAAATATATATGAATTATATATGACGTGTCCCCCCGCACCCGTATTCCCATATTTTTAAATTTGTCGAATTTACGTGTTCCTGTATTACACACCCGCACTTCCGCACGGCCGCACTCGTGTCCTCGCTTCTTAGGTTAAACTTCTATTCACTTGGCTAATATTGATTTGTATTTGAATGTTAGAGAGGTTTGATCCCCTTGGATGAGTTTGATCACATTGGTGACATAGATTGGGATCCATAAAAAAGGTGGTAACCGGCCCTGAGCATTGTAGATGCTCCTCTAAATACTTTTCAGGACATTGGTCCAGTTGGAAAGCTAAAGCTGCAACCCATCGTCTCTCACATTCATGTCGACTCAATTATCATTTGTGATGAGAAATGCGGTATAATTATTATATATGTAAATTATATCCTTATAACATATTACTCCCTCTGGTCCATTATATAAGGCGTTTGACTTTTCTGCATGTAACTTTAGGTGCTTTGACTATATAGTTAGACTTATTATTTTTTTAAAATTTATTTTTCTAAATAAAAATATAATATTAAAATTTTTATTTAGAAAAGAAATTTTAAAAAATAATAATTTTAGCTATGTAGTCAAAGCACCTAAAGTTACGTGCAGAAAAGTCAAATGACTTATATAATGGACCGGAGGGAGTATGCAATATTTAGACATTATCTTGGAAAGAGAATTGATATTATATCCTAGTCAATATTCTTTCTTCTATACCAAAATTCCTCGAAGCATTAATTTCTTATAGAAGAAATGATATGTAAGGACAGTTTAATACAGTAGTATAAAATACTGTTTAGCGACAAAATTGTTCGTCGTTAGATGTAAATTAAATACTTGTAATAATTGCTATAACTAAGAATTAAAAAGTACTATCTGTTAACGGAGGAATTTGGTGATAACAAATTTCGGAGGTTGCTGGAATAACGAATTATGAAAATAGGGGGATTTGGGATTTTGGATGTTTGGGGCTGGACTTGAGAGGTGTCTCGATTTGTCTCGTGTATCGGATCCCTCTCTTCAAGATGCCTGCGTACCTTATATTTATAAGGATCAAGCCAACGCAGTTCTGTGAAATTGATTTGTGTCTATCCCTTAGAGACTTTAGGGATAAACTTCGTTAATCTGGGTAATTACTGATTTTATCTGATTTAATCTTATCGTTGTGATATCTTCCTGATTTGAAGAATATCGTTTGGAGATATTTTCCATTATTGATTGATTGAGATTGATTCTTTCCTCGTTTCAGGGAGAGGATAAAACTTAGCGATTAAGTTATAATTATTAATCTGAATTAATAATTAATAAATATTAGAAATTTGGGAGATTATTAGACATGCCAAAAATATGGCGTAACAACTACCCCCCAGTTCTTCAGTGCAGCTTGATGGACTGGAGAACTAAGCGTGCTTCGATCTTCCAAATTTCCTGAGTCACTGAAACAGCTAGGAGAGGAAGATTAATAAATAATATGGAGCACCAAGGTGCCCGTAATATACATGTAGATGTAAATAAGAAAATATGCGATATGTAAATAATAAGTTTTGTATGTTGCTCAAAATGCTTTGTCGAAAAAGGTCATATCTACCATGTCTTCTAGAGGGTATCCCCCTCAAAGGGGGTCATTTTCCTCAGAATTTTATAATACTCTCCTCAAAGGAGATCATTTTTGTCCAGAAATACCCTCCTCACAGGAGGTGGATTTTCCGAAGCTCGAACCCTGATGAGGCGCCGGAAGTACGGACATCCCCCCCGGAAGTACGGTTTTTGCAAGGATTTGGTAATTTGGGATACCCTCCTCAAAGGAGGTCGTTCCCCATTCCAGAAATATCCCTCCTCACAGGAGGTGGACTTCCCGAAGTTCGTGCCTTGATGAGGCGCCGGAAGTACGGACATCCCCCCCGGAAGTACGGTTTTTGCAAGGACTTTGGTAATTTGGGATACCCTCCTCAAAGGAGGTCGTTCCCCATTCCAGAAATATCCCTCCTCACAGGAGGTGGACTTCCCGAAGTTTATTTTATTAACTCTCCTCAAAGGAGACCATTTGTTTTATAAATATATTCCACGAAGATCCTCCTTAGAGGAGGTCATCTTTCCAAAGTCCTATCAATATTCTAAGATTCTTTCAAAAAAGATATCAGCGACACTTGAAGGTTCTTCTAGAAAATATCAGCAACACACAAAGGGTCTTCTAAAAAATATGAGCAACACACAGAAGGTCTTCTATAAAAAATATCCTCATAAGAAATACTCTTCGACTAAGAGTCTTCCAAAATATAAACTCTTCGAATAAGAGCCTTCCAAAATATAAACTCTTCGAATAAGAGCCTTCCAAAATTATAAACTCTTCGAATAAGAGCCTTCCAAAATATAAACTCTTCGAATAAGAGCCTTCCAAAATATAAACTCTTCGAATAAGAGCCTTCCAAAATATAAACTCTTCGAATAAGAGCCTTCCAAAATATAAACTCTTCAAATAAGAGCCTTCCAAAATATAAACTCTTCGAATAAGAGCCTTCCAAAATATAAACTCTTCGAATAAGAGCCTTCCAAAATATAAACTCTTCGATTAAGAGCCTTCCAAAATATAAACTCTTCAAATAAGAGCCTTCCAAAATTATAAACTCTTCGAATAAGAGCCTTCCAAAATATAAACTCTTCAAATAAGAGCCTTCTAAAATTATAAACTCTTCGAATAAGAGCCTTCCAAAATATAAACTCTTCGATTAAGAGCCTTCCAAAATATTACCCCTACAAAGGAGGACCTTCCAAAATATTACCCCTACAAAGGAGGACCTTCCAAAATATTACCCACACAAGAGGGCCTTCTAAAATAATAAAATCTTCAATTAAAAGTCTTCCAAAATATAACCCCCACAAAGGAGGACCTTCTAAAATAATAAAATCTTCAATTAAAAGTCTTCCAAAATATAACCCCCACAAAGGAGGACCTTCCAAAATATTAACCCCACAAAGGAGGACCTTCAAAAATAAAATACCGGAGGGTCTTCTTTTTTGACAAATTCAATCCGCAAATTTGAAAATAATTTTCTGACATACATACATAATGCAAGAGTACATGCAAAAATAAAAATAAAAATAAATTTAATATATAATTCATGCATAATAAACATGTTAATTTAAGCAAGCATAAATATCTCATACAATATTTTTCAAATCGCAATAATTTTACAAGCATTAAAATATATTATTCCCACGAATTTTTAAATAATAAATATTTTGTCTAAAAAAAAATATTAAAACATGATATATGCATGCATGGCAAGATAAGTGTGCAATTAAAATAATATTTATAATCACAAAAATTAAATTGAGAAGAAGAAATAAAACTTATCTTTTTTTTTTTGTTTCCTGCCGGTTCGAACTGATTCGGATTTTGAAGTATCCGTTCGTGATTTGAGATTTGTTCGTCGCTGCTTCTTTGTGATGTTGTATCAAAAAAAAAAGTAGCCTCATGCTTCACCTCTTTTTTTTTCTTTTGCCTTTTTGCAAAAAAAAAAAAAAAAAATTCTTCTCTTTGCCGCACTGCTTCATTTCTGTGGGTTTTTTTTTCCTGTGTCTTGTGTGTCCCGTAGCTACTGTGCGCGGTGCTTCCCTTTTTTTACTTTTTATCCCAGTTTTAGATGGTTCGAACAAGTTGCTTGGCTCCATTTTTGTTGCTGCCAATTCTTTGTTGGTTGATTCAACTGCTGCGTCACCATATTTTGGCCTTTTCCTTTTGCTGTCCTCGTACATCATCACCTCCTTTGATTGTGTTTGTTGAGCTCACAAACTAGTTGCTTGGAACCCATTATTTTTTTTTTGCCCTTTATCATGAATTCTCTCACTGTGGTCCCACGAAGCCAATCTCCATGCCCTTTTTCTTTTTCGTTCCATCCGTTGGATCCATGCAAGAATACATAATAATAACCAAGTTATCAAATTGCATAGTGGCCACTCAAATGCGACTAGTCTCATCTATTGGTGAGTTTGTCTGTCTCATCTATTGGTGAGTTTTTTTCTTTACTTTACTTCTGTTGTATTGAGGCTTGTCATGGCAAGTTCTTCTCGTGATAAGAGTTTGGATGAAGCATACGCCAATTTATCTATGAGTAATGAAGATGAGGAGGGGCTCATACTGGAGGACATACCAGGTGATACAAACAAGGAAGGGCTGGATAGATGCTTGGTAGGAAGGTTCGTAACTAATAGGAGAGTCAACTTCATGGCCATGCAGGATACCCTTGCGTCCATTTGGAGGCCGGTCAAGGGAGTGTTTATGGAGGAAACTACCCAGGTGAACACGTTCTTGTTCAAGTTCTTTCATGATAGGGATATGCAAAGGGTCCTAGATGATGGTCCATGGACCTTCAATCAACAAGTCCTGTTAGTTAAGAAACTCAATATGGATGAGCAACTAAAAGATGTGAAGTTATCAGAGTTGTCTATGTGGATTCAGGTATACGATGTTCCGATCGGTTTCAAGTCAGAATGTATCTTGAAGTCCATAGGGAATTTTGTGGGGAGGTTTGTGGAATCTGATACAAGGAATTTCCAAGGGATGTGCAGAAATTATCTAAGAATCAGAGTGGCTATAGACATAAATCGTCCTTTAAAAAGCCGGATGAAAATTAAAAAACCAGGAGGAGAGTGGCTGTGGCTTCGGTTCAAATACGAACGCCTCCCATCTTTCTGCTTCTATTGTGGAAGGATAGGGCATAGTGAGAAATTTTGTGAGGAATTGTTCGACAATGCGCAAGCTAATGAGGTAAGACAGTATGACAGCTCGTTGCGAGCACCGCTAAGAGGTCAAGATACAAGTAAAGAAAACCAGTGGCTTCGGGGGGCAAATGGTGCCGTCTTAACTCCGGGGAAGGTGGGTGACAAGGGGGAGGAAGGTGAAGGAGGGGAGACACACAGACAAAAGGATAGTGAGGATGTCGGGAGTGGGGAGCATAATTCCAGAAATCCAAGGAATAAAGAGATTCCGGGCGTGCTTAGTGGAGGGGTTGTCTCGAGGGTGGTTACAGTGATAGAGGAAAAAAATACTCTTAATTCAAATGAGAGGAGGGAAAAAAATATTCCACAAAAGGTAGTCCCTGGGCTTTTAATATCGGACTCAAAAAGAAGAAGAGTGAATGGGATTGAGGAGAATGGGCTTATTAATGGGCTTGAGGAGAGTGGGCCTGGTACAGATAATGCTGTGGAGGATATATCAATGAAAGAAGCAAATATGACTCTGACAGAAAACCAAAAAAACTTGCTGGAGGCGGGTACTGCTATGCAGTCCCGCCTAGGATTATGAGCATCTGTAGCTGGAACTGTCGGGGGGTTGGCCTACCCTCGAGTATTCGGTTCCTAAAAGACCTGGTTCAGCAGGAGAGGCCGTCGTTTATCTTTTTGTGTGAAACAAAGGATAGTAAAGGTAGGTTGGAGCGCTTAAGAAGAGAGCTGAGTTTCGATGGTATGGTGACAGTTGATCCTCAAGGTAGAAGTGGGGGGCTAGCTTTAATGTGGAAAGGGAAGGATCAGGTTCACTTACGAAGTCTATCGAGGAATCATATTGATGTGGAGGTGGGTATTGGGAATAAAGCTAGGTGGAGGCTTACGGGGGTCTATGGGGAGCCGGACCGAACTCAACGTCGGAAAACTTGGGATCTCCTTAGATATTTGGCCAGAGATTCGAATCTTCCTTGGTGTGCTATCGGAGATATGAACAACGTTACATCTCAAGGAGATAAAAATGGAGGAGCACCTTACCCGAATAGTTTAATTGAGGGTTTCAATGAGGTGCTTACTGAGCTAGGTTTAATAGATATAGAGCTTGTTGGCCATCAATTTACATGGGAGAAGGGGAGGGGTACTGAAGGATGGATGGAGGTTCGCCTGGATAGGGCATTAATTTCTGGGGAATGGCTTCATTTGTTCCCTCTTGCAAAGCTTTATAATTTAGAAGTGACCTCCTCGGACCATAGTCCAATATTGTTGGTGCCTGAAGTGTATAAGAGAGGGGGGGGGTTAAGAAGAAAATTCAGGTTCGAGAATGCTTGGTTAATTGAGCCTATGTGCAAGCACCTAGTCATGGAAAGTTGGGAAGAAGGTCAAGGGGAGAGTATTCTAAAGAAAGTGGAAATCTGTAGCAGGCATCTGGAGCAATGGGGTAAAGAGATTACTGGTAAGTTTAGTAGTCGTATCAAGGCTTGCAAGCTGGAGTGTAAGAAACTTCGTAAAAGAAGGGATGTTACATCGACAGAGAGGTATAAAGAAATTAAAAGGAAGCTGTTTATGATCCTAGAACAAAAAGAAATCTTCTGGCGTCAGAGATCGAAACAACTATGGTTGCACTCAGGAGATAAAAATAGTAGGTTCTTTCATGCTGCTGCGACTGCTAGAAGGCAAAGCAATAAAATCCAAAGGCTGAAGAACGGGGAGGGCGAATGGGTTGAATGGGGAGAGGGACTAGAAGATCATATCACGGAGCATTTTAAACATTTATTCACTGCAACCCAGTCGAGTTGGCAAGAAGTAGTAGAGTGCATTGACAGTCGAGTAACTCAGACTCAGAATGAGGAATTATTGAAGCAGATCACAGCTCAAGAAGTGAAAGTGGCCCTGTATCAAATGAATCCTGACAAGGCTCCTGGCCCGGATGGATTCACTCCGGCCTTTTATCAAAAAAACTGGGATATTGTAGGGAATGATATAGTGCAGATGGTTGAGAAGTTCTTCCAGGAAGGGGTCCTGCCAGTAGGGATAAATGAAACTAATATCGTACTCATTCCGAAAAAGAAACAGTCAACTCAGGTAGGTGATTTACGCCCTATATCCCTCTGCAACGTGCTGATTAAAATCATTACAAAAATCATGGCAAATAGAATGAAGCATGCTCTGAATGGAGTGGTGTCGGAATACCAAAGTGCTTTCATCCCGGGTAGACTCATCACTGATAACATCATGTTGGCATATGAAATGACACACTATTTGAAAAGAAAGAGGAGGGGTCGTGAAGGAAGTATGGCTATAAAAATGGACATGAGCAAAGCTTACGATAGAATTGAATGGGATTACTTGAGGGAGGCTTTGAGTAAGATGGGATTTCACGACTGGTGGGTTTTCTTGATCATGCAGTGTGTTACTTCGGTTTCTTACTATATTACTCATGGTTTTATGGAGATGGGTCCGATAATCCCAAGCCGAGGGCTTAGACAAGGTGACCCCTTGTCACCCTATTTGTTCATTTTATGCGCTGAAGGGCTGTCAGCCTTGATCAATAAATGTGAAAGGCAAGGCTTGGTTCATGGGATAAAAATAAGTCGTCAAGCTCCAAGCATAAGTCATCTACTTTTTGCAGATGACAGCTACCTCTTCTGTAAAGCGACTGAAAGCGAAGCTATGAGTATGGTTGATCTTCTTCAACTCTACGAGGAGGCATCTGGCCAACGAGTGAATGTGTCAAAATCGTCTGTCTTCTTTAGCTCTAACGCCAAAACAGATTGTAGGAGGAATATTTGTCGAATCCTGCAAATTAATGAAGCGGATGGGAACAGTACGTATCTGGGTCTTCCAAGTTTAGTGGGACGCAACAAGGCTAGCGTTTTGGGGTTTCTTAAGGATAAAGTTAAGAATAGGGTTCAATCTTGGAAGGATAGGTGGGTTTCACAGGCTGGAAGGGAAGTGTTGATAAAGAACGTGGCACAGACTTTGCCGTCTTATGCAATGAGCGTGTTCCTATTACCGAGGGAGATTACTAAAGACTTTGAGCGGAGTTTAACTAGGTTCTGGTGGAGTGGAGGTGCAAACTCAAGAAAGGGTATACATTGGATGGCTTGGGACAGAATGAATAACCATAAGTCGACGGGAGGTCTAGGCTTTAGAGATTTTCATGACTTCAACTTAGCTTTACTTGGAAAGCAAGGCTGGAGATTTATTTCAAGGCCCAACACACTGGTCAGTAGAGTGTTTAAGGCTCGCTACTTCCCTAATGCGCATTTTCTGGACGCAGAGTTGGGCAACAACCCTAGCTTTATCTGGAGAAGTGTGTGGGAGGCCAAAGGTGTGGTCCGAGATGGTGTGAGATGGAAGCTGGGGTCAGGGGAATCAGTTCAAATAAGAAACCAACCTTGGGTTCAAGATGAGAATAACCCGTATGTTTCGACTGAGTTGCAAGGGCTGGGCAGAACCACAGTATCATCTCTAATGGTGGTTGGGGAAAGAAGATGGGATACAGATGTCGTGGCCAGCTTATTCAACCACAGAGATCAACACTGTATTCTAAATACGAGTATTGGAGCGGAGAATGAAGAGGATTTGTTATACTGGGGGAAGGAGAGCAGTGGTGAATATTCTGTTAGGAGTGCATATCGTTTACTTCAAACGCAGAAAGGATTATGGCGGCTCTCGGACAACAGTAGTGTTTGGAGGTATATTTGGAGGATAAAGGCTCCGCCAAAGGTTTTGAATTTGGTTTGGCGTGCTCTCTCCAATTGTTTGCCCACAAAAACTAACCTGCAGGCCAAACATGTTCCTGTTTCAGCTATGTGTCCTATTTGCAGTGGGGAGGAGGAATCTGTGTTTCATGCTCTAGTTTTATGCCCTTTTGCGAACAGTTGTTGGCATAGGAGGGATAGGACGTATCAAGGGGTGGATGCAGATAATTTTGGTGGATGGCTTAAGATTGTCTTTGATCGTTCGAAGAAGGAAGATCACGCTGAGATAGTGTCCTTGTGTTGGTCCATTTGGAATGCTAGAAACCAGTTCGTTTGGGACAACAGGAAGGCTTCAGTAGATGGGTTGTTGGCAGCAATGAAGCAGTACCTTGCAGATTGGAGTAATGCCCAGAAGTTTTCGACGCAGGCTCTTTACCAGTTCGTTGAGCATGGTGATGGAGCACGGGTCTGGGCTAGACCGAAAATTGGTGCAGTCAAGGTAACAGTTGATGCGGCAACTTTTGCTGAGAATTCGTCCTATGGGATTGGTGTGCTAGCTAGGAATGATAAGGGGGAGGTCATCTACGGTAGATCACAGTTGTTTCGGGGTAACGTTCGGCCGGACTTTGCAGAAGCAATGGCTGTGAAAGAAGCTTTAAGTTGGTGCAAGGCTAGCAAAGGGCAGGATATGGTGGTAGAGACGGACTGTTTATCAGTAGTTCAAGCAGTTCGAAGCTCAGTTACCATGAACTCGCCGTTTGGGTGTATCATAAGGGAGTGTCGAGAGATGCTCCACGAGTCAAACATAGAAGTGTTTTTCATTAAACGATCGGCTAACGAGGCTGCTCATGCTTTAGCTAGAGAGTCGAGTTCTTTCCCCGGTCGAGTCTTTGACGGGAGATCTGTTCCTGTCAGTCTAGTGCCTATCTTGTTGAATGATTTGCGTAATCTATAAAATATCAAGTTCAGTCAAAAAAAAAAAATAATAACCAAGTTGGTTTCTCCTCTTCAACAACTAGAACACATCAAATTGATGTAAGTACCAATTACCACATATTAACCTTTAATATAAAATTAACAACTTAATACATGGCATGTACAAGTAACACATGTCAACAATTTATTCCTATGTTATTCTAATTGAACATGCATGCACCTTGATGATTTTAACATGCATTAAAAATTAATTTAATCAAGAATTGTACATTAGTATACTAATAAAACAATTAATCTAAACACGAATACTAAACAAATAAAAGGAATAAACATGTTAATCTAAGTATGTATAAAATATTCAATCAAAAATAATTTATGCCTCTTTAATAATAAAAATATAATATTCATGATATAAATATTTGTATAATTGCATAAAATTAAAAATAAACTAAGTAAAAAACTTATCTCGATTTTACAAGAATATGGGTGATTTTTGGGTCCAGTAATTTTTTTTCTCGGATCTTCCATCACCAGTAGTTTTTTTCTTTTCCTTGTTTTTCCGGATTGTCTCCCAGATGCACAATTTTTCAGACACAAACATTAAAATCTGATTCCATGCTGGCCCATCAAACCTTCTCTCTTCTTTGTGTTTTTCCAAATACACGAGCTTGGCCTTTAATTTTTTATTTTCTTTTATCCATGGACCCTATCACTTGGCTTGTTTTGTATTCCTTCCGCCTTGGTTTGGTCTGCCATCTTTTTCTTTTCCTTTTTTTTCGCACGTGTATTGCCTTCCTGCAAAGCTTGTACTAATGTGTGGTTTTTTAATCGCCACAAATTCGAGCTTCAAATATTACTGATGAGCCCGTTGCTGTTTCGCGATCAATCGTTAATAATATTATAAAACTTAAAATAAAAACCACCGCCTCCACCATTCTACTCCTCCATTAAAATCGCCTCAAATCCAATATAACCCCCCATGCGTATGAATTGATTATCCTCCACAATCAATAAATAATCCCCTCCTTCTAGCGCCAATTGTTAACGGAGGAATTTGGTGATAACAAATTTCGGAGGTTGCTGGAATAACGAATTATGAAAATAGGGGGATTTGGGATTTTGGATGTTTGGGGCTGGACTTGAGAGGTGTCTCGATTTGTCTCGTGTATCGGATCCCTCTCTTCAAGATGCCTGCGTACCTTATATTTATAAGGATCAAGCCAACGCAGTTCTGTGAAATTGATTTGTGTCTATCCCTTAGAGACTTTAGGGATAAACTTCGTTAATCTGGGTAATTACTGATTTTATCTGATTTAATCTTATCGTTGTGATATCTTCCTGATTTGAAGAATATCGTTTGGAGATATTTTCCATTATTGATTGATTGAGATTGATTCTTTCCTCGTTTCAGGGAGAGGATAAAACTTAGCGATTAAGTTATAATTATTAATCTGAATTAATAATTAATAAATATTAGAAATTTGGGAGATTATTAGACATGCCAAAAATATGGCGTAACACTATCTTTGTGCCTTCGAAAACGTACTGAAAACGTATTATACTAATCCCACGGTTTTGTAAATTTCGTTAGTTCCGAATTCAAAGAATTGCGCTGCATGCAAAGTCATGGCACATTTTAAACGTAAACGCTGTAAGTCAAAAATCGACACCTTCTTTTTATCTAACAAACGCAGAGATAAAAACAGCAAATAATTTGAAACCACATGCGTGGGCGTGGCCTTATTCGAGTTAGATCACTCACTTTGTGTAATTTTCAACTTTTCCTCTGCATAAGTTGGACGGTAACGACAAACATGCCTTGCGTGTATGTATTTTTGTGGCGACAGCTTGAAATTAAGCACTGACGATTCATATATACACACAACAAACATTTTTTGTGAATGAATCGTTTCTGTGAATTAGGCCAATCGAGAAATAAATACATCCAAAAAATTCACAAAAAAGATTCAATTTTTGTGTAATTGTGTTTGTATGGAATGTGAACATACCACTTAAATTTGATGCCTTATATAGGGCCCGTTTGGGAAATCTTATTTTCCAGAAATAAGTTACTTATTCTGAAAAAAAGTTAGGAAATATGTACTTTTTTCTGAAATAAGTAACTTATTTTTGCAAGATAACGAATATTGAACTCCCCATACACATTTTTATCTAAAAAAATGTATGTAAATACGAAATTTTTTCCGAAATAAGTAACTTATAAGTTGAAATCGTATTTTGCCAAACAGGCCCATAAATTGTTTTAGGTACGTCTCATTTGTTAATTGTTAGTTAGTTGACTCTGTCTGTGTCTTGACTTGGATATAATATATATTTATATTTTTTCATAATTCTGAGTTATCTGCTAGTACGAAATCCTCAACATGTAAGCTTATGTGTATCTCTGATCACTAATTCAAATTTATAAACAGTTGATTCATCGACTTTGATGCTTTATAAGTTTGAGTGATCAAATAAGCAATCAAATTTTTTGTCAAAAAAAGAAATAAAAATGTACAGATCTTTTTACCAATCTGGGAAGCAAACCAAAGTCAACTTAAAACCGGTACCTCGATTTTTAATATTATTAACATAATTTAATATTAAAACTAAACATCATGCATGTTGATTGCTAGTATCTGTAAGATGATTTTGCTATTTTCTGCAAATGCATTGTCGGTAATGACTTTGTTAATTCTGGCGAGATAGGTACTTTCCAAAGGCCATTTTTAACTAGTCCTGGTACATATTAACTCTATGCGGTCACTTTCAAGTTACTATATATCTAGTTTTTCAGTAGTGGCAGATGGATGGTTCATTTAAAGCTTTTAGTTGTCACAGTATGAATAGTCTGATACATCGTACATCCATTGATTCAAGCAGCTAGCTGTCTTTGTTCCCTGTGTAGGCAAACTCAGACGCGGGATTTGGGGATCGCCAATTTCCGTTGATAAAATTATCAAAATAGCTCATTTTTTATGTTTATTTATCTAAAATATTCATTTTCAAAAATAGTAACAAAAATGTTCATTGCTGTAGGATACCTCATTTGCAATAGTATCAAAGGTGATACTTCACTACTAATCGAGCATCCAATATTTAGATACTCCAGTACCAATGGGCTATCCAATCTGACCTGATATTTTACCGAGTATTCGACCCCATAATGGAATATGTTCTTTGATACTCGTCTTTGATACTCGTTTGGAATGACATGTCAATTTAATAAGGGATAATTCATTTAGTACAACTATACTTTTGGCTTTTCCAAATTTTACCATTCAATATTTTTGGCTTCCAAATGGTACACCTGAACTTCTGACTTCAACCATCCAATAGCACTCCGTTTTAAAAACGTTATACAAACGTTATAAATTTAACAAATAAATAAAATGAAAATTAGATAAAGTAGTAATTAAATCAATTAGTCGGTCATTAGCATTACCATTTCAAACAGACAAATTACGCAGAACTCAAAAGATTTAGAAGATTTCGGCGAATTTGGGCGATTTGGACGAACGGAGGTGGGAGGGGAATGAACGGAGAGGGGCTGTGGGACGGTGGCTGTAGATTTGAGGAGAGTTCGAATTGGTGGGTTACGGTGGAGTTGTTAATTGCGAGTTGAATGAAATGGGTGGTGGTGACGCGCCGGACTTGGTGGGTTGCGGTGGAGTTGTTAACATGCGAAAGAGAAGAGGGGGAAGAATCGTTGGTGAAGGAGGTGGGTGGTAATGGCGGTGAAAAGAAGGGAGGTGGGTGGTAAGGCTGCTGACCGGAGGAAGAAACAGCAGTGGTGGAAGGAGAATGGCGGAGATGCGGTGGTGAAGGGAGAGGGGAAAGAGAAGAAATGGGAAGAGGTGGCTGGTTTGTAGGTGTGGTGGAGAGTGCGGGAGATTGAATCAGATGGGGTGAGGTATTGGGATGAATGGAGGAAGTAGAGTCGTGTGAAGGTGGGAGGTGAAATGGGAAGTTGGTATTGCGGGTGGCACAAGCGGGGCAGTGGTTGCGAATGGAGTAGGAAGGCGGCGCTGAGGAGGATGGGCGAAGTGGGAGGATGTGAAAGGAGGAGAAGAAAGAGGTGGAGAAGGGGACTGCTATGCTCTGTTTTGTACTTTGTTTAAGACTGGTTTAACGGAGGTTTAACCTTTGTTTAACGGAGTGCTATTGGATGGTTGAAGTCAAAAATTCGGGTGTATTATTTGGAAGCCAAAAACATTGAGTGATAAAACCAAACAAACCAAACATACCCAGTATTAGGGGGGAGCAAACCCCGGTTCGGTTCGGTTTTTGGGTAAAACCGGAACCGGAACCGCATGTCCTCGGTTTTAAAAATCGACAACCGGAACCGCAACCGAACCATCGGTTTCGGTTTCGGTTTTAAAATCCCGGTTTCGGTTTATATCGGTTCGGTTTCGGTTTTAAAACCGATTAAAATAAAAATAAGAAAGTATTACAAATTAATTAAAAAAGTTCTACCATAAAAACATAAATCTTCAAAATGTATTCATACAACAAGATGGGTACCCCATTGTTTGAGTTAAATGTCACTGGTAGTGAAGAAATTGAAGACAAGAAGCAGGTGGTTCTCATTTATAAGCTGAGCCTGCTCCGATATTATACATATATACTATTATTTAGGTTATTTGCTATTACGGTTGTGATACTCTCAAGTGTACATGCTGTAGGCTATTTTTTCCCTGCATCTTTAGGTGTGCAGTTTTTAAAATAATGCATGCTGGTTATTTTCCTATCATCATGCTTATGTGCATCAGTCTTGTGACTTTCATGCCAGAAACTATAGAGCAAGTAAGAATAAGAGCAGTACTTCATTTCCTTGATCTTAAAGAATAAGAATAAGAGCCTTATGTGCATCAGTCTGTATTCTATATTTTGGACTAATATCCTGAGGCCCAAATACAACAACAAATGTTAGGCCCGATTATTTTTATTTCCCAACCTCTCTACTTTCTATATATATATATATATATGAGATTAATTTTCAAAATATTTATAAAAAATATAAATATTTATTAATATAAATAATCGGTTCGGTTTCGGGTTTTTTCGGTTCGGTTTGAACCTAAAACCGGAACCGCAACCGTTAAAATCGGATCGGTTTTTAGATTTCGGTTTCGGTTCGGTTTTTAGCAGTTTCGGTTTTTTTCGGTTCGGTTTTCATCGGTTTCGGTTTCGGTTTCGGTTTGATTCGGTTTTTTGCTCACCCCTACCCAGTATATCCCGCAAGAAGCAGGGTCTGGGGAGGGTAAAATGTACGCAGACCATACCCCTACTTTACAGTAGAGAGGCTGTTTCCGTGAAGACCCCCGGCTTAGTGCACCGAATAACAAAGTGAATTTTATACAAAGATGATAATGGTGGGTAAAGTAGTCGACCGAACCTGGGCCCATGGCCTGGATCTCATGGGGCTTACCTACTCGGGCAAGGGGCACTCCTCTCCTGCTCTAGGAAGACCTCCGGCCAAGCTCCCTGCGCCTGCAAAAACAGAAAACAAAAGACAATATGAAGATGAAAAGCCAAGCTTCTAAGTTAATGCTAACCGAGAGAGTCCAACTCTGAGGCTCTCAACCACAGAGCCACTCCCTAGAAGGGAGTCAACAACTCTAATCTGGCGCCTCCAACAACTCCTATCAGCTATCGCGTTCTCATCCAAGTGTAGGACCTTCAAATCCATCCTGAGTTGTTCTTCCCACAACCTCCTCGGTCTGCCTCTTCTCCTCACCCCAACAACCGTAAGACTCTCGACCCTCCTCACCGGGGCTTCCGGAAGCCTCCTACGTACGTGGCCGAACCATCTCAACCTCCCTTCCCTAACTTTCGCAGCAAAAGGCGCCACCTCCAACTCGCTCCTGAAAACCGCATTCGGGATTCTATCTAACATCGTGCGGCCACGGGACCACCGCAACATCCTCATTTCAGCTGCTTCCAACTTGCACTCGAGGGCCTTCTTCGCCGCCCAACACTCCGACCATATAACATCGTAGGACGGATAGCTGCTCTATAGAACTTCCCTTTCAGCTTTATTGGTACAGGACCACCGCAACATCCTCATTTCAGCTGCTTCCAACTTGCACTCGAGGGCCTTCTTCGCCGCCCAACACTCCGACCATATAACATCGCAGGACGGATAGCTGCTCTATAGAACTTCCCTTTCAGCTTTATTGGTACTTTCCTATCGCACATCACCCCTGACGCAGCCCTCCACCTTAGCCACCCCGCGTTGATACGATGAGTGACATCATCTTCAATCTCACCTTCCTTCTGGATGATAGAACCCAAATACTTGAACTTATCCGTACGGGGGACGGTCTGATCTTCAATCCTAACCTCCATCCCTTCCTCGTTGGCTTCACCACTGAAGTTGCACCAAAGGTATTCGGTTTTAGACCTGCTTAGACGTAGTCCTTGGGACTCCAAAGTGGATCTCCATAACTCCAACTTCTCATTCACCTCCCCCCTCGATTCGGCCACCAGCACTATATCATCGGCGAAGAGCATACACCACGTGATGGCATCTTGAATCCCTCGCGACATGACATCTAGGATCAGGGCGAAAAGAAGGGGGTTAAGGGCCGACCCCTGGTGTAGCCCAATCTCCACAGGGAAATAACGAGCATCACCGACTAGGGTCCGAACGTAGGAACAAGCTTGAGAGTACATGTCTTGAATCGCCTTGACGTACTCCGACGACACTCTCCTCTCCTCAAGGCTCTTCCAAATAGCTTCCAAATTGGCTTTTGGAAAAGCCAAAAGTACAATGATACCAAATGGAATATCCCATTTAATAATTGTATTTAGTGTCATATTTTTAGTGAATATAGGTATTTAAGTATTTTTCTTTTTTGAAAATTAAATATTTTAGAATTTCACCCATTCCCATCATAATACACAAAAATTTTGATGCAAAATTTTGAAAAATTATTAAAATTTTTAGATAGATCCCGCGAATATTATTTTGATTCCCTTATATTACAATCACTATTCTACCCCTGCTCAGATCCACTATAGTGTTACATATCTGCATCATGGTAACATTATATTCTATATTTTATTTTATCCATTGTTCTTAAAAAATAACTTGTAACCGTTTGTAATAAAAAAAAATAAATAATAAAGGTGTGAACTACGGATGACAACACCTCACTAAATTACAAATTTTAATCTTTGAAACACATATTCAATCGAACTCGCCATCACTATAATTTTGTTTACGAGTTTTTGCATTCTTGTGAGAAATTCAATCATAGGAGTATCAAAAGTTAAAAAATCGAATTTATCAAAAACAAAAGACATAATATTAAATCATCGATCATGTTTATTCACCATTAATTATCGTATGATCAATTATAAATACTCTATTGCCATAATCACTTGATGGTTAAACCGTTCTAAATTTTTAATAATTATCTTGACTTATTTTCAAAAAAAAAAAAATTATCTTGACTTTTTACGCGGCCTAAAAAATGCATGTACTAATATTACTGGTTCGCGGTTCGCCTTCACTGACTTGAATATTAAAGCTTGCATATTTCATTAGTCTATCAAAATTTTAAGGCTTAACGACCTTTTGGCCCTTCAAGTATGCGCAGTTATACCCATAAAGCCCTAAGGTTTATGGTCGTTCCTTTTTGTCCCTCCAACTTCAGAAATATATCTTTTAGCCACTTTACCGTCGCCTTTTTGACACAAAACCGTCGCCTTTTAAAGGTCAAAGACGACGGTTTGTGGCTAAAAGGTACATTTTTTAAGTTGGAGGGGCGAAAAGGAACGACTTTAAACCTTAGGGCTTTATGGGTATAACTGCGCAAACTTGAAGGGCCAAAAGGTCATTAAGCCAAATTTTAAATAAATCAGTCGTTACCTAACTAATAATTAATGTGTAAGCATAGTCGCAGGCATGAGGCATATTCGGCTCTCACTCTCACTCGCATCACCCTATACATTCACATTCATAATTACGTTTTTAACCTCTGTATACATTTTGGAGCGAGGAACACCTGGCGTGTCTGATTTTTCTTATCAATAAAATTTACGAATTTTCTAGTGTGTCCAAGATACATAGCATATGCTCTTGGGCATACACTAGACAAACTCTAAAATTTATAGTATTATTTGTAAAAATATACAGTACAAGTCAAGCACACGCCACTTGGTGTGTGTATTTGATATTTACGGTTAAATAATTTTAATTATGTCATCCAACACTAAGAATTTAGTTTATTCGTCATATTTAATGATTTACTAATAATTTTAAAAATGTATTTTATATTTTAAATTCGAAAAAGAAATATTGAAATTATTGTTTATTGAACTTCCGTGCATGATAATTCCTGCTACACTTTTTCTTTCTTATATTAAAATGATCAATAAAATCAAAGTGCATGTGAGTTTACATCAACCTGCCTATCTAGGTCAAGACTTTTCTATATAAATAGCTCCTTTGCACCTTGAACAAACATAGAATTGAAGCAAATAATAATGGCTTCAACATTAGTTTCTTTAATTCCCCAACTACTTATTTTACCATGTCTTTTGGTATTATCTTCCAGCTTGTATCATGTGTGTGAGGCACAAACTCCACCACTGGTGCCTGGACTCTCCTACAACTTCTATACAACAAGCTGCCCTAACTTTGAATCCATTGTCAGGACAAGGCTTCAAACCGAGTTCGCCTCAGATATAGGTCTTGCTGCCGGATTACTCCGGATGCATTTCCATGATTGTTTCGTGCAGGTTTGTTCATGTTATGGTTATAGTTACACACATCATCATCATTATATATCCTACGATGAACTCAACCAATTTAGTCACATATGTAGAAAGCTGATATATACGAAGTAATTGATACATAAATTTGACATGTCACGGTAGCACAAACAACTAGCCAGTACTGAGCTTGTAGTCCGTAGTTGAACCGATGCTCTAAGTATAACTTACAATCTCAACCATATATATGCCAGTCTTACTGCACCATGATAAGTTTGCGAAGACAATGTTCACATAGCGGTTATTGATTTTTTTTTTTGTTAAGTTACCGATTCTCCTGGACTAGTGCTTAGGAGAATCATATAGAACATACTAGCACTCCCCTCACTTTTGGGTCTGGATCACTTGGTGCCCATTTTTTAACAATAGTTTGTCTTAGTGTCCCAATCAAATATTACGTGATACCTTCCCTGCCCGAACTATGTTATCATGCAGCCTTCCGAAAATCCTGTGGTGTTGGGAGCACGATTTAATTAGCAGATTGATATATACACCACGTATATCGATCTTAACAATATTCAGATTTGTAAAATTAAAATAGACCTTTTTATGTGATCTCTATAAATATATATTTACATCCACTGGATATTGAATAAAAAGCTCAGAATTTGATTGGCTAAAATTGTCCTACAGCAATTTATAAAAATGTACAGAAAATTAGTAATTTAAGTTGTGGTGTAACTTATATTAAAACGTAATGGATGATGCCAGGGATGTGATGCGTCAGTTTTGCTAGATGGTTCAGCAAGTGGACCAAGCGAGAAAAATGCACCACCAAACCTTACACTGAGGGCCAAGGCTTTTCAAATCATCGAAGAACTCCGAAGACTAGTTCAGAATCAGTGTGGAAGAGTCGTCTCATGTGCTGATATTACCGCTCTTGCTGCTCGTGATGCAGTTGTTCTGGTAATTACCTTAATTATATATCCAGTTGCATGAATATTGTAATAAAAGTTAGAGTTGATTCAGCTCACAAGAATAGTGTAGTTCACAAGAATAGTTAGAGTTGATTCAGCTCACAAGAATATTGATGCTTTACCAACTATAATAAATATTAGGGTAGTTCACAGGAAATATATAGGAGACATTGATACATTTGTCCTGCTAGAAGGATGCACTTTGTACATTTGTACAAAAACAATTTCTTTTTAGGAAACAATTTTTAATCATAATTTTATGTGGATCTAAATTTACTAAATTGCTTCCCTCTTAAACAGTCTGGTGGTCCAAACTACAGAGTACCATTCGGACGCCGTGACAGCCTCAACTTTGCAACCAGAAATGCAACACTCGCTAACCTTCCCCCACCAACTGCTAATGCAAGTTCAATTCTCTCTTCTCTGGCCACCAAAAATCTCACCGCAACAGACACTGTTGCGCTCTCCGGAGGCCACACCATTGGCATTGCTCACTGCACTTCTTTCACCGGTAGACTTTACCCCATCCAAGACACTACCATGGATCAAACCTTTGCAAAAAACCTCAAAATCACTTGTCCAACAACAAATTCAACCAACACTACTAATCTAGATATCCGTAGTCCGAATGTATTCGATAACAAGTACTATGTTGACCTCATGAATCGACAAGGACTGTTCACTTCGGACCAGGATTTGTATACTGATAGCAGGACACGGAGCATTGTTACAAGTTTTGCTGTGAATCAGAGCTTGTTTTACGAGAATTTTATTAATGGAATGCTAAAGATGGGTATGTTGAGTGTGCTGACCGGAACACAAGGGGAGATTCGTGGAAATTGTTCTGCTAGGAATCCCAGCAGCACTTTCTTGTCTACTGTTGTGGAAATGGAAGAGGGCTTGGAAACTTTGATGGGATTTTAAGTTCGTCTGGCCGTGTTACTTGTTCTGTGTTTTGCTTGCTTTCACAAGTCTTTACAAATAAATGACTAGCTACTTATATATTTTTATATATGAAACTACATGAGATAGCTTTCAATTTGCAATTTTCATATAGATTATGCAATAGGAAATTCGATCACCTCTTTAATTAAATCACAAAGTAAATTAATTTGTACATACACCTTGGACACTGAAATTACAAACATTACAACGTGGGTACTAGCCTAAGGTCGCAAAACATTGTACTGTATGCATATATAGTCAAGAACCAAAAAGACCGAGCTGAGGGAAGACAAACTAAAGTTAAACGTAAAAATCAGAATTCGACATCTCCTTATATCTAATAAAAAGATCGAGGAGGGAAGCCAAACTAAAATTAAACGCAAAAAGCATAGCTAGAGTACGTGCTATGTTAAAACGATAAACATGCGTTAAGCTGACCGGGACTACGTGTGAACTTAAAAGCATAGCTAGAGTACATATTCAAACGCATGGGAATGAATAGTTTCGTGAGGTGGCCAACGAGAAATAACTACATGAAAACTACTCTATGTCCACGTTAAATGAATGAATTGATGTCGCAAATGTCGTGTAAATTTCAAATTCTAGGTTCACAGCCAGTTAGTATATTTTTATAGCTGTATTTATAGCTGGTTATTTAACACTTGCATTTATACAAATGTTTACTAGTATAATATCGCCAGGATACCTATTATTTCCTCCACTCCATTTTATGAAACGTTTTAGAAAAAGTTGACATATCAAGAGAATGAGAGCAATTATGGATATGGTTTTCAATTTACCTACATATCCTTGTTAGTAAAAATTTACATAACGTGGGCTACCATGCTCGGGGTATGAGTGTGCTAGTATGTCCTCCGGATTAGTTGAGGTGCGCGCAAGCTGACCCGGACACCGAATTATAAAAAAAAAAAAATTACATATCAAGAGGGTGAGAGCAATTATAGACATGGTCTTCAATTTACCTACATGTCCTTGTTAATTAAACAGAAAAAGAAAGAAAAATGCATTAAGTTGGGAAAAAAGATAGAAAAATGCATGAAGTAGGGGCAATTTATATAAACTGAATCATTGAATGCACTTTGAACGAATAAAACCTATAAACAAAAGGGAATTGTTATTGATGTCTAGAATGTCTATTCTTTTTTAACGGGGATGTTAAATATATTATTATAATATAACACAGAAGTTATCGTAATTTTTTTTTTCTTTTTTGCTATGTAGTTATCGTAATTCTTATTATTATTAGAGAAAATAGATAATTTACTTTATTACGATTACATATTGACCCCACACCATTGGCCTTGGTTATTGCCCTTGTTTCACCCCTAGGCTGTAACCAAGACCCTATCATGGACCAACTCTAAAATGTATATGTGATAACAAGTATTATGTTGGCCTCATGAATCGACAAGGGCTTTTCACTTCAGACCAGGATCTGAATTCATGCTAGGACAGGGGGCATTGTTACAGGTTCTGAGGTTCCGCTCTTGATTAGTTTTTGTTTTATAAGAAATTTTGTTAATGCGATGATAAGGATGGGAACTTCCATGGAATTTCAACTTTGGCTATGTAACTTGTTCTGTGTTTTGCTTGCTTAGTTGCTTTAACAAGCTTTTTAATGAACAGGGAGGAAAATAAAATATCCCTTGGACTAGAGGACTGATGCACCGACTATAAAATGTGACAATGCCTCCAAAACAAATTTGAAATCTTCATGCATAACTAAATGAAAGGCAGATCAATAGACAAATCATACAGTGTAGTAATATTTATATAATTGTATCATTTTCAACTTACTATACGTGTGTCTTTTTTTTATTTACCGAGTGCTAGCTTCAATTCACTGATCAACAGATTATAACCAAGACTGCATCAATTTAAATCCAAGAATCAGAATAAAAAAATAGTTTGGCATCATTATCAGCTTCTAATCATCCAAACCATGTAGTTTATGATGAATTCTGGTATCTTGTTTTCTGTGTTCTCTAGTTGAAACAGACCTCTGCATCTGACTGGGCCTGTATCTCTTGTCATTGTACTCTTTGTACTTGATCAGAGATCTAGTTTTTGTGGTACTTGGTAATGGAGGTCTGCTTTTCATGTTCTTGTTAACAACACGATAAGTTTCTATTTTGGGAGACAGCTGCTTTTCCTCAGTTAGCATTTGTGGTGAGAGAATAGATGGCGGGGATTTAGACTCAATTGCGACAGTTGGTGTTTCCGTAGAGGAAGAGCTTGTGGTACTGCCACGGGACACCTGACTACCTCCACTGGGCTCTGCAATTCTTTTTTGCACCTGAAAAAATATCGTTACTGTTATAAAATGCACTGCTGGTATTGATTTTTGATGTTTGAACATTGTTAAATTATGCTAATATATCTATTTATTTTGGTAAAATTAAGAATTTGATCCAAATTAGGCCATCATTTCGAAATGTTGATATAAAATGGTTGTCTGTTGGAACTGAAGGGTTGCCAGTAGCATAAAGCTAGAAAGATTGTATTTTATCTATAGTTTACAAGGTTGCTGCTTCATTGAAGAATTCAAAATGATTATTATGCTTACCTCCTTTATATAAGCTGAATCATCTTTAACAGTTTGGGTAGGTTGCTCACTCCGATGGCTTGGCTGTTTCTGAGACAGTAGCCTTGTTCTAGACTTCCTCAATTGCCTGTACAAAAATATATTGGAAGATATAGTGAGATTTCATACACATCATTTGGGGTACTTTCATAAAAATATGGCATAGAGAAAGTGCAATGCTACTTGCATATAAAACATACAGTAGTCATTATGTAATCAGTTTTATAGTGAAACTTCTGGAGAATATAATTTACCTTCTCTGATCCTTAGATTGTGCATTATCATCCTCCTCCACCTTGGGAAGCATAGGTAAATCTGAAAGTTGACAGGCCAGTGGTCTTGTGTGGAAAAACTGTAATCAAAAGATATCACAGAGCTAAATAATCACTACCATAGTTTGCTTATGCTTTCTTCAGTAAGTAATAAACTTTCATAATGCACGTACTTCATTTTTCAAGGCAGAATTAGCAGAGCCACGAAGTGAAGGATCTAGAGAAAGAAGGTTGTTTAAAAGGCCTAAAGAACACTTAGGCAAGTCCCTAAAAACTTCGCGAAGATTAGGCTTGTAAACATGGGGTGGTCTAAATGTTGTTGCCACCTTCAACTTTTTCCAGTATTCTTCTGATGGTGTACCACACAGCTTAAATATTCTATGCAGTTGCTCAACCTAAACACAGAGATCATAAACAATTGAATACAGCAATTTCTTGTAATAGATAGTAAATTTAAGTAAAACTCATATAGATATTTTTTTACCTCAGTCCTACCAGGCATTACTGGCCTTCCCGAAAACATCTCTGCCATAAGACAACCTGCACTCCAAAGATCAATTCCAGGTCCGTAGTCTGTTGCACCTAATAGTAGTTCTGGGGCACGGTACCAAAGTGTCACAACTCGGCTTGTTAGTGGCTTCTTTTTCACAGGGTTATATAAATTTGCAAGCCCAAAATCTGCAATCTTTAACATTCCAGATCTATCAATTAACAAATTTGATCCCTTAATGTCACGGTGTAATATTCCTCTCTCGTGGCAGTGCTGCAGTCCAGCTAGCAGTTGGTTCATGTAGCATTTGACCTGAAATTGTTTTTTTTAAAAAAATATTCTACATTAGCAAACATAGAATTTCTTAAATTTAATTTGAAAATATAAAAGTTCTAGGAGTCAAATGGACAATATCTAACCTGTGGCTCACTTAGCCTTTCATTAGGGCGGGAAACAATTCTTGACAAATCAGTCACCATAAAATCAAAAACTAAATATATACTATACTGCATCCTAGATGTTGCCAATCCTTCAAGCTTCACAATGTTGGGATGATCAAGCATCCTTAAAATCCTGATCTCTCGTGCCATAAATTTCACACTCTCGGGTTCTGATGTATCAAAGCGAACCTTTTTAAGAGCAACAATCTTACCAGTGTCCCTGTCTCTAGCTTTATACACATTACTGTAAGTCCCCTGCCCTATCTACAAACAAGTAGAACAAGCATACTTAGGATTTAGTCACAATTAATAGCAGTCTAAATAAATATGAAACTGACAATTCAGAAGTAGAAAAAGTGACACTGTAAGAAGTTAATCTACTAACCTTATCAAGCTTATCATACGAGTCAGCGCTCTTAGGAATCAAACCAGCAAGAGCATCTCTAGGGATATTATCAGTAAGCCACTTAGGCCATCCATCCACTAGTACTTCTTCATCTTCAATGGTGTTTGGAAGCTCCAATTTCCTCGTGAAAAACTCGCCATCGCTGCCACTACTGGCACTACTATTTTTCTTTGTAGAGGCTGACCGAGTAGTTTTAGCAGAATCGTTCACAGGAACAAGCCTCTGTCCTGTTGATCTCCTTGACGCAGCAAATCCTCCACCAGTTTTAACATAACCATTATCCGACTTTAGCTTCTGCAGACCTTTCGGCGGCGATTCATTGGAAGGCTTAGCTATAACACATCCCATAGCTAGCTGATTAGCTGTGCCGTTACACTAGAGATTGTATTAGTTATTTTTTAAGCCAATGAGCTTGTGAGGAGCTAGTAATATGAAAAAAAATATAGTTGAAGTTTGACAGGGTCATGAAACAAACACAAGAGTTAAGTAAATAATCACACGTGTTAAAAGGAGAATGAATAAATGCAGGCTAAATATGTGTTGAAAGAGAAGACAGGGATGGGAGAAGAAGATGACATGCAACAGAGCCGGCATCAGCCGGCTTATGAATATGTATCTGTGTGACTGTGTATGCATATGAACCGAGCTCAAGGTATTACAATTTAAATATATAATGAAAGAAATTTTCGAAAGAAGCTGATTTGTTACTTGCTTACCGTTTGACTATATTTGTCGCAACTCTTAATTCTGAAAACGTCCATGGCATCTGCCGGCTTTGTAGTTTTGTGGATATATATGATTTTTTTTTTTCTTGGATTGCTGTTTTCTTAGATCATAAGCAGTAAAGAGATAATTAAGTCATCCAGGTTGCTGTTTTAAGAAATTTGATTATCTTTTAATTATTTTGTGTATTATGTAATAAGTATAGCGAGAATAGGAAACCAAGACAAAAAAGGATAATGCAGAGTATGATATTTACCTGTCACTTTATCTGATCTTTAAGTTGTATGCGAGATTCATATAGTAAATCTGTTTCAAATAGGTGAAAACTTCATGCTAACTCTTCAAGGAGCAAATAGGTGAAAAAAATTGCATGCTAACTCTCAAGGACTGCGAAAAGGCAAATCATACCGTCCTTTGGCTGGCATGAAATATCTAACAGTTTGTCTATTGGTGGCAATCCCTACATCATTCCTGAAATTGAGGTATTATTAAGTTGAGTTTGTTTTAGTTTCTCAAAGTAATGTTTGTCGCCTATTTTCGAAAGATGTTGGAGAAATATCTGAATACATATTGTGGTCGACATACATGATTCATCAGTTCAGCTTTTCAGCCAACAGGTGTAAATCAGAACTTGTTGAGACTGGCATTTGAAGTTAAAAAAACTGAAGTGTAAGAAGTTGCTAAAAACTGCAATCTGCTCGGAAGTTCCTCTTCCGAGGAGATTGTTACAACACCAATTAAGGTGTGACTTTCTTTAAAATGACTAGAACCAATTGAATCTAATCGATTCTAGTTGGAGCAATTTTTTCTAGCAAGACCTAATCAATACTTGTTGAAGAAGAGAAATCAACTCCTGATGCACCCCTTTATGGGGTTTTGGGGAACTTAATTCATTGTTGTTCTCCCATAAATCCTTTCTTTTTTCTTCTTTTAACAATATTGATTTGCTCACTTTTGTGATTTTAACAAGTAGAATTATATACAGAAACTGTAGAGACCTACGGCTCCTTTTGATTTTTTTTATGGATCAAGGTACATTCTAAATTTACAGATCACGTTCTACTTCATCGGAATATAAAAGTAGTTTGTCTTATTAAATTTTTTTGACAAATATAATATGTGGTTTAACATTTCTGTTATAGGGTACTAGAGAAAATTTGATTAACAGGCCTTGCAGAAACAAGATAGTAAATGGCATTTGTCTTCCTTTAAAATTCAAAAGGAGTTGAATTCACACAAATTTAAGGGACAGTTAAGTTATGATTCATTCATTCATTGTTATGATCACTCATTTAAATTAATCAACTAAACACTAATTTGACATCTGTTGTCTTACACATTTGAGGATGTGGCAGATGTAACTAGTTACAGCATATCATTTGTCCATCAAAGTTTAAGTAGCCATCAAGGCCCTTGAGTAGCTAATATTGATACTTTTGTACAATTTAATTCGGAGTTCAACTCGAATGAAGCAATGGTTGAAACTAAAGGGTACACATTTTTCCATTGTAGTTCCTTCTGGATGTTAGTTTAAGCGTGTACTAACATTTGTACCTTGTTATTGGATCAGGGAGTAGGGACCGTCTCTGCGCAAAGTTAGTCTAACATGTTCAAGTGAAATCCATCTAGAAAGGCACTTTTACCTGTTCTGTATCTCGGTACCTGTCCTGTGTCTCTCGGTAGGTCGGTAAGTTGTAGGTTGACATTTCTGGTGGTGTCTGCAACCTGCATCTTAGGAATCCTTAATTCCTTACAATGCCCTCCAGGTTGAGGGGTCGGAATGTAAGGTTGAGGGGAAGCTTCAGGAACGTAGCTGTAATCTTCAAAGTTAAGTCAAATCTCCCTTCTGACATTGTGTGTGTCGAAATGTTGGACAAATTATGGTGACATAGATGAAACAGAGGACTAGGCCTTGTAACAGACAGTTGGCAAGTATTAGTCAAGAGTATACACAACTGTCGCATAAAAATTAGCATAATTCTTAACAAGATGAGAATATTCGAGTGGGGGAGAAATCGAGGCTATTCGGATCTCCTCCGACAATAGGATTACCTGCAATCTAAGTAGAGCAAAAGCCACAGATAGATTGGAAGAAAGCCTATGAGGGAGAGAGTTCTGAGTAAACTCCTATTTCTTTATTCTTTGTTTACTCCATGCATGTACATGTGAATGTATACGTAACATTAGGTGTAGCTAGCGTATACAGAATTCATCTAGAGTATTATTTAGCAAAATGAAATAAATACAGAATAAAGTTTCCAGAGTATTTGAATATTGTTGTATATATTATATACCACCCTAGAGAAATCGGAGTGAGATCAGGCAGGTAACGAACAAAGGTGCTAGTATTTATAATAGTGATTGTCCGAGGGTAATATGGTCACATTACATTTGCAGTCATCAGAATAATCGAAACTTTGCACCAGTACGGTTAACTCATTTTTATCTACATCTGTCAATGGATCGGATCTCCGACCCGATTCATAGCTAAATTAGCGTGAATGGATCCTTTCAAAGAAAATTAATTCGTTAATAATCCGATCCGATAAGTGTCTGATCCGATAAGGAACGATTATGAATTTTGTATGATCCGATCTGATAACAATCCGATCCGAATATATTATATTTATTATATATTTTAGATATTTATGTAATATATAATATATATTAAATATACATATATTTATATATATAACATATATAATATATAATTTAGATTTGTCAATGTATATGTCATAGTTTTAATTTTTATTTCGTCAAAAAAATTTAAATACTATTTTTTAAATTAAAAAATTATATTTTTAAAATTTATTAAACGGATCGGAGGTTCGATCCGATAACCCGAAATCCGAACGGATCGACTATAAATCGATTTAAAAAATATCTGACTTCTGATCCGATCCGAATCCGAAAAATTTTAACAAATTTAAAAAAATTAAATAATTCGATCTGAATCCAACCCGTTGACAGACCTATTTTCATCCTTACTTTTCATTACTTTTCATCCTTACTTTATGTGTGCTCAAGCCACCTTGTTATTGTCGTCGCCTCCAATACACTTTAACATAAGTTAAACTTATGTGGTATTTTTGCTATATTCATACACAATTTCGCGTATAATCACGTAAATTTCAAAAACTAAATTAAACTCATATTATTTTTGTGAGTAATGTTGTATATCCAAAAAATGTTCCCAAATAAAATTCATGAATAACGTGATATGATTGACGTGACATTTTGAAAGGTTTTAATTGATGAAATTTATATTAATGCAGGGGTCAATCATAATTAATTAAATTAGTACAAATAAAATTTTGACACATAACACTTGGGAACAAATTTGAGAACGAATTTGGAGACTCTAGCATTTTATTACTATTTTTATTGAGATAATTTAGGTGTTAAAGAGCTTATTTCTCCTAAAATATAGGGCCCTAAAATATTTTCCTCCTTATATATATACAAATGTATATATATGTAGAGAGATTTTGAAATTTTTCCTCCTTTTTAACATTTTGAAGTTTGAACGAAGTTGATGTTGAAAGTGTTATAGAAGATTTTGTTGTAAAACATGCAAGAAGAGTATCTCTATTTAAATGAATTTGTTAGACTTTATTTTGAATTAGAGTATAATGTTCCTGAGATTACCTCAGGGACTTACCTGAGATCCTTTGCCTAAATTCTTATAAAATATGGGATTGGCATTTTTGTAAAATCAGAAATTTTTAATTAGCCCTGCAGGCCCAAGCAAAATTAAAGTATATTTTGTAGTTATCTCAGGAAAAGTTCCCAGAAGTTGCAAAGAAATTATATGTACAGTCCATGCGAGCTTTCTTGTGGTATCCGAAAGAGACTTGAAGGCAGTGTTTTGGATTATTATGCAATGATGATATTGATTAAACTTATCATGGAAGAAAGGAATATGGATTATAAAAGATTATTAGAATTAATTACCTTAGTTTTCGATGGAGACTATGTCTTACTATTGGCCGTATGCAGTTACATGGCAGAACAGCGGGCAACTGGGCATGACATTGTCTTCTGTTTTTACTAAGGATTTCCAAGTTTTTAAACTCTCCATACACATATTTTTCTAAAAAAATGTATGTAAATACGATTTTTTTTTCGAAATAAGTAACTTATAAGTTCCTCGACAGAATTGGCAAACGGGCTCTATGTCTTACTACTGGCCGTATGTAGTTACATGGCAGAACAGCGGGCAACTGGGCAATACATTGTACTAAGGATTTCCAAGTTTGCATTAAGCTACTTGGAATTTAACAAAAAGCTTAAGATTACATGTAGAACACTGCATAATAATTCTGTAACAAGATATTGTCTGCCAATAAAACCGCAAACAAGTAACAATCCCTTGCAAACCAACTTTAAGAGAAGCATGTAAATGCTCCATCTTACATTCCAATAATTTATGTACATGAATTTATGTATCAAATCTGGATGGCGGACATCCATAAAACATGAACGATGATGGACCAACCGGCAAACATAAACACCATTCTTTCGTTTCGACGTGCTGAATTTTCATCCGATTTTTTTGAGTCCGAAGATCCACCTGTTAATCATATAAGAATCTTCGTCAAGTATCACGCAACTTTTTTTTTTTTATGTTTGCATATCCAGATGCATATTCCACATGGTACTTTGAAGTTTATAGGTGATAGTGTGGCTTTGTTTCTCCAAATTGTTGTATTTTTGTCAATTATGCCTCTATTGTTAAGATAAAGTACTTGTATAGACATAAAATAGTTATGGGACATCCTACACACACAGTACCTGAATCAGTAAGGCAGGAAATAGGATTGACGCGCTGTCCACATCTAGCAGGCAATTGCTGGGCTTCATTAATATCAATGCCAGCCTCCTTTGCTTGCTTCGTACCCTGGTTGGTTATCAAACTACACAGACATTCTGGATTCGACTTTATCACCGATTTCAAGGGATCGCAACAATCATCCGGTGGATTCCTTGTCCCATTAAGATAGTTAAGGCAAGGAACAAGCTTGTTTATGCACGACCTGTCCTCCCGCTGAGCATGTGCGCTAATAAACACCATCACCAACATAGCTATTCTGCAGTATGCATATTTCTTCATCTCCATCTGTTATTCGCAATTCTCTTACCTTCTAGTTTGTGTTTAGTTCATTATAAGTAGAGGGAGCACTATGACTTGTTAATTTTAGGTTAAAGTTGGTAAGCCACCAGTTTTTATTTGATTACCTGTCTTTAAACAAAAAAGGAAAGGGAAGTCCTCAATGTTGTTATGGCGGTTGATCCACCTTAGGCAACAATGTTAGTATATTATTATGTTGTACTCTTAGATGTGCTTCTATAGTCTCCTGAGAAGTCACCTAAGTATTCTCTGTTATATCATGTACACACTCGATGAAGCTGATGTACAAGAAAGATTGACCAAAACCCATCAAGATCAAGATATAAGATTATGCTTGCATCATTAATTGCAAAACAACATGTCTGAAATGAAACTTTCGGTGCAGTATGTGTGTGTGTGTGTGTGTGAGTAAACTAAACAGAAAACTTGGTTCCTAACAAGGTCTTGGCCCATCCTAGTACCTTATTTACAAGTAAGTCGTCGTTCCGCAAAGAGAAAGAACTTAGCCTAAGAATCAATAGGACATAACTAGTATAACATCAACCCTGAAAAATTATCACAAACCAACGGCTCCAAATCTCCTGGACATTATCACAAGGCAAAAGTCTAATGGATGCTGCAAGAAACTAACTACTTGAATTGAACGTGCAGCAAAATTCATGCTACAACTATCTGTATGTTTGATAGTTGCAGAAGGAAACTACAGAACAGAAGACAAACTTTAAGACATGGTTAAGACAAAAAAAAAAAAAACTGTATACAAGTTGAGAAGCATATATGCATATACTCCATGTTCTCATGAAGTTTGAATAGTTCAAGCAAACAAATTACATGCTAGACAGCAACAAAAAACGATTTGTACTAAATTATAAGTTGTGGCACTTTATTGCCAAAAAAAACTGATGAAAAAGAAAGCATCCATAAAAGTTCAATCACAGCTGCATTCTCAAAGGTCAAGGATTCTAAACATTTTGGTTGGGTCACTGAAACCCCCAGATCTTCTTAGAATGTCAAAGCGAAATATGACCTGAAGAGGCAACAGAATTAAAACTGAAAAGATTCAGGCAACTAAAGTCTTCCATTGTATCTGCCACATCTCCTAATATACAGAGAATAATTTTAAATATGTATATATACATATCATAGTAACATTATCATGAAGCCAGAATTTGAATCATCTTCCAGAATTTTTGTGAGACCCAAACGAATACCTTGCAGATCATTGTCTTCCTTTCAACATCAAGCCAGATAAACTTTAATGGACTTAAAGCAAAGAGTTAAAGAACTTATCATCCAATTGCCAAACACTTTAGACATAATATATCATGCCAACTTCAATAAGGCTGATGTGAGGAATATTAAGTGCAACTGATGGCCCTCTGCAATTCTTGCGAAGAAATGAATATCCAATATCAATAACAACCTTTTTTAAGAAAGAAGATGATCTCCTGGCCTTCACATAAGAATGACCCATTATATATGCAACCCCAGCTTCTTTTGCCTGTATCAGATCCAGAAGCTCTTCCTCAACTGACGGGTTTAGTCCAGGAGTTGACGGAAGCTGAAACCTGACTTGATGTGTCTTTGACCGTGGGTTCTCATCCACATAAGCAGATCGCAAACTCTGCAAGGTTAAAGATTTGCTGCTCTTGATGGAATTACTAGCACTGGAACTCTCTTGGGCAGATACTATCAAGCTTGAGCCTGATTGAGCTGCCCTCGTGCTTATAACTGCCATTCTCCCATCAAGTGATGAATTCTCTAAACTCGAGAGCTGTGGTTCGACTGCTTCCATCTGAATAAACTCTGCTATACTCTGTATAATTAGATCTTCAAAGTTCCCATCGTCTCGCTGGATATCCTGGTAACCATATCTGACAATGCACCGATACATACGGTATGGTCTAGGACAGATACGGCCAATAAGAAATCGTTCCTCGGGTGACACAAATGGTACTGGAACAGACTTTACGCAAACAAAAACTAAAACATTGTGAAAAGCGGGGAGATTTGTCACAAAGTGTGAGAAGATTGCAGGAACTCCTGTTGCCAATTCTGAGTATACAAGCCCTATTCCAGGCACACGGACAATACCAAGACTGGGGCCTAGACCGAGAAGCCATTTTAAAGACACTTTGTTGTGAAGATCAAAGTTGTACTTTTTGCGAGTTCCATAGTGCCAGACAAACATGACAAACAGAAAGATGCATGAAAGCAGTAGGGAGATCCATCCTCCCTGAGGGATTTTGATGAAGGCGGATGACAGGTAAATACCCTCAATGAACCAAAAGAATATAAGGAAGGCTGAAGCCATAAAAATGCTTCTCTGCCAGACAAAAATTATGACGAGTGCCATGAGAAAAGTTGTGATAAACAGAACTGTCATGCAAGCAAGGCCTGCAACCAACAGCCACATGTGAGAAGGATAATCCATAGGCAACAGTATCTACTCAAGATAGAAGTGTCATGAAAAGCATAGAACAAAATGGAAACTATATTTATTGTTTTACAAGACTAAGGGAGATAAATACATAAATCACAATATTAACTGGCACTTGTAAAGCCAACTAGGATAGTGCATGAATACTGTGAGAATCTGCACTATAGGATATGTTATCACCAGTCACTAAATCAATATTTTTACACAAAGCTACATCAGGAATCTTAATGGACTGCACTTGAAATGCACAAACACAAGTGAAAAATAAAATGCACAAAACAGTGGGAGAGATAGATCATTAGAAAAGGGTCTCACCGTATGCATTTCCTATTAGTGTTGTGTCTTGGAACCCGACAGCTATGGCAAGAGTAAGGATCATGAGAATCCAATTTATTTCTGGAATGTAGATCTGCCCAAAAATATGTTTTGAGGTGTGAACAACTTTGATCCTGGGAAAGCAACCAAGAGCATGGCATTGCTTAACAATAGAGAAGGTAGCAGTGATGATGGCCTGACTACCAACAATGGCTGCTAGAGTTGCGATGATAAAGACAGGCCAAAATATAGGATCTGCACAATTAGCATAAATCTTAGGTCATGGACCACGAATTGTGTTACATAGAGAATGGCAGGAAACATGTTACTGAAGGAGAAATTTTACCAACCAGGTATGGAGTCATAAAAACTGTTTGGAATAGAAGATATGTTTTTAGACAAAAAAGCCGCCTGGCCCATGTACTGAACAATCAGGCAAGGGTATACAACAGTTATAAACGCAAGCTGCACATACAAAGAATTTATTACGGTTATCAGGGTATAATTAATAATCCCATTACTAAACTTGATATATAGCATCTAGCATATCATAATTACTGTTAGAAAATAATTTTATATGTTTAATAATATAAAAATAATTCCTTCCACGTACTTAAAGGAACAGAAACTATATACACAGCAGACACAAACTCAAACATGAAATCTACTCAATTTTTAAATTTAGAGATCATGGAGGGCAGTACGGATCTATGAAATCCCATATGCACGATACAAAGCATTATTAATTTACATAAACAAGCATCAAGTAATAAAACAAGTCCAAACTTACCCTTATTGACAAGGCTGAGAAATGACCAAGATCAGCAAACATGGCTTCAGTACCTATACAACAAGTCAGCACTTAGTAGGACATAATCTTATACTACTTTATTTTTCTTCCTTACATACAGTGTTACTAGGGGTCGCTTGTTAATGGGACATTTACAAGATATACTTTCAACAGACCAATCACAAACTGCACTCTTGTATATGATTATAATTGTACCCTAGCAAGGAGCTAGAAATAGAAAAGATAACTCCAAAGTCCACAATATTCATAAGAAAGCATGATAAAGAGTCTTGAAGTTTCATCTACCTGTTATGGATAGAAGGATCCCTCCAAGTGATATCCACCCATCTGTACCAGTCTCTTTAAAAAAAGTAATGATATAATGGGGAGATATTGCAGAGACAATCTCGGGATTCCAATGTATGATGTTGTATAACCCAATGGAAAATATTGATGCTAACCATATAAGAACAATCGGTGCAAATGCAAAAGCTAACCTATGGGTACCGACGTGCTGCAGTGCAAATAGGCCAACCAGTATTACACAAGCAATAAGTAGAACTTCGCCTGTCCAGGAAGAAAATTAAAAAGACTTAGGCCAATCCAGTACACTGGTATCCTAAGCCAGCATCATCGTAAGTTTAAAAATATTTATCTAAATAAATAATGCAGAGCTGAAAAAAAAAATGAGGATGTTATCCAACTAGTTACCTCGAGTCAAATTGCTGTTGGCAGTTTCAAGTCCTGATACTGATGACAAAACTGCATTAAAGAAAAGAAAGTCATATATTAAAATCCCATGAACAACATGATAAAACATAAAATTAAGGATTAAACATGTATATGTTATAATGCTTAATAGAATATATCAAAAGCATATGACATCATCAAATCAAACCTCGGAATAAATAATACTGGATATATTCCAAGTACAACCAGATATCTCAGATTACTTTACCAGATATTACAGGAGTGAGCACACCATCACCAATAACCATGCAAGCACCCAGCAATACCACTATAAGAAGTGCTATACGTGTCTTTCTATGTTTTTCAACAAATCTCTTAAGTGGCGAAGAGGACGGATACTGGCCTGGAGGTCCATATTTGTACGCAGACAACTCCTCATCAGCTGCTTGTTGGTTGGGAAGTAAACTAAATTTTGCATGTCTACAAAGCAAAGAGTAAAGAGCAAAAGTCCCACCTAAAATGAGTCAAAATATTTTTTGTCAAACTTAAAGTTTTGCACAAGTTGGTAAATAGTACACAAGTGTCTCGTTGTCAACAAACCTTCACCATTGTCATCAGCACTTAATACAATGAGGACATACTTGAGTAGAGGGATCAACGTAAGGGTCCAAAAGATCAATGAGAATGCACCAAATATTGCATCTGTATTTTGATGCTTATGAAGCTTTCCAATAAATGTACTCTTATACACATAAAGAGGAGAAGTGCTCAAGTCTCCATAAACCACACCTAAGCTTTGGTATGCCAACATTAGATTTCTGGAGAGGCTTATCCCAGAAAACTGCAATCTCACATATTATAGTACGTCAATAACACCACAATGTTTAGAGTTGAGGAATGGAAAAGGAAATATAATAATAATAAAAAAAAAAAACTGTGCCACATATAACATTTGACCTTGCACAGAAAGAACATAAAAACATTACAAGTAACTAGTAGGTTCCTAGTTGGCACCAGTAACTCAAGGTGCTCATTAACACTTGATCTATTTCCCAATAGTTTCTATGAAGAGGAAGCATAATTAACATTGCCTTAATTATAACTTAAACCTTGAAGTATGATTCTCTGTACACATAAAATCCTAAAGAAAAATGTTGTACACATCAAACCTTTAAGTACCAATTATGTATGTACAGACCCTTGCTCCAACAAACAAAAAACAATACTGAATCATTCCTACTCTCTATTTAATTTCCTCTATATCTTTATAAACTGGAAATTCTACATTCCTATTGTTTACTTCTATTTCACAATCATTTTCATTCAGATTTTCCAGACTATCAGATTCTGAGCAAACAATGAAGACTAGGCACTGCTTCAGTAACGTTTATTGGAGCAAGGGTTTGTGTATATACATAATCGGTACTTAAAGATTATTAAAATGAATTGAAATGTGTTTTTGCTTTCATTTTGATGTTCGGCTTTAAAAGATACTCGCCAAAACCCTCAAAATTACAGAAAATTTTTTAATTTATATATTAAAAAGTTTTTAATTCAAAAGTAAAATTTGTTGAAATTGAGAAAAGTCTTTCGATTCAAAGTGTATCACGCGGGAATCAGAGAAATTCAGATAAATACAGATAAATACAGAAAGTTACACAAAAAATTTTCAAAATAAATTAATTCTGCAGTATTGGGCTTTGGTGGTATTTATCATGCACTTCTAGGAAGCCGAATGAAACCAAAGTTTCATGTTCGGTTTTGAATTAGAGACGTTAAAAATGCTGAGATTTGATGTTTACGATATTTATTTTAGGTTTTATGTGTGCAAAGAGTTATACTTCAAGGTTTAAGTTATAATTAAGCCATTAACATTCTATTTCTTGGCAGCATGTACAAATTAAGCCATTAACATTCGATTTCTTGGCAGCATGTACAAATCATGAACAATATATACAAGTAACTAACAGAGACAATGATTCCTCAGTAATCCAAACCCCCCCCCCCGGCACCCCCCCAAAACCCTCCGCCCGCCCATTAGCTGTGTGTGAGACCATGAGGGTGCATATAAAGGGTCAGTTCGGAACTGTTCAGACCAACAGAACCTGTTATGGGGGAAAGTGTTTCGAACAAACTGATGTAGGAAAAAGCTGGTAAGTCTTTGGTTAAAGCACAGATTAAAGTTATGCATTGACTGTAAGTAAAAATTACTGTATTAATTGAAGGTAGAATTATTCGTGTTCAAATAGTTGTTATATCAGCGTTCCACATAAGTTGTGAAAATTCAGCAAAAGTTACAAGTTGGAATTGTTTTCCCAGAAGCTTCTTTCTTATTTTGTAAAGAAAGCAGTTGTCTACCAAACTCTGCTTTTGGACGTTTCTGAGGCTTATGAGAATACCTAATACAGACAGACCTGGATTTCCTTCTTTAACAGAGACAGACTCAAGAGTCAAGATTTTAAAAAAAGTACTTCCAGGCTAACACAAGATGCCAAGACCATATTTCTTTGCTGATTGCACCATCACAAAATATTAATTATAAAAAGAAATAATATTAAACTTAGAAGCGCCATTAATCCAAAGGTGTTAATTACTATGTAAATTATAACAATAAAGCGCTTCTAAAATTGCAAATGGATTTTTTTACTTGCACTTCTAAAACTGCAAATGAATTTTTTACTTGATACTAGTTGTCCTAGCTTCGGTCAGAATCCTATCACCCAAGCCCAAGTTTGTGACAGTCTTGATTGTTCAACCCGACCCGCCGGTTATTTCATGATCCAGTCCATTTTGTAATAGCTGAAGCCCAACATGTTTTGGCATGATTTTGTGAAACTGCATTCTAGTACCTGGAACTTTCTAACAGTTTAAAATCTGGTCACAGAACCTTTTGAAAATTAGCGACCAGTCACTTGGGTGACCTCGGTATTGTTCTTTGTTTTTCTTTTCAAGGTTGTTTTCATAAAAATATAAACAAAAAAACTGTTTTCATCATTTCAAAATTAAAAGGTGCTTGACAAATGTTTTCCCAAAACAATCTTTAGAAAACAAGGAACACCATTTTACTTTCGACGATGCATACTAGAATCTCCGTAAAAGTGGAGCGAAAGCTTGAATAATTCTATCAAGAGAGTTTTAGATCTAGAAAACAATAATTCATTCTGTGGACACAACATTTTCATGTTTTCAGTTTTTTTTAAACTCTCTTTATTAAAAACTGTTTAAAGAAAAAAGGACCAAACCAAACACCTAATTTCTTTTCTAAAATTGTACCGTAGATTTGGTTAATAAAACTGATTTTATATTAATATCAGATTGAGTCTCTTCTTTACAGGTTTGAGATCAATCGTGATTCCCCTTTCGAAAAAGCATGGGATAGTGGATTTTGTGTCGTTATTACACCCAAGTTTAACTTTTTACAATAGTTATATACTTATATCATATATCCACCTCTTCCTAATAATTTGCACTGCATATCTAACACAAGCCAATACTTCCTTTGCCGTTACAATAATTGAGTTAAGTAGATTAAAAGAAGTTTGTTCATTTTTGAATTTTGTACTAGCAATTTGACTTTGAAAAGTAATTAAGTCTTGAGTTGAGCAGGTTACTTGCTAATTAATCAGCAAGGGGCATACAAATTATAAAAGCAATAACATGATTAAGATCATCGGCACAAGACAACTTATATAAAATGCAATGACTCAAGCAAATAGCATCTTACTTGTAACTGCATGGAGAATGATAGCATATTTTGCTACATAAATGAGAAGTTGTTTTCTATTTTAAAGAAAGAAAATCATGTTCAAAAAACAAATGGGTTAAAAACAAACTTTGGGAAAACAAGGTTAAAAAACAGAAAACCTAAATATATTGTTTTTTGAAAATAAAATTTGTTTTCTACATCTAAAATTCTCTCAATACAACTCTTAACCTGCCTCTCAACTATTACGATGATTCAACTACATTGCATCATATAAAGCAATTCAATGTTATGTGTTTCCTACAGAGTGTTTTGGGAAAACTTTTGCCAAAAACCAATTAATTTAAAGAACTACAAAAATAGTTTCATGCATTTACTTATAAAAAACAATTTTGAAAACAAAAAAAAAAAACAATACCAGACACCACCTAAGATGCCTTACCATTCGGTAACCCGAGTATGCACTAACTTTTTAGCAAAAAACAGAAAGCAAATCTTGTTGCGTCTAAACCATATAGGAACAGATGCCACGGAGATAATCCACCAACAACCAAAACAAAACATTTGTATTATACCACCACGCGGAAAATTCAAAACTCATATCATTGTATGCCAAAATAGTACAGCTCCTCCATAACAGTGTTACTATTCTGACATCAGATATCCCGAACAGTTCTAAATTCTACCTCCGGCATATGTAATTAAGGAAGTTAAATCACTTAATAGATTCCGATGTCATAGTTCTCCATTTACATGCTCAAACGGTGAGAATTAACTATAAATTAGGCCTATTTCCGTATTTAGACTAAATTTCAATGAGTAACAATATACATACTAACTTTACTCAGCTGAAGCGTGGAAGTGGTATTGTTTGTAATTGGTAGACACTAAATTAATCAAATCATAAAAGTAAATTTTATGTCGTGATGAAATCAATTAATCAAATTAACTGATACATCAGGTGATATTGATTAAGATTGAACATATCGATTGGTGACTGTCGTGAGTGCGCGAGCGTGAGACATATACACACATATAAGATTCATGTATGTTGAGAGAGAGAGAGAGAGAGACCTGAGAAGGATAACGAGACTCGGTGGCGTCCATCGGCATCTGCTACATCAACAACCAACCTGGATTGGAGTGAGAAGGGGGCAGTAATAATGGTGTTCGAATAACAAAGCTCTCCTCTACATAATATTAATTAATACTAGCCATTTATTTTACTACAGCTTTCATGATCTGAGCGTGAGCGGAGCCAAACGGGGATAGACACGGGTGTAACTTAAACCAGCCTGCTCGACTCGAGTTCAATGCGAAAAAATGGGCTCGATACGACTCGAACTAGTTATCGAGTTCGAGTTTGAACATGTTTTTGGGTTCGATAAAAAATTTGAGTGGAGCCAAGTTTTTTTGAGTTCGATTTGAGCTCGACTCCATAAACTCAAGCTCGACTCGACTTGAACTCGAACTCCATTTTTTTTTTTTTTTTTAAATAATTATGTATTTATTGTTTTATGTGTCATCACTCAACTAGTTATGAAAATTACTTTTAAAAGTTAACTTGATTTTTTTATATATTACGTGCAATATTATATTATTAGTATAGTTAGTAAAAAATTTTAATTAAATTTGTTCTAATATGAGAATATGAGATATTTAATTATACATTTTTATAAATAATTTATAAAATTATTGTAAAATTTAAATTGATAATTATTATTTTTAGTTATTAGCTCTTCTTTGCAAAATTTTAAAGTGCAACACTTACATTTCAAATATTTTTGAGCTACAATTTATATAGTATTGTATGTTTTTATCATATTATAATATTAAATTAATTATATAGTACAATTTTACATGCAGACGTAGTGATTAATAACTTGAGTCAAAGATTTTTTTACATGCACGGCTTTTAAAATTCAATTAATATTACAAATTGTTATTAAAATATCAAAATATATATGATATTACGATTAGTCTATACTACTTTGATTGATTTTTTGATCGATTCTTAGTTGTCAGCGATCAAGTTCGGTTTCTGAATTTTACTTCCGTATATTTTGTCTTTGTACAATTATAAACTATGATAGCAGGATAGTAACATCATACACTTGTTGTATGCAATATTTCTATTAAATTATAAATAAAATTTATAAAATTACTAATAACTCTCGGTGTAGAGTGCCTATTTACCTATTTTGAAAAAATAAAACACATATAAGCTCAAAATCAAAAAATGTTTCACATTTTATTATTCTTATTATCATCGTTTACTACTTAAGATGCTTAGATAGTTAGATTCATAATCTGTGATAAAAATAATATTTATCCGTAAATTTATATATGAATAGAATAAACTAAAAGTTTACTTAATTGATTAGAGAAGTTGATTATCGAAATCATAAAATGTAAAATTTTGAAAGTTTATTCTTATTTGAAATTAAGAAAAAAAATAGGTTAAACTTAAAAAGAAAATAATATAAAAAAATAGTTTTCATGGAAATTAAGTTAAAAATAGAAAACTCGATAACAACCAGATAAATACGAAAACTTGATAGGAACCCCATAAACTTGAAAACTCGATAAGAACTCCAAAACTCGGTAAGAACTCGAAAGCTCGGTAAAAACTCGAAAATTCGATAAAAGTTCGGAAACTCGTTTAAAAACTCGATAAGCGTGAATGCCCGGTTAAAAACTCAATAAGGTCGAAAGCTCGATAAAAAAACTCGATAAGCTCGGAAGCTTGATAACAGCTCAAACTAGACTCATATAGTAAATGTTGGGATTTATGGGTGATAGTATAGAGACAACTTAACTATATTTTCCTGTACTTAGTTTTCATTAAGTTGAACATACTGTCACAGCTAGATTATGTCATTGTAATCGAATAATTGCTGTCATGTAATAATTGTATGATTTGGGAGAAGTTCACACATTTGTTCAAGGCTCAAGGAATACATCCAGAAGACAGCAAGAATAAAAGTTACTATCATGTTCTTGACAATAAGGTTACAAGAAGACAAATGTTGCAAAGTCACGACAAGACTACATCTGACATCAACATTGGCTGAAGCATAGGACAATAACATTCTCACAATTAACAGCAAGTCTAGAGTTCCGACAGCAACATTGGCGGGAGCTCGTACTGTCAACTACTGAATATTCCTTTGATAGCAAACTCGACGGTTAAGGTTACTGTCACACTGAATTATTTGATTTGGGTATTTTTCTCAGTCAAAGCCCGTGACAGGTTACATGTTCAAGAAACAGATTTACTGCAACACTCTATCGTTTGTAGCAGACCTGCAAAGACTACGACAGAAGCTTAAGAGATTCACAAGACAAGGCTGGTCAATTCGAGGTGTATGTAATATCCACATCTACTAGAATTGTATTAACTAGAAATAGAAAGAATCTAGGTTGCTTTACTTGTAAGGTTTATCCCGTCTGTATAGCAATTTAGGAAAGTCACATGGGTGTGCAAATTGTAATGAGCTGCCACTTGAAAATGACAGCAGCTCAACACCCCATGCGATAGAGACAACAGAGTATCTTAGTCTACTTAGATACACATCTCAGATTCTTTTCTATACATGTACGCACACGAAGCAATCTTGTAATCTCAAGAGACAACGAAGCTGGAGAAACTTTTCTCTAGGTTGTAGCAACACTTCACACAAGATAAATAAAACATTTATTTTGTGAGAAATCTTGTTTTCACTTATTGCTTGCATACATCTACTGATAATTTGTAATCTTTATTATCGTTGTTGTTTTAAAGATTGAATTTTATCAGTATTGCATTCAACCCCCTCCCCCTTCTGCAATACTCCGGGACCAACAACTGGTATCAGAGCATCCAGATTGATATACAAATCTGAAGATCATGACGAGTGTTCAGAAGTCAAGTGGAATCAAGATTCCAGTCTTTGATAAAGAGAACTACAATTTCTGGAAAAAAAAAAAGATCTTGTTATTTATCAAAGCTGCCCATCCACTGTACTTGGGAATCCTTGAGAACGGCCCATTCATACCTCAGAAGGAAGTAGCTGCTGCTACTGTGAATGATGAACTCATTCCAGGCCACTGGGTTGCAAAGAAGCCTTCAGAGTACACAGAAACCGAAAAGGAGAAAGTAGTTTCGAATGACTACTTACAACTTATCTTGCTAGACTATCTTAAATTGGACAAAGCCATGTGTGGTAATGTCATGGGATGTACATCTGCAAAAGAGATGTGGAGTAAGATAGAGCTACTGTGTGAAGGAAGTGAAGAGGTTCGTGAAAATCAAAGGCAAATTCTTGTATCACAATATAAAGCCTTTATGGCTAAACCAGGCGAAGAACTTACACACATGTTTGAGAGGCTCAGTAAGCTAATAGCTGAGTTATAAATTCATGGAAAGTTCTATGATAGAAAGGAGATTAATATCAAATTTTTGCTCACTCTCCCTGGGCATCTTGAGCACAAGGTCACAGCCAAAAGAGAAGGAAGAAACTTGAATGATGTTTCTCTTGAAACTCTTTATAGTGTGCTCAAATCATATGAACTCGAGCTTTTTCAAAAGAGAGCTATTCAAATTGGAACCAAAGGAAAGGTAGCAAACATGTCAGGAGCCCTTGTAGCTCATGAACTACAAGTAGCTTGTCCAAGTGAACCATCACAAAGTTCACAACCAACACAAATGCCATCGTTGAAGATAGAAGAGGTGTTGGATGATGAGGAGAAGGTGGTTTTGCAACTGAAAGATGTTGAAGATGAAGACTTCTACACAGTAGAAGAGATTGAAAGCATGGATAATCCAACCATGGCTTATATGGCTAAGAGATTCAAGAATATCAAGTTCAAAAGGGACAAGTCATACAAGACACAGGGTCAATCATCTAAGTTCAACAAGGGAAGTTTTTCAAAAGCCACTGGTGGTGCCACAAGAGGAGGATATAAGACAGGGATGATGGATAGGTCGAACTTCAGATGTTACAACTGCAATGAGCTAGGTCACTTTGCTACTGAGTGCAGAAGACCAAGATAGAATCAGGGAAAGGGATCTGGAAATCAGTTTAAGAGGAATCAAGGAAGAGCCTATGTGGCTGAAGGAAAATGCTGGGATGATTCTGAAGATGAAGAAGAAGAGGAGTTTGTGAACTTAGCCCTCATAGCCAAACCTGATGAAGAAGCTTCAAGTTCATCTAATCAGGTACCATCTCTCGTTTTACTTGATATGTCTAAAACTGAGTATAAGCATACCATTGAAGATTTAAGTGCTGAGATGTTTAACATTCATGTTAGTTTATCTGTTGCTCACGAAGAAATTGCTAAGTTAACTAAACAGAATGAAACTCTCAAATCTGAAAATGAAATGTTGTTGCTTAGAACCAGTCCCCTAGATTCATTAGCTCAAGAGAATGCTAGATTGAAAAATGATATTGTCTATGCTAAGGAAATAGAAGAATTTCTCAGGAATCAAATTGCAGAAAATGAGTTTAAACTCAAAGCATTTAGAAACTCTTCTAAGTTAGTCCAGGAATATCATGATAATCACACTGAGAATCAGAAAGTAGGAATAGGTTTCGAGTATGGTAGAAGGCATGGAAAGGCAATTGCTCTTGATGATAGTGATGCTGTCAAACCTCATATTCTCAAAAGAGTTTACAAACCAATTTTCAAAAATCTTCAAGCTGATTTTGATGAAACCTCCTTGTTCATCAAACAAGAGATACTTGATGAAGATGAGTGCATTGATAGCACACTGGGCAAAGGAAAAGATACTGTCAAGTCTCCCGTGACAGAAACTATACCAAGCAATCAGACAGAATGTTCTAAAGTAGCTGACAACAAGGATGAGACAGAAACTTTAAAAGATACTGTCAAAAGAGAACCCAAGACAGCAACTTTCAAACCTGTTGTAAAGAAAGAGGGAAAGAAAGATACTATCAAAGGTAGCTCGACAGCAACTTCAGAACATACTGTCAAGGAAAATGTCTACAAGCCTAAGAATAGGAATGGCAAGTTAGGGATTAACAAGAAGAATGGATATAGTTATGTTAAGGATGCCCCTAGGAAGCTTTGCAATAATTATGGATCATCTCAACATTTAACATTTGTTTGTAAGAAACCTAAATAGGATAAGGTTAATGCGTCCAATGTTAGTGTTAACTTACATAGAACCCCCATTATGCAAAGAAATATGGATGTCTATAATAACATTGACTGTATGCCATGCAAAATTGTTGTTATGAGTACTTGTTTCAATTTGCCTATTCTGTCTACTGAAAGATGCTTCTATTTAGAAACTGCTGAGACTTCTATGCCTGCCTATGTTGGTAAAAAGGCTGCTCCCACTAAGAGAAAGACCAAGTCTAACTCTAGAAAGAAGTGGACAGCAAAAGAAGTCAGACAGGAGGATTCTAGTGTTGATTTAAATGTGAAGCAGAATGATATGAACAATGATGCTGTAACTGCAGGACCCAACAGATTTTGGGTACCAGATGCAAATTAAAATCATCTGTTTTGCAGGGCAAGAAGCAGAAGCAGGTCATGTGGATCATCGACAGTGGATGCTCTAGGCACATGACTGGTGATATAGCCCTGCTATCACATTTTGTGGAGAAAGCCGACCCAATCATAACTTTTGGAGACAACAACAAAGGTTACACTGTGGGATATGGTTGTTTGGAAATTGGAAATGTTGTCATTGAAGATATTGCTCTTGTTGATGGATTGAAGCACAACCTACTCAGTGTCAGCCAGTTCAGTGACAGGGGATTTAAGGTTGATTTTGATATGATGGTTTGTAATATCTATCACAAGAAGGATGGAAGCCTCTCTTTGAAAGGAGTCAGGAAAGGAAGCTTGTTTGTTGCAGACTTAAATTATGTCAAGAAAGACAAGGCTTACTGTTTTTACAGTAAAGCATCAGTTGGTGAAAGCATGCTTTGGCACAAGAAGCTCTCACATCTCAATTTCAAGAATATGAACATTCTAATGAAGAAAGATTTGGTGAGAGGACTACCTCAACAGGAATTCTGTCAAGAAGGACTATATGAGGATTGTCAAATGGGTAAATTGAAAAGATCTGTGCATAAGTCAAAGCAAGTGAATACCAACACTGAGCCATTCAAATTAATTCATCTGGATTTGTTTGGTCCAGTAAATGTTCAATCTCTTGCAAGAAAGAGATATGCCCTGGTAATGGTGGATGACTACTCAAGGTACACTTGGGTGAAGTTTTTAGAGACAAAGGATGAAGCTGCTCAAGAAATCATTGATCATATAAGAGTTCTTGAAAGAACCCCTAATGCTCAAGTTTAATATCTGAGGAGTGACAATGGTACTGAGTTCAGAAATGCCACATTAGGAAACTTCTGCAAGGAAGAAGGCATTGTCCAACAATTCTCCACTGCCAGGACACCACAACAAAATGGAGTTGTAGAAAGGAAGAACAGAACTCTCATTGAAGCTGCGAGAACTATGTTGAATAATTCTAAATTACCAACATATTTCTGGGCAGAAGCTATTAACACAGCTTACTACACACAGAACAGAACCTTGATCAACAAGACTCATGGAAACACTCCTTACTATCTGTTAACAGGAAAGAAACCTACTATCAAATATTTTCATGTATTTGGGAGTAAATGTTTCATGATGATTGACAACCATGAAAGGAAAGGAAAGTTTGATGTTAAAGCTTATGAAGGCATTTTCATGGGATATAGATTGGAAAGGACTGCCTACAGAGTCTATGTCATTGATCACAAAGTCATTGAAGAAAGTGTAAAGGTCACATTTGATGAAACCAAGTTCCCATGATTGCAAGAGGATGGTCAAATGGAGCCTCTTAGATTTGAAAATCAAGGGTATTTGGAAGAAGAAGAAATTGTTGCTGATGAACCTACTTGTACTCAGGACATTAAGTTTGAAATAAATGCTGTCAACACCAAGGATGTTACTCAAACTCCAGCTCAATCTCAAACTATATCAGCTAATCATCAGAATGAGAATGATTCTGGAGATGTTGAAGAACATGAAGGAGAAAACATCAATGGTGGAGAATCAACCCCTCAAAGAGGAAATGATCAAGCAGATCAAGAAAGAAGCTTGCCAAGAACCACTAAGTGGAATAGAGATCACACTAGCAATCTAATCATTGGTGATCCCACTACTGGTATAAGGACAAGGAGAAATGTTTCTGCTGACAGCATTTTCTCATGTTTTCTATCTCAAACTGAGCCAAAGTCAATTGATGAAGCATTGTTGGATTCAGATTGGGTGATAGCCATGCAAGAAGAGCTCAACCAATTTGAGAGAAACAATGTATGGAAGCTGGTTTCTAGACCTAAAGGGAAGTCAGTCGTTGACACAAAGTGGGTTTTCAGAAACAAGTTGAATGAAAGTAGAAATATGACGAGAAACAAAGCAAGGCTAGTAGCTAAAGGTTACTATCAACAAGAAGGGATTGAGTATGATGAAACATTTGCACCTGTTGCCAGACTTGAAGTTATTCGGATATTCTTAGCCTATGCCGCACACTGTAACTTCAAGGTGTTCCAAATGGATGTCAAAAGTGTCTTTCTTAATGGAGAATTAGAAGAAGAAGTGTATGTTGAACAGCCACCTGGATTTGAGGATGCTGAGTTGTATGACTTTGTCTACAAGCTGTTCAAAGTACTCTATGGATTGAAGCAAGCCCCCAGAGCTTGGTATGAAAGTCTTTCTACTTTTCTCATTGAGAATCAATTCACAAGAGGTGTGGTGGATAAGACACTGTTCTACAAGCACCATGGCAGGGACATCATTCTGGTTCAGATTTATGTTGATGACATAATCTTTGGTTCTACAAATGAGAAGCTGTGTGAAAAGTTTTCATCTCTTATGAAGAGCAAATATGAGATGAGCATGATGGGAGAACTGTCATTTTTCCTAGGTCTACAAATTCATCAAAAGGATGATGGAATCTTCATAAGCCAATCGAAATATGTCAAAGAACTTCTCAAAAAGTTCAACATGGAAGATGCATCACCTGCCAAGACACCTATCTCTACTATAACCAAACTGGATTTGGATCCTAAAGGGAAGAAAGTGGATTCTAGTACCTACAGAGGCATGGTGGGATCGTTGCTATACCTAACTGCTATCAGACCAGACATTATGTTTTCTATATGTCTCTGTGCAAGGTTTCAAGCTGATCCAAAAAAATCACACTTAATAGCAATAAAGAGAATCTTTAGATATCTCAAAGGCACTCCAAACTTAGGTCTTTGGTATCATAAAGATACTGGATTTCACTTGATTGGGTATTCGGATTCAGACTATGCTGGATGCAAGATTGACAGGAAAAGCACAACAGGAAGCTGTCAAGTCGTTGGTGGAAGATTAGTGTCATGGTTTAGCAAGAAGCAGCATTATGTATCTACTTCAACTGCAGAAGCTGAATACATTGCAGCTGGAAGTTGCTGTGCTCAAATTCTTTGGATGAAAAATCAGCTAATGGATTATGGTTTAGAGTCGTCCAATATCCCTATTTATTGTGATAACACTAGTGCCATAGCCATCTCAGATAATCCAGTTCAACACTCCAGGACAAAGCACATTGATATCAGACATCATTTCCTAAGAGAGCATGTTGAGAAAGGGAACTGTGAAGCTGATTTATGTTCCAACAGAAAAGCAACTTGCAGATATTTTTACGAAGCCACTCGATGAAGCAACCTTCAACAGGTTGGTAAGTGAATTGGGAATGCTAAATCTTGTATGTTAACGTACTAGTTTTTACATTTTCAATGTGGTTAAATTGCAGCTTATGATCGTAGCTTTCAATGTTACTGTCATGAGAAGTTATTGTCTTATGTGCTACTTGTTTATTTGACAGCATGTTTGCTATAAATATGCTAAATTCAAATCACATGCCTGTTTTAATTTATGCAATGAGTAGTCACGTGACATTAACTTATTTCGTACGCGTGCTAGTGATAAGTATTCGTGTCATTTGAAATGACCCCGGGTATTTGTCAGTCTTTTTAATTTAAAAGTTTAATTACTTCATTAAAAAGAGGCAGTTGGAAGCTGTAGAGTCACTTAATGTGTTATAAATAAGACCGTGGCCAAACCCTTAGTTCTCACTCAACACACTAAGAACTTTAGAGAAGATGAGTAAGAGGAAGGCTGAGGAAATGTCTACATCTAAAGCGCCAAGTGCAGAAGGTGTGCCAAAGCCACAGGAGGTGGCTGTTGCTGAGCATCCCCTTGATCCGTTCTTTGATAAGCTTCAAGCTTTCTGGATGCAAAAGGGATCACTGAGGAGAAGGAAATCGAGAAAGTTGTCGAACAGCTGCTGGTAGAAGCTCTTGATGAGCTTAATAAGAAATGATGTTTAGTTCTTAAGAACTATTATGTATTGTTTTTAAGTTTTTTTTTAATAAAAGTTCATCGTTTCACCTTCCCAGTGTTTTGCATGTTGTTCTTCCCTTTTACTCTCAACTATCTGTGAATGGTTATCTGTTTGCTTGTTTGTGTGTATGGATGTGTGCTAAACTAACAAATACGTGCTTAAATCGATTAAAATGCTAATCGGTAATTTTCGCTTAAGCAATAGGCAAAGTCGATTAAAATTCATGACACAAATTATTTCCACTTAAGTTGCTATCAATAAGTGAAGATGCTGTCACGATGTGCCTTGATAGCAAGTTTCTTAGACGACACAATGGAAAAAGTCTCTGTCATGAAATTTAAAGGAAATTGTATAAATTGCTTAATGATGACAGTATGTTCTTGCGACGATGTTACTGTCAAGCAAAACCTGTTGTCATCCTCTCAAAATTACTAATGAATTTGTTACAGCGCACAGGTTACTGTCAAGATTATTGGACCGAATTAATTGGGATTTTACCTCCACGATTTACAACCACTAAAAAGTAACTACCCATGACACCACGTGACTGATTAATGGGCTAAGACATTGCTACTTTCCCATTTTCTCAGTAAAACATTTGCTATTTTCATGTAAGCAACTGTCAAACACACAAACACTTAACTCTCAACAGAACCTCTCTCTCTCAAAAGCAAAAATCTCTCTCCAAAGCTCAAAGCAAGAAATGCACCCAAACAATCCTCTTCTCAAACAAACTTTGCTGGTATTCTCACTGCTGGAGATGCTGGTGAAGGTTTTAAAGGACTCGTATCCTTTATCAACAAGTCCTATCTGGGTCATGCTATAACATCTACACAATCTTTAGACCTAGAAAGACTTGAAGAATTCTGGAACACTGCCCATGTTCCAGGAGGTGCATGTAATGACACTATAAATTGCTCAATCAAAGGAGTTACCCGCACTCTCACAATAAAAGGCATCAACGAAGCTTTAGGAACTGGATTGCAAACTAAAGAATCATACAAGGAACTTGCAAGTGATGAAACCCTAAAGAAGTTTTTCTTCAAAATTGGGTATTATGGTCCTGTTCTTGAAGAGGGTACAACAAAATGGTACTCGACTGGTGAAATGGACAGAAAGCATTTGAGGAAAGAATGGAGCATGGTTTTTGATGTCATGGTGAAGGTTTTCTCAACCAAAACCACTGGCTGGAATGGAATTCCCTCCTATATCAAGAAGCTCACTCACTCTCTTGTCCATGGATACAAAGTGGATGTAGAAAAGTTGTTTATGAGCCAACTCAAGTCAGCTCTAAGCAGGAAGGTACATGTCTATCCTCGCTTTCTTACAATGTGTTTGAATTCATTATGTGGTATTGATGATAATGCATCTCTCACTATAGAATGCAATGTTTTGAAAAGAAATACACACACATCACTCAATTCACAAGATTTAAATTCACATATTCCACTTTGTTTCACCAAGCACATGGCTGATCAAGAGCCTAATCTTGATTTTGCACTACCCTCCGGGTATGTTATCTTCTCCCTTGAGAATGAAGCTGAATTAGACCCAAATTCAGTTAACCCATATTCTACACAATACATTCCTATCAAATCATCTAGACCACAAAAACAACTCTGCAAGAATCCAAGAAAAGACCCTTGGAAACTGGTGTTGGTAGTAGCTCTGAGAATGTTGAGGGAGAAACTGCACATGATGCAGCAAATAAGGATGTTAGTAAAAGTGAACCCACAGTGATTCCTCTTGAGCCTAAGAAGAAGAGAGCTAATAGGGGCAAAGCCACTGTCAGCCACCCCACAGTCTCACAAAAGGTTGTGAAGGATAAAAGGGAATCAAACACATCCCTAAGTGCTTCTTCTCAACAAGAAGTATCTATTGAAACTGGCCTGTCTCCCAAGGCATCCTGTAAAGAGTCAGCACAACCTCATGTACTCACTCATGAGGAGCCTACACTTGCAGAAATGCACTCAGAATTAGGGCACGGTGAGGGTCATGAAAATTCTACTCTTGATGTTCCACAAGTTACCCCTGTGGAACAGTCAAAAATCTCTTCTATACCATCATCTTCTTTATTCTCTAATCTATCAATTATTTCTTCTCAACAACCTAGAGAAGGGGACAGTCCAAACCCTTCAGGTTTTGATCATCCATCTCAAGTCATGGATGAGCCCCCATTAAGTGGTCCACAAGAACCCATTTCTCAAAGTGAAATGGATACCACTCCCTCAAACACTGAGCTAGATTAAGATTGTACTCTGCCAGAAAATGAAATAGCCAACATCTTGGTCGAACTCCAAAGAGCAACTGACCTTCAGGAAGTTGCTGTCATAGCCTCCGCTGCTGTCAAAGACACCACAAAAGTTGCTGTCAACCCACCTGTGGACAGTAACATTTTGGGTAAAGATGATGTCACCTCTACACAGCTTGATCATGATACAGTAATTGTTGAAGATGCTTCTTATGATGATCAAATGACTATCTCTGCTTTGAAGGTGCAATCTAAACTTTCTACTTCTTCAACTAAAATGCATGCAAGTACTCTCATACCCATGCATCTAGGATGAGTGAGGGAGTGAAAAGAAAAAGAGAGATAAAAGAAAAGAGAGGTGAGCATAAAAATGAGAGGCAGCCAAACGAGCTGGCAAAAGGTGAGGGACTTGAGTATGTCCAGAGTGAAATTGAGGGAACCCCACACACAAAGGCACTAGGCCTTGAAAGTCATTCTATGAGGAGTGATGAGATCACTCAAAAAAACAATGAGAGTGTGAGAAACCCTATAGCCTCCTTGCCCCAGTCCCTTTCTTTGCCATCAAAAAGATTGAGAACTGGTGGTCCTTCTAAACAAGCTGAATCAAGGTTGGAATCCCTTGAGGGCAGATGTGCATCTATGGAAGCTAAACTTGATGCTCTGTCCACTATGGTAGCTACTAGTTTTACTGAGATTCAACAGACTCTTCTATCATTCTCTGCTATCCTTGGTGCTGCCAACTCAACTAAGGGGGAGAAAGTGGTATATCAGCATAAGGGTGGAGAGAAAGTGGTAGATTAGAATGAAGCAACCCTAGTAGAGAAGGAGAAACAAGGTGGAGCTACAGGTGAAAGGGAGCCAAGAAGTGAGGGGTAGCAAGTTGTGGAAGAAGATGGAGATGGAAGGAGGGGGAGCAAGAGGGAGAAGAAAGAAACTTTGGTCAGATGGAACATATCTACTGGAACTACTTGGTCAGATGGAAGTGAATATGCCCTTGAAGATGCAGAATTGATGATGGTTGACCACATGGAGAGTACTTTGAACAACAAAGATGAAGATTTCAGTAAGTTGGTGGATGAATCAATTAGTGAAGCAGGGGGAGCTTTTACAAAATTGGCATCAACATTGAAGAGCAAAGTAATAAGTATCTCTGTAAGAATAAAGATGGAAAGAAGATGGGCTGTTCAAGTTTATCTGAAGAACCGTTTAACCACATTCATCACAATGCAACTTTTACAAAGTCTGCATGCTAGAGTACTCTAAGTCCTTGGAACATTGGTAGTCAGAAACTCAACAACCTTCAATGATAGTCTGATAGCACAAATTAAAAGGATGGTTAAAGACAAACTCCCTGAGGTGATTCAAAATCCTTATGGTGTGTATTTCAGAAGGATCACAAAGACAGCATCAAGAAGGTTGGATTTCTTACCATTGGATAAAGTTTCAGGACTAAGCACTGAAACAATCATGACAGTGCTGAAGAAAATTCTCAATTCCAGTATCACCAGTGACAAGGTTAAAGCTGTCAAGAATATTCATAGGCTATTAGCAAAAAGAGATGATGAAATTAGCTCAATCATAAATAAGCTGATCTCTGATGCTAATGCCAAGATAGGAGGAAGCTACACCTATGATGATACTTTGGATGATGATGAGGATGACATTGGAGGAAGTGGTGGACCTGGAGAAATCAGGAGTTCTAGAAGAGAAGCCTTTGAGAATGTTGCTACACAAACTCAGATGGATGGTACCCAAGAAGAGCAAGAAACTCCCAGTACTGAAAAGAAAGATGTTGTCAATGATGAAGGGGAGTTAGAAATTCTTGAAGCCTTGGAGGCAAGTATCTTGAGACTTGTACTTGAATGTTTTGATCTGGAGAAATATATTGTCAACAAGGATACTGTCAAAATGGCTGGAGACACCCAAGTGAAAGATGCTGTCAAGAGCCAAACAGAAGAAGCTGTCAAAGATGCTGTCATGAAAGATGTTGTCAAGAGTCAACTTGAAGAAACTGTCAAAGTACGAAAGCTTGTTAAGAACTTCACATCTAACAGAAGAAAGACAAGAGCACAAGCCTATCGTACAACCAAGATAAAAGGGAAGACAGTTTCATCAGCAAGGAAAAAGAAGCATGGAGCAGTTTTGACAGAGAAGCCCATTGACAAGAGAAAAGTAAATAGTTTTGAACTGTTGTAAAACTCAATAGATGGGAGCATTACATCTATCTCAGTGGAACTGGACCCAGTCAATAACAACGTACGCAAGTATGATCTCAAGGACTGTGGAACTACATGTATAATTGTAGAACCAGATTTCACTATGGAGATAGTTTCACATGTGGTAGGCATTCGTGATCTTTCATGTAAAACGGTAAAGGTAAGGAGAAGAATTGATTTCTTCGTTCTAGAAAGGATGATCACTCTCATGGAAACATACCAAGATGTTTCCAGCAGTATCTTAGAGCATGTCAAAGAATACTATGCTAAAAGATATGCTGAATTTTATGAGAAGTATGGTGATTGGAGAGCACATGATAATGCAGACCTGGAAGTTAGTTCTGATGGGGAACCAATGCCTGATGTGAGCCTTACAGAAGCACATCGTCCTTTTACAAAGGCTGGCATGGCTGAATATGAAGCAGAACAAGCTTTTTAGGCTGCTAGAGCTAAATCATCCCAACCTACCAAACCTACCAAACCTGCAAAACAAAGTGCTGAAGACCTAGAAGCTCTACTTAAGGAAAGCCACAAGAAAATCAACAAGTTATTCAGTGAGGAAGCAGGTTATCAGCCCTGTGTACTGGATAATCCTCTGAGAATCAAGGATGATAAGCAAGAAATCTATGTTGATAGTTTTCACAAACTGAGGACCAGTATACTGAAGGATCTCTACTGGAAAGTTGTTGGATCAGTTCATAAGCTCGAAATGCTAGTTGCATAGGAACTAGAGGTTATATTTGATCAAATGAGAGATGAAGATCCAAAGCTAGATAGAAAGAGAAGAGAATCTCTGAATGCTTTTCCTGGAAGGAGATTCAAGATCATCCAAGGAATTCTGAAGTTCAGAACATACACTTATGATTTTGAAACTTGGTTTGATCTAAAAGATGCTGAAGTATTTCCTTCTCGAGTGATTCAAGGGTACATTGAAGATGATGCCAGATCACCAGAAGAAAAAGCTTTAGTTGAAGACCTCAAGAAGGCAAGAAATGAAGCTCTCAGAAGAGAGGAAAAAATCTGAACAACTAAAGACTGCTAAAATCAAGCTAAGTTAATCTCTGATTTGCTCATTCAATAGGAGCAATTGATTTGCAGTTAATTCATAAGTTTCATGTTCTAGATTTTTCTTAACATTTTTCTGATATGATATTTCAACTATTCTGATCTATGTTAGTTAAGTTGTCATCGCGTTTTGATTGTAAATTTGTTGTTATTGTCCATAAAAACAAATTGGGGGAGATTGTTGGGATTTATGGGTGATAGCATAGAGACAACTTAACTATATTTCCCTGTACTTAGTTTTCACTAAGTTGAACATACTGTCACAGCCAGAGTATGTCATTGTAATCGAATAATTGCTGTCATGTAATAATTGTATGATTTGGGAGAAGTTCATACATTTTTTCAAGTCTCAAGGAATACATCCAGAAGATAGCAAGAATAAAAGTTACTGTCATGTTCTTGACAGTAAGGTTACAAGAAGACAAATGTTGCAAAGTCACGACAAGGCTACATCTGACAGCAACATTGGATGAAGCCACTACAAGAAAAGGGTCAATAGACATCAGTTTCTGGCCGATGTCTATGTTATTTTGCATGTGATGTCTAGGTCGGAGATGTCTATTCTAGACATCGGTCAGAAACTGATGTCTGTACTAACATAGACATCGGTATTTCCTTCAATACACATCGGTTGTTCTACAAAATAGGTTACATATAATTAATTTTATAAACAACTTGCATGTCTTATATTCTAGAAAACATATAATAAACTAAGTGATTTTTCACATACACATCGCTTTCATTTTTTAAAAGTGATGTCTATTTAGTTATTAGACATCATGTTTTTAGCAAATAAAGTGATGTCAATTATTATCTTAGACATCATCCTACACTGATGTCTAATGTACTTGTAAACATCAGTTTTTTTTAAGAAAAAACTGATTTATATTGTTCTCTTAGACATCATCCTATACTGATGTCTAATGTAAGTATAAACATCAGTTTTTACAAAAAAAAAATTGATTTATATTGTTATGTTAGACATCATCCTATAGTAATGTCTAATGTAAGCATTGACAAAATAAAAATAGACAAGAATTCCTCAATTATCATTGACAAAATAAACTCATCCAAAAAATAGACAAGAATTCCTCAATTGTCATTGTCAAAATAAAAATCAATGTCATCAACATCCAAATTACATAAACTGCATATCCGATGTACCAAATCAACTAAACTGAGCAAAGTACCCATCCGCAAAACAAAGTACATAATCTGCTCAACTAGTCACAGTCAAATAACTATGTCTACAGATGAAGGCTTTGTGAATTCACCACACTTGTAGAATGAACTAGGTGTGCTTTGCCTTCTTCTTGGAAATGTCTGCCTTCGCCACAGAGTTCAATTTCTTCTCAATCTATTTAACATATTGTTTTCATCAGAGTGGAATCAACTTAAAAGGTGTAAACAAAGGAGAGCATGCAACAAAATCAATCATGTCACTAATTGTTTCTTCTTACCTTGCAGACGGAAAAAGATGGTGTGATAGAAATTTTGGTATCTTTCCAACAATATGCATATCACTGTAGGGCAGATTCTTCACCATTACAATCTTCCATAAACCAATAAAACCCATGGTGTCTGGTCTGTGCCCTTCTGAAGAAAGTGTGCGCGGAGTGATTTCATCCATAAACATCACAAAGCAGACATTTTTCCTTGACAGAGTAGAGACCTGTAATGAGGGAAATTGGATAGTTTGTGAGCAGAAAAGTGAACTTCTAAATCCAAGTATTAAATATCAGAAAGAAGATAACAATTCCTAGAAGCGTTATAACAGAATGCATAAATTATAGCAATAATATTTACTACGCACGAACTCGACAATCTGAATGTATAACTAAAATTATATTACCAACCATTACTTCTTATTAAATTATATTTAAGTGAATAGATGAGAGAAAACTTGTGGTGGTGAAATTACACAAAGAGAAGAGAATAAAGGCTATTAAGTCCTAACCATCTCAATGGTTAATATCATATAAAAAAGTATATTATGAGAATCACATATGTTAGAGATGTTTGCAAGAATGAGACTAGATTATTAAGGATCAACTTTGCTATCACATGAAAAAACAAAATTTCAAGCTGGAAAAATTTGCAACTTTAGAACCTGATCAGCTTGCAGAATACGTTTAACACAATCACTTTTTCACACAATACATTATTATCGACTAATTTGTTCAAGCACCGTCGACTTAACAACAGAACCTGCAAGTTTGCCACTTGTGTTAATAAATTAAGCAAACCCCCAAAATAGAATCATCAGTACTTAACAAAGGTGAGAGCAATTAAAGAGAAAACTGAGGAAATCAGTTCTCCAGATGATGTTACTAAAAATTATGGCCTTGAAGCTGGTCTCTAGAAGGTAACACCTCTATTTCATGGGTGATTAATGAATTCGTAGATACCTTATGCAAATCTAAGTGATTTACCAATTTCTTCCACTCTTGTTATGTCAGCCACTTTGGAAAAAAGTTGCACTATATGCCACCTGTAGCAATTGTGTCAGTACTTCAGATTTTCCGTATAAGATTTCTATTACACTATATGCCACTCTGTTGTTTTTCCATTTTTTTCATTGTTCAAAGCTAAGAAGATTTCCCCCAACTAGATATATAAAATCATTTTACAATCTATACAGAAGTTTGTAGTAACCATATGAAATCAAATAAGGGAAGTACACAAAGGAAGCTGAACCTTAACAGCAGACGACCAAGTGTATTGCAGCCCAAGTGACTTGTACGATGCCTCCAATTGCTCAATCTCATTAGAGGAATATCCAGCACTCTCTGAATATAATCCAAAATACTTTTGCAGACCTTCATAGTAATTCAGAAGGAACAGAAGGAACAAAGGAAAAGGTTAGACTATAACAGATATTACACTCTCAAAAGTAAAATAATACATTCTAATACAGATAAAAATATATATAACTGGAAATATTTGTGTGCTATCCAAATTTGTCAAGATAACTTCAAAAACTGATAACTGAAAATCTACCAGATTACCTTGCATATGTAAAAATTAGCATCACATAAATCAAGATTGACAACATAAGGAAGTATAAGGTCCTTTTCAAGAGAAACTTGTCCAGGCTTGTACCTGACAATTAAGTGCATTTATAAATCAAATATAAAACATAAATTAAATATATTTAGTGTTCAAAGCTTCCTAGATTGTAAATTCACATTTTAAACTAAGAAAAGGCAGTACTAAAAATAAGGTTTAAAAAATCTTGTTTAACCAAACACATTACGGTGTACCTAAAACAAATTTCATAACATAACATTAATCTATTAATTCACAAGTACACTATGATAATCAATGGTAGATTGCAACTAATACCAAAAATTAAAAGGAAACCAAGTCTTAAAAGGAATTGCAGTAACTTTTTTACTAGAAGAAACTGGTGATTGCAGCTATCTTTACTGATGGGACATAGAAAACTATCCTGGTGAAGTTATGTTTTTGAAGCCACCAGCTTTACATTTTAATGAATGTAGGAGGGCCTGATATCCTTCCAAAGAATGCAGATTGCAGACTATATTAATTTTCAGATTGGGAACGCATACATAGACCTGGGAACACAGGCCACAAGAACAATAGATTACTACTGGTCACATTGTCACATGCTAATTCTCAAAATAACTTGATAATCTTATTTTTCACTACTTATTACTATAATCTACATGCATTTAGGAGTCAGAGATATGTCAATCCTTTGAAATATACTAACCTTGGTGCAGAACTGTTTATTTTACTGTAACAGATTGATTATAAACTAATAGGACTCTTTTCCTCTTTGAAACATTTTCTTGACCTATATCTGCACTCTCTCCTTGTTATCCGATATTTCTCAAATTTGAACTATGAAAATTTCAGGACACATATAAACTAATAAACTTTTTCTTTTCCTCCATGTAGTACCATTACATGTTTCCTTAGGCCTTTTCAATGGTTGTCCTGCATCACATGGGATTTAAGTGAACAAAAATTGTCTTACAATGACAATGACGCAGATCTAATGAACGGTATTCTGTAAGAACATTATATACATGATAACAAATTAATTTGAAATGTTATGGACACAACAAGGATGTCAATGAAGTACATGTCACATCAGAATGAATGTAAGTTCATATACGACTGTCATTAAAGTTTTATTTTAGGATAGCTCTTATCTGAGTGGATAGCCGGACAGCTAGACTATTGTACCCCTATCATAACACATTGCAACCCAAATCAGACAATACATATTTATTTCTACTTATGCATTTTTATAGTTTCTTCTCTTGTGTCTAGTAAACAGAAAGTGCATTACCATGTCATGCTGAGGAATTCCTTCTGTGATGCACACAATAAAATCTAACTCGGCCTCCAGTGCCTCTAAAATTGCTTTAGCAGCAAAAGGTGGAGGAACACATATAACCGAAGCATTAGCCTTGGTATCAGCTTTTGCTTCTGCAACTGAATTATAAACAGGAAGCCCCAAGTGTTTTGTCCCGCCATTTTGGGAGCAACACCACCGACCTAATAATGCAAACAACAATAATTTGTTAGCAAGTTATAGTATGTCCTTATATTAAAGTCATGTGAAGCAATATTTCCCTAGATAAAACAGAAGTAGAACAAATAGTAGTAGTAGAAAACTGTACAAATAGATTGTCCAAGTAATAGGTAACACAAATAAATATACACATTAGAGTCTATAAACACAAAATCCATGTTATTGGAAGCATAATTAAGTATAAAAGCTGGAGGAACACATATAACCGAAGCATTAGCCTTGGTATCAGCTTTTGCTTCTGCAACTGAATTATAAACAGGAAGCCCCAAGTGTTCTATCCCGCCCTTTTGGGAGTAACACCACCGACCTAATTATGCAAACAACAATAATTTTTTAGCAAGTTATAGTATGTCCTTATATTAAAGTCATGTGAAGCAATATTTCCCTAGATAAAACAAAAGCAGAACAAATAGTAGTAGTAGAAAACTGTACAAATAGATTGTCCAAGTAATAGGTAACACAAATAATATACAAATTAGAGTCTATAAACACAAAATCCATGTTCTGGAAGCATAATTAAGTAGTAGTATGTATGTGGATATAGAGCAAATTAAACTTGCGACATGCCACAACCAATGCACTGATGACAACCCAGTCACTAAAACCCCTAAACCAGCCATCAATATAATAACTCTCTGAAACTTTAAAAGGCGTTACCATCAAAATTAACAATATACATCAAGGAAACCATAAGTAGCTTTTACCTAGGCCAGCAAAATAAACACAATTATGTGTTCACATTACACAAGCACAATTCACTATTCCTTACTGTAAATTGACAAATTCCTTTCAAAAGTTCTAAATTACACACCATTATCGATAGTTTAACTTCACTAAACATTATAGCAAGCAAACGACAAATATATCCACGTAAATAAAAACACATGATTTAAGAAATTAGGGTTTTGATTTAAAAAATCCCAATTTAAGAAATTAGGGTTTTGATTTTAAAAAACCCCAAACTGAACCTCATCAATTTCAATAAAGAAGACCCTAAAAATCGCAGTAGAGGAGACCTTATTCGTGTAGAGGCTAGAGGAGACCCAAATATTCTTACCAATTTCGACACGAGCAAAATAGAGATGAGAGCAGGGGTGCCGGATTGATGTGAGTAGAGCAGTGAGCGGTGGTCATGGTGAATAGAGCAGCGAGCGGTGGTCGTTGTGAGTAGAGCAGCGAGCGGTGGTGGAGGTGAGAGAGATTTAGTCGCGAGAGAGAGAGAGTTAGGAGAGAGATTTAGTCGCAATAGAGAGAGAGAGAGTCGATAGAGTTTAAGTTTTTAGTTTTGTGTTTTAATTGAATTAGTTTTGTGATTAATTTTGGAAGGGGGGATAATTGTAGGGTGGTACTGAATGCAGGTCAATTTTTCCAAATACAGGTCATTGATATTACATTTTAACCCTTAAACATTAAATGTGCGAGTCTATGTGTCCTATTAAACTTACTGAATATCATGTACATTGATTACGGTGCACCCTTGATATTTAAAACATGTACATTGATTACGGTGCACCTTGGATATTTAAAATGTATCCATCTGATATCATTATTAAAATTTTATGGTCTAATTATTCTTATTAAATTTTTTTTAAAAACCGATCTTAGAAAAGTTTCTAAAATTCAATTTTAAAATATGCAGGCCACATCCTTAATAACTTTTTAGGATTGAATATCAAATATCACAAAATATTATAATTTTTATTTATTTATAAAATTAATTATTTTATAACTCATATTCTTATATTGTTAAATGATTAACTATATTCAAATTTTGACACAATTTATTACAATTCTCCATAATCTATTGGATTATTATGTAAAAAATATATTTCTTGGTCACCTTGACAAAAATTATTAAATCAAAATTAAAATAGATAATTTTATGTATTAAATAAAAAATTTATTTCAAAATAAAAATTTTAAGGACGTATTCTTCATGTGTTTAAAATAATATCACTACTAAATTTTTCACTTTTTTTCTATTAATCACAACTAACTTATAACCCGTGTGCGATGCACGATTTATTTTGGTATGTAATAAATTTAATTTTATGTTACAATTATATTTTTAAATAATCATTATTTACAATATTTTATTTTAATTTTAATATTAATAATTTAATATAAATTTAATATATGATATGCATGGTTTAAGACTTATATTATAAAATTTTAAAATAAATAGGTCGTTGATAGAATTCGAACCTTGAAATTTTTGTAAATTAATTTCTTCATATAATATATTTAATCATTAGATCTAACGATTCTGATTTTTTACTAAAAATCTAATGAGAAAATTACCAAAATGCCTATTTTTCACAAGTTTTTGCCCAAAATACTGATTTTGAAAAAAATGGCCCGAAATACCGACGGGATACGGAGAATCGTCCTCCGTGTTAGGGTGTTGCGGAACACCGTCCTCCGTATTACGTAGATACGGAGCCGAGTCTTCTATGTTATGCATGATACGGAGGACGATTCTCCGTAATAGGTGGGTGCGCGCAGCACTGTCACGGAGCATGGTCTTCCGTATCATGCATAACACGGAAGACTCAGCTCCGTATCATGCCCTATTACGGAGGGCGGTGTTCCGCATCACTCCTCATATCACGGTACAAGATATACCGTGTCCCGTCAGTAAAAAGGGCCAGCCTAGTTCCCATATGAATATTTTGGGCCATCACCCAAATCTAATGGTCATTAATTATATTATGTTATTATTTATTTTAATTGTTTTAATAGTATAAATATCGTATATTTTTCTTTATAACGAAGGGTAAATAAGATATTAACGAAATACCAAAAAATATATATCAAAATTTTATCTAACAAGTTAAGTTACATGTAGATAAAGAAAAATGACCATCAACGTCAAAATTTTATCTAACAAGTTATTTGTTTTCCTGAACATTTCCAAGAGTCTTTTAACTCACTTTTAAATATAATATAAAATATTAATTTAATGATTTAATGTGGATTTATCATCAATAATGTTTAATACAAATTTATTATATAACATAAATTAAGAGTGTCTATTAGCTTTTAAAATTGAGAAGAAAAAAAAAGAAAAAAGTTTAAAAAGTTTAACAGTTTTTGAGTAAAAAAAGTGACATCCTTTTTATATTTAAAATTAAGAATCATTATAAAATGGTTTTTGGAGATGCTTTTATTATTTAACAAATTACTGTAGTATTATGATACATAAATAAATGATAGATTACAGTAGTTCACCTGTAATATACATAAATTACAGTACTTCTCTTGAGTCCTCGGTACTGGGAAATTCAATACAGTACATCTAGGAAAATGAAAAAGCATTCAATATAGTGATTTGCACAGAAAATAAATCAAGGATAATTTTGTAATTGCCCCGACCTGTATTTAGGAATTTTGAACTGCATTCAGAAACTATGTAATTGTAAGGCCGGGAGAAAATTTGGGGAAAGGGGGGAAAAATTTTAAGTAGGGGGGAAACAAATGAAGAGTGGCGCATTTAATTTTTTTGTGCTGACTTTAGACATCGGTTGTAACATAAGTGATGTTTCAGAAAAACAAAAGCATCAGGTTAATGCCGTGTGATGTTATTACATCTTTTAACATCAGTGGCATTTACGACCGATGTCTAAAATGTGATGTCTATTGACTGTTTTCTTGTAGTGAGCATGGGACAGTAACATTCTCACACTTGAGAGCAAGTCTGGAGTTCCGACAGCAACATTGGCGAGAGCTCGTACTGTCAACTACTGAATATTCCTTTGACAGCAGACTCGGCGGTTAAGGTTACTGTCACATTGAATTATTTGATTTGGGTATTTTTCTCAGTCAAAGCCCGTGACAGGTTACATGTTCAAGAAACAGATTTGCTGCAACACTCTATCATTTGTAGCAGACCTGCAAAGACTATGACAGAAGCTTAAGAGATTCACAAGACAAGGCTGGTCAATTCGAGGTGTATGTAATATCCACATCTACTAGATTGTATTAGCTAGAAATAGAAAGAATCTAGGTTGCTTTACTTGTAAGGTTTATCATGTCTGTATAGCAATTTAGGAAAGTCACATGGGTGTGCAAATTGTAATGAGCTGCCACTTGAAAACGACAGCAGCTCAACACCCCATGCGATAGAGACAACAGAGTATCTTAGTCTACTTAGATACACATCTCAGATTCTTTTCTATACATGTACGCACACGAAGCAATCTTGTAATCTCAAGAGACAACGAAGCTGGAGAAACTTTTCTGTAGGTTGTAGCAACACTTCACACAAGATAAATAAAACATTTATTTTGTGAGAAATCTTGTTTTCACTTATTGCTTGCATACATCTACTGATAATTTGTAATCTTTATTATCGTTGTTGTTTTAAAGATTGAATTTTATCAATTTTGCATTCAAACCCCCCCTTCTGCAATACTCCAGGACCAACAATAAACAAGTCAAGTTCAAACACAAATTTCAGGCTCGACTCGACTAAAAAAAACTCGAACTCAACTCGAATAGAGCGTCATATATGACATTCCTTAGCCCTTGTAATTATATTGTTTTGTAAGTTTGAGCTATATTTTTTTATTGGAATATTTTTAGCCGTATTTATTTGGTTTTGGTTTTTTTTAATAATATTTTTTTTCATTTATGAGTGGTATTTTGTGTTTTATGTTTATATCCTGAAAAAATTTACTTTATTTTACTTTTTGTGTAAATCATGTCATTTAACCCGAATTTAATTAAATTTTAAAATATAAGTAAATGACCTAACTATTTCTCTAAATATTAAAATTTTCATATTTTTAATAACCCTTAACAATTTATCACATATGAAAAGATTAACCATTAAATATTTAAACAAAAACAATCCAAATTTTAGAAAATATGTTTATAAATATTTTGTATGAATTGATTTTTGTAGCCGATCCCAATTTAATTTTAACTTATACGTGTGTTGCATTTAAATTTTAATATTTGATTAACATTTAGGCAATGAAATAGTACCATATATATGAAATTCCAAATATAAAAGTAGTTGATAGAGTATATATTTATATGTATTTTATATGATTTTATTTTCATATTGATTTTATTTTACAAATAATTGAATATTATTAATTAGAGATTAATGTTTTATGACAGAAAATAAAGAATTCCCAAATTTGAAAGTAATTGAGTTTATTTGGACTTCAATTACAAGGAAATTCGGATTTATTGGACTACACGCGCAACGATCATTGTTTGGGCATAACTTGAGTTTTAGATATCAGAATTGGGCGATCTTACTGTCCATACGAAGCTAACGAAATTATCTATAACTCAAAGGTGGTCCAACATCAATAAAATATGTTAAAAATGTGTATACGTTAATAATAAGGAAACATAAATAATTTTTTTTTTTTTTTTTGTTAAATGGTTCAACTATACAACGAATAATGATCATTAGATTTTAGCTTAGCAAAAAAAATGAGCATTAGATTTTAATAAATAAATAAGAAATATTAGATCTAAATTATCTAATGATAAGGTAATATTATAGATTTGAATTACTTTATTAAAGATTCAAAGTTCCGATCCTGTCAACAACATATTTAATTTAAATTTTATAATATAAGTTTTAAATCATGCATTTAATAATTAAATTTATATTAAAATTAAAATAAATTAAAATAACTATGAAAAATAATGATTCTATAAATATATGATTTTAACATTAAATTAAATTTATAACATATCAAAAAAAATTCATGAATGGCACGAATTTTAGGCTAGTATATAATAAACGTAAAAGGGATCTTGTCCAAATTTTGATTCTCAGTAATTTTCTTAGCATGGTCATGAATGAAAATTTAACAAATTGTATCCTTATATATAATAAACGTAAAAGGGATCTTATCCAAAATTTTGTTCCTTAATAATTTTAGGGTGAAAAACCAAACTACCCACAAATTAATTCCCACCACCCAAAATACCCACCGCTGGAAGTGTCCGCCCTTTTTACCCACGGACCACGCATTGCACACATGCGTATAGGGTATACGCATGCTGAAATTGCGTAGTCAAGGGCCACGCATCTACACAACGCGTACACTTTGTAAAATTGGAATTCTGAGCTGTGAACAGTAACAAAGAATACGCATTTTCGGATTGCGTGTTTAGAGATACGCATGATACACATGCGTATGTGTTCACTGCTCATCGTCTTCTCTCCCCCGCCGTCGGACGTTTTTTCTTCGTTTTTTCAATCGGTTTGTGCACGTTTTCTACGCATCGAGCAGTCACATACTATGTACCAAAATATTCGTATTGTTCTCCTCTACAATCCTATAGTCTTAGTTTACCGTTTGGTTCGCCGGATTTAAAATCCCCAAATCGAGCTTATTTTCCGATTTACTTACTAGATCTGTCCGTGCATGCCCCTGCGGGCTAGAACTCAACAACGGAATATGGAATGATGTAGATGCAGGCCTGGGCATCATGTTTATATCCTCAGATGTTGTGGAGGTTGCCGGAATTTGACGAACGGGAGGAGGCGATTCTGTGGCGATTCTGTGCTCGTCTGAGCTCCGACAGCATTTGTGAATTAATGACGTCATCTGACGTCAATACGCATCTAGCAGATGCGTGACAGCCGATACGCAAATGGGTAATGCGTATCCCAGTATACGCAGCAAATTCATGCGTACTCAGTGGTCAAAAAAGGCTGAACATATTGAAAACGGGTATTTCGGGCAACTTCCACAGAATAGTGGTGTAGTTTGGGCAATTTTTCATAATTTTGGTCCATCAAAACAATCTCAACCGTTAAATTTAAAATTTATAAAATAAATATAATTAAATAAAATAATGTTCAATCTTCTTATTTAAATGAAATAATAATATAACATAATTAATAAAGTTATTTTTAATTAAAATAGATTAATTTTTAGAAACACAATCAAAAATAACAACTACATTATTAATAAAAAATATACAAAAAAATCTATACATTTTATGAGTTAATAATTATTATACATTTAAGATGTTAGTTTATTGAAGATAAGTTAAGAAAGTGATATTATAATGCTTTTAACAACAATTTATCATCAGGTAAAAAATAAAAAGTCGTATGCATTAAAATTAATTTGAAATTATTTTTAGCGATATAGTCATCATTTGTTGTCCACGAAGATTTGGTTTAAATTCTCACCTTTATATTAATTATTATTATATAGAACATACCTTATATATAATAAGCGTAATAAGGATCTTATCTAATTTTTTTTATAATACGATTATCGACCAAAAGAGTATGTACTATTGAATCTTAAAATAGAATGTTGTTGAGTATGAAATACACCACAATAATACAGAGGAGATGGAATGTTGTAACAGTCCGACTTTTCGAATTATTAATTCTAAATCGAAACTAAAAGGAAATACAGTTTTATTAATCAAAAAGTCAATTACAAAGGTACTTATTACAAAAGCGCATCTAGCATTTATCGAAAAACCAATCTATCCCAATTCTAAGGTCCTCGAACTCCAATGCTATCGAACTCGATCGTACACCGAACCTGAAAATTGTAAGTGTTATGCCCAAATCTTGGTATAAGCCCTAAGCAGGTCTAATGGGCTAGAATAGCGGTCCACAACTCATAATGGGCCTAGAGATGAAGATTGGGTCACTAAAACCCACCATCATGAGTCAGTCCAATATACTATCAAGCACAATGTGGAAGTTTACGACCCCAAGCCGCGGGTCGAGTTCTCCAGCAAAGTCCCTAGTATGGGATAACATCTATCATACACGTCTCTCTACAAGGTCCAGCGTGGCCTAGAGGTCCAGCGAAACCTAGAATAATGTCTCCGCAAGTTCCAGCGAGGCCTAGAATACTGTCTCTGCAAGGTCCAGCGAGGCCTAGAGGTCCAGCGAGGCCTAGAATACTCTCTCTGCAAGGTCCAGCGAGGCCTAGAATACTCTTATGAAGACTAGAGGTCCAGCGAGGCCTAGAATACTATTATGAAGAGTAGAGGTCCAGCGAGGCCTAGAATACTCTCTCTGTAAGGTCCAGCGAGGCCTAGAGGTCCAGCGAGGCATAGAGCATATGTATTATGAAGGCTTACGGTCAGGCCCAGCGAGGTCGCGTGAGTGTGATTATCTCCGTACAGCGTGGACCATCTCGCATGACTAGCCCAGCGAGGTCGCATGCGAGGCCACGTAGCTTCTCCATTAGCCTCGCCAGTGAGGCCACCTGATTCGAGCATCATGTTAGCCATAGGTAACCTTTAATGGACCATGGGTCATGAGCAGGATAAAATGGGTAAAATATATCAGCCCAAGAAGGCGTATAGTGGATTCGGGCCTAGTCAAGCCCATAAAAACCCTAGCCCGTCTAGGTAACTTCTTCTCCAAGAGAACTACGTATGGCTTGATCCCTATAAATATGGTACGTAGGCATCTTGTAAAGGTTGATTGACAGTTCACCCCTGGAATATCAACAAACAAGATCAGCCACAAAAAATCACCAATCTCCTTCCGTGTTCTTTGTGTTCTTAGCGAAATATCCGTATTTTGCTCCATGATTCCAGAAAACCTCCAAAATATTGTTATACAATATTCTCCCTATAACAGTAAGTAATGAGCTACGAAGCCCAGCAAGCAACTATCGTCTGACGGCTCAAAATAATATTTTTATATTTTTCAAAAACACGATTTTCACATGTAGCACATAACATCTATCACACAGTTTCACATAACATCTCGATAACAATTATGACAAAAATTCACACAATACATTCTATAACAAATATCAAATCGATGTACACCAGATTATCAATAACTCACATAATCTAAATTCTGAATCGAACAAACAAATCTTAACATCAAATTCTTATTTTAATTCCCACAGTTCTAAATTACGGTCACAATAAGCCAGTGACATGGTTCTATGTTCCAGTTTACGTCCCTCGTTAAGTCTTACTCAACAAGGTATCTATGTGTTCCGGAATGTGCGTAAACTAGTTCTATGATTCTATATGTCACACTATCTAGTGACCGGATTCTATGATTCGATACGCAACTAAAATTGGGGAATCAAAACAAAGTTCTTATCTTATCAATCACATATCAATATCATATTTTCGATAATTAAAACAAATATCTAACAACATGTAATCAAACAACATAAACCACGCTTCAGATTAATACAGAGCAACAGAAAGTTACTTACAACTATACGGAGCAACAGATAATTACTTACACAAATATTCAAGATAATGTAATCAAATAATATAAAGCAGGTTTCAAATTAATATATACGGAGCAACGAATAGTTACTTACCTCAATTACGTAAATCAAGAATTCACATAATCACATAAGAACATTTGTACAATCCTTAGCAACCCATCAGAAACAGAACATCTAAAATCTTGAAAGACTCCATGATTACAATTCTGCTCAGATATGTATTTAGTCTTTTTAGCCCTCAAAACTATGTTTTCTTGAAAAACTCAAAGAATGAAAGTTGTAGAAAACGAAAAGACTTTTCCGACAAGTCCAGAATCAACTAATTCTGACTTAAGATGAATTTTCTACGAATTTTACAAGAATGCTGAATTGTGTGTGAAAAAACTCTACGAATTTTATTAATAAAGATGAGTAAGAAGAATATGATGTATTTATAATGTTACAAAACCCTACGTCCAAACCTACAAGTTATTTGTATTCAAATCTGATCCATATTTTAGGCCCAATTAAGCTAAACCAATTTTAAATCCTATTTATAATCTAATTTTAATCATTTTTATTCTATTATTCTTTTATTATTATTATTCTAAAATTACGGGATATTACAAATGTCTTATCAGCTTTTTTTTATTTTTCTTTATCTTTTTTTAAGTGTTACTGAATAACCACTTGTTGATTTTGTTCATAATGTGGATATATTCATGAGATCACTGCACATTACTCGCATTAATTTAATGGAGTAGGTGCATGTTGAATTGCTCTCTAATGGAGATGCAAAAGCGATGTTCATCAATTCAGACTATCATTTAATATGAGGATGTTAGTCGTGTAGAGACTAATTATTTTTAAACAAGACAAGATACCATGAAAGGAAATAATAGAATTTCCTGATATTACAGGAATGTAGTGAAACATTCCTAGAAATAATTGAATTGTGGGGGTATTTTGGAGATATCTTGATACTGATACCTATAAAGGTTAAAAGTGATCCAAAAGTGTTTGAATTTGTTTAATCATGTAGCTTGAATATGTATGTTTGAACAAGACTAATGCGGAAATTAAACAACACACAAACTCACTTTAAATCTAATAGAGGGGGTGAATGTAATTATCCACTTATTCTTTATTTTATTAGATTTGAAGTATGTTACAAATTGTGAACACAAATTGTATTCTCAGTTTCGTTTTTCTCAGAGAGATATTCTTGAATGTACAATGAAAAATTTGACAACTAAAGATATGAGTATGTGTACTATTAGAACATGTACACAACTCATTTTTGTAAAACTAGTAATAGACAAACTTACTTTCTAAACTTGCATATACAATTTTGGTGAAACTTGGTATCATGGAATTTCTTCTTATTTTGTATACTGATCAGATCCATTTCTTTAGTTGTTTCTCCTTAAATTTCTCTCCAAGCTTCTTTGTAGACTTGCCAGGTGCACACTGCAACAATTGGACCACTGTAGATGCCTTGGTTTATGTAGATTTTCTGACTTGAGAACTACGTTTGAATAGCTAGACATCTCTGACTTCTCGAACAAATCATTTTGAGATATCGAATACACTTCTCGAATGAGTCTTTTGCTCCTGGAATTCTTGAGATATCGAATTACTCTTTTTAACTTGTGTAATCCCTGAGATATCGAATATGTCTTTTTACTGATGAATTCCTTGAGATATCGAATATGTCTTTGATTTGTTTGACTCCTTGAGATCTCGAATGAAACTTTGACTTTGTTGACTTCTTGAGTTCTCAAACAGAGTCTTTGACATATCAAATTCTTTAGATGTCAAATTGAACTTTGATTTGTTGACTTCTTGAGATATCGAATAGTGTCTTTGACATATCGAATGCTTGAAATGTCGAATCCTTGCCTTCTCTAATAGAACAAATTACTTCTCGAATTTGTACTTAGGCAAATCTTCATTCTACAAACTTCAACTGTGTTTATTATCAGCCTTCTTCTTCAGTCTTGAGGCAAGATCCATGGATCTTCTTTCAAGCATTACTATGTGACTTTTTATACAATACATAGATGAAATTGATGCGTACTAAGTACAATTATAAGACAAAATCTAACTAAATTGGTTCCCCAACTAAGGGGTCATGTAAGTTATACACAGTATTACAATGATCAAGTAGGCTTGTTATTAAATATACACGGACATGCCTCTTGTTGGGCTACCAGCAAGCCTTAACTCCACACCTGTCGAATCTACCTCCTTCTGTGTGATCTGGTTCCCCCTGAACCCATACTGGAAATCCATCTGGCTCCCTCTAGGCCCACACTGGAAAGTCCACCTACCCCCCCTTAAGCCCAACCTGGGATAGCCCATCTACCTCTTACTCGATCCATTTTGGAGCCCATTAAGATTGTTATGTTAATGTACCGTTATAACCATAGCTTTGATACCACTTGTTGGGCCGCCAGCAAGCCTTAGTATGACATTGTCCCCTCTGGACCAAGCTCACACGGATTTGTTTTTGGATCACTCCCACAAGGCCTCACACTAATGGAATTATTAACTGATTGCTTATAAACTAGCTATCTGTCCCTTACACAAATGACGTGGGCCGGGATAACTCCCAACACCTCTGTGACTATGTTGTGATCCGTTAGATCTATTAAAAAGTTAATTTGATTAATAGTAGGATTATATTCAAATGCTAAAATAAATTTAGTAACCTAAACAAAAAATAACCTGTCTTTTAAATTGAATAAAATTAGATCTAATATTAGATAATAATATTATTTAATTAATAGTAGGATTATATTCAAACACGAAAAAATTAATTTAATTAATCTAAAATGTTAGGAATATGTTGTACTTGATGATAACTTCACAATCAATCAATCAAAATTGTATAAGTCAAGTTTTGTAACTGTCAACGGATGAGACATTATAACTCTATCCGTTGACAGGTAGCTCATCAACGGATGAGGTTTTGTAGCATACTGCAGTACCTCTATGCTATCAGTTGATAGTGTTTTCATTCAGAGTCATGTTGACCATCAATGGATAGGCAGAATAGGGTAGCCAAATGTAAATAAGCTATGCTATGTAATTCTGTCTAAGTGAAAGTGTATCAACGGATGAAGACAGGACTCTATCAACGGATACAACTCAAATCTACTCTATCAACGAATACAGCTCAAACTACCATCAACGGATGACTGTATACAACATCAACGGATAATCATTAACACTTTCTTTTATGCTAGCTGGGAATTAGCAGTTGATAAGGACAGGTTTGACTGACAGATCACATGGGTTGATAGTAGGTATAAAAAGCAGTATGGCAGCCATACTTTGGAAACGCAGAAGAAAGAAGCATTCCATTTACACAGTACATACAAGAAAGGTGCAGGGGACATATCTGTTCACAAGGACAACCTTTCGGCTACATGTGGATTTGGAGTGGAGTAGCAAGTCAACTTGAATTAGATTAATATTACCTTATTCTTGTAGTACTTGAAAACTTGGGATATATAACCAAGTGTAGCAACTCTTTAGAAACTGAGAAAACAGACTATTTGCTTAGGGTTTCTTGAATATCTTTAGAAGCAAAGAGTTGTAAAACAGAAGCTGTGTACATTTGTATCACAGAGTTTTCTTCGAATAAAAGTCTCAGGTGGTACATTTAACCACCTGATTTTTTATGTGTTTGTGAATCATTTCTCATTCAGCAATTATCTCCTTATAGATTTCTGTGGTTTTGATCAGAAATTTATAATTATCAAGAATTGTATTCAACCCCCCCTTCTACAATTATACAAGTGTGTAATCTGGGAATAACAATTGGTATCAGTGCAAGCTTCTAACATATTTGAAGTTTAAAGATCAACACACTTTCGACATGTCTAAGAAGGATTATGGAGTAAAGATACCAGTTCTTGATAGAGAAAATTACTTTCACTGGAAAGTAAAAATGCGTCTACATCTCATGTCTATTGATGAAGGTTTTGTAGATTGCATTGAGAAGGGTCCTCATGTTCCAATGAAGGCTGCATCAAGAGTTGGCCTTGCTGCAGATGCACCAGACACTTACATTCTCAAACCTGTCTCTGAGTGGAGTACTAAAGATGTTGCAGAAGTCCACAAAGATAAAAAGACCATGAATATTCTGTTTAATGGCTTAGAAACAGACATGGTTGACAATGTTATCAACTGTACTACCTCCAAGGAAGTATGGGACATTGTTCAAACCCTTTGTGAAGGTACAGAACAGGTAAGGGAAAACAAGATGCAACTACTGATCCAACAGTATGAGCACTTCCATTTCAAGAGTGGAGAGACATTGAATGACACATTTAGTAGATTTCAAAAGCTACTGAATGGCTTGAAACTGTATGGAAGAATCTACCAAGTGAAAGATTCTAATCTCAAATTTCTGAGATCACTGCCCAAAGAGTGGAAGCCAATGACTGTTGCACTTGTTGCCAACTTGGAGCAGAAGGAGGAAAAGAGGACTGAAGCTGCTAAATCTACACCAAACAAGGAGGTTTGTGAAGGTAGAGCAGAATCGAGCAAAAGCAAGGAAAAGGTGTCTGAAGAAATAAGTGTTCTTCAGCAGGATGAATTGGATGAGATAGATGAGCATTTGGCCTTTCTATCTAGGAGATTCTCTAAGCCAAAATTCAGAAGAAACTCTGGGGTGGCTAAGCCATTTAACAAGGATTTTTACACTAGCAACTATGTGGATAAATCCAAAATTAAATGCTACAATTGTGGAATTTCTGGTCACATGATAAGTGAATGCAGGAAGCCTAGATCTGAGAACAAGGGAAAGCCAACTGAAACTGTTGACTACAAGAAGAAATATTTTGATCTTCTCAGACAGAAAGGAAAGGCATTCATGACCCAAGAGTATGACTGGGCTGCTGATGGAAATCATTCTGATGATGATGCTGAGTTTGTCAACCTTGCATTGATGGCTGATTCTGAGCAGGAAGTAAGTTCAGCTAGCAATCAGGTATTTTCTACTAATCTCTCTGAGCTCACCAAAGAGGAATGCAATAGTGTTATAGATGAAATGTCTACTGAACTATATCACTTGAGTGTTACTCTTAAATCACTTACTAAAGAGAACAATAGGATTAAAGAGACTAATCTGTTTTTAAGTGATAGAAATGCTGCTCTAGAAATTCAATTTCTAGAATTTGAGAAAATGAGAGTTGATTGCAATGATGCTAAAAGTGAACTTGAAGCTGTGTTAAAGAGAGAACTGATTTTAAGAGACCAGCTTGAGAAAGAACAAGGGATAATTGCTAAATTTCAAAGCTGTAAGAATGTTTCTCAAAACATAATAGAAGTCCAGGGAATAGAATCATTTGTGAGGGATACCTGGACTCAAAAGAAAAAGGAGCTAGAACCTTGCCTTGAGGATCTAGAGACTATTTATGAATCAACGGATAGTGATCATCCGTTGACAGTTGAACCATCAACGGATGAGAGGTATCCGTCGACTAACAAAAAGTCTGTTAGCAAGAAGGGACTCAAGAAACTGAATAATCAGTATGGTCCAGTAGCCAAGAATTTTGTTTCGGGTGAAAGTAGCCAAGCCAAATCTAGTGAGAAGGCCAAGGCAGGTGATTTACTTAACAAAAAGGCTGTTGGTAAATCAGTTAATGAAAAGGTAGAGACTGAGAGTAAAAAGAAAAAGAACAGAAATGGTAAGATAGGCATTAACAAGAAAAACAATTATTCTCCTGACAAGTTTGCTCCTAGGAAAACTTGTGGTAATTGTAATAGTGCCAATCACATATCTTCTAATTGCAAGTCTGTTAAAAGGACTCTTGTTCATGTACCTCAATCTATGCCAAGTATGCCTACAATGCCTGGTTTATATCAGAATGCTAGTTTTTCTAATCCATATGTGAACATGCCATATGTGTCTAATCCTTATTTTCAATCTGTAAATATACCACAAATGTCATGGAGCATTCCTTGCATGAATAATTTGTATGCCAATTTTCCACAAATGCATGCATCAAATATTTGTGCAAATGAGCATCTGTCAAAACCTATCACTCAAGCATCTACACCTAAAGTGAAGATTGTTAAGAGTGCAAAACCAAAGGCTAACAAGAAAGGACCCAAGGAAACTTGGGTACCAATATCAACTTGATTTGTATTTTGGAATGTGTGCAGGGAAATAGAAGGAATCTATGGTACCTAGACAATGGATGCTCTAGGCATATGACAGGAGATTCAACCCTGCTCACAGAGTTCAAGGAGGCAGCTGGCCCTAGAATTACCTTTGGAGATGACAGCAAAGGATATACTAAGGGATATGGCTTAATTTCAAAGGACAATGTCATCATTGAAGAAGTGGTTTTAGTTGAAGGTTTGAAGCACAATTTGCTGAGTGTTAGTCAGATTTGTGACAAAGACTATGAAGTAAAGTTCACTAAAGAAGCCTGTGTTGTTTCTGCCAAGGAAAACAACAATGTGGTATTGACAGGTTTTAGAAAAGGAAATGTTTACATAGCTGACTTCAACTCAGTATGCTCAGAATCCATTACTTGTCTCTTCAGCAAAGCAAGCAAGGATGAGAGTTGGCTATGGCATAAAAAGCTGTCACACTTGAATTTTAAAGTTATGAATGATTTGGTAAGAAAGGATCTTGCTAGAGGAATCCCTCAATTGGAGTTCATCAAAGATGGATTGTGTGATGCCTGCCAATTAAGGAAACAAAAGAAATCATCCTTCAAGAGCGAGACAGAGTCATCCATTGTTAAGCCACTTCAATTGCTGCATATGGACTTATTTGGTCCAGTAAATGTCATGTCCATTTCAAAGAAGAAATACTGTCTGGTGATTGTAGATGATTTTTCTAAGTTTACATGGACCTTCTTTCTGCACTCCAAAGATTGTGCAAGTGAAATCATCATCAATCATCTCAGACTAGTAAACAATGGTTCTGAAGTCAAAGTACAAAGAATCAGGAGTGACAATGGCACTGAATTCAAAAATTCCACAATGAAGATTTTCTGTGAAGAGAATGGAATTGTCCATGAGTTTTCTGCTACTAGAACACCTCAACAAAATGGGGTTGTTGAAAGGAAAAACAGAACTCTCATTGAAGCAGCTAGAACAATGCTAAGTGAATCGAGATTGCCAACATATTTTTGGGCTGAAGCTGTCAACACTGCCTGTTTCACTCAGAATATTTCCTTGGTCAATCAAGCTAGAGGAATGACTCCTTATCAGATATTCACCAACAAGAAACCAACTTTAGCTTTTCTTCATGTCTTTGGATGTAAGTGTTTTTTGCTAAGGAATCATGGAGATAACTTGGGCAAATTTGAAGCAAAGGCAGATGAAGCTATCTTTGTTGGGTATGCAGCAAGGAAAGCCTATAGAGTCTACAATCTAAGAACCAACATTGTTATGGAATCTGTACATGTTGTGTTTGATGATCAAAAGATTCTAGGTCTAAATGATGAAGGCTTCCATGAAAAGTTGAGATTTGAAAATGAGGTAAAAGGAAGAATGTACATTGATGATGATGAGGAAAATGAAGATCATGACCATGAAAATTCACCTGGAGTTGTTGGTCCAACTAGAAGTGATGCTAACACTGGAAATGAAGCATCCGTTGACAGTCATACTGGAGCATTAGATGCATCCGTTGACATGTATTAAAACTCAATGACCAATCAACAAGATCATGCTCATTTAGATGAAGCAACCTCATCTAGATCAAACCTTCCACCTTCAAGAAAATGGACCAGAGATCATCCTTTTGAGTTAATCATTGGTGACTCAAACTCAAGAGTCCAAACTAGGAGGGCCACACAAGAAGAATGTCTATACAGTAGTTTCCTGTCTCAAGAGGAACCTAAGAAAGTGGAAGATGCCCTTCTAGATCCAGATTGGGTCTTAGCAATGCAAGAAGAGCTAAACCAATTTGAGAGAAATAAAGTATGGAAGCTTGTGCCCAAACCTGATAATAGAGGTGTCATAGGTACCAAATGGGTTCTCAAGAATAAGACTGATGAAAATGGCATAATTGTGAGGAATAAAGCTAGATTAGTGGCAAAGGGCTATTCTCAAGAAGAAGGGATAGATTTTGATGAAACTTTTGCTCCAGTGGCAAGACTTGAGGCAATTAGAATTTTCCTAGCCTATGCAGCACATGCCAATTTCAAAGTCTATCAGATGGATGTCAAAAGTGCCTTTCTAAATGGGGAACTGGAAGAAGAGGTATATGTCCATCAACCTCCTGGCTTTGAAGATCCAGAATTTCCAGAATATGTATATCTTCTCTTGAAAGCACTTTATGGTTTGAAGCAAGCACGAAGAGCCTGGTATGACACTTTATCTCAATTTCTTTTGGAGAATCACTTCACTAGAGGTACAGTAGATAAAACCTTATTTCATAGAAATGTCAATGGTTCTTCAATACTTATTCAAATCTATGTAGATGATATTATTTTTGGGTCTACAGATGAGAAGCTTTGCAAAAGGTTTGCCAAACTTATGCAAAGTAGGTATGAAATGAGCATGATGGGTGAATTAACTTACTTTCTTGGTTTACAAGTGAAGCAAGTTAATGAGGGAATTTTCATAAGTCAAACAAAATATATTTATGATCTTTTAAAGAAATTTGACTTAATGGATTGTGCCTCTGCAAAAACACCTATGGCCACTGCAACTAAGCTTGAGTTGAATACTAAGGAAAAGTCTGTGGACATCTCAAGCTATAGAGGCATGGTAGGCTCACTTTTATATCTAACAGCTAGTAGACCTGATATAATATTTTTCACTTATCTTTGTGCTAGATTTCAAGCTGACCCTAGAGAGTCTCACTTGATTGCTATTAAGAGAATTTTCAGGTATCTCAAGGGAACACCAAACCTTGGCATTTGGTACCCAAGAGATTCTGGCTTTGATCTAATTTGCTATTCGGATGCAGACTATGCAGGTTGCAGAATTGATAGAAAAAGTACTACAGGCTCCTGTCAATTTCTAGGGAACAGGCTTGTGTCATGGTTCAGTAAGAAACAGAACTCAGTCTCCACTTCTACAGCTGAAGCTGAGTACAATGCTGCTGGAAGTTGTTGTGCACAGATTCTTTGGATGAAGAATCAACTTATTGACTATGGTCTAAAAGTTGAGAAGATTCCAATTTTCTGTGACAACACTAGTGCTATTGCCATCACAGAGAATCCGGTGCAACATTCGAGAACCAAGCATATTGACATCAAATACCACTTCATTAGAGAGCATGTGATGAATGGTACAGTAGAAATGCACTTTGTGCCAAGTGAAATGCATCTTGCAGATATCTTCACCAAGCCTCTTGATGAATCTTCATTCACAAGGTTGGTAGGTGCACTAGGTATGCTTAATTTTTCGTAGATCCTAGTGATATCTAACCATACTGTATTGCAGCTAGAAATGTGTTTTGATATACTTGAGAATTAAAAATTCTCAGAAAATTTTTAGCAGAAATTTTGTCTAAGGCAAAATTTGCTTATCAACGGATATCCTTTTATCCGTTGGTAGTATAAACACATTACTAGATTTTCGTATGTCAACGGATAACAGGTTGTCCACGTCATCGATGGATAAACTGTTTTCTCAACCGTTCATTCTTTATCCGTTGATATACATATTTCTTTTTATATAGCCGTTGGTAAGCGTGTATATTTAGTCACGGCTGTACTTCTTTTCTTTTCATTTATTATATGACAGTTACTTTTGTCCAATGGAGTAATTACTTTTAATTATTTCATTTTTAATTCTTGAAAAATATAAAAGGCTGTCTTGTGCTCTCACATCTCACTTTTATTCATTTTCAAGAATCTCATAAGTTAACTGCATCTTCTTCACTAAAACTCTCTGCAACAAAAGTTCAAACACTTCAATTGCGCCTATTGTTAAGATGATGTCTTCCACTGGGTTTACCTATGAGAAGAACAATTTTGCAGCCTTTGTTGATAAAGTGAACGCTCCAGAAGCATATCACACCATGATGAATTTTGTGAAGAAATGTAAACTATCATATGCTATGACTTCCACCACTCCTCTAATCCACGAGGTAATTGAAGAGGTGTGGGCATCTGCTGAGTACATTGGCACAGACGGTACACTTGCTTTTTCTTTAAAGGGTAAAAACTATGTAGTTAACTCTGATGTGATAACTGCTTGTTTGAAATTGCCTGAGAATAGCTGTCTGGAAATACCTAGTAATGCTGAAATTGTTACCATGCTAAATTCCATAAACTATACCCTTAGTACTGAGAACTTAGGGAAAATTGTTAGGAAAGGTATGGTTAAAGAATGGAGTTATTTTTGTGATGCCTTCATTAAAACTTTTTCTGGCAAAATTAGTAATTTTGATGCTGTTACCAATTCCATGCTAGTTATGCTATGTATGCTCTTGACTGATAAATTTTATAATTTTGGCTCACTAGTCATGTATGAGATAGCAGCTAAATTAGGTAAAAAGGAAACTAGGAGCAAGAATATTTATTTTGCTAGATTTTTGATGCTCTTAGCACTGCATGTATCTGAGAATGAGCTATCCATTGCTAACCCGGATAGCAAGTTCAATTGTTTTGTTCAGGAGAAGAGAGTCTTAAGTGATTTGATTCGAATGAACCTAAATGCAGAAGTACAATTGGTATATCTACCAATTGTTCAGGTAACTGTTTCCAACTCTGAAACTCCTATCTCTAACCCCCAAATTTCTTTGCCTTCTAGTGTCACAATGGAGTCTGTAGCTGTGACCAAACAGGCTCCTACCAAAGTGACCAAATCCAAAGTTCTAAAACCACAATCAAAAAGACAAACCTCAGGTGTCTCTCAAAAGGCACCTGTTGCAAAAACTACCAAAACTCTTGAGGGGAGTGTGAAGGTGGTAGTGAGTGGTGAGGGACAGGGTGAACATCAAAGAAGCCCTAAGGATAAGGAAGGTGAGGCTGGTGCAATCAACATTTCAGTCTCTCAAAAGACTGCTAATGAACCTTCAAGCCAAATTCTAGTTACATCCTCTCAACAGGGTGTGACTACTGATTTAAGTTCCACTCCAGGAACACTGCACAAAAGGGCAAGAGACACAGATAGCTCTAACTCAAAAACCTATGGTAGAAGAGTCAAATCCAAAACCATTGGGGAATCACAGGGTGCACACATAGTACAGCAAACTGTACCTTTTCAACACTACGCCATAGATTGCTTATTGCAACCCCTAAACTGTGTTACCATAGACCCCTGTTTGAAGTTGCCATAGGCCAAAATAGGGCTATGGTAACACTTCAGCTGTGTTAGGTTCTCAGCAGTAACTATAGATATCTAAGGTAACATAAAAAAAACAGCCTAAAGTAACACAGCAAATGGGGTTACCAAAAACCTCTATAGCAACATCTTAAACACTTTACAGCAACATAGTTTGTGTGTTACAATAGATGATATAATTTTGCACAGTGACAAATGTGGGGCCCACATCTAGGTGGGGTCAACAATCTATTGTAACACCCTCTTTTACTAATTGTAACACATTGTGTGTTACATAATTAAAATCATTTATAACTAATTTTAATGAAAAATAAATTGACATTTAAATATTACATTTTCAAGTAAGAGAAATCAAGAACCAAATTAATTACATTTCAATAACATCATCCAACATCATTTCAATAACATCATCTAGTACAAAACCAATCAAATCATCCAAAAATCCACCAGCACAAAAGAACATAAACTAAAACAAACAAGTACTGAAGAAGATAGAAGCTCCTATGTCACTACTACTAGCATTATATTGCTGATCCATTAAAGCTACATTTTCTTGCATATGACTTTCGAATGCAAATTAAAATGCTATAGTCATGACTGATCTTGTACTACCACTAGCAGTAGTTTTATTGATGCAAGCTTTATTTCCAGGTGAACCAATCTCAAGAGCAGAAGCAAGATCGAGGGTGCGGTTAGGACTAGATGCTTCCTGCAAAATATTGAACTTTAGCACAAGTCGAACAGATATAAGGAGGGCTATAAATAACATTTAAGAATTAGATTGAAACGTTAACTCTTATTAAGACAAAATCAAAACTTCTAGCATATTACTTTGTAAAATATGACAAAAGGGCTAATCAACAGGAAAAAAACCCATGGAAAACAACTAAATTAGGGCAAGCAATTATGTAAAATATTGCAAGGGCAAGAACAAATGGTAAAATTCAGCTATATGTTAATGACGAGAAACAAAAAAATTAATTATGTGTATTGAATCAAACAAAGAGCAAGTATGCTTGAATAAAGACATCATGCTACTTAATATATATAATCAAGGCATATGCCAATATTACCTCGAATTTATTATTTCTGCCAACAGTCCCAATGTAATGGCAAAGAATAATGGGTGATTGTGTAACCTTTTCTGCAGATCCTTCTTAACATCTTGAACCTCTACAAGAGACTCTGTTGCTGATATTTCACCTGTAAAAATATAAGATTAGGAATTCGAAGTGCAAATGAATAATATGTAAGTTACTCCAATGAATACGAAACAGGTTTACACAGATTACTGTCAATCGTATCTGTGGCATGTTTTCCTCAGCATAGATAACACCTAAAAGACTCATTTTATTTACTATCAGGAGCATCACCAAACATTCTGCCACTTACAAGGATAACAGATAATAGATTCAATATGAAAAAATGCACTACTTAAGGCCAAACTGAACAAGATTCGGTTAATCTAGGCATAAATGATAGAGTTCATCCCAAAAGTGGATACTAAACTATAATCCAAGATCACCTTGTCTATTATGAACAAGAGCAGGAACAGAGTCAGCACCTGTGACTTTTCTGTCCACTAAAACCTTGTCAATACATCTTTCGTCTTGTATTGGTGGCAACTTAAGATTACACACACATAACCCTTTAATATATATGTAACTGCAAGAACATCTAAAACAACAATAGAAGATTTGTGTAGTAGGTGAACAATGAAACACTTGCTTCCTTAAAAATACTTGATAGGTTATACTATAACTCTAAGGAAATCCAGCACAGCACGCCAAACTAAGAAGGTTCATCAACACATTAGTATGTATTTGTACAATACACAACAATCGTGTAAAGTATCGTGAAGTCGTAAAATTGTATGCCTACTAATCAGAATAAAAGTATTTTTCTTGTCTTACAGTATTCGGTACTTACACATTGGTAAATGCAAAGATTATTGAGGATGGACGATAATGGTTCAAGTGTATAGCCATGGAGCCTGTTCTTGTGAATACAATCATTGGAGTTGCTAGAGTTTTTGCCATGGTGGTGGGATGGAAAGCAAACATTTCACCCATTAGGCCCTGACAAAAAATATAAAATTAAGCACAGATATACAAATAATATTAATAGACTATACCAAAGTATATTAGCTTACTTATTGGCACAGAAGAAAGCATATTAGCTTACTTTCCATGAGCAGTTTCTCCTGAAAGCAGGATGGCATCTGCACCTTCTTTTACTACAATCGCAATGTCAGATACTTCTGCCCTTGTTGGCGTCGGGTGATCAATCATGCTTTCTAGCATATTTGTTGCTACTATCACTGGTTTCTGCACACTGCGTCACCTTCGGATAATATCTTCCTATTCTAACAACATCTGTTAGTTGTAATACAGATGGCATAATGTATATATTGTGGACATGATCAAGATTTATAGCTGAATTCCGTACAAAGTGACGCCATCAATCTCATCAAATATCATTATCTACTCCCTAATAGCACCAGACTCCGGACACAAACAACTACAAGAAAAGTTTGTACTAAAATAATTAACAAGAGTAAATAGCTAGAGAAAAAAACTCTAAACCATGGTGGCTTGTAGGACACTATCTTTCAACACCAAAATTACACGATATAGTTCATGGAGGATATTTTAAACAAGTCTGGTAAGTTAGGGTCAAACAAGAAGAAACTTACTGCATTGAGCCTCTGGAAAAACCATGGTGGCATTTATCTTATTTATAACTAATGAAGCAGCACACTCCATTCCAATGTAGCCCCCACCAATGACAATAGCATTCCCACCTGTTGAGGATTGCATCACACTGAGAAGTCTGGTTGCATCAGCTACATCGCGTAAATAACACATATTTTTAGCATCTGAACCAGTAACTCCAAATTCTTCAAGCTTCAAAGCCTACACTTAACACACACATCAAAATCAATAGGTCTACAAAATCATTTCTTGATTAGACTAGCACTACCCTTAGCTATAAAAGTCCTCAGACGAAGGACCATATCTAATCTGGATGTTGTGGGTTAAGAAGTGAATCTGGTGCAAGTTAAACATTTTAAGGTATAACAAATTCAAAAATTATCCAATTCACCTCAATTTGATTGGATTTAAACATTAACATTTCTTTATGGCACCAATAATAAGTTAAAAATGACTAATATAAAATCAATAAGCACTTTGAAAACAGTTCCTTTGACGAATTGCATAATAATATTTTCGGATTATGCTCCATAGGATTATGCAAAATGACCCCAATTCCCTTAACTAAAAGAGATGATCAATGTTTTCACTTCGTCGTGCTGCGAATTCAGAAGCAATCTGCAAACGTAAGGGATAATAGGATGCATGGTTTTGCACATAGGGAAAAGAGAGAAATAAATATGGAATAAACGACTAGTGGAGTACAAGCATAGCAACATATAATTCGGGAGAGAGAGATACACAAAGAGAGAGAGGGGGGAGAGGGGTCAAATTAAGCTAAAAATACACAAATCGAAGCATGTAATTAACAAAAATCGAAGCATTTAAAAAGAGATTTATACCTCAAATTGATATCGAACACAAATCCTGCTTCCATTAACCCTAATTGAATCCTTCAACCAAAATTCGATTAACCCATCTCGAATCCTAATTGAGTCCTTGAACCAAGCTTTGATTAACCTAGCTCGAACTAATTGAATTCTTCAACCCTAATTGAATCATGAAAGAGACGAGAGAAGTCAGAGAGGTGAGAGATGAGAGATGAGAGAAGTGTTTTTCCCCAATTCTTTTTCCCCGATTTCTGTTTGACTAACCCCAGTTCTAAATTTTGGTTTTGCCGCCCTCTTTTTTTATTTGCCGCTCACCCCTTTCAATAATTCATTGTATTTTTCTTTTTTCATTTATTTTTAAATATTACAAATTTATTTTAATTTGTTAATATCAAATTATAGTTAATTATTAAATTTCGTATTTTCATTATTTGGAAGTAATTCACATTTATATAAATTATTATTTTTTCTGTTAAATTTTTAAATGATTTAAATCAAAATTTAATAATTTCTGGATATTAGTTTATTTTAAAAATATTTCATTCTAAATTTATAAACAAAATTTAATATTTAAGAAATCTAAATAACTCAATTTTTTTGATGGAATATTACGTTTTACAATGATAACTTCAACGATTTTATTAAAATTAATTTATAAAGTAAAATAATATACTCAATATAAATATCTCAATGAAATTCGTATCCCTTTATTAAAAAATTAATGATGGAATATTTTTACTATCGTACTTTCCTTTTTCCTTTTTAAAATATTATAAATTAATTTAAATTTATTGAAATTAAATATAAATGTTAAATCTATTATTTTCATAATTTTGTAATAATTCAAAATTTATACAAAACTTAGTTTTCTTTATTAACTTTTTATTGAATTTAGTAAATTTAATAATTTTTGGATATTACTTTAATTTAAAACCTTTTGATTCGAAATTTATAAACAAAATTTAATATTTATGTAAAATAATTAATTTAATAATTTGATGGAATATTACGTTTTACAATGATAACTTCAATGATTTTGTTCAAATTAATTATTTTTGAAGTCAAATAATTATTAAATTAATAATTTTAATTAAAATTAAAATTTTGTTCATGAATACTCTATGGTAACACATCTCATTGTGTTACCCATTGTAACACCTTTTATAACTAAAGTAACATACTTTTATGGATTTGGTAACACCACAATCAAAAGGTTGCGATAGCTCAAAAATTTCATAGCTATGGTAACATCCAAGAAGGCCAAAAGGTTGCAATAGGCCATTTATGGCGTAGTGCAAATTCAGTTTGATGTGACTTCAATAAATGTGGAGTCACAGCCCCTTGATCTTAACCTTCAAATCGATACACATTTTAATCCACCATCACCAACTCCATCTCTGGATGTGGATATGATATCTACATCAATTCCTGATTCTCCATCTTCAAAATTCTTGGAGAAGCCCCACTCAACAATTGGTGGTCATCATCTTTTAGATGATTTGTTGGGCCATCAATCTTCCATTCCTGAATTCACAACACTATCTGTGGCCTCTTCCTTAAAATCAATCACCACAGATTCAGTGTTGGTTTTCACTTCAATGGATACTCTTTTTCCTTCATCAACGGATATCCTTCATCCGTTGACAAGTGTTTCTCCATCAACGGATGTGTCTACAACTACTCATCCATTGACAGCAATAACTACTACATCAATGGATACGCTTTATCCGTTGACAACTCTCTCTACCACTGCAAAATGTGACATTCCCATGTCAACTATGGAGGAGTTTGTAGTAGTTGAAACACTTTTAGGAATGAGGGAAGGGAGTGAGAGGCTGCCTTGTGAGCAGGCAAAAGGAGAGAAAAATAATGAGAGGCTGACCATTTCTTCCGATCAGGCAAAAGGAGAGCAAGAGAGTTCTACCTTAGTAGGTGAAGGTGAGGGTGTGAGAGGTGTGAGCCAGGGGGAGCCCCTGATGCAAGAAAAGAGAGATGAGAGGAGAGAAGGGACTACAGGAGAAATAAGGCAGGAAGATTCAGCCATTGCTAGTGAGTTAATGGAGATTAATGAAGCCTCTAAAGAGATGGAATTTCGACAAGAATATCAGTCAATTATTGACTCCATCTCTTTGGATCCTGAAACCTTTACTCATCCTGTTTCTGCCTATCAAGTCATGGCACAACAGGGCAATGTGGAGGCAGATGAGGCAATGCACCTAGTGCACACCTCTCAATCTCTACAAAGAGCAAAGGAAGCTTTGACAGCTCTGCCTTCAGATGCTGACAGTGAAGAGTTTGGCAATAATGACAGTGCTAGCACCTCAAGTGATGAAGAAGTCAATATGGAAGATACTCCAGAATGGCTAATTTCTTCTACCACTGTGGTTGGTGACTTCAATGTGGAGATTATGAAGCAATATCAATCTGCTATGGCTGAGCACCAGAATGAAGATCCACAGAGGAAGGCTGTCCTTCAGCAAATATTGGCCTCTCTCAAACTTCACAAGATGCATATGGTTATTCAAAGAACCCAACAGGAGGAGGTGCAAACTGCAATAAGGGAAATGAAAGTGGAACTAGATGCCAGGATTGAGGCACTAGCCCCTACTACCACTCAGAAGGTGCTTACTAGCAAGTTATTGAAGGAAGATAGTCTGGCCAAATCAGTTCAGCATCTTTCCTCCAGAGTGGATAGTATGGAATCTCAAATGCAGACAGTACTCATCTCCAACCCTTGATGCTAACAAAAAGGGGGAGAAAAAGGTAGAAGAGGTTGTTGCAGCTAGTCAAATTCCAGCATCCAGTAGCAAGATAGCACAGAGTGAGGGGGAGCAACAGCCAATTATAATGGTCAATCCAACAGAGTTCTCTATAGAGGCTTCCCCTATGAAGAAGAAGAAAATGGTGTTGCCTGAGGTTCAAAGTATATCAGAAATCTCAGATGGTGAAAGGCAAGCCAGAATAGAAGCCTTAGAAAAGATCAACAAGGAGGCAAATGAAAGAATTCTGAGGACAAAGAGAATGATCAATGAATCAATTGTATCAACTCTGTTCTCTACTCAGTCCTCAGCTCCAACAACATCAACTACAATTCTGAAGGTGCTCACTCCAGAAATTGTGGCTCCTACATTCTATGATGCTGAACCATCCTATGTCAAAGAATTTGAACCATGCATAAGAACCAGAGCCTACTCTCCACCAAAGGCAAATGGGAAGAACAAGTTACAGTTGGACTTTCCATTTCCCAAGGATGATGATGAGAAGCTAATGGGAAATACAATCAAAGAGTTCAAGGAAAAGACAAATAAGAGTGTAAGAGATTGGATGGCTGTGATAATAAGGAATGGAAAAGTGTTAAATATATCCAACAGCCATCCTAGATTTGTTGAAGCAAATAGAGAGGAAACCTCCAAACTTCTAAGGGAAGCTCATCCAAGTGAAGAAAATCAATATGAAAACTCAGAAGAGAAGCAAGCCAGACTGGCTCAGGAGTTAATGGATGAGGTAGAGGATGAAATGAGGGAACCTGAGGAAGTCCCCAAATTCAAAACTAAAAGGAGAGTGAAATCAAAGGCAAGGAGGCCTGTCTCTCCAGAAATTGTAATGGGTGAAACTGTTGGCTCATCACAATCTTTTTCTGCACAAGTATTCGACCCAGCTGTGAACTTCCATGGTGACCCTATAATCCCTAAAGAGGAACCAATGAACCTTGACTCCATTGAGGTTCCTTCATTCTTGCTGAAGCCTCAACAGAAGCCTAGTCAGAAGAAAAGGATACCAAGGAAGAAACCTTCAAAGGAACCAATTCAGGTTGCTAGGGTACCTGCTATTGTCAAGCAGTCAATCTTGGAAAACAAGGATGATTTTATCTATCAGGCAGATATTGAAGAATACTCTGGCATGAATCTATATCTGGATGAATTGTCAGAAGTAAGAGGAATTGACAAATATAAACATTTTCCTGAGAGATTGGTCTTTGTATACAAGGGAGGAATGGAAAGGACATGGCCACTACAGAAGGTTCTTGGAGAAAACTATCTAACCTTAACCAAAGTGTTCTCTGCAATCAAGAGATACACAGGGTTCTCCAGGATAGCAAAAGGGGAGATACTGGATAGAATAGAACAGATAAGGAGAGAATGGAACTCACCATCAAGACTACCAAGGAAGATGAAGATCCCATACAATGGACAGAAAATTCATCTTCAACCCTTCTGGATGATGGAGTTCAGGGATGAAGATGGTAACAGGAGATTCTTCAGGTTAGAAGACCAACTATCAAAGGCTAGTTCTCAATACCTGAGATGGTTACAACAAAAGCTAAATCCAAAAGTTGTTGAAGAAGATGCCTTCTATAGGCAACTCCAAATACAGATTGAGTCCAACTCTGCCAAAGAAGGAAAATCAAGGGTGATGCCAACCAGCACTACTACAGACTTGACCTATAGCGTCGCCTAAATAGGCCTATAGCGTCGGTTGTTTGGCGTAGTATATGCAGGGGACGCTATAGGTATATAGGCCTATAGCGTCGGTTAAAATGGCGACGCTAAAGTCTACTTTAGGCGTCGGTCATTTAAATGACCGACGCTATAGGTATAGCTTATAGCGTCGCCCCTTAAAATGCCGACGCTATAGGTATATCTTATAGCGTCGCCCCTTTAAAATGTCGACGCTATAGGTATAGCTTATAGCGTCGCCCCTTAAAATGCCGACGCTATAGGTATAGCTTATAGCGTCGCCCTTTAAAATGCCGACGATATAGGTACAGCTTATAGCGTCGCCCTTTCATTTGACCGACGCTATAGGTTAATTTTTTTAAAAAAAAAAGCCTATAGCGTCGCCGTTTCAAATGACCGACGCTATAGATCAATTTTTTTTAAAAAAAATAATTTCAAAATTGGAACCTGTTTTATTAATTAATATACTATTTTTAACCTGCTTGACTTTTATATACACTGATATAGCCACATCAACAAACATGAACTACCAAAAATAAAAATTATAACACAAATTTTGATTAAAATAAATTAAAATTAAAGAATTTATGCTAGTATACAAAAAAGTACATTAATGTTGAAAATGCTAACAAAAATTCTTTCTAATTTGATTTACAAAATCAAGTTCTTCAATTTTGCTTCTCGTTTTGGCATTTTTCTTGGTTTTTGACTTGCATGGACCCTAAGCTGCCCGTTCTGCCCCCTGCGTTGACAGTCATAAACACACTCGATAATCTTCTTCTGCTCATCAGCATTAAAGACTTTAGTGTGTAGCTCAAGCCCTTGAAGCTCTTCTGTGATGTTTCTAAATTTGATGAATCTGCAGACTTGAACTCAGGAGAAGATTCAGAAGCATTTTCTAATATGGATTTATGTACATTCCTGTAGATTAAAAGGGAATGTAATAAGATAAGTGCATACACAATTTCCTTTTTAAAAATTAAATACAAGAGAAGAATAAATATGCAAATAATCATATAGTATCTAGTCCTGCCCTGTTTATTCAAGTTTCTCTATTTACATACCACTTGGCCACATATATGTTGTTGGGGAATTGATCAGGCCGAAGATGTTATCAACACCACAAGTGTGCCACCTTCCAGAAGTATTAATTTACTATGCAAAACTAGAGGGATTTTGTGTTTTAATTTACCATGTAACAAAAATGATTTGAAAAACACTAGAGTTCTTCTAGTCATTCTAATGGATATATAAATATTGGGATAACAAGGATAAATATATACGCAACGACCAGTTGACAACTACAGTGTCAACTCTGTCTAAACTAAAAGTTCATAATGCACCACCCTCTCTGTTCGGGAAAACAATCCTGCTTTGGGTTTTACAAAAAAAAGAAAGAAATAAATAAAGGTCACAGAGAAATTGTTGAGCACTAAAAATTAAAAATTTCCAAACAGCCACTAAAACGACTGCCTAATGAATTACTTCGTGGAGGTACTTTGTTCTAGGGATATACATACAGGAGCATTCTTCAGTGTAAGACGAAGTTGTACCATATAATGTATTAATTTGTTGACTTCCCTTTTAAGGAACATTTTCAATTTACATAGCAAGATTTTGCAATCAAGGATGTTACAGTAAAACAAAATAGGATACTTATAATTTCTGTTTAAACTATCTATTGATTATACATTTCACGTGCAAGCACTAAAGCAAATGTACCTGTCCATCAGCAATAATAACCAGAACATGATATTAACCACTTCTTTGATCAACAATTGTCATGGCCATTTCAATAATGGGAGCAAATGATGTGGGTCCTGCAGAAAAGTAAGATGGACACACCAGTATAACAAAAGAGTGTTTAAACATGAGTTTGCAAGCGTCTCTGTTACCTATATAAATAACAATAACATACCTTATAACAATTTGTATACTCCCTCTGTCCCATTTTGTAAGACATGGTTTGACTTTCACGGAGATTAAGAAAATACTATTTGACTTGCTAGGTGGTAGCATGTGGTTGGTTGGTTGTGAAAGTGGATGTAAGTGGGTGTATAAAAAATGGATAAAGTAAGAAAGTAGTGGGTGTAATAGTGTTTATTTAATAAAAAGGAAGTATAAAATAGAGAAGTAGTGGGTGTAATAGTGAAAAGTAATGTTCAAAAATAGTAAGTTTAGTAGGTTCATTCTTTTTGGGACGTCCCAAAAAGGAATAAGTGTCATATAAAATGGGATGGAGGGAGTACATTTCTCTATAGTAATACTTGCTGAAGGCTGAAGTTAGCACGTAATATATAAAATAGAAAGATAGCCAATAAGCCAAAAGAGTTAATTGGATCAAGATAGCCAATAAGCCAACAACCTTACCAGGTTGTCAAATCAAAATTGATTTATATATTATGTGAAATAATATCAGTTACCAAGAGAAGACCACAACATCATCGACTTACGTGTGTGTACCGAGTTCTTAACATCATTTTCCACAATAAAATCATAACTCCGTCAGCACATATTAATAAGGATGTTGTCTCACCTTTGTGTGAGTTTGATTTTGTCTCACCGCTTGTTTGTGTGAGTTTGCTTTTGTCTCACCGTTTGTGTGAGTTTTGGTGCTGGATTATATTATCTTGGAGGCTTGTACGGATAATATGGATAAACACTTTGATGAAGTGTTAGTGTGTTATACATATAGGTCTGCGAATATTGTAGCTCATTGCTTAGCGAGGGCGACATATTCTATGTCAGGTCTTTCGGAGTGGAATGTTTCCGCTCGAGATTGTATCATCGGTAACTTTGAGATATTTTAATGCAAGTACGTTTTTATCAAAAAAAAACAAGCTTAATAAGGATTTTAAATACTAACCAACCGGCTTTGTTAGATGACAGTCACACATGGTCAGAGCACTGCAACAACTGACTTAACTCAGAGCACCACCAGCGTGACTGATACTAGCCAAACTGAGCTAGTATTTTGAAGTTGTTTTCAACCAAAGGAACCGAAAACAACTCCCCACTACCTTGTTACTTGTACTTCGACCTCCGAACCCTACTCAGGCGTCGTCTTCTCCGGCTAACCATGGTAACTCCGGGACCTCAAGCGAAACTCCAACAACTCTCCGACAGCTTCTCTTCCGTGGATTCAGAGAGAGAGAGAGTCGAACCTCTTTGGTACGATGAGAGAGACGACGAAGGTAGATTAATTTGAAGATTAATCGAAGAATTGAGAGCGAATTGAGAGAATTATAAAAAGGAGAAAGCGAAGAGAAATAGATTTGAAGCGGCGGAGAATAAAAGAGATAGGTTTTGTGTATATAATTGAACACGGGTAATTCTAAACGGGTCGGATTGAACGTGAAATTACTTAATGACCCCTTTTGTATTTGTTTATTGACTTGGAGTGTGGGTGTGGAATGAGGGTATACTGGGAATATTAGAATTTGTAGCTGGTGTGTGTGGCTACAAATTTTTTTTCAAAAAGTTAAATTAGTACAATTACAATTAAAATGGTATATTTGGATGGATAAAATTTCAAAAATTGACAAATATCGATCAAAAATTAGATCTACAAGTTTAATATATTTAATTTTTTGATTTATTTGACAAACTAGTTAAAAAAGTGGAAAAATAAAAAAAATGGAAAATTAGTGAAAGTATGTTAAAATTCATCACACAAATAGTGAGTATGACTACTTTGGTGTGTATGAATTTATTTTCAAAAATTGTGATTTTCCCTATTTTTATTTAATTTTTTGATTTATTTGACAAACTAGTTAAAAATGGGGAAAAAATAAAAAAAATGGAAAATTAGTGAAAATAAGGTAACATTCATCACACAAATAGTGAGTATGAGTACTTTGGTGTGTATGAATTTATTTTCAAAAATTGTCATTTCTCCTATTTTTATTTAATTTTTTGGCCTTTATTCTTATATTTATTTATTTATTTAAGTTATACCTATAGCGTCGGCATTTTAAGGGGCGACGATATAAGCTACACCTATAGCGGCGGTTAATTCAAACAACCGACGCTATAGGTGCGACGCTATATTGTTATTTCTGAGTTACACCTATAGCGTCGGCATTTCAAAGGGCGACGCTATAAGCTATACCTATAGCGTCGCCCTTTTGAGGGGCGACGCTATACGCTATACCTATAGCGTCGGCATTTTAGGGGGCGACACTATAGGTATAGCCTATAGCGTCGGCATTTTATGGGCGACGCTAGAGGTATACCTATAGCGCCGACATTTTAATGGGCGACGCTAGAGGTATACCTATAGCGTCGGTTAATGCAAACAACCGACGCTAAAGCTTCTGGCAGTAGGCCTATAGCGTCGGTTAATGTAAACAACCGACGCAATAGGTTAAAGTGCGACGCAATAGGTCAATAACCGACGCTATAGGTGGCGACGCTATAGGTCATTTCTGTACTAGTGCAGATAGAAGAAACAGTATTAATTTGCTCAGTCTAGAGGAGTACCTCTCTGTAAATTTCTCAAACTTGCTGTATTTTAATTTTTGTAGCTTAATACAATTTTTGCATAGTTCCATATATATCCTTAGGAATGTTTTGTTATCATCAAGGTCCTAAATTTATGCTTTATTGCCATCAAGTATAAATTGGGGGAGATTGTTAGGAATATGTTGTACTTGATGATAACTTCACAATCAATCAATCAAAATTGTTGTTGAGTATTGAACACGGTAAAAGAATACAGAAGGGGGGGGGGGTGAATGGATTCTTGAACTTTTCTTGGGTTGAGTCTGTGTAGCAGATAAGTGCCTGTGTGTGCAGAAATTAAGGTGCGGATAAATAAACAACACAAGACACAATATCACTTTAATCTAATGTATATTAGATAAAGGTTGCTACAATCTGTGAATACAAATGGTAGTATTCTCAGCTTCGTTTTTCTCAGAGAGATATAGCTTACAGTGTATGAAAAACTTGACTCACAAAAGTTACTAAGTTATGAAGTGAGGCTGTGTCCTTATAGAACATGGATACAGCCTGCTTACTACAAATAAGGTAGCTAAACAAATTACTTTCTAGTCTGTCTATCCTTTTTGAGTAAGAGTCCAAACGGTTACAGATTTGACTTTGCAAAGCCTGTTTAGATCCACTTCTTTAGCTCCTTGTCTCTTCTATATCTCTCCAAGCTTCCTTGTAGGCTTTCCAGAGCACGTTACAGATTGTGGTCCATAAAGTGCATTGGCTTGTTGCAGGTTTCTGACTTGTACAATTTCTTCAGTATTTTGTCTCCAAGAATGTATTCGAGAAGTGACTAAGTAAGTGATTCGAGAACTAGAATTGACTTGATCGATAACTCCGAGTTCTCGAATACTGTTATAGTGACATATCGAACCACTTCTCGAATAGCTCTTTTCCATCAGGATTCCTTGAGTTGTCGAATAGAGCATTTGACTTATCGAATCCTCGAGTTGTCGAATAGCTTTCTGAGTCTTTGAGATATCGAATGGAACTTTGACTTGTTGACTCTTTGAGAACTCGAATACCATCTTGACTTGTTGACTTCTTGAGATCTCGAATAGAGTAGTAGACATATCGAATCCCTGAGATATCGAATGAGATATCGAACAGTGTATTCAGAGATATCGAATAGTGTCTTGAGATATCGAATCTCTGACTTCTCGAATGCTGGACTTCTCGAATAGACAAATATACTTCTCGAATTGGTACTTAGGCAAATTCTTCATTTCTTCAAATCCCAACTGTGATTATTTGACAGTCTTTAACTCTTTGCTTGAGGCATGAACCTTGGAACTTCTTTCAAGCATTATTCTAGACTCTATTTGTACAATTACACAACTAGGATTTGATGCCTTCTACAGGTACAATACAAACAGAAACTCTACAACTAGAGGTTCCCTCAGTTAAGAGGTCATGTAAGTAATGCAAAGCATTACAAACAATTAGGCTTGTTATTAGATGTGTACAGGCATGCCTCTGTAACTAACAATCTCCCCCAAATTGTGAGTGAGACCCTTAGTCACAATTTCATGTCTGATAACAAGCCTAACATACATAAAGATAAAACTTTAAAAGTACAGGTATGTGTTTTGATTGAACACATAAATGAAATTACAAGATAAATACTCTTACAGTATGATGAGGTACTAGCCATTTTCTTTTGATTGCATCTCCATTGCTTTGGCTTGTAGATCATCATATGCTTTCTGTTTCCTTTCTTTCTCCTTTCTTGCAATCTCATCTACTGCTCTCATGATTTCTGTCATAGCATCCAATTCTTCAATCATAATAGAGTTTTTGAAATCTTCAAGCACTGGCTTCAGAATGTTGGCAGGATAGTGACTGAGTAGGTTCATTCTTATATTGACATTGTCTCCATTTCTCCTCCTATACTTCACCACATAGGGATCAAACTGAACTCTACACAATCCCTTTGCCCTTAGCTTTTCTGCTTCAATCTCCAGTCTATCAATTTCTTTCTCCCTTTCTAACCATTTCTCATAGCAGCCCTTCCTTATCTTCTCAGCATATTCTTTCTTCATTTTCACAAAGTCAATCAATTCCAGCTTCCATACTTTCTCCACCTTGTCCTTAGAATCCAGCAATGCAATGATTCTTTCTATCTCATACAATTTACCCCAATGTTGACAACCCCCTTGTTTGAATTTCATTTCTTTCCCATCAGTGTACTTGATTACAAGGTGGTCATCCACAATTGCAGCATAGCATATCTTTTGAGCTCTTAGAAATAGCAGTTGCTCTTCATCAAAGTCTTCATCAAGTGGCTGGAGCTTTAATCCTGGAATGATTGTTAGGGCTCTAGATTTGGATAGCTTCACTCTCCTTGCAGCATGTTTAAATTTTATCCTCTTGACATGGTTGCTTGGCAGAAATCTTTGACCTTGGTTGGTAGACCATAGTAGTATTCCATTAGCAGATTGCTTTCTGAAACATACACATGGTTTCTTGACTTGAATCTTCTTCTTTTCTTGAGATGGTAAGACAGTTGCAGAAGCCATAGATGTAGATTTTGCTAGGTCACTACTAACAGTATTCACCCTAGACTTAGAGTCTTGTGTTGTGGTGAGATTACTGCTAGCAGTGCCTAAGGCTTGCTGTCTTCCACTCTTTCTCACATATGTTTTACCTTGGTCATCATCATCCTTGTCTCCCTTTTTCTTCTTATCTTCATCACCCTTATCTCTCCTGTGATGTCTTCTCCTCCCATCACCTTTGTCTTCAGAATCATCATCCTTATTTCTCCTAGGTTGAGCCATCTCTGGAATTTCACCAGTTGCAATATAGGTTCTGAGGATATGCAGTGCCTCAATTTCTTCAGCATTTCTGGCTCCAACCTTCTTCTGTAATTGATCAATGATAGCAATGATCAGTCTGTGATTTCTGGAGGTGAGATCATGGGGAATGACCAATTGCTTGATATCTTCAATTCTGGTACCAGACTGATAAATAATTGTCCATGGCTTCTTGATCACTTCTGGTAGCCTTGTAGGTTGACCATTCCTCAAATCATCAAACAGACTCTTGCTGTTCTCATTTTTCTTCTCAATGATCTCAAGTATGGCATCTATCTCTGAGTGCTTTAGGTCTTGTAGAGTCTGGTATGTTAGATGCCATATCTTTAGTTTGGAAACCATCACTATCTCCTTGACCCATAAATTGTTGACTTTCTTGGGGATGACAGTGATGTAGTCTATCTGCTTCTTCACCTCCCTCAGATAAAACTGAGTGTCACCAACCTGTTCCCTTATGGCTTTCAGAAACTCCAAGAAGGCTTTATCATGATAGTCATTGGAGTTAGCAACTTCTTGTAGCTTGGCCTCAGTAACAACTTTGACTTCTACAGGCTTGGCACTCTCAGATATAGAGATTGGAGGTTTGTCAGATGGCATACTCCCTGCAACCACTGTGGTAGTTATGGATTGCTTTTGTCCTCCAAGAGTAGTGATGTGCACAGTTGGTAGAGTGACAATTGGCAAGATAGATGGAGGCTCATCCACTTTGGATTTTCCTTTGCCAGGCACATTTGCTAGAGACTTAGAAGCCCTTTGTTGACCACCCTCTTTGATTATTATGCCTTTCTCTCCCTTTGTCTCCCCCTTTGAATTTGAGTTCCTCCTAGCCTTCTTCTCCCCCTTAGGCTTGTTGTCAGGCACAGAGGCTGTAGAAATGTCCTTTGGGATTGAAGATTCATCAGGTAGAGGGAGACCCATATGCTTCATCATTGCAGCTAACATGGTTTGTTGATGCAGAAGGACATCAGCTGTGGTGGATGCTTGAGTGTCCAACTGATCATTTAGCAATGCAACCTTTTCTGTGAGATGAGCATTGGTCTTGGTGAGAGTAGCTACCTCCTGCTCAAGAGTGTTGACCTTAGTGAATAGCTCATTGGCCTTAAAACCAGATAAAGATTGATCCTGCAGCCTCTTCACTTCATATTTAGACAATTCATGCACAGGAACATCAGTCACTAGCCTATCTCCATAGAGATTCTTGAACATTATCCTCAGCATGGCATTGGCATCTGTAGTCTGGTCAGATAGATTCTGAAATTGATGCCCCAGACCTGTGACAGCATCTTTTAGCATAGCCAGCCCATTGTCCACCTGAGTGCAGGTGGAGTTGCAGTGTTTGATGTCCTTGAACACACTGTCCAATTGAGGAAATTTAGCATCAAAGGCCCTCTTGACTTCTGCTACTGAAGTGGCTGTCTTATCACACACCCTGTTGACTTCAGTTTTGACTCCCTTGCCAAGATAGTGTGCAGCCTTGAGGAAACCCTTGTAGGAGTCATTTACAGCTTCATACACTTCACCAGGTGACAGGGATTTTGCATTGGAGCCCAGTGAAGTGATGTATTCCTCCCTGAGATACTGAAGTGCTTCATCGAGAGTAATATCATATTTTCCTTGCAACCAGGCATCTATGTTGCCATCTCTCTCAGCATCATCAATGATCTTTGACTTCTGCACTTCCACATCATCCCTATGGCATAACAGAATAGCCTCATAGTCTGGATTGGGCATGTCTGCAGTGAGAAGGTGCTGAGCAATCTTTGTGAACTCAGGAATCTGATCCACAATTAAGCTTTGAAGTGCTTCAACCGTCAATTGTTGTGGAACAGACCCTGATCCTGAAGCACTGTCATGTTGCACAGGCTTCAGCCATGTTGACATGAAGTCAGAGCTAGAGCTAGGTAAGCTAGTCTCCTCAGTTACAGATGCAACTTCTGTAACCGGATGGATTGACTCTACTACTGGTGTCACCACAGAAGTGGGATGAATTACACCAGCAGTTGACACAGGCACAGAGTCTCTAGTAAAAACTAGGGGAACCTCTGTGTTTGTGATGGTGTCATTAGGATATGCCTCAGCATGCATTCCCTCACCATCTAAATGTGGGTTCTGAGTGGTGAACAAAGTGTCATGCACTAAGTCACTTGAAATTATTGGCTCATCAAGAGAAAAGAATTCTTGATGATCAATACCTTGCATCTCAGTTGTCTGAGTTGCAGGCTCCAAAGAAATTTCAGAGATAGATTCTGGAAGAGAAGTGTGTTTTAGAGTAGATTTTGGCAACTCCCCCTGAGAGATAGAGGGAGTTTCAAAAGTGATGTGCTCTCCACTCAGTGTTGTGCCAGCCTTATCACTCCCATGTGCTGACTCTATACAAGATGGTGCATTGGGGAGGATGCTTGATTCTATAGGTGCACCCTGTTGAGAGGATACACCTAGTGAGCTGTGTGCCCCTGATTTTACAACTTCAGCCATTTGTGTGACTGAAGAGGTGGTCTTAGTTTTCTTCTTCTTTGTTCTGTGTAAGGGTGACTCAGGTTCCTCACTTCCTAGACCTAATTCAACAGCCAATGCTGCTTCAGACAAGATATTTAAAGGTGCAGACATTACTTCCTTTCTCTTCTTTTTACTAACATCACCCTTTTGAGAGGATGATGCAGTTGGCTCAGTAAGAGGTAGAGTGTTTGGTTGAGAGGGTTGGTTAGCAGGCCCTGGGTTAGCATTTTGTTCTACTTGCTTGGGCTGTGCTAACTTAGATTTTGCATCAAATGTTGGCATGTTGTGGGGGTAAGTCCTAAACAAACTCTCCATATGAGGAGTTATGTTCAGTCTTACATCCACATCATTCCTAGTTTCCAAGTTACCAAAAATGAGTTTGGTCATGGACTTAGGATAGCCTATTTTATTTTTATCAATCCCAGGCAATTCAATCAATGAAGCATTTTTATAATTAAGTACAGATTGAATAAAGCGAGGGAAGAAAATATCAGTACCTCTCTTGGTTGTGTTCTTACCAAGTCTCCCATATAATTCTTGAAGTATGATTTGGCCAACATCTATCTTCTTTCCATAGGCCAAAGCATATCCAATTTGCTGCACAGGTGCACTGATTTGGTCAAAGCTTGATTTCCTGGCAGTGAAGACTTGGAGAAGAGTTGCAAACACATAGCTCCACTCCTTTCTCAGATTCTTTCTGTTTAGCTTTCCAAGGTTAATCCCATCTGAGTAGTTTATGAACTCAAAGAATTCCTCCAACTCTGCGTTAGTGGCCATTCTGTCAAATGACTCTTGTTGTAGTCCTAGTGCTTGGTTCATGTCTGCAGTAGTGATAGTGATTTCCTTATCTTGAACCTTGCAGTAGATGACATAGGAAGTGATTGCGTTTTCCAGGGCTACAACCTCCACAATAGCAGTACTCCAGAATTGTTCTAGAATATCGAGATACAGAGTTGGGTTGGCAGAGAGTGCATCCTTGATATATGACTCAGCCATCCATTTCACAAAGCACTTGAAATTTGCATTGGGTGCTTCAACATCGCTAGTAAGAGCGATGAAGTTGGTGTTGAACTTTACTGTTGCCATTTGTGTAAAAGAGAGAAAAGAAATTGAAGGTTGAAGAAGAAATTTGGCTTTTCGTAGCTAGGGTTTCAGGGGTTTAGAGAGTGTAGATGCTTGAGAAATCGAATGAAATGAATCGAATAGATGTGAGATTGTATAAGTATGGAGTACTTGAATTGTCGATTAGCAGACTGTTTTGTATCGACAAGTCAGGCATTCGAGAAGTAGAAAACAACTATTCGAGAAGTCAAGAATGGCTTAATCGATAACTCAAGCAGATAGAAACTCACAGCTGGCAGTTATCTAACTTAGAAATAATTCTAAATTAAATAAAATGTGTTTTTATGAGTGAATTAAATTTTTAGATAAAAATCCAAAATCGGTTAAAATTCAGCGAGAATTCAGCCTTTTCAAATTATTCGAGAACTTAAATATAGTGTTCGAGAACTCAGTCATTCGAGAACTCAGTTACTATATTCGAGAAGTCAATAATTCCTCTATTCGATATCTCAGAAAGATTCTAATCGAGAACTCAAGAGTACTCTAATGAGACTTATTAGAGATGTCGAATAGTGAATCATTCGAGAAGTCTGACTTATCGAACTATACCCATCACTCATAAAAATTTGATTTTCACTATCTTGTAAAAATTTACCAGACATATTCATTGAAAAATATCCTAGCAAACCAAATAGTGATTTTCTCAAAATTTCATAGAAATTTTAAGTTAATAAAAATATGATTTTCAACATATGCAACAGATTTGAAATATTTATAAATCATATTTCAGCCAACACTTACTCCAAAAATATTGAGAATTTAGATAAAGTAAGTGTTTACTGCTGCAACAATCTAGATGATGTATTCACTTAGCCAGAATCTGAAGAATTCAGCATTCCAATCTCACTTACCAACCTTGTGAAGGTGGCTTCATCTAATGGCTTAGTGAATATATCAGCTAGTTGTTTATCTGTAGAGACATAATGTAACTCAATGGTTCCATTAGTTGCATGTTCTCTTATGAAATGATATCTGATGTCAATGTGCTTTGTTCTAGAATGATTGACAGGATTGGCAACTATAGAGATTGCACTTGTGTTGTCACACATGATTGGAATTCTTTCCAACACAAGTCCATAATCTCTAAGTTGATTTCTAATCCAAAGCACTTGAGCACAGCAACTTCCAGCAGCTATGTATTCAGCCTCAGCTGTAGAAGTTGACACAGATTGTTGCTTCTTGCTATACCAAGAAACTAACCTTTGTCCAAGGAACTGGCAGCTTCCTGAGGTGCTTTTCCTATCCACTCTGCATCCAGCATAATCAGCATCAGAGTAGCCAACCAGATTGAACCCTGTGTCCTTAGGGTACCATAATCCCATGTTAGGAGTGCCCTTCAGATATCTAAAGATCCTTTTTATTGCAATCAAATGTGATTCCTTTGGATTTGATTGAAACCTTGCACACAAGCATGTAGCAAACATGATGTCTGGCCTACTTGCAGTGAGGTAGAGTAGAGAACCAACCATGCCTCTGTAGACTGAGATATCTACTCTCTTGCCTTTAGCATCTTCATCCAATTTAGTGGCAGTGGCCATGGGTGTCTTGGCAGGTGAACAATCTTCCAAGTCAAACTTTTTCAATAAATCCTTGATGTACTTGGTTTGACTGATAAAGATACCATCCTTCCTTTGACTGACTTGCAACCCTAGAAAGAATGTCAACTCTCCCATCATACTCATCTCATATCTGCTCTGCATGAGTTTAGAGAATTTCTCACACAGTTTCTCATTTGTAGAACCAAAAATGATATCATCCACATAGATTTGAACTAGGATCATATCATCACCATGCTTCTTGTAAAACAGTGTCTTGTCCAATGTGCCTCGAGTGAATTGATTTTCAAGAAGAAATTGTGATAGAGTATCATACCATGCTCTTGGAGCTTGCTTAAGTCCATACAGTGCCTTAAGCAATCTGTAGACAAATTCTGGGAAATGTGGATCCTCAAAGCCAGGTGGTTGTTGCACATAAACCTCTTCTTCCAACTCTCCATTTAGAAATGCACTCTTGACATCCATTTGATAAACTTTAAAGTTTGAATGAGCAGCAAATGCCAAGAATATTCTAATGGCTTCCAATCTAGCAACAGGGGCAAATGTCTCATCATAATCAATGCCTTCCTGTTGAGAGTATCCTTTTGCAACCAGCCTTGCTTTGTTTCTTATTATTACACCATCTTCATCCATCTTATTCTTCAGAACCCATTTTGTTCCAACAATGGTTCTATTCTTTGGTGCAGGCACAAGTTCCCATACTTTGTTCCTTTCAAATTGATTCAGCTCCTCTTGCATGGCAATAATCCAATCTGGATCCAACAATGCATCATCAAGTTTCTTAGGCTCAACTTGTGATAGAAAACATCCATAGAGGCACTCATTTTGAGTTGCTTTCCTAGTCCTTACTCCTGCATTAGGATCTCCAATGATTTGCTCTGCAGTGTGTGATCTATCCCATTTCCTTGAGTGTTCAGCCTGATTTCTCATCCTTGATGTTGCTCCATCATCCTCATCATGATCATCCTCATTTCCTCCCCCTGTGAAGTTGCCATTACTCACAGGTGTGTCTTGGATGCTTGTTTCTTCACTATTGATTGGCACAAATTCTTCTCTTGTATCATTATTCACTTGAGTTTGTTGAACTTGAGTTTCAACTCTAGTTTCAGTCTCTTCATCAGAATCATCTAGATTATCAAACTTCAATGGATCTTTGTCTTCATCATTGGCTTCTTCTAGTCCAGGTAGTTTGCTGTCATCAAATGTTACATCTGTGCTTTCCATAACTTTCTTTTGACTGATGACATAAACCTTGTATGCAATTCTTTCCATAGAATAGCCAAGTAAAATTCCTTCAAATGCTTTTGCATCAAACTTTCCAACATATTCAGAATTGTCCTTAAGTACAAAGCATTTGCTTCCAAAAGTATGAATATACTTCAGTGTAGGCTTCTTTCCAGTCATCAAGTTGTAAGGAGTCTTTCCAGTGTTTTTGTTGATGAGGGTTCTGTTCTGAATATAGCATGCAGTGCTCACAGCCTCAGCCCAAAAACATGTGGGCATTTTTGCATCAAGTAACATTGTTCTAGCAGCCTCAATTAGAGTTCTATTCTTTCTCTCAACAACTCCATTTTGTTGTGGAGTCCTTGGAGCTGAGAATTGCTGAGAAATGCCATTCTCTTTGCAGAATGCTTCAAGTGTGGCATTTCTGAACTCTGTTCCATTATCACTCCTCAATGCAATCACACTTGCATCGTTTGCCTTTGCTTCCTTGTCAACTTTCTTTATATGCTCAATGATTACTTGTGGAGCCTCATCTTTTGATGCCAGAAATTCTACCCATGTATACCTTGAAAAATCATCAACCATTACCAGGGCATACTTCTTTCTTCCAAGTGACATTATGTTAACAGGCCCAAACAAATCCATATGGATAAGTTGTAGTGGCTTGGTTACAGATGTCACTGTCTTTGACTTGTGGCTTGATCTCTTCATTTTTCCTTTTTGACAAGCCTCACACACTCCTTCTTGGCAGAATTCAAGTGTGGGCATGCCTCTCACTAACTCTCTTTTGACTAGAGAATTAATGGCCTTAAAGTTCAGGTGTGATAGTTTCTTGTGCCACAGCCAACAATCTTCATTTGATGCTTTTGAGTAAAAGCAACAAATTTTGTCCTTGTTTGCAGAGTCCATATTGGCTACAAACAGGCTTCCCTTCCTTACTCCAGATAGAGCAAAATCACCAGTCTTCTTGTGGGTGATCAAACATTCATCTTTGTCAAAATTCACTTTGAATCCTCTATCAGTAAACTGACCAACACTTAACAGATTATGCTTGAGCCCCTTGACTAGTGCTACATCTTCAATGATGACATTTCCAACTTTCAGCTTGCCATATCCCAATGTGTTACCCATGCTGTCATCTCCAAAAGCAACCATTGGGCCAGCCTTTTCCTCATACTGTGATAGCAGGGCCATATCACCAGTCATATGATTTGAGCATCCACTGTCCAAAATCCACATGACTTTCTTCTCACTTTCTTTGCCCTGCAAACACAAAGGTATTACTTTTCCTTTGGTACCCAAACAAGTTTGGGTCCATGTGACTTTGAGACAGTTTTATCATAAACAACATGCTTGTTAACTTTCTTAGTGTCAATCTTCTTGTCACTGTTGGAAGTCTTAGAACCTGAGGTTTCAGACTTAGGTGACAAAGGTACCTTCCTAGCTTTAGGAGGACTTGAAGACTTTGACCTTGTGTAGTGTGTGTGAGAATTGTGACTGATACAACCATCAATGAACTGTCTTCTTAAATTAAAACAACTAGTCATAACATTCATATTGCATGGCATACAGTCAAATTTATCACAGAAGGGTGCATCTCTATGTCTTAGAGGCACAGAACAATCATAGAAAGGTTTAGACACACTACCAACAGGTTTCTTGCATGCATGAGTTAGATGATTGGTACTGAAACAGTTCTGACAAGTTTTCCTAGGGGCATTAGGCATATAAGCATAGTTGTTATCCTTGTTAATCCCTAACTTGCCATTTCTGTTCTGTTTCCTTTTAGTCACTTCCTTTTCTGATTCACTCTTCCCAGCTGATACAAACTTAACAAACTTCTTAGGTCTTGGCCTATCAACTACTGGCTTCTTGGTCTTTGACTTGACACTCTCACCCTTAGGGGATGCTTGCTGTTCACTAGATTGTGCCTCATCCTCATCATTCAACATTTGCTTGATGAGTAAGGCATCCTCATCAATTTCAAATGTTGATTCCTTAAAAATTGGATTTTCAGTTTTTCTCAAAATGTGAGGCACTTTCTCATGAACAGCTGTGTCCTCTTCAATGACAGCATAGCCTTTCCTTTGTTTGAGAGAGTCATAGTCAAGTCCAATAGCTGCTTTGGGTTTAGCTTCAATTTTCTCACAGTAGGATTGCACTAAACCAGATGATTTCTTGAAAGTTTTAAGTTTGAATTCATTCTCAGCTAATTCATCCCTAAGAGCCTTCTCTACTTGACTAGCACATAAAACCTTGTTCTCCAAATATTCAACTTCTTTCTTAAGGTTTTCTACTTGCATAGCAGTTAGCTCAAGTTCCTCATTCTTTTTGGTTAATACTTCATTTCTAGTAGACAGTTTAGCAATCTCCTCATTAGCAGCAGTCATACTAGTATGAATATTAAACATTTCAACAGATAATTGTTCAATCATGGATTTGTATTCAGAAACAGACATGTCTATAGTAGTAAGAGATGGTACCTGAGAATCAGATGAAGATGAGTCATCCTTGGAGTTGGCCATCAAGGCATAATTGCAGAATTCTTGTTCCTCTTCATCACTCTCAGAATCATCCCAACACTTCCCTTCAGCTATGTAGGCCTTACCATGTGTCTGCTTTTTCAGAAGGGCCTCATACTTAGCTTCTAGCTCAAGATAATCTCTATCCTTCTTTTTAGGCTTCTTGCATTCACTGGCAAAATGCCCTAGGTCATTGCATCTATAACACCTTACAGATGACCTATCCACATAACCGGTTTTGAACTTATTTCTGTTTGGTTTCACAGGTGCCTTGTTCTTGTTGGCTGAATGGTTTTGAGTTTTGGGTTTGAAGGGTTGATTTCTTTTAAATCTGATGTTTGGAAATTTTCTGGCCATGAAAGCATATGAAGTATTTTCCATCCCATCAAGTTCTTCCAGAGTGTAAAACTCCTCTTCTTCTTCCTCCTTTTCCTCAACAGGTTCACTCACCCCAGCTTCAGTTTCTTCATCATCTGCCACCTCCTCTATCCTTAGTTGGCTTGTAGATGCTTCTAGGTCCAGGATGGATTTGTTGACAATCAAGGCACATGATGTGTTTATCATCCTACCTTGGTTTGCTTGGATAGCCCTTTTCTGAAGCAACTCAAGTTCATGAGTCTTTAGGACTCCATAGAGTACATCATAGGTGACTTTGTTCAAATCTCTCTCTCTAAGGGAAATGACTCTTTGCTCCAGATGATTTGGTGAAGACAACAGAAATTTCATATTTAACTCCTTGGTGCTGTAAACCTTTCCATTCATCTGCAACTCAGTAACTAGCTTGTGAAACCTTTCAAACATCTCAGTGATGCTTTCCTTGGGCTGTGCCATGAAAGCTTCATACTGTGTGACCAATATCTGTTTCCTGTTTTCTTTAACCTCATCAGTCCCTTCACACAACACCTCAATGTGATCCCACATCTCTTTAGCAGACGTGCATGATGCAATGTTTGCAAACATTGACATATCCATGGAATCAATGATGAGCAACATGAGGTGGCTGTCAAGAGCAACCTTCTCCCTTTCTGACTCCGTCCACTTTGATGGATCCTTGGCCTCATAAGCTCTAGGGATTGTTATGGTTCCAACAGTCTTCTCTGGTATCTCTTGTTGTGGAACAAAAGGACCATTCTTGAGAATCTCAGGATACAAGGGATGAGAGGCTTTGATGAACAACATCATCTTTATCTTCCAGAGGTTGAAGTTTTCTTTATCAAACTTAGGGACCTTCACCGTTCCTGTAGTCTTTGGTGTATTCGAACTCATGATCGTTTCTCTGTTTTTGAATAAACAGCCCGCTCTGATACCACTTGTTGAGTATTGAACACGGTAAAAGAATACAGAGGGGGGGGTGAATGGATTCTTGAACTTTTCTTGGGTTGAGTCTGTGTAGCAGATAAGTGCCTGTGTGTGCAGAAATTAAGGTGCGGATAAATAAACAACACAAGACACAATATCACTTTAATCTAATGTATATTAGATAAAGGTTGCTACAATCTGTGAATACAAATGGTAGTATTCTCAGCTTCGTTTTTCTCAGAGAGATATAGCTTACAGTGTATGAAAAACTTGACTCACAAAAGTTACTAAGTTATGAAGTGAGGCTGTGTCCTTATAGAACATGGATACAGCCTGCTTACTACAAATAAGGTAGCTAAACAAATTACTTTCTAGTCTGTCTATCCTTTTTGAGTAAGAGTCCAAACGGTTACAGATTTGACTTTGCAAAGCCTGTTTAGATCCACTTCTTTAGCTCCTTGTCTCTTCTATATCTCTCCAAGCTTCCTTGTAGGCTTTCCAGAGCACGTTACAGATTGTGGTCCATAAAGTGCATTGGCTTGTTGCAGGTTTCTGACTTGTACAATTTCTTCAGTATTTTGTCTCCAAGAATGTATTCGAGAAGTGACTAAGTAAGTGATTCGAGAACTAGAATTGACTTGATCGATAACTCCGAGTTCTCGAATACTGTTATAGTGACATATCGAACCACTTCTCGAATAGCTCTTTTCCATCAGGATTCCTTGAGTTGTCGAATAGAGCATTTGACTTATCGAATCCTCGAGTTGTCGAATAGCTTTCTGAGTCTTTGAGATATCGAATGGAACTTTGACTTGTTGACTCTTTGAGAACTCGAATACCATCTTGACTTGTTGACTTCTTGAGATCTCGAATAGAGTAGTAGACATATCGAATCCCTGAGATATCGAATGAGATATCGAACAGTGTATTCAGAGATATCGAATAGTGTCTTGAGATATCGAATCTCTGACTTCTCGAATGCTGGACTTCTCGAATAGACAAATATACTTCTCGAATTGGTACTTAGGCAAATTCTTCATTTCTTCAAATCCCAACTGTGATTATTTGACAGTCTTTAACTCTTTGCTTGAGGCATGAACCTTGGAACTTCTTTCAAGCATTATTCTAGACTCTATTTGTACAATTACACAACTAGGATTTGATGCCTTCTACAGGTACAATACAAACAGAAACTCTACAACTAGAGGTTCCCTCAGTTAAGAGGTCATGTAAGTAATGCAAAGCATTACAAACAATTAGGCTTGTTATTAGATGTGTACAGGCATGCCTCTGTAACTAACAATTGTATAAGTCAAGTTTTGTAACTGTCAACGGATGAGACATTATAACTCTATCCGTTGACAGGTAGCTCATCAACGGATGAGGTTTTGTAGCATACTGCAGTACCTCTATGCTATCAGTTGATAGTGTTTTCATTCAGAGTCATGTTGACCATCAATGGATAGGCAGAATAGGGTATCCAATTGTAAATAAGCTATGCTATGTAATTCTGTCTAAGTGAAAGTGTATCAACGGATGAAGACAGGACTCTATCAACGGATACAACTCAAATCTACTCTATCAACGGATACAGCTCAAACTACCATCAACGGATGACTGTATACAACATCAACGAATAATCATTAACACTTTCTTCTATGCTAGCTGGGAATTAGCAGTTGATAAGGACAGGTTTGACTGACAGATCACATGGGTTGATAGTAGGTATAAAAAGCAGTATGGCAGCCATACTTTGGAAACACAGAAGAAAGAAGCATTCCATTTACACAGTACATACAAGAAAGGTGCAGGAGACATATCTGTTCACAAGGACAACCTTTCGGCTACATGTGGATTTGGAGTGGAGTAGCAAGTCAACTTGAATTAGATTAATATTATCTTATTCCTGTAGTACTTGAAAACTTGGGATATATAACCAAGTGTAGCAACTCTTTAGAAACTGAGAAAACAGACATATTTGCTTAGGGTTTCTTGAATATCTTTAGAAGCAAAGAGTTGTAAAACAGAAGCCGTGTACATTTGTATCACAGAGTTTTCTTCGAATAAAAGTCCCAGGTGGTACATTTAACCACCTGATTTTTTATGTGTTTGTGAATCATTTCTCATTCAGCAATTATCTCCTTATAGATTTCTGTGGTTTTGATCAGAAATTTTTAATTATCAAGAATTGTATTCAACCCCCCCCCCTTCTACAATTATACAAGTGTGTAATCTGGGAATAACATAAAACGAATATAAGTAGGTTTTTAAATTGAATAGAAATTTGTAAAAAAAAATTCTCTTCAATTTTTAAGTAGTTTCAGTTGGATAATAATTGTTAAACTATCACTAAACTAAAGATTATTTCTTGACTTTTACGTGGCCTGTAAAATCGTCTAAATCCAATTTTTAGAATTCTAGATAGAGCAAAAGTAGTAAATTGATATTGTGAATTTAATAAATAATAATTTTTAATATATATTTATACTCAAATTTGTTGTTTTTTCTCTAAGTATTTCAAATTTAAAAGTTCTTTATTTTCTTCAATAAAATTTTAATTTTTTTTTTGAAAAAATCAAATTCAGTAAGAGACAAACTTAATAAATATAAATATTAAGAAAACCTTATTTGACTCTATAATTTAATAATTGGAAATGTTAAAAAAAAACAGTGCATTGCACGGGTTATAAGCTAACACTATTATTTTAAAATCCAAATATTGAAAGTATATTATTTTGGTTTTTGGTATGATTATCCAAATTATTAAAATTATATAATAATATGATAATCATCAATAACTTATAATCTTTTTTCATGTAAAACATGTTATCTTTTCTTAATTTAACTAGCATTTTGCCCGTACTTCGTACACGACATCTTATTTAATTTAAAATGATAATACCAAAAATTTAACAAATTTGATTGATTTCTTAAAACATCTTATTTAATTTAAATTGATAATACCAAAAATTTAACAAATTTGATTGATTTCTTAAAAAGATATTGTATGCAATTATATAAATAATCAATTCTTAGAAAGATATTATATACAGTTATATAAGTATTTAATAAAATAATGATATGCTAAAATTTATATAAAAAAGTAGCATACAATTCTATTTTAACAATGTTGAAAATTTATTTAATGCATCAAAATCTGCAATAAAAGTAATAAATATTTTTACAAATATTGTTCTCAGATTGAAAACAATAATAAATTGTCTTCATTATTCAAATGCGGAAATGATAATTCCTTCACCCCCAATGGCTCCAAAACATTACATGGCTCCAAAACATTAAAACTCATATAATATCAATAACATATTATATTAACTATGAGACCTCATAGTTAATATAATGTGTAAATGTTAGAGAACAATGAGATCACATTTCAAGCAATTTTTAATTTTTTTTTGTTAATTTTTTTTATGAATGGATAAAGGGTAGAATTATAAGATTTTTGTGTGAAGATGCCCCTAGCGGGGCCCTTTAAAATAGCTTGAAATGTAGCGAATATGTGTGTTCTCACTGTTCTCATTTTAATTTTTTTTGTTAATTTTTTATGAATGGATAGAGGGTAGAATTATAAGACTTTTTTTTGGTGAAGATGCCCCTAGCGGGGCCTTTAAAATAGCTTGAAATGTAGTGAATATGTGTGTTCTCACTGTTCTCATTCTCACCAGAACGTGACCATTAAACTGTATTAGTAAATTCATGTATGAAAATACAGTGTATATATATTATTAATATAGATTCTTTTATTAAAAATAAGTAAATTATACAATTAAATAAGCAAGTCAAAATATCGGATAAATATTCTAGTAGATTTATAGTTTATGTTCAAATTAAGGTCTTTCACCATGGCTCTCGCTTTCTGAAATTGTTAAATTTTTATTTTATTGGCTTTATTATATTAAAAGATGTTCTTATTGAAACGAATATAATAATTTGAATTTGAATATATTTTTAAACTACTTATTTTGATGGGGGGTTAATTTTTTTGTGATCAACTTAGAGGGGTGACCAAAAATAAAATTAATGGGAATACATAAGCAAACTGGTACCTATAAGTACAATGACTTTAAACAAAGGTGACGTATCACTGATTGCATGAACTTATTGAATTTTAGAATAGTGTTTTAGTGATTTTGTACGCTTGGAAATTCGGTTGTTATTTTTCCGTGTCATGTAGACAATGGGCCTCTAATTTGAAATAGAAGAAGTATGAGGGATTACTACCCTATAGTACATTAGCACTTAATAGCAAGTTTTGAAGTATGAATCTTACTTTTAGAGAGACAATATCTATACTTCTCAGTTCTCACTAATTCAATTCTACAGAAAATAAAGTATTGTTTATATACAAAGATCATGCATCCTATTAATTTTACAGCTGCTACAGTGTTAAATACCAAAGACCTATCCCACTAAGTGTAGACTGTAGGACAGTTGATGTTTGTAATAGATTCTCACACCTTTGTCTGTATAATAAGATTTACATCAGCAGATCAAAACATTTACTTTTAATAAGACTGCATATATATTCAGTACCAATTAATTTTAAGAAGAACAACTTTCTCTTCATCCACTTTTCTTTGGAGTGCACCTTAGTCAGCTGACATTAACATTGAAAGCCGCACTCCATTCATGAAGAACATTATTCATTGATTGTCTAGACCTTGTAAACATTATTCCTAATTTATTAATCAAACAATTTGCACAGCCCCTGCGGGGCCAGACAGTGTGATGCAAAATTTGCACACACCAGTCAAACTTTCACAGATTTTTGTATGTATTAACTTGTTGGGCTATTAATAATATAATTGATAACAAACTAATCGAAAAATGCCAACCAAATTCTTATTCAGTGCCCTTGGGTAAATATTAAAAAAACCGAAAAGTTGAATACTTTTTTTTATAATGGATTGTCGGGTACATAAAACTATATCAAGGAATCAACAACATTGTCACCCTAAAGGCTGGTAGCTACACTCGAACATTTTTTAAAATCATATTTAAGGCTGAAGGCCACTTCTAGTGCTTTAACTATGACACTGCCACAATGGCACATTGCAATTTTGCACCAATTGTTACTTTGATGCTTGCAAAAGAATTACACAAATGTTAGTGGTCATTATTATCAAGGTAGAATTAGACAGGTCAGTGGTCTCTGTTAAAGAATCTGGGCAGTTGGCTTGGGAAAATTACGATTGGCAGGAACCAAGGCTTACAGGTCAGAGAGATTGACACTATGTCATTGATTTTTGAAAAATCATATTTAAGGCTGAAGGCATAAGTGATTATATATAGTTAATTAAAAACAGAGTAACGGACACTAATCCAACTCAACCAAAACCCTTATTATGATTACCCATTATTCTAAACAATTCAATACACCACAACATACACCATACCAAAGTAAACAATACTCTTCATACAAACACACACACTATACACCAATAAATATACAAAGCACTATATACAGAGTAGTATGGACACTCTAGTAATAGGTTAACTAATAAAAAACATCGGGTAATTCATTAAAACTTTAATTCTTAAATTTCAAACCAAAATCAAAACCAAACAAATATTATCCTGTCTAATTTTTAATACTGTGAAATCAATAAAAACTTAACTCTTATGGCCAAACTAAAAACCGGAACCAAATATATATGACTCGTATGGAGGTCTAGTACACATACCTTAACCCTACTTCAGGGGGTTGAGATGTTAATTTGGTGAAAAACCCAGCTTTCAAATCTGAAAAGTACAAACATTCGTCAAAATCCAGCAGTGTGAAGATTTGAGCGGCTTGGACTTGAAGGTGAAAAATGACAGAGATAGATTTGAGTAATGATAAAACGGAGAATCAAAGAAATAAAGAAAGATAAAAAATGAAAGGATAATACAATAGTAGAGGTTTAGATTTGGGTCAATCCAATTGGGTTACTCCAAATGTTGTGTAATGACAAAAAAATAGTATACGTTTAAATTTGGGTCGATCCAATCTAATTTGGGTCGCTCCAAATGCTATGTAATGGTAAAAAGGGGCATCAAAGAAATAAAGAAGATTAAGAAAATGAAGGATAATAGTATCGTTGACGGAATTCGAACCTTGAAATTTTAGTAAATAAATTTAATCATGTAACATATTTAATCATTAGATCTAACAGTTTTAATTTTAAATAAAAATCTAACGGATATTATTCGTTGTATACGAATTTTTATTATATTTTGTTAGTGGTTAGAAGATATGATGTCATATTTTTGGGTATGCAATTAATAAATAAATTTAATCATGTAATATATTTAATCATTGAATCTAACACTTCTAATTTTTAACTAAAAATCTAACGGATATTATCCGTTGTATACGAATTTTTATTATATTTTGTTAGTGGTTAGAAGATATGATGTCATATTTTTGGGTATGTATTAATTATTACAATATTATGTTTTAAATTAAAAGTCAACGTGTTTTAATTAGAGAGAAAAAAATTATTGATTGGAAGATATGATATTTTAGGTATTTATAAAAGGTAATATCATCAATTATAAGTAAACATCTTTTAATTGAAAAAGACAATCAGCTAATTATCATTAATTATTATTAATAAAAAAATGAAGGATAATAGTAGAGGTTTAGATTGGGTTGATCCAATTGGGTCGCTCCAAATGCTGATTAGAGAGAAAAAATTTATTGATTGAAAGATATGATATTTTAGGTATTTATAAAAGCTAATATCATATCAATTATAAGTAAACATCTTTTAATTGAAAAAGGTAATCGGCTAATTATCATTAATTATATTATTAATAAAAAAATGAAGGATAAATAGTAGAGGTTTAGATCCCCTCAGATCTCCTTTATATATTTATATAATAGTTCTAATTTTTAACTAAAAATCTAACGGATATTATTCGTTGTATACGAATTTTTATTATATTTTGTTAGTGATATTTAATTTCCACTGTAAATAAAATTTAAAATGAAATTGAGTTGTATATTTAGTTTTCTCGATTAGTAAAAATTTAAAATGCAATTTAGAGAAATTGATTATTTTAATATGTTTTACTTGAAAACAAAAATTGATTAGTTATTAAAAGAAATTTTATTTATATTTAAGTAATGGTAAATTAAGTAAAAACAATAGGTACCGACCGACCGACCAACCAACCAACCGACCGGCGCCATATAATCGGAAAACTATAGATTTTAGCTAACAGAAATAGAAAAGGTAACGTTTTTTTTAAAAAAAAATTGATTATTTTAATATGTTTTACTTGAAAAAGAAAATTGATTAGTTATTGGGAAATTGTTTATTTATAATTAAGTAAGGGCGTCATTTAATTGGAAAAAGAGAGATTTTAGCTAAAGAAAATAGAAAATGTAACGTATTTTAGAAGGAAATTGATTATTTTAATATGTTTTACTTGAAAACAGAAATCGATTAGTTATTAGGATAAATTTTATTTATAATTAAGTAAAAACAATAGGTACCGACCGACCAACCAACCAACCGACCAAACTTTCAATGTTTTAAAATTCAATTTTAAAGGTAAGGATATTGAAATTGTATATTTAGTTTCCTCGATTAGAAAAAATTTAAAATGCAATTTAGATATATACTTTAATTCATTAGTAAAGATTTTATAGGTAAAAAATAATGAAACTATATATTTAGTTTCCTCTATTAGTAAAGTTTTAAAATGCAATTGAGATTTTTTTTAATCATTGGAATTATTAATTCAAAAATTTGAGAAATTTAAAAAAAATAGAACCGAGCTATTTTACAGGCGCCACCTCCCCTCCCCTCGTTTCTCCTTTATATAAGTATACAACAGTTCTAATTTTTAACTAAAAATCTAACAGATAGTATTCGTTGTATACAAATTTTTATTATACAAGCTTAAAACCGGTGCGATGCACGATTTTTTTTAATATTATATGAATTTTTCATTAATTTAAGTTAATTTTTTTAAAATATAAATTTGGGAGGCTTAAATTTTTATATGAGATTTGATAATAATTATATAAACGTTATCCGTGATATTTCTGGAAAATGAGGGATTTTAGTTAGAAAATATAGAAAAAATTATAGGTTTTACTTGAAAAGGGTACTCGGCTAATTATTAGTATTTATATAATTATTATTTTATTTCATTAAATAGAAATTGATACGTTTTAGATAAAAAATGCAATCGGTTAATTATTAATATTATAATATTATTAGTTTATTGTATTAAACAAAACCGTCCGTGATAAAATCGGAAAAAGAAATATTTTAGTTTTAAAAAATAGAAAGGTAACGTGAAAATTAAAAAGATGACATAATTTATGTGAAAAAGGTAATTGATTAGTTTATAGTAATTATAATTTAATTATGTTATTTTACTAAATAAAATTGCTCATAGTTTTTAGAAAATGAGAAATTAATGTTGCCCCTGAAATTTCTAGAAAAAAAGGGAATTTAATTAGAAAAAATATAAAAGATGATACGTTTTAGTTGAAAAGGTAATCAGTTAATTATTAGTACTATAATATTATTATTTTATTTTTATTAAATAGAATCGCCCGTGATATAATTGGAAAAAGAAAAATTTTCGTAAGAGAAGGGAGAAAAGGTAACGTGTTTGAAAAAGGTAACCGTCCATGATACAATTGGAAAAAAAGATATTTTAGTTAGAGAAAAGAGAAAAGGTAACGTAATTTGGCTCAAAAAGGTAATTGATTAGTTAATACTAATTATAACATAATTATGTTATTTTATTATACAAAATTGATCATAGTTTTTAAAAATGGAGAAATTTCAGTTAGATAAAATGTAAAAGATATTGTATTTTACCTAAGAAGGAAATTATTTAGTTATTGAAAAATAGAAAAGGTAATATGTTTAACCTGAAAAAAGAGTAATTGATTAGTTAGTACTAATTATAATATAATTATGTTATTTTATTATACAAAATTGATCATAGTTTTTAAAAATGGAGAAATTTTAGTTAGATAAAATGTAAAAAATATTGTATTTTACATAAGAAGGAAATTATTTAGTTATTGAAAAATAGAAAATGTAATATGTTTAACCTGAAAAAAGAAATTGATTAATAAAGGAGATTTAGGTCGATCCAATCTAAATTGGGTCGCTCCAAATGTTGTGTAATGACAAAAAGGGACATCAAAGAAATAAAGAAGATTAAAAACATAAAGGATAAAAGCTGTAATTTTTCTGTGTAATGACAAAAAAGGACATCAAAGAAATAAAGAAGATTAAAAAAATGAAGGGTAAAAACAGTAATTTTTAAAATGCAATACTAGCAGATATTAAGAATATATTGACATTTTGCCCGTACTTCGTACACGGCTTCTTATTTAATTTAAAATGATAATACCAAAAATTTAACAAATTTGATTGATTTCTTAAAACATCTTATTTAATTTAAATTGACAATACCAAAAATTTAACAAATTTGATTGATTTCTTAAAAAGATATTGTATGCAATTATATAAATAATCAATTCTTAGCAAGATATTATATATAATTATATAAGTATTTAATAAAATAATGATATGCTAAAATTTATATAAAAAAGTAGCATACAATTCTATGTTAACAATGTTGAAAATTTATTTAATCCATCAAAATCTGCAATAAAAATAATAAATATTTTTACAAATATTGTTCTCTAATTGAAAACAATAATAAATTATCTTCATTATTCAAATGCGGAAATGATAATGCCTTCACCCCCCAATGACTCCAAAACATTAAATGGCTCCAAAACATTAAACCTCATATAATATCAAGAACATGTTATATTAACTATGAGACCTCATAGTTAATATAATGTGTAAATATTGGAGAACAATGAGATCACATTTCAAGCAATTTTTAATTTTTTTGTTAAATTTTTTTATGAATGGATAGAGGGTAGAATTATAAGACTTTTGTTTGAAGATGCCCCTAGCGGGGCCCTTTAAAATAGTTTGAAATGTAGCGAATATGTGTGTTCTCACTGTTCTCATTTTAATTTTTTTTTTTTGTTAAATTTTTTATGAATGGATAGAGGGTAGAATTATATGACTTTTTTTTGGTGAAGATGCCCCTAGCGGGGCCCTTTAAAATAGCTTGAAATGTAGTGAATATGTGTGTTCTCACTGTTCTCATTCTCACCTGAGCGTGACCATTAAACTATATTAGTAAATTCATGTATGAAAAAACAGTGTATGTATATTATTATCTTTTATTAAAAATAAGTAAATTATACAATTAAATAAGCAAGCCAAAATATCAGATAAATATTCTAGTAGATTTATTGTTTATGTTCAAATTAAGGTCTTTCACCATGGCTGACTTTATTATATTAAAAGTATGTTCTTATTGAAATGAATATAATAATTTGAATTTGAATATATTTTTAAACTACTTATTTTGATGGGTTGTTAATTTTTTTGTGATCAACTTAGAGGGGTAACCAAAAATAAAATTAATTGGAATACATAAACCCATTACCCACGTTATGATAAACAATACCTATAAAATGGAAGTTGCTTATGTGGTTCAGACTTGTTAATTACTTCAATATTTCATTAGCTTGATCATCATGTGGACCATCTTTCTTTTTATCACTTATGTTGCTGCTATGTAGTCTATCTGTAACTAACATCTTTCTTTTTATCACTTATGTTGTTGCTATGTAGTCTATCTGTAACTAAACGTCTCTCTCTGCTTGTAATCTATATTTATAAATGCAAACTTCTTCTTGTATTGTATTTTGTTTTCAATATTTAAAATTATGTAGCTGGAGGAGAAGAGAAAGGCTGGAGGTACAATCGTAGTACTACAACATTACTTAAAATAAGTACAATATCATATTAGAATTTTTTGTTTCAATCTAAATTGGGTTGCTCCAAATGATGTGTAATGACAAAAAGGGGCATTAAATAAATAAAGAAGATTAAAAAAATGAAGGATAATACTGTTTACCAAAAACACAGGTCTCTGCAAGAAGCTCACTTATTCACTTTTATCTTCAAATAATGTATGATTACAAATTATAACACTCACATTTTCCATAACCTATTCTCTCTCAAAAAGCCAACTAAACTGAAAAAGGGAAAAGTTAGTGCTTTTATATTTTAATATGGAGCTCAAGTGAAAGTGCTAAACATGAGATCATATATGAAGTGAAATTGAACGCGAGTAAAGAAGATATTTAGAGCATAAATAAGAGCAATGTTACCTGACCCAGAGGGTGAGGCTTGTGACATGGGTCTGAGCTTCTAAGTATGCTATTCCATAGTCCCTTCGGAGACATCCGATAAAAAGTATGTTATTCCATAAGACCTTCTGGTACGTAGCATGTCTACCCCATGAACATTAAGTTGAACAAATCCATAAAGAACATAAACTTGCTTGAAAACAAAATAATGTCTATAAGTATCAAACTGAGTCCCAAGATTATTTACAAATAACATGGTCCGTACTGTGTCAATGTTATTAACTGGTAATCTTTCCAACTACCTTTGTTATTACGACATGTAAAATAAAAAATTGAAAGGCCAAGCAAATATTTTAAAGGTACCTTTCTGGTGTCCTGTATATTATTATAACATGGGGTAATTCATTAAAACTTTAATTCTTAAATTCCAAACCAAAATCAAAACCAAACAAATATTATCCTGTCTAATTTTTAATATTGTGAAATCAATAAAAACTTAACTCTTATGGCCAAACTGAAAACTGGAACCAAACATATATGACCCGTACGGAGGTCTAGTACACATACCTTAACCTACTTCAGGGGGTTGAGATGTTAATTTGGTGAAAAATCCAACTTTCAAATCTGAAAAGTGCAAACATGCATCAAAATCCAGGAGTGTGAAGATTTGAGCGGCTTGGACTTGAAGGTGAAAAATGACAGAGATAGATTTGAGTAATGACAAAACGGAGAATCAAAAAAATAAAGAAAGATAAAAAAAATAAAGGATAATACTATAGTAGAGGTTTAGATTTGGGTCGATCCAATTGGGTTACTCCAAATGTTGTGTAATGATAAAAAATAGTATATGTTTAGATTTGGGTCGATCCAATCTAATTTGGGTCGCTCCAAATGCTGTGTAATGGTAAAAAGTGGCATCAAAGAAATAAAAAATATTAAGAAAATTTAATTATATTATTAATAAAAAAATGAAGAATAATAGTAGAGGTTTAGATTTGGGTTGATCCAATTGGATCGCTCCAAATGCTGATTAGAGAGAAAAAATTATTGATTGGAGGTATTTATAAAAGGTAATATCATATCAATTATAAGTAAACATCTTTTAATTGAAAAAGGCAATCGGCTAATTATCATTAATTATATTATTAATAAAAAAATGAAGGATAATAGTAGAGGTTTAGATCCCCTCGGATCTCCTTTATATATTTATATAATAGTTCTAATTTTTAACTAAAAATCTGACGGATATTATTCGTTGTATAAAATTTTTATTATATTTTGTTAGTGATATTTAATTCCCACTATTAATAAAATTTAAAATGCAATTGAGTTGTATATTTAGTTTTCTCCATTAGTAAAACTTTAAAATGCAATTTAGAGAAATTGATTATTTTAATATGTTTTACTTGAAAACAAAAATTGATTAGTTATTAGGAGAAATTTTATTTATATTTAAGTAAGGGTAATTATGTAAAAATAATAGGTACCGACCAACCAACCAACCAACCAACCGACCGGCGCCATATAATTGGAAAACTATAGATTTTAGCTAAAGGAAATAAAAAAGGTAACATTTTTTTTAAAAATGATTATTTTAATATGTTTTACTTGAAAAAGAAAATTGATTAGTTATTGGAAAATTGTTTATTTATAATTAAGTAAGGGCGTCATTTAATTGAAAAAAAAAGAGATTTTAGCTAAAGAAAATAGAAAATGTAACGTATTTTAGAAGGAAATTGATTTTTTTAATATGTTTTACTTGAAAACATAAATTGATTAGTTCTAGGAAATTTTTTATTTATAATTAAATAAGGGTAATTAAGTAAAAACAATAGGTACCGACCGACCGACCAACCAACTAACCGGCCGACCAACTTTCAATGTTTTAAAATGCAATTTTAAAGGTAAGGATATTGAAATTGTATATTTAGTTTCCTCGATTAGTAGAAATTTAAAATGCAATTTAGATATTTACTTTTCTTCATTAGTAAAGATTTTATAGGTAAAATATAATGAAACTATATATTTAGTTTCCTCTATTAGTAAAGTTTTAAAATGGAATTGAGATTTTTTTTAATCATTGAAATTATTAATTCAAAAATTTGAGAAATTTAACAAAATAGAACCGAGTTTTTTGACCGGCGCCACTTTACCTCCCCTCGTTTCTCCTTTACATAAGTATATAACAGTTCTAATTTTTAACTAAAAATCTAACGGATATTATTCGTTGTATACGAATTTTTATTATACAAGCTTAAAACCCGTGTGATGCACGAATTTTTTTTAATATTATATGAATTTTTCATTAATTTAAGTTAATTTTTTTAAAAAAATATAAAGTTGGGAGGCTTAAATTTTTATATGAGATTTGATAATAATTATATAACTATTATCCGTGATATTTCTAGAAAATGAGGGATTTTAGTTAGAAAATATAGAAAAAATTACAGGTTTTACTTGAAAAGGGTAATCGGCTAATTTTTAGTTTTTATATAATTATTATTTTATTTCATTAAATAGAAATTGATACGTTTTAGATAAAAATGCAATCGGTTAATTATGAATATTATAATATTATTAGTTTATTGTATTAAACAGAACCGCCCGTGATAAAATCAGAAAAAAAAAGAGATTTCATTTTTAAAAAATAGAAAGATAACGTGAAAATTAAAAAGATGACATAATTTATGTGAAAAAGGTAATTGATTAGTTTATAGTAATTATAATTTAATTATGTTATTTTACTAAATAAAATTTCTCATAGTTTTTAGAAAATGAGAAATTAATGTTGCCCTTGAAATTTCTAGAAAAAAAGGGAATTTAATTAGAAAAATATAAAAGATGATACGTTTTAGTTGAAAAGGTAATCAGTTAATTATTAGTACTATAATATTATTATTTTATTTTTATTAAATAGAATCGTCCGTGATATAATTTGAAAAAGTGAGATTTTCGTAAGAGAGGGGAAAAAAGGTAACGTGTTTGAAAAAGGTAACCATCCATGATACAATTGGAAAAAGAGAGATTTTAGTTAGAGAAAAGAGAAAAGGTAACGTATTTTGGCTCAAAAAGGTAATTAATTATTTAATACTAATTATAATATAATTATTTTATTTTATTATACAAAATTGATCGTAGTTTTTAAAAATGGAGAAATTTTAGTTAGATAAAATGTGAAAGATATTGTATTTTACATAAGAAGTAAATTATTTAGTTATTGAAAAATAGAAAAGGTAATATGTTTAACCTGAAAAAGGAAATTGATTAATAAAGGAGATTTGGGTCGATCCAATCTAAATTGGGTCGCTCCAAATATTGTGTAATGACAAAAAGGGACATCAAAGAAATAAAGAAGATTAAAAACATAAAGGATAAAAGCTGTAATTTTCCTGTGTAATGACAAAAAAGGGCATCAAAGAAATAAAGAAGATTAAAAAAATGAAGGGTAAAAGCAGTAATTTTTAAAATGTAATACTAGCAGACATTAAGAATATACTAGCATTTTGCCCGTACTTCGTATACGGCTTCTTATTTAATTTAAAATGATAATACCAAAAATTTAACAAATTTGATTGATTTCTTAAAACATCTTACTTAATTTAAATTGACAATACCAAAAATTTAACAAATTTGATTGATTTTTAAAAAGATATTGTATGCAATTATATAAATAATCAATTCTTAGCAAGATATTATATACAATTATATAAGTATTTAATAAAATAATGATATGCTAAAATTTATATAAAAAAGTAGCATAAAATTCTATTTTAACAATGTTGAAAATTTATTTAATCCATCAAAATCTGCAATAAAAATAATAAATATTTTTACAAATATTGTTCTCTAATTGAAAACAATAATAAATTGTCTTCATTATTCAAATGCGGAAATGATAATTCCTTCACCCCCAATGACTCCAAAACATTAAATGGCTCCAAAACATTAAACCTCATATAATATCAAGAACATGTTATATTAACTATGAGACCTCATAGTTAATATAATGTGTAAATGTTGGAGAACAATGAGATCAAATTTCAAGCAATTTTTAATTTTTTTTTGTTAAATTTTTTTATGAATGGATAGAGGGTAGAATTATAAGACTTTTATGTGAAGATGCCCCTAGCGGGGCCCTTTAAAATAGTTTGAAATGTAGCGAATATGTGTGTTCTCACTGTTCTCATTTTAATTTTTTTGTTAATTTTTTTATGAATGGATAGAGGGTATAATTTTATGACTTTTTTTTGTGAAGATACCCCTAGCGGGGCCCTTTAAAATAGCTTGAAATGTACTGAATATGTGTGTTCCCACTGTTCTCATTCTCACCAGAGCGTGACCATTAAACTGTATTAGTAAATTCATGTATGAAAAAACAGTGTATATATATTATTAATATAGATTCTTTTATTAAAAATAAGTAAATTATACAATTAAATAAGCAAGCCAAAATATCAGATAAATATTCTAGTAGATTTATTGTTTATGTTCAAATTAAGGTCTTTCACCATGGCTGACTTTATTATATTAAAAGTATGTTCTTATTGAAATGAATATAATAATTTGAATTTGAATATATTTTTAAACTACTTATTTTGCTGGAGGTACAATCGTAGTACTACAACGTTACTGAAAATAAGTACAATATCATATTAGAATTTTTTGTTCCAATCTAAATTGGGTTGCTCCAAATGCCGTGTAATGACAAAAAGGGGCATTAAATAAATAAAGAAGATTAAAAAAATGAAGGATAATACTGTTTACCAAAAACACAGGTCTCCGCAAGAAGCTCACATATTCACTTTTATCTTCAAATAATGTATGATTACAAATTATAACAATCACATTTTCCATTACTTATTCTCTCTCAAAAAGCCAACTAAACTGAAAAAGGGAAAAGTTAGTGCTTTTATATTTTAATATGGAGCTCAAGTGAAAGTGCTAAATATGAGATCATATATGAAGTGAAATTGAACGCGAGTAAAGAAGATATTTAGACCATAAATAAGAGCAATGTTACCTGACCCAGAGGGTGAGGCTTGTGACGTGGGTCTGAGCTTCTAAGTATGCTATTCCATAGTCCCTTCGGAGACATCCGATAAAATGTATGCTATTCCATAAGACCTTCTGGTACGTAGCATGTCTACCCCATGAACATTAAGTTGAACAAATTCATAAATAACATAAACTTGCTTGAAAACAAAATAATGTCTATAAGTATCAAACTGAGTCCCAAGATTATTTACAAATAACATGGTTCGTACTGTGTCAATGTTATTAACTGGTAATCTTTCCAACTACCTTTGTTATTACGACATGTAAAATAAAAAATTGAAAGGCCAAGCAAATATGTTAAAGGTACCTTTCTGGTGTCCTGTATATTATTATAACATCGGGTAATTCATTAAAACTTTAATTCTTAAATTCTAAACCAAAATCAAAACCAAAAAAATATTATCCTGTCTAATTTTTAATATTTTGAAATCAATAAAAACTTAACTCTTATGGCCAAACTTAAAACTTGAACCAAACATATATGACCCGTACAGAGGTCTAGTACACATACCTTAACCCTACTTCAGGGGGTTGAGATGTTAATTTGGTGAAAAACCCAGCTTTCAAATCTGAAAAGTGCAAACATGCATCAAAATCAAGCAGTGTGAAGATTTGAGCGGAATGGACTTCAAGGTGAAAAATGACAGAGATAGATTTGAGTAATGACAAAACGGAGAATCAAAGAAATAAAGAAAGATAAAAAAATAAATAAAGGATAATACTATAGTAGAGGTTTAGATTTGGGTCGATCCAATTGGGTTACTCCAAATGTTGTATAATGACAAAAAATAATATATGTTTAGATTTGGGTCGATCCAATCTAATTTGGGTCGCTCCAAATGTTGTGTAATGGTAAAAAGGGGCATCAAAAAAATAAAGAAGATTAAGAAAATGAAGGATAATAGTATCGTTGATAGAATTCGAACCTAGAAATTTTAGTAAATAAATTTAATCATGTAACATATTTAATCATTAGATCTAACAGTTCTAATTTTAAATAAAATTCTAACGGATATTATTCGTTGTATACGAATTTTTATTATATTTTGTTAGTGGTTAGAAGATATGATGTCATATTTTTGGGTATGCAATTAGTAAATAAATTTAATCATGTAATATATTTAATCATTGAATCTAACAGTTCTAATTTTTAACTAAAAATCTAACAGATATTATCCGTTGTATACGAATTTTTGTTATATTTTGTTAGTGGTTAGAAGATATGAAGTCATATTTTTGGGTATGTATTAATTATTGCAATATTATGTTTTAAATTAAAAGTCAACGTGTTTTAATTAATAGAAAAAAATTATTGATTGGAAGATATGATATTTTAGGTATTTATAAAATGTAATATCATCAATTATAAGTTAACATCTTTTAATTGAAAAAGACAATCAGCTAATTATCATTAATTATATTATTAATAAAAAAATGAAGGATAATAGTAGAGGTTTAGATTTGGGTTGATCCAATTGGATCGCTCCAAATGCTGATTAGAGAGAATAAAATTATTGATTGGAAGATATGATATTTTAGGTATTTATAAAAGGTAATATCATATCAATTATAAGTAAACATCTTTTAATTGAAAAAGGCAATCGACTAATTATCATTAATTATATTATTAATAAAAAAATGAAGGATAATAGTAGAGGTTTAAATCCCCTCGGATCTCCTTTATATATTTATATAATAGTTCAAATTTTTAACTAAAAATCTAACGGATATTATTCGTTGCATACAAATTTTTATTATATTTTGTTAGTGATATTTAATTTCCACTATTAATAAAATTTAAAATGCAATTGAGTTGTATATTTAGTTTTCTCGATTAGTAAAAATTTAAAATGCAATTTAGAGAAATTGATTATTTTAATATGTTTTACTTGAAAACAGAAATTGATTAGTTATTTGGAGAAATTTTATTTAAAGTAAGGGTAATTAAGTAAAAACAATAGGTACCGACCAACCAACCAACCAACCAAACGACTGGCGCCATATAACTGGAAAACTATAGATTTTAGCTAAAGGAAATAGAAAAGGTAACATTTTTAAAAAAATTATTTTAATAACTTGAAAAAAAAAATTGATTAGTTATTGGGAAATTGTTTATTTATAATTAAGTAAAGGCGTCATTTAATTGGAAAAAAGAGATTTTAGCTAAAAAAATAGAAAATGTAACGTATTTTAGAAGGAAATTGATTATTTTAATATGTTTTACTTGAAAACATAAATTGATTAGTTATTAGGAGAAATTTTATTTATAATTAAGTAAGGGTAATTAAGTAAAAACAATAGGTACCGATCGACCGACCAACCAACTAACCGACCGACCAAACTTTCAATGTTTTAAAATGAAATTTTAAAGGTAAGGATATTGAAATTGTATATTTAGTTTCCTCGATTAGTAAAAAATTAAAATGCAATTTAGATATTTACTTTACTTCATTAGTAAAAATTTTATAGGTAAAAAATAATGAAACTATATATTTAGTTTCCTCTATTAGTAAAGTTTTAAAATGGAATTGAGATTTTTTTTAATCATTTGAATTATTAATTCCAAATTTTGAGAAATTTAACAAAATAGAACCGAGCTATTTGACCGGCACCACTTTACCTCCACTCGTTTCTCCTTTATATAAGTATATAACAGTTCTAATTTTTAACTAAAAATCTAACGGATATTATTCGTTGTATACGAATTTTTATTATACAAGCTTAAAACCCGTGCGATGCACGAATTTTTTTTAATATTATATGAATTTTTCATTAATTTAAGTTAATTTTTTTAAAAAATAAAGTTGGGAGGCTTAAATTTTTATATGAGATTTGATAATAATTATATAAATGTTATCCGTGATATTTCTAGAAAATGAGCGATTTTAGTTAAAAAATATAAAAAAAATTATAGGTTTTACTTGAAAATGGTAATCGGCTAATTATTAGTTTTTATATAATTATTATTTTATTTCATTAAATAGAAATTGATACGTTTTAGATAAAAAATGCAATCGGTTAATTATGAATATTATAATATTATTAGTTTATTGTTAAACAGAACCGCCCGTGATAAAATCAGAAAAAGAGAGATTTTAGTTTTAAAAAATAGAAAGGTAACGTGAAAATTAAAAAGATGACATAATTTATGTGAAAAAGGTAATTGATTAGTTTATAGTAATTATAATTTAATTCTGTTATTTTACTAAATAAAATTGCTCATAGTTTTTAGAAAATGAGAAATTAATGTTGCCCTTGAAATTTCTAGAAAAAAAGGAATTTAATTAGAAAAAATATAAAAGATGATACGTTTTAGTTGAAAAGGTAATCAGTTAATTATTAGTACTATAATATTTTTATTATTTTTTTTATTAAATCGAATCGCCCGTGATATAATTGGAAAAAGAGATATTTTCGTAATAGAAGGGAAAAAAGGTAACGTGTTTGAAAAAGGTAACCGTCCATGATACAATTGGAAAAAGAGAGATTTTAGTTAGAGAAAAGAGAAAAGGTAACGTATTTTGGCTCAAAAAGGTAATTAATTATTTAATACTAATTATAATATAATTATGTTATTTTATTATACAAAATTGATCGTAGTTTTAAAAAATGGAGAAATTTTAGTTAGATAAAATGTAAAAGATATTGTATTTTACCAAAGAAGTAAATTATTTAGTTATTGAAAAATAGAAAAGATAATATGTTTAACCTGAAAAAGGAAATTGATTAATAAAGGAGATTTGGGTCGATCCAATCTAAATTGGGTCGCTCCAAATATTGTGTAATGACAAAAAAGGACATCAAAAAAATAAAGAAGATTAAAAACATAAAGGATAAAAGCTGTAATTTTCCTGTGTAATGACAAAAAAGGGCATGAAAGAAATAAAGAAGATTAAAAAAATGAAGGGTAAAAACAGTAATTTTTAAAATGTAATACTAGCAGACATTAAGAATATATTGATAACTAATCAATTTTCTTATTCAGGTACAATACATTGTCTTTTATATTTTATTTAACTTAAATTTCTTCTTTTTAAAAAATATTACACATAATTATATTTTAATAAAATTAATTAATAATATCATAATTATTAATAACTAACCTAATACCTAATCAATTACCTCTCGCAACTGAAACATGTTACTTTTCTTGTTTCTCTAATCGAAACCTCTTTTTTTACAATAATATTAGGGGCATTTCTATATAGTAAAATAAAATAATAAGATTATAATTATTAACCGATTACTTTATTTAATTAAAACATATCATCTTTTTTATAGTTTCTAACTAAAATCCATCTTTTCTAAAAATATCATGGGTAACACTACATATATATAATTATTATCAAATGATGTTATTTAAAGGGTGCTGATTTATGCACACCCTAAAATTATTCATTCACACCCTTTACTATGAATTTTACTAAAATACCCTTAATTTTTTATTTTATTTATTATCATATTGATCATTTTATATACCTCTATTTGCTTTAAAAGGATAATAGAAAGAAAATCACCCATAATAATAATAATAATAATAAGAAAAATAGATGGTAACCGAATTACCTGTTGGTGGAGGCTGTGGCCTTAAATAATAATATGATAATCATCAATAACTTATAATCTTTTTTCATGTAAAACATGTTATCTTTTCTTAATTTAATAACTAATCAATTTTCTTATTCAGGTACAATACATTGTCTTTTATATTTTATTTAACTTAAATTTCTTCTTTTTAAAAAATATTACACATAATTATATTTTAATAAAATTAATTAATAATATCATAATTATTAATAACTAACCTAATACCTAATCAATTACCTCTGGCAACTGAAACATGTTACTTTTCTTGTTTCTCTAATCGAAACCTCTTCTTTTCCAATAATATTAGAGGCATTTCTATATAGTAAAATAAGATAAAAAGTTTATAATTATTAACCGATTACTTTATTTAATTAAAACATATCATCTTTTTTATAGTTTCTAATTAAAATCCATCTTTTCTAAAAATATCATGGGTAACACAACATATATATAATTATTATCAAATGATGTTATTTAAAGGGTGCTGATTTATGCACACCCTAAAATTATTCATTCACACCATCTACTATGAATTTTACTAAAATACCCTTAATTTTTTATTTTATTTATTATCATATTGATCATTTTATATACCTCTATTTGCTTTAAAAGGATAATAGAAAGAAAATCGCCCATAATAATAATAATAATAATAATAAGAAAAATAGATGGTAACCGAATGACCTGTTGGTGGAGGCTGTGGCCTTAAGTGACCACAACACACGCATATATACTATGCGTAGGTGTTAGTTTTCATTTTTCTTATTCCTTCTAGCATATATTTTTCATTTTTCTTATTCCTTCTAGCATATATACTATGCGTAGGTGTTAGTTTTCATTTTTCTTATTCCTTCTATTGGATAGTTTAGTTAAGTCAAGAAGCACACGCATGCATAAACAACGTAGTAGTGTACACGCATATATTCTGGCACAGCGTGATCTACTGACCTACACGCATGTTCACCAAGCGTGTAGATGGTGTGTTACATTTTTTTTTTCATTTTTTTCAATTTTTTTGTAAATATGTATTTGCAAACACTATTATAATTTACAATCAAATGGTCATTTCAAATTGTGTTTTCTGAGTCCAACGTCCTGAATTTTAAAAAATCGAGATCGGGGGCCAGCCCCAATTTTTTAAAATTCAGGATAAATTAGGATTTTGGTTCTAGGGTTTTGCTATAAATCCTACACCATAAGTCCATATACGATTTATTCGTCATTCTATATATTTTTAAAATCCAAAATGAAAAAATTGAATCCCAAAAATTAACCGTTGAATTCCTAAAGAAATATATGTATATATGATTCTAAAATTCAAAATGGAAAAATTGAATCCCAAAAATTAATCGCTAAATCCCTATAAAAATACACGTATATATGGCATGCGTGGATGCCACTGCTAACACACGCATGAGGTTCATGCCCAGGAGAGTACACGCATGAAAGTCGCGCGTGGGTGCCATCTTCTTCGCATCAAACAACTTCTTTTTTGCTTATATTTTAGTTGGACTTTAGAGAGGTGTGTTATATAGGAAATCACATGTCGACAGTCAATTTGAGATCTCGTGATTAAGAATGAACCAAGTCAAAAAATACAGTTTTGGCAAAAGAGATTGTTATTTGAGAAAAGTCAGAACACGCATGTATTGAGAAAAGTCAGAACACGCATGTATAGCATGCGGTGTTGATGGGCATATAGGACCATCTTCTCCGCCAAATAGTATATCGGGCAATCGGGCATCATCTTATGAATTATGGGTATTTAGGGCAATTTCTCAAAAGATGAACTTATTAAAATAAAATTTGTCGACTTTCTTATCTTGAAAACAAATATTAGAAAAAAAATTAGTAAATGTGATTAGAAGTGAATAATTGTAACTTGAAGGGATTACTCATTATTTTTAATTTGGTAGATAATAAAACATATCAAAAATTACTTTTCTTTTTCATAGTTTTCTATCAGTTAATATTTGAGTTGGATATTCATATTTATATTATAGATACAATTGAACTAATAAAAAAAAAAGACAAGTAATAAAAATTTAATAATAATAATTTAATTTCAAAATTCATAAAACATTTTCTCATAAAAAAGAAAATTATGCATAATCGTAAGATTTGGGTAAGATTATGCCAAAAAATAATAAAGATACAAGGTTGATTAAGATTATTTTGGTCTAAAACAGATTTAGAATATGCATAAATAAATTTAGGGTGTATATAAATCAACATCCTATTTAAATATCCAGGCCTACAAAATTTATGTGTTAAAAATTATTCAAATTAAAGAAAAAAAACAGGTAATATTAGAAAATTTGTCCGGATTTTTAGTTAATATTAATGAGCATTCTTAGATTCAATTAAGAAAAAGTAGTCTTTTTTTATAAAAAGAGAGAGGCCGAAGTACGGATTTCGGATCAAAGATCGATAACATTCTTGATGATTTTTTTTTTTTTTTGAAAAATAAAGGAGTTAATTTAATAGTGAAAAGTCATACGGCATTTACACTAATGACAGAGTCGAACAAACAGTACATTGCAATTGTCTGCTCTCATGAATAGACAGTTAAACGATATTTTGAAGATAATGTATATACAAATACAAGTACCCATTTCGTGCATACTCGTTGGATCATTGGTACCTTCTTCATCATGTCCGATGGAGCTATCGACTAGAACTGTAATTCCATACAAAATTTTATCACTAAATCAAGACCCCCGCTCACAACTAAGAAACGAAAAACAAACCTATCACAAAGGAGAGAAACATAAAAATCTTGCCGATCGGTCATGTAATACACCACAACTTAATCAAAACAAAAACCAAATTCTCACAAGAAGAAAACTTTATTGAATGAAAAACAAGATATAAAAATAGGAAAAACGTAACGAAATTGGGGCTTTCCATCAATTTTTCATCTATGAAAGTCCCCTCAAATTTTTTTAATGGAGATTAGGCAAGGGTTAGAAGGGTAAGACGACATTATTAGATGTGGCATTGTTGATGATTTTGATCGAATTTGCAATCGAGGAAAGGATACCTGTAAAAGAGATCAGTCATGGGCTGCAATATATCCACTATAAAGTAAAAGAATATCTAGTACAAGCATATTGGGCTATATTAAGTTAAGTATCTATCTTTTGCTACCCAGCAGGCCAGTCTAATGGATCTTTTACTTAACACATTTCTTGATACCATTGAGCCCACTCGAACATAAGCAGAACCAACAACAAATAACGGTACAACCGTACAAGCATCATTAAACATTAATGGGCAACCTCAAATTGCATTACATGATTACATTAGTAACAATACATATATACTATATCTAAAATCATAGTCTCTCACAAGTTCCCTTACATGACAAAGGAAACTACAGGACCAAGTTCAAAAACCAATCACACACACTCCGCATACAAACAAAAGCACACAGTATATATACTCTACCATTAGTTTTATAGAGGACAACTTGGAAAGAAGAAAAATAACCACACAGGACACGTATCAAAGTCAACATTATTGGATGCCATACGTACTGGTACGGGATTCTTCGTGCACTGGTATATGGAAGAAATTAATCATACTCCGCCACCGCCAACCATTTTAGTAGAAATATGAGGAAGAACCCAATTCAAGAGCTTCAAAAGGATCTCCATTCGAAACTGGTGGCATTTGTCCGAAGAGAGGGCTATGCACGTAATTACTAGAGTCGAATCCGAGATAAGATTGGCTACCCATCTGATCATATCCACTTGATGTTGTTGAAGTGTTGCAATCCGGAAATGCCAGAGAATTCGTGGAATGGCTCCAAGCATTCTGATCGAACTCATTATAGCTTGAATTCATGTTGTTCGAATCCAAAAAATCATTTGAAGGCAAAGGAGGAAGTTCTACTCCATCACTATACTGAGATACAGAGTTTCCACCAAAAGTACCATTATTCATCACATGATCAGCATAATGTGATGGCACCTGGTATAAAGTGTTGGACTCAAGATTAGCAAAATCTTGACCCGTAAGAAAGTGCGATGCTTCGGGATTAGACCGCGGCGGGGGAGTTGGTTCGGGTGGTGTGTACTGACTCGACGAGAAGTTGTGTTGAAGTAGAATATTATTGATGGTGTTATTATGGTTTTGATCATCAGGAGAAAGAATGGAAGTAACAGAGGAGCCTGCTGGCATATCAGAGTATACAAAGTTGGTCCTGGCACGAGCACCACGCATGGAACGTGCCGCTCTGTCATAGGCCAGAGCAGCTTCCTCAGCGGTGTCGAAAGTGCCTAGCCAATGCCTCTCTTTCGTCGAAGGGTCTCTAATTTCAGCTGCATATCTTCCCCATGGACGTCTTCTTACCCCTAAAAACCTTACTCCACTTGAATTGCTTGTGTCCTGTTTGCTAGTGCTTTTCTTACCAGCACTTTTCGACGTCGAAGGCGATTTGTTCATGGCTGAGATGATAAGAAAAGTAAACACTTATCGTTTGTTTGTGATGAAGTGAGGAAAAATGATATGTTTTGGAGGTTGGCTAGGTGGTTGTGGAGCAATGTATTATATATATAGTGAGGAGTTGACATACTAAGGATAGTAGTGTCGTTTTCTCATACTTTGTTGAAACTTTTATTCATGTTGCATGTGAGGAGTGGTTTTAAGTAACAATAATATAAGTTTAGCTTTCTTAATTTATGTTTTTTTTTCCAAGGGGGGAATCACCCACAACCCACATTCGTTTTTTTCCTTTTCCCACCTTAGGATGCCCTTGTTAATTATAGATTCGTGCTTATTATCTAATTCAACCTTAGAGTAATTATATTGAAATTAATGATTAATCTTATTATGTAATTACCCAAATTTTATTCCTTGCGTTTGGGTATATATGTTCTACTATACTACAAGTAATAAAAAATCAAACATTTAAAATTTTACAGATGGTTATTTTTTAGATGTCGATCTGTAACTAATTAAATCGAGATTATATAGTGAATACATATAAATAAATAAATATTTAATATTGTAAATCCGTAAAAGTATAGTATATCGTACCTAGGTTTCCTTTTATATGTCCTTGTACCGGTTTCATGCCTCACTATATCACCTGCATGCTGCCTGGCTTCAGACTTTCCTCATGCTGATTATTGAACGGTACTCCCTCCGTTTTTTTGATTTATTTACGTTTGCTTTTTGCACGGAAACCAAGATAGTGGATATAATATTGTTAAAATAAATGTAATAGTGGGTGTAATAGTAATTTTATTGTTAAAATAAGTATAGTAGTGGGTGTAATAGTGTAAAGGGTTGAAAAGGTGGAGTGAGGTAGTGAATGTAATAATGTATTTTATTGTTAAAAGTTACTATTTTTAGTAATGTAAAGAAATGGAATGGACGGCCCAAAATAGAAAGTGTAAAGAAATGAAATGGACGGAGGGAGTATATCTTTCATAAATATAACTGTTTTAATTCTTGTAATGTACTCCCTCCATCTCATAATATGTTTACTGTTTGTAAAAACACGTTTGCCAATGCACACTTTCAATCGTTAATATCTTGAATTTTGTATTAGTACTAAATATAAAAACTTCACTGTATTAAAGTACTCATAAATACGAATCCAACAAGATTACTCATGACTATATTTTATCTTATAAATTATGCGTAAATTAGTAGTCAATCGCCTAAAATGAACAGTGTAAAAAGTCAAAACAGGAAAGATAAAATGAGACAGGGGAGTACTATTAATTATTTAGTTACAATTACATTAATATAAGAAAAATGCTAGAGGTACCAAATTAGGTACCAAAAATTGTTACCAAATGACTTGTCATTATTGTGATTGGTTATCATTATAATGGGTCCGCCAGGGCCAACCAATTAAAACATCCCAATATGCCAAATATTTAATGCCATGTCATTTGGTGGCAAATTTTGGTACCCATGCACTAGTACAGAATATGCTTTTGGCGTCGCACTTTAGGCGTCGGTTATCTAGAGAACCGTGGCCTATACATACTTTAGGCGTCGGTTATCTAGAGAACCGATGCTTAAAGTCATTTTTGCTGGGTCTTTTGCGTCGGTCATGGGACAACCGACGCCTAAAACGCAACCTTTAGCGTCGGTCTTTTCTTAACCGACGCCTAAAACCAACCTTTAGCGTCGGTCATAACCAACAGACGCCTAAAACTAACCCTTTAGCGTCGGGCTTTACATAACCGACGCTAAAACTGACCCTCTAGCGTCGGTCATCAATCAACCGACGCTTATACTCATTTATACTGGACTTTTAGCGTCGGGCCTTGAATGCCGATGCTTAAAGCTTTAATTAAAAATTAAAAAAAGAAAAAAAAAAATACATGCTTTAGTTAAATTTTAAAAAAGTAAATATATTACATAATAAAACACTCCTGTCAATTCATATTATCAACACTTAACATCTACATCTGGCTCATCGGAGTTATATATGCGTACATCCACTCCAGCCCACTCCACTCCGTCGATTTCACTTGGGCTCGATTAGGTTTAAATTTGATATTGTTGGGTTCGATTTCTCCCAATCTCTCAATCTAATTTGTTGCTGGGTTTCTAGGGCTCGATTTTTGTCATATTCAATCGGGGTTTGCTTCTTGGTTTCTAGGGATTTGTAGGACGATTGTGAATTTTGAAGAGTTACAACTCCGTCTGTCATCTCGATTAATTCAGTCCCTTGTGTTGGTACTCTCTCTCTCTCTCTCTCTCTCTCTCTCTCTATCTCTCTCTCACACACAGACAGTGCTGCCACAAGAAAGCTGGGGCTTGTTTATGTTTGATTGTTGTCCCGTCCTTACACTTGGGTTTTGTGTCTTATGTCTATATCAGTGCACAAAATTTTATCAAGTCTATGCTATAAATAATTCAGTTCTGTGTGGTATTCTCTGGATTCTCTGGGTTTAATCTCTGGGTTTCTAGGTGTGATTGAATTGGGCTTCTGGAGTTCGATGTCTCGTCTTCCAAATTTAGGGGTTTTTCTGGGTTCATTACTTTGCTGCAGGTATGCTGGTTTCTCTAGGTTCTCTATATATGTATGTATGTTTGTTGGGTTCTCTATATATGTGATCCTTTTTGAATCAACATATATATATCAACTGTTACTTTGTGAAACAGAGTGCTATTTTGTCTGCTACTCGCTGCATTCCAAATTTGTTGCCTCAAACAAATTGGAATTACGAGAGAGAGATCAGCTCTTGATTGTAGAGAAACGTACTTATCAATAAAATACTTATCTATTACTCGATATTGGTTAGATAATCGAGTAGATATTGTTTATTAATAATTTAATATAAATCATCTACGATCATCAAGTAAGCACCTAATCCTTAACTTATGGTACAGATTTTTCCCCAGAGTTTGATCAAATTTCTATTTTATTATCAATTCTATGGACCTCATCAATTGGAAATTTCATATTCTTCCCCGTGGAACGGATAATGGACGATGTATTAACAATGATTGATTGCTTGTACAGGATTTGACACTTGCATTGTCATTGACTAAAGACCATTTCCATTTTTTAGAACAGATGTGCCTTCAAAGGCTTTTGGTCTTGCGGGCAAAAATATTGGATCCATACCTGGAGTTGACGTAATAAGCGAAGGAGACTTGATACTGAGAATACTCAGAAGGAAATGATCTGCAATTATTTACCTCAGGATGTGGAAGAAATAAGTGATTCTGATCATATGGTCATATTTTCCATGTCTTAAAAACTAGCCTCAACTCTGCAGGCTGTTGGTCATATTTTTCTCAACAACTAAAGCCATTTATTACTGAACTGTAGGTTTGTCAATCTTATTGAGTAAACTTGCACAAGAAGTTGCCTCATACATTCAGTCATACATACATTTAGTCATCCAGAATTGCAACATGGCCCATGTCTAGTATTAGCAAGTAAAAGGTAACTGAGAAGGACCGTGATTAATTGAATACAATTTCATGTTCGTAGCAATAAGTCAAGGTCAGGTAGCTATAAGCTTCGAAAAGTCTTCCTTATTGTCAAGTTACTTTGCTAATTGGCCTGCCAGAGACTCAGAGTCGTTGCATGTATATGTACCTCATGTTTATGTAAGATAGGAGATGTAAATATTCGTTTTCAAGCACTGCAATGGGAAGAAACGTACTCTCCAAGTTCATCTTGTTCATTTTCTTTCTTGCTTCTCTGCAATTCACAGTTAGTACAGCTAGTCATTTTGTGCTAGTTCATGGTGCTTGTCATGGAAGTTGGTGTTGGTACAAAGTGGCCACGCTACTCAAGTCAGCAGGTCACAACCCTGGACCTTGGTGGTGCTGGAATCAACCCGAAACAACCCAACCAGATTCCTACTTTGTCCGTCCAATTAGAGACATTGATGAGGCTCATGGCGGCACTACCGCCAAAAGAAAAGGTGATCCTGGTAGGACATAGCGCCGGTGGGATTGCAATTTCAGTTGCTGCAGAGAAGTTCACAAAGAAGGTTGCTGCAGCTGTTTATGTCACTGCTATCATGCCCAAACCTGGTTTTAATATTCTTAAATTTTATCAGGTATACATTTTTGGACCTATCGATCTAAATTGGAATTACGGTCTTTTTCTTCTTCTTTTATAATAAAATCGACACCTCTCCAATTTTATGTGAAATAATCAGTTTAACTTTTTGTTGCCACAACACATTGTTAACTCATCTTTAATTTGTAACTCATGTTTGATTCCTGGGTACATTCTTTGTTGATGTTCAAGGTGCACCCATCTGAATTCGGAGATAGCAATTTTACGTTTGAGACAGTAGCAGGTAGGTTCAAAGACCCTGTTGCCTCCTAATATCTACTTCATGGTTTGTTGCACGAAAAGGACATTGATAAGGCTCTGCTTAATTTGTTTCTGGTTCAACTCCGACTTGGACTCTTTGATGGAGATCCTAGTAAAGGCCCTTATGGAAAATTAGGGCCGAAAGATGTCTGCACTACAGAACACAAGACATTGGCACTAGAAGCAACAAGACAGGGCATTGTGCTTCTAAAGAACAGAAAATATCTAGAATCACCCTCAACTCACTTTCAGAAGTGTCTTTAATGTAGGATCTTATCTTTTTGACAGAGTTCAAAAACTGAAGGCACAGTTTGCAAATATCTATGTGGTAGCTGTGCTCCCAACAGAGGAGGAAAATGACTCGTTCATCCGTTGTTATTTTAAGTCAGTAAATCCTTAATTATTTACACATCTTATTTAGGCATAGTTTTCCACTTTTTTGATTTTGAATACTTTTGTTTATCTGTTTGAAGATATGGCATAACGCTTGGCAGGTCAATATTCATTCCTGTACAAGATTTAGAAATGGGATTTGAAAAGATTGTGAAGTTAGCACATGCTCCTGGTGGTAAGCCGACTACAGACAATAATAGATACATAACCTTGAAATTGTCTAAATGTTATCTCTGCAGTGTGTAAGAGGCAGGATGTCATCTCCAAGCTGAAGGCTGATGTGAGTTGGTTAAATGAGTCTTATTTCTTGTAACAACTCACATTAAAACAGTCTCGAGTTTTTCTATTTATAGGAATGAACCAGGCTGGCTTGGCCGAATGCATTGTCCAAGCGGTTAATTCTTGCCGTCCTCATTTACAACATGTACTCTATGAAAGGTATTATTCATTTCCGTTTATTGCAGGAAGAACATATCGTTATTTATTTATTTTGTTAATGTCTGATATCTGATACCAGTTTGTGCCTTAAATTTATGCTTTGGACAGCATCATATTGACCGGTGGAAGTACATTGTTTCCTCGATTTGCTGAAAAACTGTAAGATATCATCTCTCTTGCAAAGAAATTTCTTTGCCATATATTGTGCATGCAATAATGACATGTGTGGGCGCTTGGTAGTCTTGGTAGTCAAGAAGACCTAACGTTGCTATTGGGCGAAAAAGTTTTTAGGCTTGTAATATATATTATGAATCAGAAACATTGCATTCTTATTTTGATTATATATATATGTTGCAGCGGATAACAGTTCCAGAAATCCTAAAAACTAATTGGTTTAGAAAAGGATACAAGGCACCAAACTTCGAGAAGGAAGCGAATGTGATGAATCTTGATGACGTGGATGCAGTTTTCAATAGTTCAGAGGTGACTTTTATAATTTTTATTCAGAAAAGTGCATATAGTTAGGCACCGCAATTGTGATGTCAAACAACTGATGCAATGTTCTGCATCTCGGTGATCTTCCTGTTTATTATCCAAGTCAATATCTTTATATGATGCTAAGCTTTTTTTCCTATAAACTGTATATGGAAAATGAGTTTATGAGAACTTAAAGTCTCTTTCATTTTTCATGTTGATTGCAGGAAAATCTTGTTACGGAAAAGAAAGAAAAACCTGAATCCTTAAATGCCTTTGAGCTCATTTTCAAAACACAAAATCTAGAAAATTTGTTTGAAAATCATAAGGTAATATTTAATGAAGTTTTTCCAATTCTCCGCCTTTTTTTTCATAGTGAAATGTAAGTAGTATGCCCTCTTATCGTCCAGTGAAGCGTAAAATTAGTAGTAATTGTAAATAGTTTTACCTTTCATATATTATCCTTTGTGATTTGCTGTTTTTGGACGTCTATAACATATTAACAACATAAATTTACCTTAACTTTGTTTGGAACACTGGTTTGATATTGCTGAATTCATTTGCTTCATCAGGAATTACAAGCTTGAAAGAGTTGCAGATGTCCTCAAGTAAGGTTACTGATTATGGTGTCACCTTATTAAATGGTACTTGGTTATGATTCGCCCATCTTTCTTCATCAATAATAATCTACAATAGAAGCATGCATAATGCAGGGTCTTGGCCATGCCACATCATAGTTACAATTTTATTTATGTGTTTTCATTTTGCACTCATTTGAAATCATCCCTACCTTACAGTCCTCAGAAGTGTTTACATAATAATTTGGTGATATAATACAAATCATATTAAATAATTTGCTAGTATAAAATTTTAAGTGACTTTGATCTTATATGGTTGCAGCCCTGAACAAGCTTACTTTACTGCATGTGGAAGGTTGCCCTGTTACTGCAGCATGTTTGGAATCTCTTTCAGGTTCTATGCGGTGCATGGTTTCTTTAACTTTAATCTCTATTAGTAAAGTCCATATTCATATCAATACCCATACTGAATTTGATAATCTTACGTAGAAGTTCTGTTGTCGGAATACTATCCTCCTAACGAATTAATTGTTCAGGCTAGACCACCAGAGCAAGACGCCTACTCAATTCTTTTAAATAACAATAAAATTCCCAAAATGCTCACTAAATTAATTGGAATAGAGTACTCTGATCATTAGACGCTAAAAGTATTTTCTCTTTTTCAGGTAACAAAATTGCTTAAAGGCATTGACCAATTATAGTAGCATGGCTATGCATGCTTCTTTCAACAATCAAGAACTCAAACTGTACTGTAACTATCAAAAGTCATGTATAACAGACAAGTACTCTGTATGATGTATATACACACAAACATTCTAGCTATTTAGTGTTTTCTGTATCAATTTAGGGTTCTTCTTATTTGGATCAATTCAGGTATGTATATTCAGGCATCTTTGGACTTAATAATTGAGGTTTTATATGTCTTGCCTTTTAATTTTGTGAAACTGATCTTTTCCTTCAAATGCTCAGAACTAGAACTTGCAGCATGTATTTTCTTACACTGCTTACATTGTTATCACTGTTACTTTTTCAGCTAGAAACTATTGGTTTGGCTGCAGATGAGAATCCATTTGGCATTGTACTTGGTGGAATCTTGTAAATTCACTCTTTTCCAAAATGTAAGTGTTGTTTCCGGCTTCAGAGGACAAGCTATGTGTACCATTGTTGCAGTCATGGGAGGAAAAATGTTATCTGAGTTTTTTTTTGTGTATTCAGGCTACTGAAGAACTTAGAGAAATTAGATCAGTTTGTGTACTTTGTAATCAGTATTGACTTGTAAAATGTAGAGTAGTCTTATATATTGTTTATTAATTAGATTTCATTCTTGATTATGCATCATGTATAGATTGATTTTGTATATAATTTGGTGTTTATTAATTAGATCTCATTCTTGATTTTGTATCATGTATTATGTTTCTGAAAATGTATTGTTTCATAATAGAATTGCAATTTTTATTTTTTTTAAAAAAAAATTGACTTTAAGTGTCGGTTGTTTAAATGACCGACGCCTATAATCAGACTTTAAGCGTCGGTTATTTAAATGACCGACGCCTATAACAGACTTTAAGTGTCGGTTGTTTAAATGACCGATGCCTATAACCAGACTTTAAGCGTCGGTTGCTTAAATGACCGACGCTTAGAACAGACTTTAAGCGTCGGTTGTTTAAATGACCGACGCCTAAAACAGATTTTAAGCGTCGGTTATTTAAATAACCGACGCTATTAGTACATTATATGCGTCGCCCAATTTGGTACCTCTAGCACTACTATTAATATAATTCAACTCTAGCTTCTCTTGTTTTGTATTCACACTGCAATTATAAATACGTACAACAATGTCTGAAATGAATTATAACTATACCCTAAACATAATTAACTTGGCTTTGGTTTGATTAGAAAGAGAGTCACTTGTACACACGTTAGTTAGTCGGTTTGTACCATTCTCTCCTTAATAACTAATCAATTTCTTATATATCCCATGATTATATTGAATGATCAATAAATATTAATTGTATGCAAATCAAAAATCTAGTTAATTATTACTTTTCTATTGTTACTTTAATTTCTACATGCATGTGATCTTCCATATCCAAATACACGCTAATAATTAGCGCCATGGACAAATAATATATATACAAATTTATGAATGAGGAGCTAATCATGGACTTTATGCAATCTTATAAGTCATATAATCATTCAAGCATCAGCTTAATGAATCCGAACTAAAGTTATAAAGGTGATAATTAAGCTGTTAATTGAATGCATTAGTCCAATCATCACTGCAGATGGGAGAAGTATCTTGTAGTACAAGTTTAAGGTATCATGACACCACCGAATTTAATCTAAGATCTGTACACCATACACATATAATACGTTTATCATAGTTTATTCATAAGTAGCTTGTTTTTACGATGAGAAATGCTAGAGTTTTCAAAAATATTTCCAAAATGATTCCCAAATATTTAGTTGGCAGCATCTCAATTGGATGTGTATCTTTGAAATAAAGAAGTCCTCTATCTAAATATATGTGCTCCACGAATTAAAAGAAGACACTTAACATTCGGGAATAAATTTAGGAATCATTTCGGGATCTCTAACATTGCTATATAAGTAGGAAATGCTATTGTTTAATGTATCGATCTCTTCATCCATATCAGTTTTTGCTGTGCTATTTTTATAAAGCTATCTCGGGCTTCATTGATTATAACATATTTTTTCATTGTATGTTGGATATATGATCGTATAATTTTCAAATGATTGTTATAACATACATTACTACACTTATTATCAATAACGTGTACTACTATGTGTTATTATTATTATTTTTGAATATTTACGATCTTATTAAGTTTGAAGCAAAATTTTTGAGTTTTGACCAGTGTTGTAAAAAGCGGGAATCGGACTTAATCGGTAGAGGCACTGTCCAGGGATTAATCGGGTATTTGGGGATTAATCGGAATGATTAATCGAATAATCGGATTATTAATCAGTTCGGTAACCCATGGAACAAGGGATTAATCGGTGATTAATCGTGATTAATCACCGATTTTTAGAACAGAGGTTTTGACTTATAACGTGCTTCATCATGTATCTGACCTCATATATCAAAAGATGATACAATTTGCGGAAAAAAATGTGCGAAAGTAATAATTTTCTTCTTATTCAATAATGAAGACGTTAATAAGTTACAATGTTACATGCATGTTAACAGAATGCAAGGAATAATATGGGGTAAAAAAATCTGTAATACATAATAAAAATGCATCGGCCCCTGCAGATCGTAACAATAAACAATATGTTGTTCTATCATTGAATAGGCATTCCAATCATAAACCTTACTTGATCATCATATCTATGCATGCATTTCCTCTGGATTTTTTCGTTTCTTTTTGCTGTCAGAAGAAAGTATCTATCTGAGTTCTTAATTTAAGTGTTTTGATTGATTGTCATTCGTCCCAAATCTGGATGTCAGAAAGAGGCCTACTGTAACCTGCTAGCTAGGAGGATATATAATACTCCCTCCGTTTCACTATGTGTTTCTATTTTTTACACTATTCATTATAAGCTGTTTATTCATTATAAGCGGTTGACTACTAATTTATGCATAATTTATAAAACAAAATATAGTCATGAATGATCTTGTTGAATTCATATTTATGAGTATTTTAATACAGTGAACTTTTTATATTTAATACTAATAAGAAATTGAACATATTAACGATTAAAAGTGTACGTTGACAAACGTGTTTTAAAAAACAAAAAATATATTATGAAACGGAGGGAATACTATCATGTTACTGGATTTCATCTTCTCTAAAAGGTCCTCCTTATTTTTAGTATCGCTGGTATGAATAATTAATTAGACCAAATTAAATGAGGTCAGAAAAATTGGCAGAAACTGGATTTTGAATATTTAATAAATATCCCATGACATGTAGATACTTTTAATAATTTTTTATTTCAACATTGCAGAAACACATTTTGTTTTTAGTTTGAATAAATTTGAAATTATTAACCTAGAGATGTTTAATTGTATTAAAATTCAGAAATATATTACGTTTTCACTCCTTTCTGTTTCCTCCACAGATTGTGGCCTTCTGGACATTAACTGTACCTAACCACATGCTTATATATCTTCTTATTTGTGAGGTGATTGATTGTAAGCAAAGTCTATGATGCAGATTTTTTTGTTAATGTAAAACTAAAATACTACATTCTAATAATGATTGAAATACATAAAAAGATAATCATTTTTATATATTTCATGAAAATTGCAGTCATTCTCAGAGTAATTTTTGTCTTGGTCATTCGGGTTTTGATATCCGATGAATAATTATTTATTATAAGAAAAGTGACTAAATTCAATCGAATTCAATAAATAAGAGAAAATGATAATACAGTTGAATTTCTTAAAATTTGAGCGATTAAATTCAAAAAGAGAATAATGTTCATGAGGTAACCTAGGGAATTTTACTGAGATTTTAGTATAAATTTTTAATGGCATTTTTGTAATAATTGAATGTAACCCCCTGTATTTACAAAAATAATCTTATTATGATATTGTTTTTTTAATTATCTCAGGAAACTTATCTGAGGTAGGAAAAACAAGTCCATTAAAAAATGATTGGATTTTAAAACAAATAATATTAGAACTATCAAATTGGGTACATTTGATTACAAATTGTCGTGGCATTGATAATATGTCAATTTGAAATGTTTTAATTAGTAAAAATGATTTAAATGCAAGAAAATCCATTATATCTACACTAATCTATAATAAGTAAACTATGGAATAATTGGTTGTTTGTTCAATCAAGCCTTAAAAAGAATGGTGACCGTTAGATATTTAGTAAATAGATAATAATCGTTAGATATAATAATAAGGAATATTCTATATTCAAATCCCTCTTCTAAAGATACAAGGTTCGAATCCGTCAACAACAAATTTATCTTAAGATTTTATATTATTAGTTTTAAATAATACATGTCATTTATTAAATAACTATTATTTTTACTAATAATTTTATTAATCTATACTAATATATAATAAGTAAACTAGGGGATAATTGGTAGTTTGATTGTTTGGTTCAACCAACCCTTAAAAAGAATGGTGATAGCTAGATATTTACTGTAATAAATAGATGATAACTGTTAGATCTAATAATAAGGAATATTTTATATTTAAATCCCTCTTCTAAAGATTCATGGTTCGAATCCCGTCATTACAAAGTTAAATTATATTCATAATAAATTATTATACTCTATTTTATTTAATTAAATAATTAATTTTAAAAATATTTAAAAGTAACCCATGTTTTGCACGAGTTATAAGATAGTTTAATTAATTTATATATAATCAATTAACTAATGATGCATGTCATTTTATAGTTACTTTTATATTTAATTCAATACCTCTAACACTATTCTTTTGAAACATTCACATTCCCCACATTCTGGGGGTGTTTGGCTCTCCTTTTTTTATGGACTTATTAACTTATTTTCGGACAAAATTTTTTTATTTTGATAATCTTTTTTTGTACAAGTATTTAATATATGTTTGAGATTTAATAAGTTGCAAAAATAAGTTGGAAAGTTAGGAATCTCTAACTTTGTCTTAAAATAAGTTGACTTATTCCGGAAATAAGTTCCCCCAAACATCCCCAGAATTTCAATTCCTCTCGTAACATTTACATTCAATGGTCTTATTTCCATTAAAAATGGACACGCCCTTTGCAAATACTGAAATGACTCTTTGTGTTGAACAGATGGATGGATGTTCAAGTTTGAAGATTCCATGATTACCATCCCATGTGCACTGAAATATTATGATCAATTCAGCCAAAATTCAATGATCAATCCACGGGCTTGGATCTCTTTTCAAGTTCCCCCAGGCCACAAGCTTTTGTGCTTACATATGTTTATATTATCAAATATCAATCACTAGTCATATATATACCATTTCTGTTATTTGTATAATCAGGCTTTCTTGGTTTCTTCCAAATTTAAAAGCATTACTTTTAAGATCAAAAGGAGGGGAATACAAAAGGCTAATTAGAATGCATGTTGGGTGACATGTGAAAGAAACATGTAGCCATTCTTTTTAAAGGGACCTACTCAAACTTAAAAACACTAAGAGGAGATGTAAGTGAGCCTCGCCTCAATCATCTTTTGACCAAATTATCTTTGTTCTTCCAATTATTAACCCCATGTTTTTCGTATAATTGCCTCATTGTGCAAGTGATTGTTGGGGGAGCCATCATATTAATCATATTAGAATTTGATTTATTAGTATCCAAATCTATGTATCTTCAAAATATACTAATCCTAGAAAAAAAACTGAATGTTAAAACAGTAATTTAAAAACCAACCTTAGAATAGAAACTAGAAACCTACGCTAAATAAATTATATTTCATTTATTTTAATGGCCCCGCTAGGGGCACCTTCACAAAAAACTTATAAAATTCTTGGCTCTATTCAACAAAAATATTTATAAAAAAAAAAAAGAAGTTACTGTTCACGTGCCACGTCGTCACGTGAACAGTAACTTTTTTTTTTTTACTTTTTACATTTTTTTTATATTTTTGTTGAATAGAGCCAATAATTTTAAACGTTTTTTGTATTGGGGTACCCCTAATTTGGTCATTAGATTAGCTTGAAATATTTAATTTAGGTTTAGTTTCTAGTTTCTATTCTAAATTAGTTTATATTAGAACAAGATCATATATATATAGGCAAGTGCTCAAATGAGACCCCCCTTATTTTGAGAATTGAGAGCTTTCCATTTTATACTATACTACTTAATCTGGACCACACAAATCTGACTATATTAATATCTAATAAATCTGACTATATTCTCCCCCCCCACATCCGACCCCCCCACCCCCACCCCCATCGGCAGCGGCAGCGGTCCTCTTCTCCGGCGGTCGACACCACCACCTTTTTTGTTCAAACTTCTGGCCCCGTAGGGGCATATCTTCATCCACCAACAATCACACTTGCTGCATTTCTATCTTTCCCTTTCCTTCACCCCAACAATCACACTTCATTTCCCTCCACGTTGCTGCCATGTAGTCGGGAAAACAAACATAAGGTAGATTTGCTTTATATTTATAATTTTCAAATCCGATTTCTTTTCATCTAGATCTGATTTCTCTCATCTAGTGGTGGTTATGGTGGTTGCGACATCTGTAATGGGCAAGATGAATGATGTATGGTGGAGATGGTGGTGGTAGGTATGGTGAAGGCGGCGCTTTACGTGATTTGTTTAAAAAAAATTGGTGATTTGTATCGAAATTTGGTGATTTGGATTGAAATTTTAGTAATTTGGATGGAATTTTGGTGATTCTGTATGTTGTGATAATAGTAGCAATCTGATGGTGATTTCTGATGGTGATTTCTGAAGGTGGTAGATTGGATAGAATTTTAGATTGTATGTTTAAGAAAAAGAAGACGTAATGGATCGATTGAAAATTGAGTTCACCATGATGAAGGGCTACTTACAATCGGCGAGCACGATAGTGGGTTTATAGGCTAGGGAAATGGTGACGATGACTCAGATCTGGTGAATTTGATACTATTACGAACTTAAATCTGTTTTTTTTTGTGTTTTTGTGTCCAGAATTTTTGGTGATTTGGGTGTAAAATTGGTGATTTGTGTATGTATATTTCGATTTATAAAAGTTTACAGCAGAATCACCATTTGTCAAGTAAGTATATTTATCTATTTGTGTATGTATATTTCAAACTTTTGTAACTTTTCAAATTTCTAACTACTCACCAATTAGCCAACACAAATCACAAATTAGTTCTTACACCCAAATATACATACACAAATAAAACAGAAATTAGTCCGTAGAGGATATATGTATTGAAGAAGGTAAGAGACGGGAGCATGCGACTGGATTGGTCTATCAAAGTTATGTGTCTGTGCTAAGGAAGCGGCAAGAAGAACTGACTGAAATTGAAAATGATGTTATGTTTACGGGTAGTGGGTTTGAGTTGAATGTAATATCTAATATTTTAAAAGAAGTAAAATGGTTGCACATTGGTCAGTTGGAATTTGAAGATCTATTAGGTGGCATGTGTAGTGATAAATCTGTTACGGAATCTAATGAAGTCAGGCGCACGCGCATGTTTAGTTTATTGGGGTTGGTGGCCCAATGTGCAATTCTCATTATAAGAGGGGTCTCATTTGAGTAGCCCCTATATATATATTATAAATAAAGATTATATTTAATTTAATTAAATAATTAAATTATTTCAATTATTTTGATTGGATATTCGGTTAATTAAACCAAAGGCTCAGTCCTCGTCAAAAGAATTATGGCCCTCTTTATCACAATTTGGAGTCAAATGGCCCTTAATCTCACAAATTGAAAAAATGGCCCTTTTTATCACAGAAAAACGCAACATTAAGTCACGTTTTTGAAAAACGCAACGGCGTGTTGCGTTATTGCTTTTTTATTTTCTGAAATCGATTTTCCAAAAAAAAAAAAAAAAAAAATTTGTCAAAAACGCAACATTATGTTGCGTTTCTGAGAAACGCAAGTCCAACTGGCGTGTTCAGCTGTGGGCCCCGCAGGGGTGATGAATTTTCAAAAAAAAAAAAAGAAAAAACAGTGAGAAACGCATCTTGTAGATGCGTGACTGAAAAAAAAAATAAAAAAAAATAGAAACGCAACATGAAGTTGCGTTACTCCCCCAAAATCAAAAACGCCAGACGCCTTTGCGTTTTTATGTGATAAAAAGGGCCATTTTTTCAGATTGTGATAATTAGGACATTTTACCCTCAAATTGTGATAAAGAGGGCCAACACCCTCGTCAAAAGAGTTTTAAGACGTCAAAATACGAATAGATGTGTACGGTAAATCAACAAGAATATCCCGAAATAAAGGAATGTTTTCCATATGTTTTACTCCTATATAGAAACCTATATACTCCGTAGAAAGGACTACTCTAGCGTATATAAATTACAAATTTTTAGTTCTTTCAAGGTGGTCAATGATAAAACAGTACAAAACCTACCAATGACTTTTGAGGACCCAAGATATATTAAAATCATGTTATGGGCACACAAATTGATGCCAAGGGATAAGTGATGAATGTGCTGCCTTGTCAATTTTCATTTCATTCCACCTTTGCGATTATTCTCTGCCCATTTTCACTTACGGTAAAACCTCTATAAATTAATAATGTTGGGAACAGGATATTTTATTAATTTAGAAAGATATTATTATATCGATAAATTAATAATTTATTAATTTAAAGAAGTTTTACGTATGACCTTTAAATTTTCAAATCCAATGTACTTACAATGTATATTAGTTAGAGATGAAAAATAAATTACAAAAGTAAATTCCCACAAATTAAATGAATTTGAGGATGATTCAATAGCTTTGAAATTGGTCACTTTGAAAGAAGAATTGCAAGCGATAACAACTCTTTGCAACTTTTTGTTGTAATACGAGAAGACAATGCTCATTACCTCAACTCTAAGTGCAATGAGAAGATTTAAAGATGAACTCAATATAGATTTGAATTTCAACAAAAAACAAACTTTTTGTTGCAATACAAGAAGACAATGCCCCAACTCTTAAGTGCAATGAGGAGATTTAAAGATGAACTCAATATAGATTTGAAGTTCAACAAAAAACAAGTGACTATATATTCATTTTTTACTAGACAATCTTAGAATTTGGAATTTTTTAGTAATTATTAATTTATAGTTTCGTTGGGACCAATATATATATATTAGGATTTCAAAAAAGTTATTATCTTATTATTTTATCGATTAGGGTCCAATTTTGTACTGGTCCCAAGTTGGGACTGGACAAATTATTAATTTTATCGAGGTTATTAATTTATCGAGTATTAATTTATAGAGGTTTTACTGTATGTTGTATTTGGTTGGGGTGAATGAATTTGGAAGGAATGAAATGAGATTTGAATTAAAATATGAGTAAATTTTTAAAAGTTTCATTCTTTCATCATTCCATTCCTTACCACCTACACTATAGTTTAAACCCAAAATTTGAGAAGGAATGGTCCATTCTCCCTCATACCTATTTTCTTGCCAAATCTCATCATAAAAATTTTGTTCTTCGATATTTTATTTCCAAATGTTCTCTCATACCTCCATTGTTACCCTTTATTTTCACTCATTTCATTCCATTCTTCCTAACCAAACACAATATTAGTGGTTTAAAATTTAATTATGAATTAAAATTAAATAGTAATTCTCTTTATCATAATTCAGAAATTACTTGTGTGATTATATTAGGTGAGGCAGACAAAAACCAGTTATTTAAAGATTTGAAAATGAATGATATAAAAAAATCATATAAATAATTTATGTCCGATATATAACTCTCCATGACTCCATCTATGATTTGTACAGTGGCTCAATTAACATAAGGTTCACTAAGAGCATCTCTAATAATTGACTTTCTTTATCAATTTTATTATATACTCAAAAATATTCTTTTTATATTCTCTTTTTTACATATTATTTTTAACATCCTTATTTTAGAAAATGTTCCTACATGCTAATTTTGAAAAAAATGTATAATAAAAATATATTAAACAAATAATATTTGAATCACCATTACGATCTCAAATGAAATTGACAACTTATTTTATTGATATTTTAAGTTGGCTCACCATACAATTTTGTATAATACTTCAATAACTTTAATAAAATGCTAACAAAAATGTTATTTTATTGTATGGTATATTTTCTTTTTTAGGGAAATGCTAACTATAGCCCTAAGGACTATGGTTAAGCATTAAATATTCTCATGTTTTCAATATTTAGTCTTAGTTATTTAATTAATTTTTTGTTTTCCAATGCTGCTTTGTAACACTAATTTAATTTGCCAAATAATAATAGTGGACCCAATGTATTCACATCAATTTCCATTAATAAAAATTTCCAAATTGCTAAATAATCATATTGAGAGAGGTGCAAAATTGATGAATTCGGTACAAAACTGACATATTAAATGCATTTATCCACTTACATTCATTCTTAACCATAGGTATAAGACCTACTCCCTCTGTCCCATCCATTTCTTAACATAAAAAACTGCGTATCTGACATGCATTTTAAGGTGCATTTTAAGGATAGTTCTGTAACTTATTTTTTATATTTGTTTTTTTTGTATAAAAATAGGATTGTTCTATTTTTATAAAAAAAATATATCAAAAATAAGTTATAGAACTATCCTTAGAATGCACCTTAAAATCCGTGCCGAAAATTGATCCGCAAATATTAATAATTCAATGGGAATATTTTTAGCATTACCCTTTTTTTATACCCTTCATCTAACAGCAAAGTAAACGGAAGGAATAACAATTTGAAAACAGGGGAGCTGGACCCTTCATTTTGTCTTCTTCAAGTGAGAGTCACACACTCTCACACATAATAAGTTGATAAACTTTTGTCTGATTGCGTTCCTAGTCAATGATATATTCTCATGGGAATTCCATGCACATGCATGCAACCGTGTAGAAAAGTTGTAAAGGAACTGCCTAGTTTAGTGTGCATGTCTGCGTTTACTGTTTAGCTTGTAGGTTAAGAATGTGAAATCTTATAGCTGAACTCTGAAATACTAGTATTATATTCATCACAATAGTATATAGAGATGTGTGCAAATTAATGGAGTAGAATAAGAATGATAGGCCGTTTGACCAGCCAAGAATTTCCCGGAGCCTGTTGGATCATTGAAACATCAAGGAAAGGGGAAATGATTAATTAACTTACAGCTTACGAGTTATGTAAGCATGAGACAAAACTTATGGACATGCATGTTTAGAGGAGTTAGTGTTGTTCTTCGGAATGTGTGCTGTGTTTGGCTAAGCTTGAAATCTGTACATACAGGGTCATACACACACCCAATCAAATACTTGGGATCTGCATTCTCCCACACAGTGTGTATCTTGTTCGCACAAATACATGTACAATGTACACTTATGGTTTGTTTAGTTTTAGCTTGCGGTGAAAAAAAAAGGAACTGCAACCTGATTAGCACTGCAATTGAATAATTGATTGCAAAATATATTTTTTACAGGAAAATTTGATTCATATGTTTTAAATAACTTCTCGTTTAAAACATTCTAGTATATGCTAAGTTTTCGTGATGGTGGAACAAGAGAAACATGTGACGGATGTCTGCTTAATTAATCCCCTTGGGTGAAGACTGTTCATCGTTCACGAGTGGTTTGCACTTTGCATGGTGAATTATTTGGTATACATGATCTTCATACTTAATTAAAATAAAAATGTCACAAGTTAATTGAAACTCATTTTAAATGACTTCTCATATATTTAACTTTATTTATCGATCTGTAACATGACCTCAATCTAGTCATGAATGTATTAGACGTTTGTCGAGTAACTATTAAACTATAACCAAAATTATCGATGAGTTTGTGATTTGGAACGGAATTGAATTTTTTTTATATATGTTAATAATAAATGGGTAGAGAGAATCTACCTTATACGGTAGAAAAAAAATTTTACCTTTCAAATTCATATTTTCAATAATTTTTACGAAAATCCAACTGTACAAATTAAAAGATTACGTAAAAATTATTAGGTACACAAAATTACATAGAAATTGATTTTGTATATGATGCAATTTTTAATCAAAAAATGATATAAAATCTGAGCCGTTACATTCATATTGTAAACCATATATAAAATATCATGTTAAATTAAATCTATTCTTAAAGGGGTGAAGGCCCTAAATAATCATTTTTCAACTTAAAAGACCCAAAATACTGAAATTCAGAAAATTGGCCATATTTACTGAAGGGATACGACATTTCGTGTTAAGCAACACAGGGATACGGTGTTTCGTGTGTCGTATCAACAACTGATACGGCGTTTCGTGTGAAGCAACAACGAGATATGGCATTTGGTGTAGCATATTAAGTTAAAATTTTAATGCCCCTGGCGGGACCTGTAAGAGTATCAGCACTGATACGGCGTTTCGTGTGAAGTATCAGCGCTGATACGGTACACCAAACGTCGTATTAGCTGCTGATACGACACACCAAATTCCGTATTAGCTGCTGATACGACACACCAAACGCCGTATTAATCGCTATACTTCACACGAAAAACCGTATTAGATCGATACATAGGGATAGGGGTGTACACGGGTCGGCCAAACCGATCAAACCGACCCAAACCGGCCCTATTTTCACCCGAACCAAACCGAGAAATTTCAAACCGGAACAAGGTTGGGTCGAAAATAATTTAACCCGGTATTAATGGGTTGGGTATGGGTTTGGACTTTTTTCACCCAACCCAACCCAACCCAACCCGTTTAAAATTTGAACAGCCCACTAGTTTTCTAGTCCAGCCAAGCCCACTAGCATGTCCATTCATTCTATCAGACTATCAGCCCATGTATTTTTTTTAGTTTTAGTCGTTTAGGAATTAGGTTATACATACATCTCATTATCTTAAATTCTCTTCACACTCATTGCCGCTCTTTTCTCTTCACACTCTCCATTTCTTCGTTCAAGCACAAACAGGTATCAAATTTTTACTCTCTTTTCTTTGTTCTTCTTTAAATTATTAGTTTAGTTTAGTTTAATTTAGTGATTTAATTGTGTTAGTTAATGATTTAATTGTGTAGGTATCGGAAGAATTGGACGGTTAGTTGCTAGAGTTGCTCTGCAAAGAGATGATGTTGAGCTTATTGCTGTTAATGATCCATTTATCTCTACCGATTAAGTTAGTTTAAATAGATTTGGTGTTTTAAGTTAGTTTAAATAGATTTAATTAGATTATTTGTGTTGGTGACTTGATTATTAGATGTTGATTGTAAGGTGTGAGATCTTACATTTTATCATTGTTTATTGTTATCCTTAGACATGTTAAGTATGACATTATACTACTAATTGATGTATGACATTATACTATTGATTGATTTGCTTGGTTTAGTTGGGCTTAAAAGTATGAACTAATTGTTGTTTGTTGTTTGTTTTAGACATATATGTTCAAGTATGACAGTGTTCATGGTGCGTGGAAGCATCGCGAACTAAAAGTGAAGGATGAGAAGACCCTTCTTTTTGGTGAGAAGCCTGTTGCTGTCTTTGGTTGCAGGTGTGGTCATATAACTATCTCTGTTTTTTGTTGATTGAATGGTTTCTGTGGCTATAATTGGTTGCTTGCAAATTGACTGACTATTAATTGTTTGTTGATGTAATGCAGGAACCCAGAGGAGAAAAACAAAGAAGTTGATTTGGTACATTTTGTAAATTTTATGGTACCCTCCCTGCAATATGTAATAAACAAGATCAGATGTTTAGTTGCAACATATATAGTACTTTCCAGTTACAGGATTTCAGGATTTGCTTATATGAATTCTGTTTAGTTATTATTCTTTTGCATATCCAAGTTGTTTATTTAACTTTTACATTTAAGCAACCCGTTCAAACCGACCCAAACCGATTTATAACAAATTGGGTTGGGTTATAAATTTAATTTTCATGGGTCGGGTTAAAAATTTCCAAACCGATTTATAATGGGTTGGGTCATTTTAATGCTTTAACCGGCCCAAACCGACCCGTGTACACCCCTACATAGGGTCATACATGCTCAAATATGATTATTGGTAATTTTCTCTTCGTAAAGGCCAGAATGTATAAAATTTTGCACACCTACTTATTTTTGCATAAAATTGTAATCGGCATGGTTAGATTTACAAAAAAAATTGATAAATACATGATTTTAAGCCGCATAGGTAGAGAATTTTTCTACCGTGTCAGGTAGATTCTCTTTACCCATAATAAATTTATTTATAACTAGTTTAGAAAAAAATAAAATTATTTATATATATAATTATATATAAATATATATTATACTAGCTTATAACCCGTGCAAAGCACAGATTACTTTTATTTTTTTATATTTTATTTATAATATAGTATAGTATTATAAATTTTAATTGTAATAAATTATTGGAAAGATTCAAACCTTACATTTTTGTAGATAACAATTTTTGATATTAAATATAAGCTAATATATAATTGACGAAAATCAAATTTTAGAAGAAATAATGTCTAAAATACCCCAATTTCATCTCGTGTGACCCTTAATACATTTATTTATATTTGTGGCCCTTTATACCCCTGTTATGCTATATCGTTTTCCGTATTCCTTAAAAAATAGGGGCATCTAAAAAGGGTGCTTTTCATTCGTCTCTCTCTCGTGTCGTCTTCTTCTATTCTCTCTCCCTCTCCCTTCCCTTAAGTAAACATCGTTTTTTACCCTACAAATTACCAATTGAGTTGAGGTTGAATTTACTTGAATGGGCCGGCCTTTTCCATCCCAAATCACTGGACTAGTATTTATTTATTGAGTAATACTTACAATTACTTATTATTATATACATACATATCCATCTGAGTATCTTATTCTTAGCTCAAGCGACCCCCTCCCTCAAATCACGAGTTGAAGGGGATGATCTATGAGTTGAAGAAATTATCAACTTGAGCCTTGTGTTCTGGTAGGATATATCTGCTCCCCCGCCTACGTGACCCTTCAAGGGGAAAGGACTCAAGATCTTCATCAAAAAGCGTATCAACCTAAAACGTAATATAGTTTAGCGTATTTTCTTGATAGGGAACTTCAGATAGCGTATATGTGTGATACTGAGCACGAACTGTCGTGACCCTTCAAGAAGAAAGGATTCGAGATCTTCATCCAGCAGCGTATAAGCCTAGCACGTAATTTAGTCTAGCGTATCAGTTGAGGATGCATAACACGATTTTGCGTATTTCTCTGATGCTCCACACGTTTTAACGTATTCGGCTGATGCTCAACCCGATGTAACGTATATTTGGGGCATTTTGGGCCTTCATTTCAATTTGAGGCATTTTGGGCATTTTGTTTTATAATTGGGTTATTTAGGGCCTTCACCCATTTCAGAACTCTGTATATAATCTCGCATGGTTTCTTATGGTCATGTTCGTTGGGGGTGAATAAGTCAACTTATTTTAAGACAAAATAATAGATTCCTAACTTTTTCCTAAAAAAAGTTTAAATTTTTTTTCCAACTTATAGAATCTCAAACATACATTAAATACTTGTTTAAAAATAATAATCAAAATGTGAAATTTTTAGCCGAAAATAAGTACATAAGAACTTAAAAAAGGTGAGCCAGATAGGCTCGTAATAGTTTTGTTGAGGAACTCCTCTATATTGTATTAATTTTAATTTTAATACAATGTTTGGCTTATATTTTCTCCACAAACATACAGGTAGTTAACATTTAAAGTACTTGCAAGCAATGAATGCTTTGATTTTTACGTTAATTACTACAGTTTTGTACAACTGTCCTGCAAAACAATTAAAAAAATTAAACACTCCAATCTGGCCAAATTTAATACTTGTAAAATGTAAAATACGGTACCTTAATTATATTAATTATTTATTGAATAAAAAAATTGTTTAAATATTCTTATACTTTCATTATTTAATCTTTGTTATTTAATTGATTTTTGGTTTTTCAATGCTCATTTATAGCAATACATTAATTTTTCGAGTAATAATAATGGACCCCCCTGCATTCACATTAATTTCTACAAATAAAAACATCCCAAATTAATAAATAATTATATTGAGATTCGTGCAAAATTAATGTATTAAATGCAAAAATTGATCTATTACATTAATTTGTAATAGATTTACAAATACAGAGATAGGAATATTAAATAAATATTATCACTGTAATTAATAATATTGATTCTAGAATATAAATAATTGATATACTTTTATTAACAATAATTAAACTTTTTAGTAGGACTTATATGTACAAAGTACAAAGGTCAAATGCTTTACGTCTATTCCCAAGCAAGTCATTCATGACATTTAATAATTAGTCAAACCCATGAGCTGAATATCAATGAAAAATTACACTACGCCATAAAAGGCCTACAGCAACACTGAAAAAGTGTTGCCATAGGCCCGAAATATGTTGCTGTAGGGCCAAAAAACCCCTAAGGCAACATTTTGCTGATGTTGCTATTTTTGCCGTTACCTTTGGTGTCAATGACAACATTCTTATTCTTTATGGCAACATCAATTTTAATGTTGGCATAGACTTGTTATAGCAACATTATTATTAGTCTTTAGCAACATAATATTATGTTGCCTTTGTGTAACATTTTTTAAAAAATAGTGGGCCCACCAGTGGACCCCACTTTTGGGACCCACTGTTGGGCCCACTTTTGGGACCCACAGTGGGGCCCACTTTTGGGCCCACTATGGGGACCACTTTAATGGCAACATAAATTTTTGCCTATAGCAACATTTTTAACAACATTTCTTAACATTATTTTTCTTTTTTGCCAACACTTTATAGCCTCAATGGCAACACTTTTCTATTTTAAACAAAAATTCATAAATATGAAAATATTCATTCCCTTAATAACCAAATCAACACAACCAACTTTACAATCGTTATGATCCATACCAGATTCAATACAATCACAGCTAGCAACCCAAACTAGTTAACGTACAAAATTTTACTAAGTACATAAGACTAAAATATGGCCTAAAACATATGCAATGACTAAATTAAGAGCTAATGCCACCAGTCACTAGAGTACCATCTTCATTGTCACTCGAAATGGTCGCACATAGCTCCCCAAGATATTCATTGCCGCTTCACGACTTCACGTACATTTATCTGAAATGTATAGCAAAATAAGTTTGTAAGTGAAAGTGAAGTTGAACTATTAAGATTACAAATACACACTTTGCACAACTATATACGATGATTCTATAATGGAATACTCAACAAACTCTAGTTAGTGTCCGTAAAAAATAAGTTGCCAACTGCCAGCCTAACAAAACCAATTTCAGATATATTTGTTATTTAGGAAATAGAGCTATGAAATCAAGGTTGTCATAACATCATAACTTACGCACAAGGTTGATTTTGCTAATCACAAAATTACGCACAAGGTCGGTTTGTCATAACTCTACCATCCAGCCTTTACTTGTTGAAAGAAGATTAGGTATTAACTATAAACGATACAACATTTTAAAATGTGGAAGAATTGCAAAAGCTTAATCAATGATCAGTAAAAACTCACTTTAACTTAATAACTTAAAGAGAATTGGAACAGAGGAAAGTATTGTTATGTCATAAAGACAACCAATTTTTGATTCAGTACAGTACTTTTATCTGCATTTCTCAAACTAATCTCCATTTGGGCAAAACAGAAATGAAATAACTAACTGACTTCATATTATAGTTAAGACTACAAATCTACATACAAACTGACTTCATATTATAGTTCAGAAATGTAACCTGATACTTTTGCCTTATTTAGTTGTTCAGCAATTTGCTTTGATTCAGGCTCCACTTTCATAATCCTATCGACTTGGCTTCCAACAAACTTTTGCCTAAAGAACTCCACATCCTTATCTGACTAATGAATTTCAAGCAAATTTCTGTCCAAATTCAACCAACTTGAGATCCATGGAAAAACAAACAAAAACAGAACATGCACCAGTTCCTTGAACAATGGAACAGGAGTCCCAATTTTGTGACCAGCAGGTAAGAACTCCTATGGTCTTTTAGACCTGTTAATGTCTCCATGTACATCAAATGCTTGTATGAAAAAATTGGGTAAGCATTGGGAATATATTATTCAAATGAGCAATACAAACTATAAGGGAAAAATATTATAAACAATTGGCTACATTCGTGCTATCAATTCCAGGTATGATAATATGTAAAACCACCAGATTCTCAGAACAAAAGGGTACTTGCTGCACTTATCTTTCAGCACTTTGTATAGTGCAATCAATGTAATGGCACATGATATTGCTTGCGTGATCCCTGAGGTAAGGACCTGGCCTGTTATCCTGCATTCTAACCCATTTCTACTTTGTGACAGGAGTAAAATGTTTATTAATTGTTCTCCGAACAAAGATATGGAGCTAACTAGGCAAAACTTGTAATAAAATCCAATAATGGAGCACAATGAATCCAAGGAACCCTAGTTGCAGAACTATGTTTGCATTCTCCCAAAAGCAGGAAGAACGTAATTACAACCATGACATCCAACAATGGAGCACAATGAATCCAAGGAACCATAATTGCTGAACATATATGGTTGATTTAAGGTACAACTAATATGGTTGATTAATCTCTTACATCTATTTCAGCTTACTATTCTTCTTCTTGCTGATTGATAATGGTCCATAGGAAAACATATAGATAGGCCACTATCAAACATTTACTAAATGAACACTTGGCCAGTGCGCCTAAACACTACCATTATTCTAGTATCAGAGATAAGACTACATGTTTCAACTGTTTCAAGTCTTGTCCAGAATATTAAACACATTTCTGGTTATAAATATCAAGTAGATTAAAGTTCCTAATATGACATTACTTCTACTAGGCAGATGTGATACTATCTTAATACTTGTAATGGAATGTAGCCAACTTTAGGAGTCTATTTGAAATGTGAAATGCATAACCAAGAATGTGGCTTCAGAAATGTACATCTAATTTGTGACAGGAAATCATAGATAATATAACTAGGTTGAATTACCTGAGCATCAAACATGTTCATGTACTTGATACCACTTGCAGAATCCACTCGCCCTGCATTGGGTTGAAATAGGCAAAATGCAAGTGTTTCTAGCCTTGGATCACTTTTGTATGCGAAAAAGGGGTACGGGTTTATCATAAAAGAAGAACCAGTTGCTCTCTGGAACTGCAACAATGCTCTCAATGTATCACTATATCCAGACTTAAAACTTCCCGACGATGGTGGACCAAAATTACCCAACACCGCCATTGGATGCACTGTAGAGACCTTGACCTTTCCGCCCAAGGAAGCTGCATAGAGTTCTCGTTCTCATATAAATGGGACATGATTGTTGGGGAGAATAAGTTAAAGGTAATACACTAGTGACTCTTTTCTTTAAATCATTTTATTAGTGAACATGACTGAAAACAAATTGATGTCTGGAGCACATATATTTCCATATTAGTATTTGACTGAACGACAAGTCAATTGCTCATTCAACTACATTGTTAAGACTAAAATAGGTGACATATAGGTTGTGGACTAAAAGAACACATTGCAAAATCGTAATTAATTTAGCAGATAGATAGATTGATACAATATTTAATGATTATAAGTTTTACAAATACCGTAGTTCCAGAATCTTAAGGTAATCTTAACAGGACAAACATAGAACCCAAAATCAATGTATTGAAATTCAAAAATTGTGCAACTGACCTTATAACAATAGATAGATTTAACTTTATCTGGAGAATGAAACAAAATAGAGTAATCATATTAAATATCTTTTGAGAAATAACATTGGATTAATGGTTCTAATGTATACAATGATGCTGCAAGTAATATAAACATACCTCGTATCATTTCACGCATGGCAGCATCTGTAATGGCATACACATGTGGGCTATCATTGGATCTACGCTGATAAGCTTCATCACTATCATTCTCATACAAAGGGACCTTCTTAAAGGAATGGCAACCAACACTGGACCTGCGTTCGTCTAGAAACACAGAGGTACAGAGCCTTAGTATTTCAGGCAGTCAAAATCAAACTTCAGCAAATTTGACAATTTAAGTACAAATAAATACATACAAATCAGAATCAATTCTCTTCAGTTACATATACTATATGGTCCAACATAATGAGATTACACATATAAGTACACACATATCTGAATAATTGAGCATCTATATTTATAAACTCATGATTCTCGGTGTCTGGAATGAGTAAAGCATAAATATACCTTCAATTTTCTATAAGATTTTCTTGACTTTATGCTTACAGCCATCATAGTGTATGTTAACTTTGAGGACACAAGTCTGTATGTGCAAAAACATAGCCAAACATACATACAAATTAAAATGCAATCCAGTGAGGTAGAGTTGGTAACAAGCAAAACCATTGAAAAGGTAACACAAAATATACAACATGAGCATGTAAAAACATGAAAAAAATGAAATTAAAATGGGTACCTGGATCTTCAAAAACTCTTCTTTACTCATATTTTCTTGAATGATGCAAATGGGCAAAAGAGTAGTTATAAAACTAGGTTTGTGAATAATAAAACTCCATCCGGGCATACCCCAGAATTCATGTCCAGCCATTACAGTGGCAAGAAATCCACCTCCTATGCCACCCATGTGGCCAATAAGATGCAAAAACCCAAATCGAGCTCCTCTTGCAGCATCTCAAAACAAATTAACCCAAAATTTAATATACACATCTACATATATCTGCACACAAAACTAATTAAACCAAAGAGGAACTTAAAAAGAGAAGGTGAAAGTACCTTAAAAAGCCCAACTTAATTGAAGCCCTAATTAAGCCTTGAAAAAAGATAAACTCTAATTAATCGAAGTGATTGACCTCTTAAATTGAAAAAAGTTCAACAGAAAGACACATTAGTTTAACAGAAAGAATTACCTTTTATAGAAATAAAGACCAATCCACTTCTGCTACTAAAATCCACACTACGATTATAATCCATCAACAACTTTTCTACAAGTCCAAATAACAAACTTCTGACCAATCACAGTATAGGAGACTTCTTTAATTAAACAAAAATTAAAAAAAAAGTAGAAAATAGTGGACAAATACAAGACAACTGAAGGCCCCTACGAAACAAATCCAAGCCCTAAATCACATGTCACAATCACTGCCAATCAAAACGTAGACAAAACGAAACAATATATATAACCATACACACAAAATAATAATGAAATTAAAGGAGAGAGTATTACGTGAAAAGAAATAATTTGTACCTCCAATCCAGAAATCGAAGCCCTAGTTATGAACCCGAACTAAAGCCCCAAATTGAACCCAAACTTAAGCCCTAATTTCCAATTGAAAATTCAAAATCAGCTCCAATCCATCGAGGAAAGCTAAAATCGGTGTAGTTTTTATGTATGTATAGATTATGCATATAAAGAGAGAAAAGAGAGATGGAAAGAGATAGCAAGAGGGAGAGAGAGGCATGGAGAGATAAAGAGAGATAAAGGGCGGGGTTTTTGGTTCATGAAATATTTGGAAAGAGCGGTCTTTTTCCCTCCCACTCCATTTTTCATTTTTTTTTAAGTAGCACTCTATTTTTCATTTGTTTTCTTAAATAGTGGGTATAAATAATATTTTTTATATTTTTATTAAAATATATTTTTTATTAAAATTTTAATAAATATGTTAAATTCTATTATAACTTTTATAAAATATTTATATATTTTTAAATATTTTTAATTTACAATTGATAATAAACAAAATATTTTTTTATTTCTTGATATATTAAAATATATTAAAAAAATATTTTAAAAATTTTGTTTAATAATATTTAATAAATATAAAAATAAAAGTACACATCTTAAAATGTTTTAACATTTTTAGTGAAATATTCACTCTCTAATGGAATATTCTAGATTTTTATAAAATTTTTTTTATTATTTTTATCCAAAAAAATTAATTTTCATGTGAGGAAAGGTTAAATTTTTTATTTTTAGTAGAAAATATAAAATTTTGTTCATTGCAAAATTATGGCAACACAATTTCATACCTACGGCAACATGTAAACATTTTTAGTCTATGCCAACATATTTTTGCTGCCTAAGGCAACATGAAAATGATAATGTTGTATTAGCTAAAAACATGCTTGGCAAAAGCAACATATCCAAAGGCAACATAGGCTCTAAATGTGGTCGTAGGCCTTTTATGGTGTAGTGTTAGGACTATTAAATGTTTAACCATAACCCTTAGGGCTATGGTTAGCATTATCCTAATAATAAATGGGTAAAGAGAATCTACCTTATACGGTAGAAATATTCTCTACCTTTCAAATTCATATTTTCAATAATTTTTACGAAAATCCGACCGTACAAATTAAAAGATTACGTAAAAATTAGTAGGTACACAAAATTACATAGAAATTGATTTTGAATATGACGCAATTTTTAATCAAAAAATTATATAAAATCTGAGCCGTTACATTCATATTGTAAACCAAATATAAAATATCATGTTAAATTAAATGTATTCTTAAAGAGATGAATGCCCTAAATAAACATTTTTCAACTTAAAAGACCCAAAATACTGAAATTCAGAAAATTGACCCTATTTACCGATGGGATACGGCATTTCGTGTTAAGCAACACAGGGATACGACGTTTCGTGTGCCGTATCAATAGCTGATACGGCGTTTCGTGTGAAGCAACAACGAGATACGGCATTTGGTGTAGCGTATTAAGTTAAAATTTTAATGCCCCTGGCGCGACCAATAAGAGTATCGATCAGCACTGATACAACGTTTCATGTGTATCAGCGCTGACACGGCACACCAAACGTCGTATTAGCTGCTGATACGCACACCAAATTCCGTATTAGCTGCTTATACGGCACACCAAACACCGTATTAACCGCTGATACTTCACACGAAACACCGTATTAGATCGATAAATATGGCCATACATGCTCAAATATGATTATTTTGGTAATTTTTTCTTCCTAAAGGCTAAAATGTATAAATTTTTGCACACCTACTTATTTTTGCATAAAATTGTAATCGGTATGGTTAGATTTACAAAAAAAATTGATAAATACATGATTTTAAGCCGCATAGGTAGAGAATTTTTCTACCGTGTCAGGTAGATTCTCTTTACCCATAATAAATTTATTTATAATTAGTTTAGAAAAAATTAAAATTATATATATATATATATATATATATATATATATATATATATATTATACTAGCTTATAGCCCGTGCAAAGCACAGATTACTTTTATTTTTTTATAATTTATTTATAATATAGTATAGTATTATAAATTTTAATTGTAATAAATTATTTGAAAGATTCAAAACTTACATTTTTGTAGATAACAATTTTTAATATTAAAAATAAATTAATATATTATTGACGAAAATCAAATTTTAGAAGAAATAATGTCTAAAATACCCCAATTTCAGCTAGTGTGGCCCTTAATACATTTATTTATATTTGTGGCCCTTTATACCCCCTGTTACGCTATATCAGTTTCCGTATTCCTTAAAAAATAGGGGCATCTAAAAAGGGTGCTTTTCATTCTACTCTCTCCCCCTCTCCCTTCCTTTGAGTAAACATCGTTTTTTACCATACAAATTACCAATTGAGTTGAGGTTGAATTTACTTGAATGGGTCGGCCTATTCCATCCCAAATCATTGGACTAATATTTATTTATTGAGTAATACTTACAATTACTTATTATTATATACATACATATCCATCTGAGTGTCTTATTCTTAGCTCAAGCGACCCCCTCCCTCAAATCACGAGTTGAAGGGATGATCTATGAGTTGAAGAAAGCATCAACTTGAGCCTTGTGTTCTGGTAGGATAGATCTGCTCCCCCGCCTACGTGACCCTTCAAGGGGAAAGGACTCAAGATCTTCATCAAGCAGCATATCAGCCAAAAACGTAATATCGTCTAGCGCATTTTCTTGATAGGGAACTTCATATAACGTATATGTGTGATACTGAGCACGAACTGCCGTGACCCTTCAAGAGGAAAGGATTCGAGATCTTCATCCAGCAGCGTATAAGCCTAGCACGTAATTTAGTCTAGCGTATCTGTTGAGGATACATAACACGATTTTGCGTATTTCTCTGATGCTCCACACGGTTTAACGTATCCGGTTGATGCTCAACCCGATGTAACGTATATTTCGGGCATTTTGGGCCTCCATTTCAATTTGAGGCATTTTGTTTTAAAATTGGGTTATTTAGGGCTTTCACCCATTTTAGAACTCCGTATATAATCTCGCATGGTTTCTTATGGTAATGTTTGTTGGGGGTGAATAAGTCAACTTATTTTAAGACAAAAAAATATATTCCTAATTTTTCCCTAAAAAAAAGTTATTTTTTTTTTTTGCAATTTATAGAATCTCAAACATAAATTAAATACTTTTTTTAAAAAATTATCAAAATGTGAAATTTTTACCCGAAAATAAGTACATAAGAACTTAAAAAAGCTGAGCCAAATAGGCTCGTAATAGTTTTGTTGAGGTACTCCTCTATATTGTATTATTTTTAATTTTAATACAATGTTTGGCTTATAAAAAAAATTGTATTATTTTCAATTTTAATACAATGTTAGGCTTATATAAAAAAAGGAAAATGATAACCGTAGCCCTAAGGGTTTTGGTTAAGCATTTAAGATTAGTGCTAATTTTTATTTTCTCCACAAACATACAGGTAGTTAACATTTAAAGTACTTGCAAGCAATGAATGCTTTGATTTTTACGTTAATTATTATAGTTTTGTACTACTGTCTTGCAAAACAATTAAAAAAATTAAACACTCCAATCTGGCCAAATTTAATACTTGTAAAATGTAAAATACGGTACCTTAATTATATTAATTATTTATTGAATAAAAAATTGTTTAAATATTCTTATATTTTCATTATTTATTCTTAGTTATTTAATTGATTTTTGGTTTTTCAATGCTCATTTATAGCAATACATTAATTTTTCGAGTCATAATAATGGACCTCCCTACATTCACATTAATTTCTACTAATAAAAACATCCCAAATTGATAAATAATTTTATTGAGATTTGTGCAAAATTAATGTATTAAATGCAAATATTGACCTATTACATTAATTTGTAATAGATTTACAAATACATTGATAAGAATATTAAATAAATATTATCATTTGAATTAATAATATTGATTCTAGAATATAAATAATTGATATACTTTTATTAACAAACCGACCCATGACCAACCCTACCTGTAGTTTCCAAAAAATTACTGTCCAACCCGTTTCCAGAAATTGCATAACAGTCACTGAAAGCAAAATTGCTCATACCAGTCCTTAAACTTCAGAATTTATGAACATTTGCCCTTCTTTATCCTTGTTTAAGTTATGTCAGTCTGCTTGCATCAAACGTCAAATTGATAGTATGGAATATAATATTTATTTTCTTGAATGTGAATGTGATGAATTGCACTACGAAGTTATGTTTATCATCGTTAATATTGTTTACTTCAATATAAATTTACGTTGAGGGAATTAGATAATCAATACGCTAAACTTAAAAGATTTAAAAAGGTGTACAAAATTGAGTTGAATAAAGAAAGGTACAAACATGCAGATGAGGAACTAAAGAGGACTCAAACTCTTACATCTCAAATTGAACGTCTTGTAAAATTGGAGAATTCGAAAAAGGTTAAAGGGGATGAAATTGTAATGAAAATTGAGTAGCATGTTGAAAAAGCTACTATAGAGGATCCAATCGAGGAGGTTAAATAAGTTACGGAAGATCGAGGTTAAACAAGTTGAGCATACATAGGTTGCTAGTGAGGAGCAAGTGGAAGAAACCAAGTCACAACTACACTGCTTTCAAACTATTGAGGATCATAAAGTAATTATGATATTATTGAGGTTGAGCATATCGACTTTATAATTCTTGATTTCCTGGGTACTTGAGTACTTGCCTAAGTCTGCTTCTCTTGTTAGTCAGTTTTCAAAGTTCTTTGCATCTTTTAATCTATTCTTTTTCAAGTGGAAACATTTTTTCTTCGTTCCAACTCAGTTTTATTTGGTTCTTGACTTCTACAAAACTCGTGATCGAGTCTACAACAAGGGGATAATTAATGATGAGAAACGGGATTGAAGTCTTTTTATATATGTTAATAATAGTAGTTTATTGAATTTAGTTTAGAGAAAATTAAAATTATTTGTTTATATGTTTTATATGTGGGATTAGAAATTTATCATAGAAGTAGTTTATTTATAATAAAACCAACTGTTTTATGGGCCTTAATTCATTAAATTCAAATTAGGATTTAAATTTTCTATATAAGTGATGTAATCTAACTTTGATTATACACTTTTTTTTGGAAATAATATTATTGATTATTTTTGGAATTCGTATAATTCTCTTCATTACTATTGCTTTTAAATTCTTGTCCTACATCAGTTGGATTATCAATTTTGATTTTATAGAAATGATGATGAAATGCTCATAATTACCAGATTTGGATCATAATTTATGAAAATGCATTTTATATACTTAAAATCAGAGAGACTAGTCTTTCAGCTCTGATTTTGTTGTCACTCTCATCATGGGTGGAGTGAACTGTGAAAAACAAAAGTACATTAAGAACCGGCCCGGAAAACACTTGTTTGTGCCTAAGCTAAACATGTTACCTGCATTTCTGGTGAAGGAAATGCAGATCATATGACTAACATTGCTGTGCTGGGCACTGGAAAGATTCCAAGACGGTGGAATTTTGGCTTAGCAGGCTAGGCAAACAGTTAGTTGACATTATTGGGCTTTCCGTAACCACCTCTGAAACTGGAGCAGGATTCAAGACCACTAAACTATTGCTCACTTCTGAAACTTGAGCTGGGTGCAAGACCACTAAACTTTGGCTTTCCCCGTGTTTTTTTTCTGTGGCCATTACTTCTAAAAACTTTTCCAGGGCTTTACTCATCCACTGGTAGCGGCACATCCGGAATGCATCTTCTATAAATAACTGTGTAGAATGAAACACTAAAATGTTAGACTCCAAAGTTTCCTGAATCACCTATGGGGAAAACTAAAACTCGTTTGTGGCTTGTAAGTGTATAGTACAATATATCAACAAGTTCAGTCATACTGACCCATTTTCTGTCATGGTTTTCCTGCTCTGGCCAGGCATTGAGCTCCTCAGTCACCTCCAGTGCAAACATGTATACTTTGCAGCCTCCTTCGAGGCAATTACTCTCTTGTCTGCTTTTACTTCTAAACGTCCAGTCTCCTAGGGAATCGCCCTAATAGAAGGATCAGAAAGTCAATTTTAAGATAATAACCCCCCCCCCCCCCCCTTTCTTAAATTGTCAAATTTATGAATTTAACCACTAAACCGATCCTCTAGCTCTTCTGTTTTTCCTTACCAACAGAGACTCTGTATCAGGTAATCTAAAAAATTAATTGATTTGATACATGGACAGACAAGGTAATTCTCTTCAATCTGTTAAACGCATATAGCACCCATCGTCATAAAGAGCAAAATATATATATCAGAAATAAGTGTTCAGGCAAAGATGACAGCAACAGTGATCAATCCAACAAAGGCGGAGGTATCTTTAAAAGAACTAACTATGCTTACAGGGATAAAACATTTTGAATACTCACAATTCTGTATAAATAAAAGTATTAAACTGCTTTAAAATTTTAATACAAGTTCATATAAAACAAAATGTTCTGCACTCTAACTACAACTTAAGCATTCTGTGACCTGCATTAGTCTCAGCTATTTTCTCCTGTACAGTTTGATAATTTTTCTCTAAGTCTTTCTTAGACTGCAAATTTTAGTAATCGAGTGTATAAAATGATAAAAAAACAAACCTATATTATTTCTTTAAATTTGTTGCCTAAAATTGTCTGTGAGTTTAGATATGAGACTATTTTGAGGCATGTGAGATGCAATTAGAAACTATTCTGGATTTAGAGGACGGAGCAAGCCTTTCTAGAAATTCTTAGTTTAGGCATCAAATGGAATAATGGGCCAGAGTAACAAAAGCAAAAATGTAAACTTACCTTGATAATTCCTCTCACGCCTGCTTCCTCCAAAGCTTCTCTGCATGCAGCTTCTTCAACAGTCTCATCATCCTCCCACCCACCCTGATAAAGTAGTAAACATAAATAAACAACAATCCCGACTATCTAGCCCCAACAATTTAGATATCATTTAATAATCATTGTTATACTTACAATCATTGAACCAATGATTCAAAAGAGAGAAACTGCATACCTTTGGAAAAACCAGATCATCACGATTTGGTGAAGATATCATTAGAACCTCTAAACTACTCTCCAGATCAAAGTTGTACTCGTCATTATGTTTAGCCACTCTGTAAGGAATGCACCTGTTGTGGATGCTTTGGTAAGTGACGATGAATGTATACCCAAATGTATTGACAAAATAAGATAGAAACTTTGAAAAATGAAGATTAGTTACACGGCCAGTCATTTTCTCATCTACGAATCAGATACTGCAGAGTAATAGAGAAAACCTGCTTTAAAAAGTTAAAATACAAAGATTAAAGTATATATGAAGCTTTCTCAACCAAAAAAACCCATTGACAGCTTAAGACTGTAAACCAGGCTTGTTTCCTAAAATCCCTGATATATACTTACCGTCATTGATATCTATCACATAGACTTAAATGTTGACCTACATGTAAGTTATAAAAAATTGGTAGCAGACTAATTATGATAAAAATAATTATTTCTTCTTTGAACATAGTTTACTATCTTTTCCGCTGAGTTTCAAATGATGTTAAGCTGGCAAAGCCAGTTCTCTAGGTTGCTGGTAGAGAATAGCAGGCATCACCAAGTTATCATCTCAATTCAACATCCAAAGCTCTATTAAGTTCACTTGCAATTATGTTACATTTGCGAGTTTGCGACTTTGCATAATATAAGAAACATGGAGTATTATGTATGAAGATATTAAAATATCACTACATTAGTAATAGCTTGTATGTGTGCAACCAGAAAAGTGGAAGGCATTACAGCTTCATGTAGGAATATGTGAAGTCTGTTGTCAGAATATGAACGAGCATCAGTTCCCCCACTAACTATTATTCGATTATTTTTATCCCCTGTTATCATTGAGTTTCAATGGTTATGGCTCAACAAAGAAAACATTCAAAACAATTACAAGTTGAAGATTGGCAAAAGATTCTTTATTGTGTATGCTAGGTCACACAGTCATGCTTCAAAGTCATCTTGTTAAAAAACCTATAATGCACAAACTAAGGGCACTACATATACTGCAAAATATTTCGTTCTTTGAGTACTAATGAGTAGCATTCATTTTTTTACGAAAGACTTGATCTTTTTACCCAAGTTCAATCACTGCCCGACAAATATACAATAAACGACGTAAATGCAAACTACAAGTTGGAACCAAATATGCTTCATTTGATATCTGAGGACAGATTTTTATTCACGGGGCGGAAAACTTTACCTATCAGTATTATATAGCTGACAACAAAACTATATTGATTCTATAATTAAAGTTTAATTTATTTTTTACGAAATAGCTGATCTTATAACCCAAGTTCCATCTCTTCCCGAAAAATATATAACAAACAACGTAAATGCAAACTACAAGGAGGAACCAAATATGCTTCCTTTGATATCTGAGAACAGATTTTTATTCACCGGGAGGAAAACTTTACCTATCAATATTATATAGCTAATAACAAAACTGTATTGATTCTATAATTAAAGTTTAATTGAGGATTATATTACACAAAGGTAGTAAGGAATGGTGACTGAAGAAAATATTTACTTCTAAAAGAACACCTTTTCTGCTCTTGGCAAACAATTAAAATTCTTTCAATGCCTTCTATAGGAAATATCTGATTGGCTTCCATGTCACTCCCTCTACCATCCCAGATTTTCCATCTTATTATTGGTGCACTTGTTTTACGTCTCCAAGGGACAGTAACAAAAAAATTTAACATGCCATTACAGATGTAATTAACTTGATGTTTGCACTTTAACTGATTTTTTTTTAATATGTGTATAAGCTCCTAGCCCATCAACCGAGTAAGAGCCAACTTAGTTTAATATGCAAAGTATAAGTGTAATGATTAAAGAGAAATTCCACACAGAAGACAAAATGATTTTATATTAGTACACAGATCTAATCATTTATACAAATTTTCCACGTAAGGGACAAAACAAATCATGCCAAAACTTTATCCTTATATATGCTCCTTGATAAAGTTATGGCTATTTGCACTCCAAAGTTTATCCTTATCAATATACACATTAAACTTTGATGATGTTGTCAATGAGCAAACAAGCTATTAAATCACTAACTTGGCCACAAAAGTGCTTAATCAATATATGGACTATATATTCTTATAATCGGATGGAGGTCACACATGCAGATACATGGGACAGCTTAAAATGCTTAACCTCTCCAGCTTAATCATGCTATTATCTCTTTCTTTACATATTTACACAGGCCGCACATATGATTTACCCATGCAATTAGAAGGGATAATACACTTCAGGTCTACCACACCAACCTGGTGTGTATTAAACTATTGGTAGGACGGTTCAGTTGCTCGGTGACCAGAGTATTTACTAAGATAGTAACATTAAGAACCTTACTAAGATAGTAACATTAAGGTTGAATCTGAAATTCAAAGTCGATAAGAATTCATTAAGTTGTACTTCAATTTTAAAGAAATATAAAGTCAAACTAAGCCCATGTGTGATATAGAATTATCAATATATAATCATAGATATAGTGCCTTCCAACATGGAGATGTTCAATTTTTAGTTCAAAAAGGATTCACAAAGAAATATTGTGTCAAATAATAAGAAACGAGCAAATAGCATGATTAGAGTGACTTCCAACATGTAGATGCTTCTAAGAACCTCACTGTGACGACATCCAAAGGTGTTAAAAACAATTAAATTAATTGTTGTTAGATTATTACCATCCAAGATTATCGAAACCATATGGAAAGTTCCTAACAGGAGCTGGATCCCATATAATTTCTGTGACAAAAAAAATACTCCGTATAAAATTCTGAAATCATTTATGACAATTCACAAACATGTACTAAGCCTAATAAAAGTACAAAATGATCAATCAAAACAAAGGGGTGGCACAAAAACTAAATAAGATCAAGATAATTACCCAGAAACAAGCCGGAAATTGTCTTCATAACGCTGTCGTTGACGGCCTTTTCGCGCTTCAATGATCGACATGATGATGGTTTACAACTTAATCTGCAAACAAAATTCAACACACATATATATAGAGATAATGAGATAGAAACCAAAAAGAATATGTCCTAAAAAGGGCACACAACTCTTTCAATTTGGGTGGTAAAAAGAGAATAAAAAGAAGAGAAGAATTGGATTCTAAATGGTCCAACATTCAATTTCAAGAAAGTTCATGGAAGCTGTAAAATGAACAACTTGGTTTAAATATCATATAATATCAACACATATACAATTACACATGTACATATTAACATATACCTTGATTTTTTGAGATACCCGGATGGCAAAGAATTGATTTTTCATAACCAAGATTCTTACAATATAAAAACAAACTCATTTATTCAAGCCCAACAAAAATTTGAACAAGAAAGATTGGATTTGTCAAAGTTCTTGAAGTCGGGGTACAATAATTTAAGGTGTTAAAGATGAATGGAAGCAAATTTTTGTGGGAAAGTAAACTAGAAATGAGGAGTGGATTTTAAGGAAGAGAGTGTCTGAAAGGGAGTTTTGTTGTTGAGGTGAGAAATGGAGAAGAGAGGTTTTCGCGGGACCAAAAGAAGAGGCAACCCATTTATAACGCCAAGTTTCAAATCTTGTTACTGTTTTTGTCTGTCCATGGCTCCATGCCCACGGGATTTTTTGTCTTTGTGGATTATCCCCTCTCATCTTTGCTAATATACTCTGTTCTAAAAATCGGTGATTAATCACGATTAATCACCGATTAATCCTTGTTCCATGGGTTATCGAACTGATTAATAATCCGATTATTCAATTAATCATTCCGATTAATCCCCAAATACCCGATTAATCCCCGATTAATCCCTGGACAGTGCCTCTACCGATTAAGTCCGATTTCCGCTTTTTACAACACTGCTAATATACCTTTCACCCTTTTGCCAATGTTACAGTTGATTTTGGGGTTAATTGGCTAAAACATAATTGAACTCGTGCCCAACCAACAATATGTTGGTGCAGTGGTTGAGCCACTAGCCTCCTTTGAAGGAGGTCAGGGGTTCGACTCCTGCGTGTGCATGAGTTTCCTAGTTTGTATTAGGTTTCCTTTCTGTATTTGTAATTCTGTACTTGGCCGGGGTCCTTCGGAAACAGCCCCTCAGACACCACTTTGAGTGGTATTATAACTGAGTAAGTCTTGTTGTTGTTGTATAATTGAACTCATGCTCAACTTGCAGTTGGGTAATCGAACTCAAAAAACTTGCAATTGGGTTAGTACATTAATATTTTATTGCGATTCAATCATTAAACACAAAATAACTTGCAGCGCCGTTAACTTTCGTTGACTTTTAACGGAGCTCCGTTAAATCTCTCACTCGTCTCTTTCTTCTCCCACTTTTTCACCTTTCTTCTTTCTCTCTCTCAAACTTCACCATCGCCACCTAAAACCACCACCAAAGTGCTGATTTTAGAAACCAGACAGCAAAAAAATCGAGTCTTAGCCCTCCCCATAACCAAAATCGATAACCTTTAAATTCATTATGAATTGGGGTTTTTCCATTTTTGTTGATGGAGGTGAACGGAGGTGGGTTGAAAAAGGAGGAGGAAGGCTGTGGTGGTTCGAGGTGGGTAGAGGCGACGGTTGGTCGTGAAGAAGAAGCAACAGTGGTGGATGCGAGGTGGTTTGATGGTGGGTGGGTGGGTGGAGGGGCAGTAGAGGCGGAACGAAGGTAGCAGTTTTGGCGGAGCAGAAGGCGGGAGGAAGGGAATTGCAGGTAGCGAATGGAGGAGATGTTCGAGTTGGGTTGTTGGTGAAGGGAGCGGGGAAGGAGTTCAGTGGTTGATGTGGAGAGTGGCGATGATTGGGTGATGCGGTGGCACTGGGCTGTTGGTCGGAAAACGAAGGGGAGGGGTGGAGGCAGATTGTTGCGGAAAAGGGAGATGAAGGAAGGAGGGGTGAGGATGTTTGGGGATTGATGGAGATGGGGCGATGGAGTGGATGATTGTGGGTTGGTGGTAGATGTGGTGGTTGTTGGCCGGAGGAGAAGGCAAAGGGAGGAGGCGGGTTGAGGAACGGAGGCGCGGTGGTCGGGTGGTGGTGTCGGAGAAATGGGGTTAAATAAGCTAGGTTTATCATATTTATTTAAATAAGAATGTTTTTGAGGAATTATTTTTGTAACACATCAGCACGCCACGTGTATAATATTTAACACATCAGCACACACATCAGTTTTCCATTACAAACGTTACATGGAATTGACGACGATTACCCAATTGCAAGTTTTAATTGCTTTGATGAGTTGACTGCAAGCTTTTTGAGTTCGATTACCCAACTGCAAGTTGAGTACGAGTTCAGTTATGAATTTGCCAATTAACCCGTTGATTTTGAGTTTTATTTAATAATTCTATAACATAAATTACTTCTCTTCTCTTTTTGTCTTTTGTTTTTAGTGAATGAAATGTTTGTTCATATTATTTTCAAAAATTTTGAATAGATAAAATTATAAAAATATATTTTAATCGACTGAGCAAAACCGAGTTCCAAAAGAAAAAGATTTATTTACATACGTTTTCATGTAAATATTAAATTATTTAAATAAAAAATGAGATTTGGTTTTAAGAAATATGTAAATTTTAGTTATCAAATCATAAATAATTAATAACTGAATCACATAACTTTTATATATATATAATTTTAAATATGTGAGTCATATAAGAGGGTCTTGGTCGACCAACTATTTAAACTTTCAACGATATAAATATTTGATTGATCTAAAAACATAAATATTTAAATATATACGAAAAATAATTGAAATTGTAGTAAAAAGATAAAAATTCTAAAAATATGATTTATGTTATATATGAAAAATAATATAATTAACATTCAACTTAAATCAAAGAAGATATAAAATTTTGAATCAGAAATATTACAAAAGTACAACAATTATTTAAAATTATCAATTAGATTATCATTCGACTATAAAGTATGGTATATATGATTTTTTATATAATATATGATCAACATAATATATAATATCTATTATATAAAAGCCGAAACATTAAAAGTTTGGTCGGTCGGTCACTACGGTACCTATTGATTTTACTTATTTACCCTTACTCAATTACATATCTACTAACTAATCAATTTTCTTTTTCAGGTTAAACATATTATCTTTTATATTTTTTAAGAACTAATTAATTTCCTTTTTCATGTAAAATACAATATATTTTATATTTTATCTAACTAAATTTCTCCTTTATGAATCAATTCCTTTTTCATGTTAAACATATTATCTTTTCTATTTTTCAATAATTAAATAATTTCCATTTTCAGGTAAATTAGAATATCTTTTACATTTTATCTAACTAAAATTTCTCCTTTTTACTAGTAATTATATTATAATTACAATTAACTAATCAATTATCTTTTTCAGTCAAAACACGTTAACTTTTCTCTTTTCTCTAACTAAAATCTTTCTTTTTCCAATTATATCATGGACGGTTACCTTTTTCAGCCAAAACACGTTACTTTTTTACTTTTCTCTTACTAAAACCTCCTTTTTTCCAATTATATCACGAACATTTCTATTTAATAAAAATAAAATAATAATATTATAATACTAATAATTAATCGATTACATTTTCAACTAAAATATATCATCTTTTCTATTTTTTTCTAATTAAATTCATTTTTTTCCTAGAAATATAACAGGCAACATTAATTTCTCATTTTCTAAAAACTATGAGCAATTTTATTTAGTAAAATAACATAATTAAATTATAATTACTATAAACTAATCAATTACCTTTTTCACATAAATCATGTCATCTTCATGTTATCTTTCTATTTTCTCTAACTAAAATCTCTCTTTTTCCAATTATATCACGGGCGGTTCTATTTAATAAAATAAACTAATAACATTATAATATTATTAATTAATCAATTACCTTTCTCAGCTAAAACGTATCATCTTTTCTATATTTTCTAACCAAAATCCCTCTTTTAATAGAAATATCAGGGACAATATTAATTTCTCCTTTTCAAAAAATATTACGAGCAATTGTATTTAGTAACATAACGTAATTAAATTATAATTACTATAAACTAATCAATTACCATTTTCACCTAGAACATATTGTTAGACAATCTGTGAAAATAGTACAAAATAATAGCAATCGTGTGTGTGAATAACAGAACAATTAAAACAAATAAAGAGGAGGCAGGAACAGAAAAACCCGAGTCCAGTGCGTGACTGTCTCCTTAAAGCATATTAGCCCTCACCGTATGTGCGAGCGAAATGCCTCCCAGGATAAAACGGATTGCAGCGCAGCTATAAAAGCGTCACTCTCAGCGAGCTTGAAACGAGCAAGAATATCACCGAAGGAGAAGAGGCTGTGTATGAGAAGAGGATGTGTTTTCGAATTAATAATCCTAAGGCTCTACAAGAGTTTATATAGGATAGGAAAACTTGTGCGCTACACAATTGCCCTAATTAATTAGCTGTGCTAATTAAAAAGTCTGTGGCAATTTTCCTTTATTAATTAACCGCGTTAATTAATTAGGGTAAGGCGGTGGCAAAAAATTCGTTATAAAAACGTAATTGATTTTACCGACACAACAGTTAATTCAAATTATATTCGAATTAATTTAAGTCATATTTTAAGCATTAGCCCAGTGGAAATAATTAATTTAGCAAAACTAGTCCGGGTTTATTCGGCCCAATTTTCTGCTGCATTCGTGTCCGCAGGTCGCACACGCGGAAAGCCCGAAGGCTTGCGAAGCCTCGGTTTTCCATCGAAATCCCCACAATTCGCACCCCCCCCTACGTGCCCACGTAGGAGATGGAGCAACACTTAACCAACACAAGTGAACACTCCTCTTGTGTTGTACAATATAAAGCAAAGGAAACTCCTTTTCCTTATCAATGTGGGACTTCAAGTTTAACAACAAAATTTCCACTCTTAAGGGACCAACTTTGAGTAATCATAACTCATCCATCCCTTAGTCGTTTTGAGTGTTCAAATATGCATTGGAAAGCTCTCGCGGAGGAGAACACTCTCCAAGCACGACTTGTTGCAAACACGCACACAAGGCACCCTCAAATCGGAGCTCAAAATGACTCGACAATGTGGGTCTAAAACCCACATTTTCTAACAATCCCCCACATGGATGAGATTGATATCGTAGTAGCACACACCAGACAGACAGACACGGAATTTGATGTGGTGATAATTCTTCGATCAGATATAGCATACGATAGGTAGAGGTTTGCTCCTTGAACCTTCGCTTGAGTAAGCATACCGACCTTACTGGTAGACAGTGGAGGTTTGCTCTTTGAACTGTTCGACCGTTTGTGTAAGCGATGATATACTTATCACTATATCCTTTCTGACTCGTTCAGCTCTCATGATTATGTCCATTTTGGCCATGGAACATCGTCCTGGTTCTGCAGGAGTTTCTAAAGAATTGTGCCTCGCAATTCTCCTTTGAAGCGGCCCCACTTCTCTCCCACATAGGTGATCTTTATCTAATAGATTAACCACCGTTTACTCAACTGATTTCCATGCGTTCAAACCTTGAAATCCATGTAATCACCGAAAGATCATTAAAAGCTTAATAGCTTACCCTCGTACCTTACGGGTCTCACTGTTTCTCATCACAGGAACAGGCCAGGGGTTACCCCCACAGTGATTTGGTCATCATGATTTAGTTGGCCCATTGAACCAAGTTCTTGGGATCTCCAGTCAGCAATGATTGGGTGTCCACCATGACGCCGTTAAGCAATAGGCTTAAGGCCCATCCCTCTCGATGATTTGTCAACCAGTTCTCTTGATAACCCTTTGGTTATCGGATCCGCGATATTATCCTTTGACGGTATAAAGTCAATAGTGATAATTCCGGATGACATTAACTGTCTAATGGAACTATGTCGTCGTCGTATGTGACGGGACTTTCCATTATACATTGTGCTCTGTGCTCTGCCAATAGCAGACTGACTGTCACACTGCAATCCTATTGCAGTCACATGCTTTGGCCATCTTGGAATATCCTCCAGAAATTGGCATAAGTATTCAACCTCTTCGGCACATTTATCTAATGCCACAAACTCAGCTTCCATCGTGGAATGAGTTATTACCGTTTGTTTGGAGGATTTCCATGACACTGTTGCTCCAGCTAGTGTAAACACATAACCACTCGTAGACTTTAATGCCTTCTTGCTAGATATCCAGTTTGCGTCAGTATAGCCTTCTAGTACTGCTGGATAACTGCCATAATGCAAACCATAGTCTCGAGTTCCCCTCAAGTACTTTAGTACTCGTATGATCGCTTTCCAGTGATCAGCTCCTGGATTACTCGTAAATCTACTCAACTTGCTAATTGAATATGCAATGTCTGGTCTTGTACAACTCATAAGGTACATCAGACTTCCAATTATCCGTGAGTATTCCAGCTGCGAGACTCCTACACCTTTATTCTTGGATAGATGCAAAGTTAAATCCACAGGTGTTCTCGCTGTCTCGACATCATCCTTGAGAAATTTCTCAAGAATCTTGTCAACATAATGTGGTTGACTTAAGGCAAGACCCTCTGAAGTTCTAGAAATCTGAATTCCTAGAATTACGTTTGCTAGACCCATGTCTTTCATGTCAAACCTTGCCTTTAACATGTCCTTAGTAGATTTGATCACCTTATCATTGTTACCAACAATAAGTAGATCATCTACGTACAATGTCATCATAACATATCCATTTTCATTATCCTTGTAGTAGGCGCAACTATCACATTCATTGATCTTGAAACCACTGGCTAACACAACCTCATCAAATTTCTCATGCAATTTCATAGGCGCTTGCTTCAAGCCATACAGTGATTTCACCAATCTACAGACTTTTCTTTCTTGTCCAGGGACAACAAACCCTTCAAGTTGTTCCATATAGATTTCTTCATCTATATCCCCATTTAGAAAAGCTGTCTTCACATCCATTTGATGTACAGTCAACTTTCGCATTGCAGCGATAGCAAACATCATCCTTATAGATGTTATTCTCGATACTGGAGAGTATGTATCAAAGTAATCAAGGCCATGTTGTTGCTTGTATCCTTTGATTACAAGTCTGGCCTTGTACTTATCGATGGTGCCATCAGGTTTCAATTTCTTTTTGAAAACCCACTTGCTACTAAGTGTTTTACTACCGGCTGGTAAGTCCACTAACTCCCAAGTATGATTTTGTAAGATAGAATCAACTTCGCTTTTGATGGCCTCTTTCCACATAGGTCCATCAGGTGACGTTACCGCTTTCTTATAGGTTTTCGGATCACCTTCTTCGAGCAAATAAGTCAGAAACTCTGACCCATAGGATTTCCCCTTCCTTTGTCTTTTGCTCCTTCTCACTACCTTCACTTTTTCATCTTCACTGTCATCATTCTCATTTTCGTCTTCTAAAGACTCATGAGATCGTTTAGACGTCGTAGGGCTTTCAATTCCAGGATTACAAGGAAATACATTCTCAAAGAATGACGCATTCCTTGACTCCATAATCGTATTCTTTTGAATCTCAGAAATCTTTGATTCATGTACAAGAAACCGATATGCAGTACTATGTGGTGGATATCCGATGAAGATACAATCCACAGTCTTTAGACCAATCTTCACCTTCTTAGGTGCAGGGATTAGTACCTTTGCAAGGCACCCCCACACTTTCAGATTTTGGTAACTTGGTTTCTTTTTCTTCCACGTCTCATAAGGACTTTCATCCTTATTCTTGCGAATCATCATATTTAAAATATGAGTTGCACTTAAGATGGCTTCCCCCCACATCGACTGCGGAAGTCCAGAGCTTAACAACATCGCATTCATCATCTCTTTGAGAGTGCGATTCTTCCTCTCAGCTACTCCATTAAACTGAGGGGAATATTGTGCAGTGACCTCATGGATTATACCATGTTGTGAACAGAATTCCCCAAAAGGTTCAATATATTCACCTCCACGATCACTTCGTATCGTTTTGATTTTCTCATTTTGTTGTGTCTCAACTTCTTCCTTATAGATTTTAAATTTATCTATAGCTTCGTCTTTGCTTTTCAGCAAATATACATAGCAGTATTTTGTACAATCATCTATGAATGTTATAAAATACTTATTCCCTCCTCTAGTTGGAGCGAATTTTAAATCACATATGTCGCTATGTATAAGGTCTAGCACCTTGGTGTTTCTTTACACGTGTTTAAACGATGCTCTTGTTAATTTTGCCTCAACACAAGTTTCACACTTATGTTTTGAATCAATATTCAATTTTGGTATGTAATCTTTTGCACTTAAACGTCGTAAAGTGTCAAAATTAACATGTCCTAATCTAGCATGCCATAAATTAGGAGACTCAAGCAAGTAAGCAGAAGAATTCTTTATTTCATTATTGTCCTTAACGGACATCACATTGAGCTTAAAAAGCCCACCGGTTACATAGCCCTTGCCTACAAACATACCATTCTTAGACAAAATAACTTTATCTGACTCTATTACAATACGAAAGCCATGCTTATTCAACAAGGAACCAGACACAAGGTTCTTGCGAATATCAGGCACATAAAGTACATTCTTCAAAGTCAGATCCTTCCCAGAAGTCATCTTCAGAATCACTGTGCCTTCCCCTTCAATGGTTGAAGTTGCTGAATTCCCCATGTAGAGCTTCTCACCAGCATCAGAAGCTTTGAGGCTAGAGAAAATCGCCTTGTCCGAACAAACATGCCTTGTAGCTCCCGTATCAATCCACCATTCCCTTGGATTAGAGCCAACCAGGTTCACCTCAGAGACCGTAGCACAGAGGTCTATGTCACCCATCTCCTTTGAGATATCATCGACCATGTTTGATCCTTTCTTCTTGTTGGTCTTCTTAGGCTTCCTACACTCAGAAGACCTATGACCCACTTTGTCGCAGTTAAAGCACTTCCCTTGAAACTTCGTCTTCGAAATTTCTCCCTTGGGTGCCAGCTTTGCCCCTTTACCAGAATTGTTCTTCTTGGGCTTATGTTCCACCATGTTTGCCTTTTCAGTGGCAACATTCATCTTATTCTCGGACCCCTGTTGTCTTCTTCAATACGAAGTCTAACGATCAGATCCTCCATAGTCATCTCCTTTTGCTTATGCTTAAGGTAGTTCTTGAAATCTTTCCATCCAGGTGGCAGCTTCTCAATCACAGCAGCAACTTGGAAAGACTCACTTATGATCATCCCTTCAGCATGAATATCATGGATGATCACTTGCAGTTCTTGCACCTGATTGACCACAGTCTTAGAATCCGCCATCTTATAATCAAGAAAGCGGCCAACAATCCACTTCTTAGCCCCAACATCCTTGGTTTTGTACTTATGGTCAAGTGACTCCCATAAGACCTTAAATGTTGTCTTCGTACTGTACACGTTATATAACGAGTCAGCCAAACCATTCAGCACGTAATTCCGATAGATATAATCGGCGTGCTTCCAAGCATCAACAACATAAATAGCTTTCGCGTTACTCTCAGAAGTGAGCAACGGTGGATCCTCCCTAAGGTAGCGATCCATATTCAACGTGGTCAGATAAAACAGCATCTTTTGCTGCCAGCGTTTAAAGTTCGTACCATTGAACTTCTCAGGTATCTCAGCATGTTCAGCAAGCACTGTAGGAACCGTAGGCACAACAGGTGCAATATGTGTGCTAGGCACCATAGGCATGACAGGCGTCTGTACTACCGATGTTTGCACTACCGATGTTTGCACACCAATAGGCACCGCATGTCTGTTCGTAGGAACGAAACCTAACGGAGTCGATCCAATCGGAACATTAATCTGTCCCAAAGGCACATGTCCCGGAGGCACATGTCCAACCGGCGTTGCACCCACATCAGATGTTACAATATGTGCGATAGGGTTTAACGGAGGCTGGTGATCCCCATCAGATGTTACAATCTGTGCGTTGGGATCAACCACCATGTTTGTGTTGTTCATGTTTTGGTTATCCATTGATTCTGTCACTCAAACAAACAAGTAAATACGTAAGTACAGATCACATATGTAAAAATATTATGCTTTAAGATTGTTAGACAATCTTTGAAAATAGTACAAAATAATAGCAATCGTGTGTGTGAATAACAGAACAATTAAAACAAATAAAGAGGAGGCAGGAACAGAAAAACCCGAGTGCGAGCGAAACGCCTCCCAGGATAAAAATGGATTGCAGCGAAGCTATAAAAGCGTCACTCTCAGCGAGCTTGAAACGAGCAAGAATATCACCGAACTGTGTATGAGAAGAGGATGTGTTTTCGAATGAATAATCCTAAGGCTCTACAAGAGTTTATATAGGATAGGAAAACTTGTGCGCTACACAATTGCCCTAATTAATTAGCTGTGCTAATTAAAAAGTCGGTGGCAATTTTCCTTTATTAATTAACCGCGTTAATTAATTAAGATAAGGCGGTGGCAAAAAATTCGTTATAAAAACGGAATTGATTTTACCGACACAGCAGTTAATTCAAATAATATTCGAATTAATTTAAGTCATATTTTAAGCATTAGCCCAGTGGAAATAATTAATTTAGCAAAACTAGTCCGGGTTTATTCGGCCCAATTTTCTACTGCATTCGTGTCCGTAGGTCGCACACGCGGAAAGCCCGAAGGCTTGCGAAGCCTCGGTTTTCCCTCGAAATCCCCACAATTCGCACCCCCCCTGCGCGCCCGCGTAGGAGATGGAGCAACACTTAACCAACACAAGTGAACACTCCTCTTATGTTGTACAATATAAAGCAAAGGAAACTCCTTTTCCTTATCAATGTGGGACTTCAAGTTTAACAACAAAATTTCCATTCTTAAGGGACCAACTTTGAGTAATCATAACTCATCCATCCTTTAGTCGTTTTGAGTGTTCAAATATGCATTGGAAAGCTCTCGCGGAGGAGAACACTCTCCAAGCACGACTTGTTGCAAACACGCACACAAGGCACACTCAAATCGGAGCTCAAAATGACTCGACAATGTGGGTCTAAAACCCACATTTTCTAACACATATTACCTTTTTAATTTTCTAACTAAATCCTCTCTTTTTCTAATGGGTGATGGCCCAAATTGCCTTTTTTCACTTCCCAATACCAAAATGCCTACCGCCAACCCGGGTGGTCCTAAATACCCACGGGATGCGCTACTGGTGAAGGAGAGTCCTGAAGATACGCTAGTGGAAACGGAGTGTCTCGTAGACACGCCAGTGACAACATCGTGTTTTCAAAATACGCTGTTGGGAGGCTTGGATAATTGATTGAGATACGCTATCACGTACGGCGTATCAGCGGATACGCATTTGTAAAATGCGTGATGACGTCAACTGACGTCATCATCACTTTTGCTCAGATTCTACGCGACAGTTTCAGTTTTGGCGATTTCGCCGGAAAAAATTAAAAAACAGGCATACTCAGGTCAAGGCATCTTCCCATAACATCGTATACACCAAACGAATCATCTCTCGACAATTTACACAACCATACCAATTTTTAATCATTTCGTATGCCGGAATTGAAAACCCCAAATCGTCTCATAAACCTCCCTCGATTTTCCGATCGATTTTCCGACGAGGTCGTTTACGCCCATGCGGGGCCAGATTTTGCTAAATCGGTTGAGGAAAAATGAAGAGGAATCAATGGAGATTGTTTTGGTGTGTTCGGTTATGGTGGAGATGGCCGGAGAGAGGAGAAAGAGGGGGGAGAGATCGGAGAGACACGGGAGAGAGCGAGAGACACGGGAGAGAACGAAGTTGAGATGAACAGTAGTTTGGGATACGCCGTTTCAAGTGGCATATCCCGTGGGTAAATAGGGTCATATGTTCCGAAAAATGACATTTTGGGCAGTGGGTACCTCATTTTGAGGTATTTTGGTCATTTTCTATTTTCTAATCATATTATGGGCATTCTATTAATTAAAATGAAGTAGTAATTTTATAATTGCTAATAATTAATCGATTACCCTTTTCAACTAAAACCTATCATCTTTTCTATATTTTCAAACTAAAATCCCTCATTTTCTAGAAATATCAAGAATAACATTTATATAATTATTATCAAATTAATTTAAATTGATGAAATTCTTTTATATAATATTAAAAAATCCGTGCATCTCACGGGTTTTAGGCTAGTAATATGTAATGTTTAAGTTATAACATATATTTAGATCAATATACGAGAAGATCAAAAAAATGATTTTAGAATTCATATACATGCATGGGTCATTAAGGTTGTCATATTTTACAGCGATTGAAATATTTAGATAATTCCTTTATGCGATACAGGATAATTTTATTTTTTTTAAATCACAATCATTAGATAATTGATCCAACTATATAAAAACCATTTGATACCAAACACTATTTTGGCAAACATTTGCCAAAAACCGTTTACCTGGTTTTGAAAGATTGTAGTGTTAATTCCTTTCTATCTTAATAGTTAGATACTATGTTTTTTTAAGAGAAATTGACACTTTGCACCTATTATGTTTATCATTTTTGTCAAAATGATCCTATACTTTAAATTGTGGCACTTTGCATCCCTGAGCTTATAATTTCGCTTCGATTTGCATTTTTTTCGTTAATAATTATTAACTCCGTTAATTTTGAATTTTTTTCAAAAAGTGAAAGGGGTATTTTTGGTATTTAAAAATTTATTTTTCAGAAAAAATGGAAAAAATTCAGAAAATTATATTTGTTTTATAAAAAAATATTTTATGTGTTTAAAAATATGTATGGTTTTTTTTAAAATTCAAAAACAAAAAATATTTGTTGTTGAAGTCATATGTTTTTTGTTTGTAAAATTCAAAATATAATTTATATAAATATTTAAGAAAACCAAATATTTTTTCTGAATATTTAAATATAATTTTCGGAATTTTTTAGAAAATATTTAGAACATATAATTTCTAAATATCGAAAAATATTTTTTTTGAATTTTAAAAAAACATATTTAATTTCTAAATACTGAAAAACATATTTCATTTTTGAATTTTTTCCCAAAAGAATTATATAATTTTTTTCCCAAAAATATTTTTTAAAAACTGGAAAATATTTTTTCTAAAACAAATATAATTTTCTGAATTTTTTTCATTTTTTCTGAAAAATATTTTTTTAAATACCGAAAATACCCCTATCACTTTTTGGGAAAAAAAAATCAAACTTAACGGAGTTATTAATTAGGGTGAAGGCCCAAAATAATCATTTTTGGGATAAATTTGCCCAAATTACTGATTCTGGAAAAGTTGGCCCTAAATACCGACGGGATACGGTATTGCGTGCACCGTATCCTTCAAATACGGAGTTTCGTGTGCCGTATCATCATCTGATACGGCGTTTCGTGTGCCGCAACATCAAGATACGACGTTTGGTGTAACGTATTAGGTTAAAAGTTTAGTACCCCTAGCGGGGCCTGTAAGAGTATCAGCATTGATACGGCGTTTTGTGTGAAGTATCAACGCTGATATGGCATACCAAACGCCGTATTAACTGCTGATACGGCACACCAAACACCGTATTAGTTGCTGATATGGCACGCGTATTAGACAGTGATACTTCACACAAAACGCCGTATTAGATTAGTAAATAGGGCCAGACATGCTCAAATATGATTATTTTGGTAATTTTCTCTAATAATTATTAACGGAAAAAGTGTAAATCAAAACGAATTTGTAAGATCAGGGATGCAAAATGCCATAATTTTAAGTATAGGACCATTTTGACAAAAGTGACAAACATAATGAGTGCAAAGTGTCAATCTCTCTTTTTTTAACATGATTGCTAAATGCAGTTCAATATTACTCAATGCTTGCACATTTTACTATAATACACTTTATCATATTCTGTGCAAATTTAAGTCAGGTAAACCTATTCATACATCTCAGGTCAACCTATTCATTTATGTTTGTCTTGTACCATAATCACGCCACCAAATTAAAGTTTAAAGTTGCTGAAATTCTTTCCATTGTTCAATTTTTATAATAGAGTAAAAAATAGTATACTTAAAAAAATCATAATATATAAAATGAAATATATACATTAATTAATTATTTTAATATAAGTATATATTAAATAAACTAATTAAAATTAATAATCTTGAATTCTTAAACATATTAATTATGAAAAAAAACTTAAATTGCATATTAGTAAATATTTATCATTTTAAAATAATATATATTTTTTAATTTTATAATAGATAATTGAATAAATTAATTTAATTACACATTTTAATAACTATTTAATATTTTATGAAAATAATTTTAATTTTATCAAAATATTATTAAGTAATGGGTTGATATAAAGTATAACTAAATTTATGTAATAAATCAAATAGTGTCAAAATTGTATATACTAGGTTAAAATTCGTGCGATACACAAATCTTTTTTAATATTACACTAATACCTTGTACTATGTTTAGATTTTTTTAAAATATTACATGAGTTTTATTTTATTTAGTATGAACTGAAATTTTAAGACATGAAAATTATTGACTTAAAATCTTTAATGATATGAATTGACAATAATTAAATATATGATTTTGCTTGAAAAGGAAGGGTTTTATTTGAAAAAGATTATATATATATATATATATATATATATATATATATAAGTAATGCACTTTAGTTGAAAATGGTAATTCATTAGTTACAATGAATTATAATATTATTGTTTTATTAATAGAATTACAAGTTGCCTATGATAATTATATGTGATTCATTTAGAATAAGTTTTAATTTTAGGCCTATGAAAAAATTAAAATACTGATCAACTACTCAAATGAAAATGTAATGTTTTGAAATATGGATAATAATAATAGAATTTATTATTATTTATATTATTTATTATTATTATTAAATAGAGTGTACGATCGAAAAATGAATCAATCAAAAATTTCAGTGTTTTGATTTTGATATTAATATAGATAATTAATATAATGGTAATATAATTTAATAGTATTTAATATAAAATTCATAAAATTAATGAATATGATAAGGATCATGGGAAAAATTTATTAAAATTTTAAAAATTGACAAAAAATGATAATTTTCTTTATAATCACATGACAAAAATTCTTGTTAAGTAAATTATATATTTGATCATATAATCAATTTAATTTTATTAAACTAAAAATATATCTTCATAATATTGCAAAATTTGTAAGTTTAATATAAAAAAAAGTAATTTATTATTTTAAGATTTATCACGGTTCCACTAATTTTTTAAAATATAACTTTATTCCTATTATCCAATACATTATATTACTAAAAATATAAATATAATATCATAATTAAAAGTATATATTTTTATTTGTATGTAAATTATTGTATACAGTACGCTGCTAATGAATTAAGTACTTAATGAACATTTATTGAAAATTTCTACTCCCTCTGTTTCATAAACATTTTCTTGTTTTGACTTTTGTTCCTGTTCATTGTAAGCGCTTGACTACTAATTTACGCATAATTTATAAGATAAAATATATTCATGAGTGATCTTGTTTGATTCGTATTTGTGAGTACTTTAATACAGTGAAGTTTTTATATTTGATACTAACACGAAATTGAAAATATTAACGATCAAAAGTGTGCATTGGCAAACGTGTCAAAGGCAAACAGGAAAAACATTTAGGAACGGAGGGAGTAGTGTTAATCAATGATCACGTTGGACTGTTAAACAGTTAAGACGCATAAGGATTAAACATTAATTTGAGTGAACTGTGTAAAGTAATCTTGAACTGCATTTAGCATCACCCTTTTTTAACTAACGAGAACAATACTAAATTGTTTTGACGCCTTCCGGGAAAGAAACTGGTGTCACCTTCTCTGGAGCATTGGAGATTTCGAAACACACTTTACTTGATTCTTTCGGCCCTCCACCATACATACATTTATCATTATAGTCTATTCATGGTGTTAATTGGTAATTGTTCTTTGCACCTAGTTTATAACTGCCGTTCTGCATTTGCTTTCAAACTAAATCCTACATTTTGGTAAGAAAATTCTAGGGTAGAGTTTAGCCAACCCGAATCGATTAGTGCAAATGTATTAATTACAAACCAAAACGTTTCCGATATGAGGAAATTAATTGGAGAAAAATGTAACTAACAACCGACATATGCACACATATGGGGATTATGTCCTTGCTCGAACCATTTTCCACTTAACTTCCCCCAACTGACACGGTGGTGCAATCTTCAAGCTCAGAAAAGAAAAACATGAAAATCTGTTGCATCAACAGAGGTAGAGGAGGCCCCCATTCGTCTAGAATGAGCAGAAAATGACCATAACGTGATTTCCCACATGCACTCCTGCCGACATCTTCCAAATCTTTCATACACCACATGCTCATAGCTTCTTACCCAAAGACCAAATCTCCGAACATCGATATATTGTATTGTTCCTTCTTTTAAATGATTAATGCTAAAGGTATTAAATTGGGTATTAAAATTTGTTATCAAAAAAATTCGTTTTATTAAATATTTGTAAAACCCCAATTAGATTGTGACGCATATCATTTGGGAAACATTTTGGTATCTCCTTTTAAATTGTCCATAGATAATTATAGTATTTGCATGTAACTTACTTTAAGGGTTAGAGAATCTCCAATGAAAAAAAATCCTTAGCAATATTATCCTATATGGCATATTAGGTGGCATGAAATACAGATTATATAAAACAAATATACTCCAATGTATAATCATCATTAGTAAAAATTATAGACAAGCACACGTTGGACACGTTGGCTATATTTGTTGAACCAACTTAATCCCTTAGCAAAAATATACACAATTTCATTATAGCTATGTCCATTGGAATTTTACTTGCCACCCTTATGTAAAAATTTAATTAATTTCTAATTTAAAATTTTTAGCCAACCATCATACATATTGCCATTGGAGATGCTTTTAATATGTATAATGATTGGCTAAAATGATTATGTAAAATTTTAGCTAAGGGGACCGATATATACTCCAATGGAATTATTTATAATTATGCTTGTGTAAAATTACAGCTAACAGTTTCATTGGTTCGACAAATATAGCCAATGAAACATGGTTGGCTATATTTTTCGCTAAGGGGATAGAGGGTTGAAGTTGTAGAATTTTTACATAATCTCTAAAAATGCCACCTACATGCCGCATAGATAATTTTAGCTAAGAATTTTTACCATTGTACCATGGTAGATGCTGAAAGGCAGAGTGTATTAACTTGTAACACTATAACTAATGTAACTCAATTAAAAGAAAAGATACTTAACCAGAAGACAATCAAGAACAAGAAGTCACAAGAAATCAACACTAAATGAAGACAAGGTAATTGATACAATTGAACATGTTAACTATGATCAAGCCAAGAAGAAATCATTGAGAGAAGTTCAAGTCAAAGTTGTTCAGGCCTCAGTGATTTGAGAATTCGAGATTCAAGATCATAACTATCAGTATCAACAAGACCAACTGATTTCAAGTGAACAAGAAGGAAAGCAAATATTGGAAAGCCAAGTTACTAAGTGAATATGGTAATTTATTCAAGAAGCAGAAACACTATCAAGACTAGTCACTTATGAACCAGACCAATGCATCAAGTGTCAGGACATTGATAGCAAGTTTATGTCAGTAATAAAGATCCATGTTCAAGAGCTTGCCGAAGAATAAAGAAGACATGAAGATATCACAAGCTCAAGATGTGCATTGAAGTTTCAAGTTGAAGACCAGAATATTTTCTAAGTACTAAATGTTCTGGATGGCCAAGTAGAATATTTCTAAGTAGAAGTTCGACTTAGAAATTTCGAGATGGCTAAGTAGAAATTCTCAAGTAGAAGTTCTACTTAGAGTGCAGCTTCAACATGACACATGGCATCTTCTGATTGGCAGATTTCCAAGCTTTCAAGATAAGGCAAGATTTATGTGGACATCATTGGGCCACGTACATCTTAGTCTTTGAAGACTACAGGACATAGATTACATGTAGTATAAATAGAAGCACTTGTGTAATGTTTTAGTTAGTGAGCAATATTGAGAAAACACAAGAAAAAGAGAGAGAGTGCATTCACAGAGCTTAGTATCATTTACTCTCTCTCTCAACTTCTGTTATACTTTGTAATGAATGTTGTAGCAACCTTTTCAAGTTATATATAAAGAAATATATTCCTTGAATCTGCGTGTTCATTTATTGCATCGTATTTATTGCTTCTCATAATCGAAAAGTTGTATTCACCCCCCCCCCCTCTACAACACATTTGGACCTAACAATTGGTATCAGAGCGGATGTTTAACATACAAAACATAGATCCTTGTGTTTGGTAGAAGAATCGTGAGTTTTCATTTTCTAGATCTACTTTTCATTTTCTCGAAAAGTGTGCTTTAATTCGTTGGTAGTGAAAACTCATCCGGGAAAGATTATTTAAATACTTCAGGTGTGATTATTTGGCTTGGGTGTATTTTAATTAATTTTTGTGAATTAATCTGGGTTCATTGATATTTGGTGTTCTTGAGTGTTCATCATCTGTTCTTATCAAAGAAGATAACCCAACAACTTTTTGATCTCCTTTTTCAAACAAATAAGATAGTCAAAAAGGTGTTTTTGTACTTTTGATTTGATTATTATTCCTTGGCCGAAAGCAAAAGAAAGTGTACTCAGTGCTTAGCAAGTGGGTTAGTCACTTTCGGTGTGTAAAGTAATCAAAAGTCAAAAAGGGTGTTAAAGTGATAATATTGTTTATTCAATATTAAAAGTAATCTGCAGAAAAATTTATTCTAAGGACAAAAGTTCTACATAGAATTTCTACTTGAGATTTTCTACATAGAATTTCGACTTGGACAATTTCTACTTGGTGAATTTCGACTTGGACAATTTCTACTTAGAGAAATTTCGACTTGAGCAAAATTTCTACTTAGAAAAATTTCGACTTGGCAGAAGTTCTACATAGATATTCTACATAGCCTAGTCTTGGGTACTTAGAAATTTTTAGTGACAAGATTTGAAATGGCTCCTAAAAATTCTTTCAAGATCCCAATGTTCAACCGAGATCACTATGAAGAATGGGTTTTCAGAATGAGACTCTACTTAGAGACTATTAACCCTGAGTATCTGGAAGTCCTTGAAAAGGGTAAATTCGTTCCAATGAAAGCTATTCCTGAGCGTACGGAAGGAGAGGAGGTTATACCTGCTCGGTCTGAGCCTAAAAAGGCAGCGGACTTTACGGATGCTGACAAGGAGCAAATAGCTTATGATACTTCTGTAAGACAAACCTTGATGGAATCTCTCGATCATGAAATGTTCAACATAGTCAAAGGTTTGAATACAACAAAGAAGATTTGGGACAAGATAGAAGTTGTCATGGAAGGATCTGCAGAGGTTAGAAGCAACAAGACACTTATACTCAAGATGGAGTATGACACCTTTAGAATACGAAAAGGAGAAAGCATAACAGACGTCTATCTAAGATTCAGTCAAGAAGAGACTGAATTAATAGCTAGATATGAGATTGAGATGGAAGATCGCCAGGAAGTACAATCTATAACTCCTATCAAACAAGTTAAAATCAATTTCCCTAGAGATAAATCTAGAGCAGGAATAGGAGTTAAGGTTGTTAAACAACAAGGTAGGAAAGATAAAGGCATAAAAGAGGTTAAGGCTGAACGAATAAAGAAAACATGTTATCACTGTAAATCTACTGAACATCTTTCTTATGCATGTAATGCTACACATGCCATGCCTGCCACACATTCAATGAATAATCTGCATAAGAATCATGCACAGTGTGGTCAACCTAATTGTATGCCATGCACTTTTAACATCATGCAAACTTTTGTGAATTTAATGAATGCATCTAGCCAGTCATGCTCAAATACTGCTGCTAGTTCAAACATCAAAAAGAAGCATGTGAGAGCTAAGACTGTCAGTCCTCCTAAAGTTAGGAGTGACAAACCTTCTCCTAAGACTGACAAATCTGTCAAGTCTGAGAAAGGAAAGGAGGAAGTCGAAAGCTCTAGTAATGTTAAGAAAAGTGCATCTCCTGTTGTTAAATCTGTTGATTATCGATCTTATCGAAAAGCCGGGCCCAATCAAAGTTGGGTTCCGAAGAATGTCTAACCAATCTGTCATTGCAGGGCATTAAGCAAAAGAGAAATAAAGTTATATGGGTGCTAGACAGTGGAGCATCGAGGCATATGACTGGAAACAAGTCCCTGCTTACAGAGTTGGTTATGAAAGCTGGCCCTTATGTTACCTTTGGAGATGACAGCATAGGTGTGAAAGGGATATGGCAAACTGAAAACTGGCAATGTCATCATTGAAGATATTTCCTATGTTGAGGGATTAAAGCATAATTTGTTGAGTATCAGTCAATTCTGTGACAAAGGTTACGAAATTGTCTTCAACAAGAAAGGTGTATCAATCACTCACATCAAGGAAGGTTCACTGGCTTTGAGAGGAGTTCGAAAGGCAGATCTTTTTGTTGCAGACATGGATTCAGCAAATCAGAATGAAGTCACCTGTTTCTACAGCAAAGCTTCGGATGATGAAAGCTGGTTATGGCACAAAAAAAAAAATTATCTCACTTAAACTTCAAAACGATGAATGCTCTCGCGAGGCGAGAATTGGTGAGAGATCTACCTCAAATGGAGTTCGCTCCGAAAGGACTCTGTGAAGCCTGTGAAATGGGAAAGTCGAAGCGAGCCTCGCATAAAAGCAAAGAAATTTCAAGTATCACTGAGCCTCTGCAACTTCTTCATATGGATTTGTTCGGCCCAGTGAATGTCCTATCGTTGTCTAGGAAAAGATATGCATTGGTAATCGTGGATGACTTCTCCAAGTATACATGGGTATTGTTCGCAATGACGAAAGATGAAGTATCTTTCCTAATCATTGATCACATCACTCAAATTGAGAATGTTTCAACACTTACGGTGAAGACGATTAGATCAGACAATGGCACTGAATTCAAAAACGCAGTGCTAAATGACTTCTGTGTATCTAAGGGAATACGTCGTCAGTATTCATCCCCGAGAACTCCATAACAAAATGGAGTAGTTGAAAGGAAGAATAGAACATTGGTTGAAGCAGCAAGAACTTTGTTGTATGATTCGAAACTTCCTCTGTATTTCTGGGCAGAAGCAGTGAGTACCGTGTGTTACACTCAAAATCGATCCTTGATCATAAAAGATAAAGAAAAGACACCATGTGAGCTAATGAACGGAAGAAGACCAACAATCAAATACTTTCATGTCTTCGGAGCAAAATGCTATGTACTTATAGATGATGAAAATCTAGGCAAGTTTGCAGCAAAAGCTCGTGAAGGAATCTTTGTTGGTTACTCCACAGATGTGGTAGCAGCTTATAGGGTGTTCTTAGTAAATGATCGAAAAGTGACTGAAAGCTACAACGTCAGATTCGACGATACCAAACTCTCATCAATTTCAAGAGATTCTAGTGAACCCGAGTCCCTAAAATTTCAGAATCTGGACTTAGAAGATCTTGAAGATGAACCTGAGTTGGTTGTCCCATTAAATGTTCCAAGTGTACGTGAAGAACCTGAGTCTAGTGAACAAGCTAATCCTACAAGATCAGGAGAGACTTCTTCAGTACGAACCGGCAACAACTCAGGGGGAGTAAATAGCAGCTCAAGGACTACTGTTCAAGGCTCGAGTCGAGTTGACTCTAGTTCTGTAGGAGCTGGTACTAACTCAGGGGGAGTTAGTGAAAGTAATCAAAGTAGTCAGCACCACAACTCAGAAAGTCATGCTGAATCATCAAGACAATTTCCAAGAGAACGGGTATGGAATAGAGACCATCCGTTTGAATTAATTATTGGTGATCCAGATGCTGGTGTGTCTACTAGAAGAAATGCAAGAGCTGACCTGGCTAATATTTGCTTATTTTCTGGGTTCTTATCCAAGCTTGAACCTAAAGAAATAGAAGAAGCTCTTGGTGATGCTGATTGGGTGATTGCAATGCAAGAGGAACTCAATCAGTTTGAAAAGCAGAAAGTTTGGAAGCTGGTACCCCGACCAAAGAACAAATCAGTAATTGGAGCAAGGTGGGTATTCAGAAATAAAATGGATGAAAACGGACTTGTAACACGAAACAAGGCTCGTTTGGTTGCAAAAGGTTATTCTCAACGAGAAGGAATTGATTATGATGAGACCTATGCACCAGTTGCAAGACTTGAGGCAGTCAGGATGTTTTTGGCATTTGCAGCACATAAGAACTTCAAGGTTTTCCAGATGGATGTGAAAAGTGCCTTCCTGAACGGAGAGTTAGAAGAAGAAGTGTATCTGGAACAGCCGCCTGGCTTCATTGATCCAGAACTTGTAGATTTTGTGTATCTTCTCTTCAAATCTGTCTATGGCCTCAGGCAATCCCCAAGATGTTGGTATGAAACCCTATCCGTATTCTTAATTGAAAGTGGTTTTACTAGGGGAGTAATTGACAAAACATTGTTCTATAAGAATGTGAAGAATGATTTAATACTTGTTCAAGTCTATGTGGACGATATTATCTTCGGGTCATCGAATGAGCGCTTGTGCGAGAAATTTGCTAAGCTAATGCAAGACAAATACGAGATGAGCATGATGGGAGAGCTGTCTTTCTTCCTTGGATTACAGATCAGTCAGAGAAAAGATGGTATCTTTATCTGTCAATCCAAGTACGTCAGAGATTTACTCAAGAAGTATAATCTAGAAGATGCATCAGCAGCTAAGACTCCCATGGCAACAGCCACGAAGCTTGATGAAGACAAATCAGGTAAATCAGTTGACATCACAAGCTATCGAGGTATGATTGGCTCACTTCTCTATTTAACTGCAAGTAGACCCGATATAATGTTCGCGACTTGTTTATGTGCAAGATTCCAAGCGGATCCTAGAGAATCACATCTCATAGCCGTCAAAAGAATTTTTAGGTATCTCAAGGGCACACCAAATCTAGGAATTTGGTACCCAAGAGATACAGGTTTTAATCTAATTGGCTATACGGATTCAGACTATGCAGGTTGCAGGATTGATAGGAAAAGCACATCTGGTGCTTGTCAATTTCTTGGCAGAAGATTGGTGTCCTGGCAAAGTAAAAAGCAACATACAGTATCTACTTCTACTGCTGAAGCTGAGTACATTGCTGCTGGAAGCTGTGTAGCTCAAATACTGTGGATGAGGAACCAATTGAAGGATTATGGCATGGAGCACAAGAAAATTCCAATTATGTGTGACAATACAAGTGCCATTGCCATAACCAACAATCCTGTAGATCACTCAAGAACCAAGCACATCGACATCAGGTATCACTTCATAAGAGAACATGTCGAGGAGGGGACTGTGGAGCTACATTTCGTGCCCACAATGCAACAAATTGCAGATATATTCACCAAACCTCTTGATGAAGCAACATTCAATAGGTTGGTTGGTGAATTGGGAATGCTTAACTCAAGTTAGTAAAGCCTTCTATCTATAAAATCCATGGTTATGTTTGTATATGCAAGCTATTTAATCATTATGTGTTTAGACTTTAAAATGCCTAATTAATGATTATTATAGGGTGCATATAGTGTGATTTTGCATGAATTCAGTGTGTTTTAAGTGTCTTTTATAACACAAATCTTTGAATTTATGCTTGTTAGATTGCATGAACATAGGGGGAGTTAAATTCATAATATTCTAAATTTTGCATGATTTTTAGATGAATTTACCTGTGTTTTTCATGTAATTAGAGGCCTTAGAATTATCAAGGAATGTTTTAATTATGTCATATATTAAAAAATCCTTGAATTGATATTTATATTAATTTGGCAAAATTAATTGTTGAGTTTTTCAAAGAAAAATTGTCAAATTATTCTAAGTATCTTCAAAATTTCGAGTTAGTTTCTATCTCGAAACTCATCTTGAAATTCTAGTTGAATTTCGATTTGAGCTTCCAGAGTGAAGTTTTGAAAATTCTAAGTCTGGGAAGAATTTCGAGTTAGCCACTATCTCGAAATTCATCTCGAAATTCGACTTAGGGATCGAATTTGAGTTACCAGTGTGCCTATTTATTTTTCTTCAAAATATTCGAGATAATTTCTATCTCGAACTTTATCTCGAAGGTTGAGATAAGGTTCCATTTTTGGAAATATTTTTGAAAAGAACTGAGAATACTTCGAGTTAGTTTACAACTTCGAGTTAGACTCTATCTCGAAACTCAACTCGAATTTCGACTTGATGTTCGAGATAGTGCTCTCAGTTGGTTTTAAGGGGATTTTTCGAGTTAACTCCTAACTCGAAGTCTATCTCGAATTTCTACTTAAATTTCGAGATAGGTTTCCCTAGTGTTGGTGGTTTGTGCTGTTTACATGGTCTTAATAGTCAAATGGTTTAAGTTTTTCGAGTTAACAGCTATCTCGAACTCCATCTCGAAGTTCGACTTATTTTGTTCGAGATAGACTTCGAGATAGACTTCGAGATAGAGTTCTCCCTGTATGTACTTAGAGTTTTCATATTTTTTAACAGGGATACTTTAGTCATTTCACATTAATGTCTATATATACATATCTAACTCGATATTTTCTTTCACTTTTACCTACTTGAGTTTTACAGCCGCCCCATATACATACAGGCGATTTCATACTTGCAACCATTGATTCGTGATTTTTGTGACTAATCTCCTACGGATAACGAATTAATGCCCATTTTTAGACTGCTATCACTTGTGTGTTACCATTAATCTCTGTTCTTGTGTGTTTGTGTCACGGTTCATCTTTCTTGAGATATATATACACACGTATATACACACAAAAGTTCACAGATCTGTTCATACACGATTTCACACAAACACTTCACTGTTAAAGCAGATTTAATTAGTGGTTTGAAATTTGCCTTCCATTGACTGTTTATTGAAGCCCGTAGTTTAATTTCTCAAAAAGGGACTTTTGTGTTCTTGATAAATTAAAAGGGATATAACGGTTAATTCTTTAATTAATTGTTTTTTCGAAAATTAAAATTAAAATTCACATTTGTTAAGGAAAAACATTTTAATTAAAATGGCTCACCAATTTTCACTTGCCAAAAACAATTTTTATAATATTTCTACGGAAATTGGTGATCAACTCCCGCGCTTTAAGTCTTGGATACGATTTCTCAATTTGTATTCCAAAGCTAGCGATGCTTTTACTGCTAAACCTACACTAGTACATGATGCTTTACAGCAATTATGGACTAGTGCGGTTTCTTTTGGGAGCAAATCAACCCCCTTTGGTTTCAGGTTAACCTTAGCGGGTCAGGAATATGAGGTGACTGAACAAATTGTCAACAAGGTTCTGGGATTCCCCATTAAAGATGTTTATGATTCAGAACCTACAGCTGCAGAACGCCTCAGATTCTTTGAAGAAATAGGATGTTATCCTCCGACTGGCCGGATCACTGGAAACATCCAAAAACAATTTCTTCATGTGGAATGGAATTACTTTTTCGAGGCCATCACAAGATGTTTTCGGGCACGAGAAAGCGATTACCATCAAATTTCCATTCCTATGCAAAACCTTGGAATTGCCCTAGCAAGAGAGCTGGATATCAATTATGGACGAATAGTTCTCTCTGAGATAGTGGCTGTGATGGGATCTCCTGCAAGTAGAGACCTCAACACAACAGATGTTGTCTGTTGGTTTCCTCGGTTCTTACAGATGCTGATTAATCATTTAATACCGAAGGATGCTCTTGCAATTAGACAGAGTTTTGCCAGAAGCCAAAAATCTGCACCACTAGGAATGGGCACTAAGTCACTTTCAACAGTTGAAAATCAGGATAAACATCATGGAAAACCGATGTCTATTCCTGATACCTTACAAAAGTGGCTTACTTATGATGAGGGAGTTACCACCTTGATGGAATTCTCACAAGTTTCATCACATGCTCAGAATCGGTCTGCTCATGCTGAGGCATTTGAAGAGATTCCTGATGAGCAAAGCGGTGACGAACAAGGTAATGAATCAGGTAATCTCTCTCGACATTCTAATCATTCCTCTTCCTATGTTTCTGATTCCCAGACCCAAGAGACTGCTAGCCCGCAGGATCTATCCCAGGGTGAGAGCTATATTTCTAATTCTATATCACCCCAGTCACCGGAATCCAAACAGCCAGCACAAGTAAATGTAGGATATGATGAGGAGAGTGAACCCGAAGAGCAGCAACTTATTCGAAAGAAACCCAAATTTTCTCATGCTGCTACTTCTAAATCTCAGTCAAACCCTAGAGTGTCACACGCAACCACTCCACCTCACGAGAGTGGTTCACCCCTTGAACAATCTGCACATAGGGATTTTGATGATGATTATGTACCTTTTGAAGATACTGTTGCTTCAAGAGGACATGAAGCTTTAAAAGCTTCAGCCGTACCTTCACCGGTACGTACTGATGCTACAAAGAGGATCGGTTCTGATGTCGTACAAGAACACTTTGTAGCCTCTCAGCCTGAGATTCCAACTCAGGAACAAATAGCATTTGATCCCATAACTGCAAATTATATTGCTTATCCAGTTTCTGCAGGTACTGCTTCATATTTTGGATCATTTATTGAAGATATACACGAGCGTGAGACAGGGAGTGTGTGTGAGAGGTTAGGGAGAGAGGGACCTTCATTTTTAAGGCCCGAAACCGAGCGCCAAATACCAACAGAACGAGAATTAGAGCGAGGTCACCTAAACCAAACACCGTCCCTTAATACTGAAAATCTTGAAACTCGTATGTCTTCTATGGAAAATCAAATGAAGCAGTTTGGGCAGTCAATGGGGCAGTTAGGGATGAACGTTGGAAACAATCAAAGGGCCCTTGACGACTACGCAGCACGAATGGCAAGTCAAGCTACAGCTTTTAATGATTTGACAAACAAGGTAAATGACTTGGGCCATGTTGCTGGTGTCTTGGGAAACACTCTGAATGACAGGATGGGAGCAATGGAGCTTACAATGGATACTCTGGCTGTGGAGATCAGTAGAGTTATGTTCGCAATCAGAAGTTTTGTGCCCCCAGAGTGTTTCGCGCCGCAACAACCTCCCCCCGATGCTGGTACAGGTGGTGCTAGTGGAGCAGGACCCTATGGTTCTGGTTTTGAAGATTCTTACGCAGCTGGTGGATCTGGAGACCAGGGTGGAGTTCAGGATAACTCACCTAAGGGGGAGAGTATAAAGGAGACGAGACAGCAGGGAGTTCAAATCGAAGAAATTCAAGAACAAGCTGATCTTGTCAAAGAAATTGAGCCGTCTATTGATGAAGAGGCTCTGAGAAGGAAAAAGGGTAAGGCAATAGCGATTGAGCAAGATGAGCCATTCGTTGATCTGAGTCATCAAGAAAAAGTACTGGAGGTACTTGACTCAGATTCCGATATGGAAGACGCACCTTTGAAACATGCTATAAAGAGATCATTGAAGGATCAAGGTGGAGGTGCTGGAATGTCTTTCGGATTGCCTGAAGAAATTACTGTTGATGAGGAAACCCTTAAATCTCAAAAGTTAGCCTTGGAACAAGCTGAGTTCTTTAAAATGAAGGCAATGCAAGAACGTGCTGTATTTCTAGAAAAGAAAGTGGAGCTACAAGGGAAGCAGTACGATTATGAGCTTGCAAGGCTAGCTGATCCTCAAATTGATCTGGACAATAGAAGGATAGGGCAGAAGTGGGATGATGCAAGGAAGATATTGATGGGACCATGTACAAAAGGAGATCATAACAAGGAGGCAGATGATCTGTTCTACAACCTAAATTTGCAGAATCCAATGGCTGCTGACTACATAAGTGCTTTAAAGAGATTAATTTCTAAAGTCAGGGTTGGATACAATTCAACGCAAAAGGAGTGGCAGGTTATTTTGTCTTTCACAGAAGGAGTCCCAATGTCTTTCATGTATGTGGATGACCAATTCATGACGAGAAGATCTGCATCAGAGTTGTTCTTGCTAGCAACAAAAATTCAATACTCTCATTCTGAGAATCTAAGCATTCTGTATAGGGATCACTTAATGCAGCTAGCAGAGGACAAGGGTCCAGAATTCTCAGCATATCCAAATGTTGTCCGGATGGTGGTTGACAGTAAAATGAAGAGGGTGAGCTTGGAGGAAAAGGACTTAATGGAACTTTCAGTGGAATCTCTTAAGGCCGTCTGTAGGCAAATGATGAGTAAGGGATTCGCTTCTGAGCTTAAAGATAAATCAGTGAAGATCATTGAAAGCGTCATACTCAAGAAGAGCAATGAGGTGTGGAAGTGTGATGTCATTGCTCCAAACCCTCTTGATAATGTGAAGATTGAACCAGAGCTAATGGAGAAGAAATGGAATATTCTTCAAGCTATGAAGAATGTAGATGAAGCTCTGAATCTTCCTACTGGAGAACTGGAACAAGGAGAGATAAGGGAGGCAGTTGGTGTTCCAGGAAGAGACAGCGTATACTGGATACATTCTTTTGCTGATAATACAGCTGATGCCTTAGTATTCATAGATGCAGACCAGAAGTAAACACTCTTGCATATGAGTAGACAATGGCTGCAACAGACTCAAGATGCTGCATTTCTGGAGAAAGTGTTATATGTGTTCAAATGGGAAGATGTGGAAGTTAAGTATGTGACAGAAAAGCAGAGACTCGTGAGTTACCTGTCTGATGTAGTAGTTGAAAAGAAGCGATTGGAGCGAGATGCGGCTAGTGTCCACAATACTAACCGTGTCATAGGCTATCCCAAAATGATCTATTGTCAGTTTAAAGCTGATAAAACTCATAGGAAACCTCGGCTTATAATGAAGAAATTTGAGGAAATTCCAGAGATCAGGACTACTCAGGAGGTGGACAAACTCAGAAGGCTTTTCAAACATCCTTACCCAGAACCCAGGAACCCTCTAGAGATGGAAGCAATAAGTTTGTTGAATACTAGGTGGACGCAACTTCATGATCCAGTATATAAGAAACAAAAGCAGCAGGAGGAGAAGCGCAAAAGGCAGAAAGAAGAAAAAGATCAAGCTGCTGAAGCTAGGAAGAGGAAACGGAATTAGGGTTAAAGGTCAGAGTGGTGTGAACTTGAAGTTGGAAAAACTTCATGTCTTTCGGTTGCTTTAACTCACTTGAGGAAAATTCATCTTAGAATGAATCCAATAAGGTGATATAAGTTTGACTAAAAGATATGAAATAATCCAGGTGATAGGAATCATTCAAATGATTTTTAATTCGAGGTTCGAATTCTGTTTCTAGTATTAAGTTCTTTGTATTGTTTTCAAGTACTTTTCAATTGTATATTTTTCAAGAATGTAATGTTAATTATCTTTTCTCGTCTCATTGTTTAGTTGAGTTATCCTTCATTAATTTGAATGTCATTGTTAGACAATCAAATTGGGGGAGATTGAAAGGCAGAGTGTATTAACTTGTAACACTATAACTAATGTAACTCAATTAAAAGAAAAGATACTTAACCAGAAGACAATCAAGAACAAGAAGTCACAAGAAATCAACACTAAATGAAGACAAGGTAATTGATACAATTGAACATGTTAACTATGATCAAGCCAAGAAGAAATCATTGAGAGAAGTTCAAGTCAAAGTTGTTCAGGCCTCAGTGATTTGAGAATTCGAGATTCAAGATCATAACTATCAGTATCAACAAGACCAACTGATTTCAAGTGAACAAGAAGGAAAGCAAATATTGGAAAGCCAAGTTACTAAGTGAATATGGTAATTTATTCAAGAAGCAGAAACACTATCAAGACTAGTCACTTATGAACCAGACCAATGCATCAAGTGTCAGGACATTGATAGCAAGTTTATGTCAGTAATAAAGATCCATGTTCAAGAGCTTGCCGAAGAATAAAGAAGACATGAAGATATCACAAGCTCAAGATGTGCATTGAAGTTTCAAGTTGAAGACCAGAATATTTTCTAAGTACTAAATGTTCTGGATGGCCAAGTAGAATATTTCTAAGTAGAAGTTCGACTTAGAAATTTCGAGATGGCTAAGTAGAAATTCTCAAGTAGAAGTTCTACTTAGAGTGCACCTTCAACATGACACATGGCATCTTCTGATTGGCAGATTTCCAAGCTTTCAAGATAAGGCAAGATTTATGTGGACATCATTGGGCCACGTACATCTTAGTCTTTGAAGACTACAGGACATAGATTACATGTAGTATAAATAGAAGCACTTGTGTAATGTTTTAGTTAGTGAGCAATATTGAGAAAACACAAGAAAAAGAGAGAGAGTGCTTTCACAGAGCTTAGTATCATTTACTCTCTCTCTCAACTTCTGTTATACTTTGTAATGAATGTTGTAGCAACCTTTTCAAGTTATATATAAAGAAATATATTCCTTGAATCTGCGTGTTCATTTATTGCATCGTATTTATTGCTTCTCATAATCGAAAAGTTGTATTCACCCCCCCCTCTACAACACATTTGGACCTAACAGATGCTCTAAGAGCATCTCCAGTGGGGTTGACTAAATTAATTACCTAAAATAATGTAAAATAATGATTTAGCTAATTTTTATCGAATCTGTAAGGTGTTATGCTACAATGAGATCGACTATAATGATAAAATTTATATGTACAGCTTTGTTACAATTCTTGAGAGTTTCGATAAATATAGCCAATGTAAAGAGGTTGGCTACAATTTTACCTAAGGGTTTTGTATGATTGAATGGAGTTGCACAATTTATAGAAATTATATATAAAACTTGGGGCTTTGGCCAAATACCCCGCACAGTACTCGATCATTACAAGAATACCCCAAAATGCTGATGGTGACCATAAATACCCCGCTATTACGCATTTGAAATAGGGGTAATAGTTTTTATACTAATTACGCATTTAAAAAAGGGGTAATAGGTGAACAGGACTTATCTATTACGCATTTGAAGCATGGGTAAATGCTATTACGCATTCTCCAAATGGGTAATAGGAGAAAATTTTATATTAATTACCCACTTATCAAATGCGTAATAGGATTGTTTTATTTTTTTTATGTTATGCATTTGTGAAATGCGTAACAACCACTTTTTTTATTATGCTTTTGTGAAATGCGTAACTTTGGGGTACTTTTGGCCACTTTTTCCAAAAGTATTATTTTCTTATAAATTGTTTAAAAAAGTGGTATTATTGTCGTTCTTTCGATTTTTTGCTAAGGATTTTTTGCATAGGAGATGCTCTAGCTTAAAATTTTAGATATATATTGATCATGTTGAAACTTTTGTCTTGCACCTTAAAATTTGGATGGACCATATTACAATAATATCCGTCGAGTTTGATATATGATGCAACTATGGAACACCACTGATCTGACATTAATGTGACCAACTGATTAATTACTAGAGTGGAAAATGTCCCATGTGTTATAAGTTTTCTGTGGTAAGCATGCTAGTTTCAAAAAATTTGGTGCAACGTTATTTGGCATTTTGTAAAAAATATTTGTATTAATAGATTTAATACTATATTTTCTAGTCTTATTTGAAAAGAAAGCTGCCTCCAAGTTCTCCTAGCCAGAAGAAGGTTTCGAGGAAAAAAACAGTTCTCCCAGGCTAAAAGTTAAGGATTTAATTTTGCCAAGTACAGACAAATCCCCTTAAAAGCCAAAATTTAAGGCCAGAACAATACTTTCAGCTAAAAAAACTAACTTGAAATACGGCCCGAGTTTCATATAATGATCTAGTTTGGAAAATCTTATTTCTCTCATAAATAGGTTACTTATTCTGAGAAAAAGTATGTAAATATGTATTTTTTCTGAAATAAGTAACTTATTTTTGCAAGATAATGAATGTTAAATTCTCCGTACACATTTTTTTCTAAAAAAAAGTTGTAAATATGAAAAAAAAATCGGAATAAGCAATTTATAAATTACAATTAAGAAATGGCAAACGGGACCAATATAGAACACAATTGAAAACTGTATTCATATACCTGCAAACTTGTATAATTTTATTTTGCTCCCAAACTAATTAGTAGTAAATGTTTTTCTAAGTTAATATTTTATTTTAATTTTCGGTAAATACGAAAATTGGATCAAATCCAACAGGTCAAACGGGACTATGAAGATCTGTTGGAATGATCAAATTAAGGGTGTTCGGGAGAACTAATTTTCCAGAATAAGTTAACTTATTTTAAGTTGAAAGTTAAAATTCATAACTTTCCAACTTATTTTCTAACTTATTTTTGCAACTTATTGAATCTTAAACATTCATTAAATACTTGTATAAAAAAATTATCAAAATATAAAATTTTTACCGAAAATAAGTCCATAAATCCTTAAAAGAAGTTAAGCCAAACAGGCACAATGTTATCCGACAAGGGCTAAACACGCAATAATTATATCAACAAAAATTGTGTTTGATAGGAGTTACATTCATATGGATAATTTGGGATTCAATTCTAGATGTGATCAAGAAAGCTCAATCAGGAATACAAAAGGACAACGCATCTTTCAATTTTGAACCGATTCATACACTTCCAAAACTTAAATTTGTTTCATGAAAGTGTAGTGAAATATGTATATATATTAATGTAAAAAGACAAGAGGCGTTTACCTGAGTCAACCCAAATTGTCTTGTTTCAGTCTTTAAATAAACAAGGATAGGGATAGGATGTAACAAAATAAAAACAAGCCACGAAGCTTTGCCTCCTGTCCACTTCTTTGTTAGTCATAAAACTTTTAAAGTACTCCCTCCGTCTCTCCCAATTTTTAATATTTGGGTTGACCACGGAGATTAAAAAAGGAAAATAAAGTAAGTGGGGGAGAGAAAGAAAATGAGTGAAAAATGGGTAAAATTATGGATCATATCAATATTTAAGTAATAGATTAGAAAGAGGGAGAAAATTAGTGGGAAGTGGTGAACCTTTTTTATTTGTTTAAAGATTAAAATTTTACTATTTTTTTAAAGTTTGGAAATGTAAAGAATTGAAAGGGACATCCCAAAATAGAATATGTAAAGAATTGGGAGGGACGGACGGATGGAGTATAAAGCATCAGGGCACTTTTATTTTCTCAATTTCTCACATCACTAACAAAACATATTATTTTTCTTCCACATTTTCAATCATATCTATCTATCTATCTATATCCCAATTGTTTATAGAAAACCTGCTGATAGTCCAAGAACAACAAAATTATTATCGAGTTATATTAGCAAGCATGCTTCATGAACTACATCTGACATAAACTTTATGCCCTTTGTGTAACATATTAACATAAAAGGACAATACAACTTAACAAGGATGTATCATATTTTGAAATAGTTTGTTCTAAAAAGATAACATGTTAACAGAATTTTGAAAGAAAAATCACAATGAAATATGACTCTTAGTTCTTTTGATCATATGCTCGAACAGACTTGAGCAGTTTACGCAAGTTAAGCAGCTTATAAAAGATCAAACTGGTTGCAGATCTTTTAGCCCCGAGAGTGGAAGATTAATAGAAACAAAGAAACACCTTATTAACCAGTTCTTAGTGTTGAAAGGCAAGATCAGCAGCGCAAGGTCAGTCTAGTTTCTATGGTATATACCTACCTTATTGTTGGACTTTTAAGATTACAGGCCCAAATTGTGTTGCAATAGTGTTGGCTTCTAACTATTGCGAGTCTTTGGCAAATGGATGGTCATGCACTCGATAAGTTTAGTTCAAGCTCGTCCAGAAGGTGCAATCTACTTATAAGACTAGATACAAAAAGAGTTTGTTCAAGTTTGGGCTTAAGAGTTGTGACTTTGTGTTGACCTTGTACAGTTTCTTCAGCCTTCAGGCCTTCATGAACGATCATAATCACCTTAAATATTTTCTCACCTCGGCAGTGTTTCAATTTAACAGATTTAATTATAGTTTTAACTTTTAATTGAGATGCAAAAACAAAGGAAACATACAACAAGATCAGTTGGGCAGATGCTAGAAAATGTTTGCTCTTCATCTCTCTTTTTTTCTGGAAACTGACAATTGCTTATAGTAAAATCTAACATAGCCCTGCCTTCTTCCAGTCCTGAACTCAAAGACATGGGACACATTACTAATTCAGATTATATATAACTACTAGATGGAATTAGAATGGATATGATAGATATTATGGAGTTAATAGGAGGAAACATACAGAGGGAGGGAGTAAAAAAGAAAGGAGAAGCCAACAGGAGGAAACATAAACCAGGAAAAAACAAGAAAGGAGAAGCCATCTGAGTTGGCAAAATCAAACAGAAGTGCCTTTCTTTTGTTCAACGTCCCGAGAAATGTCATCCTTCATCTTTGGCGACACCATGATAACAATGTATAATAAAGAACATAGCTTGACCTTGTTAGAGTAGTTGAGTGGAGGATTTAGATTAATGCTCAATCAAGAGGGAAAATAGGCATTTTCAAAGTTGACGAATAAAGCATATTTATCTTTGTTTCTATTTCTTGGAGAACACGATTGCATCATTTTGTCACTACATTGTCATATGCGATTACTTTAGCACTCTATTTTATTGGTCACTATCGTTACAAGTCCTAGTTCTGATGATATCCCATTCATATCTTCTACCACTTATCATTAATCTCAGCACCCTGGACAAAGATTATAGGACCTTTTGTTATTTCTACCGTGATGTAAAGAAGAAACCAAACCACGAGACTGTACAATATTATGATCTTGTGTCACCATGATGCCAATTTTCTTCTCCATTTCAATAATGTTACTCTTCCTATAACACTGCGAATGTATAAAGTACTTTCATATACAACTTCATGAAATAGAGGTCCAGTAACTAGATCTTAGAAGTAAACAATCGTAGTAAAACACTGCCAAGGTCTCTGTAATACTACTAAATTATTAATAGTCCAGATCGAAGGAGAAACGACCACCCATGACTCTATAATGCTCCCCCCTCCACCACACCCCAAATCCTCTTCAAACCTAATCTTATGTCTTTCACAGAAGTCTTTACTTCAGGAGACTACTTATGATGGAAATCAATAAATTTCTTTATATAAGAACAATTGAAGTTATCATAGTTGTCAAGGCGTCGCCTAGGCAGAAAGGCGGTAAAAAATGAAAAGGCGTCCGAACCACCTAGATTTTAATTGCCTAGTCGAGGTAGGCGGCGCCTAGGAGAGTTAGACGGTGCCTAGGCGAGTAGGTTGTTCAACTATATATATATATAACATTTTTCTAATATATGATTCAACTCTGCTTATTTCTCCTTTTAGTGGTAAAATTCATAAACTTGTACTATTGAACCATCGTACTCGTGATAGAAGTCTCGAAATTAAACAAGTAAAAGTATATAAAATCTATTTGATTCAATCAAATAAACTAATCTTCACATTATTGTAATTATTATTAAAACCAATTAAAATATATCTACATAATATCTAAAATATATGCCTATATCCAAAACGTCTAACTCGCCTAATGTACGCATAGGCGGCCGCCTTACCGCCTAGGCACCTAGGCGGTTTGCTATCGCCTAGGTTCGCCTTTACGCCTTGACAAGTATGGAAGCTATGAAATGTGGTCCTACTTCCACAGATTTTTAATTATGACTTCCTTAGTCTATAGCGAAACTTTCTATGCAGAACCTTAGTACTAAAGCCATAAGAAAAGTATCAACCTCCAAACAAATTAGATAAACAGATTTAGATACTTGGGCATTATTAAAATTCAATGAAGCCTTATATTCTGTTAGACATTAAATAAACAGAGGCATTCAATTAAAAGAAAAACAGGAAAAACAGAAAAAACGAGATAGAAGCTAGGGAAAGCGTGTACTTCATTAAAATTCCATAGAAACAAAACTATCAACCTCCAAACAAAATTGATCCAACTACAGCGAAATAAGAATCCAAGTACTAACAAATTTCCAATAAATACTTCAACATAAATTCATACTAACAGATCAAAGATACGCAAATCAAAAGGAGTTGAATTTCATCTCTAAACCACCTGACCACCAGTAAGCCTTGCACGACCGCCAGTTGGCTGGCATAGTAACTTCTGGCAGTTCCCACACACCACAACAGTCTGAGAGTGACTAAACACAGTGGTTCTGCAATTTTAACAAATTATATAAATCAATATCCACATAAAACAGAACCTTTTACCATCCCAACTCCCAAGTCCAAATAGCCAAATTATTTTTTTTAAAAAAAATACACAAAATTATTAAATATATGAACACACAATTGTATGAGCTTACCTCTTAAAGCAGCCTTGGCATTTCACATCCTTGACAGAACAAAACAGCAACAAATCATCAGACATAAAACTACATACATTTATATAATAGGATGGTGGTCCACAGCAAACAATTTTTATAACATACCATATCGCGGACCGCGAAAATATGAATCATATATATTCACACCAAAAACCCTATTGTACACATACCGCAATAAATAAGAGCAATATGGTATGCTGAAACAGATGTTTGTTGTGAACCAGGACCCATAATACATAATAATAAAAATATAAATAAAGAGACACACAAACAACATAAAAAATCGTACCATAAAGAAAGAATTGGGGGTTGGAACGAGACGCTTAAGCTTATGCTTCCTTTTGTCGAGATGAGCAGGTGGGTTCAACAAATCGATATCATTTGATAGAGTCTATGAAATTAATAAAAACAATTAGCATATACAAGAAAAATTCAAAAGAAAAAACAACACTGTGCATGATTGTAAGAAAACTAACCATCTTGGGAGCTGTTGAATTTGGTGTGGAGGAATAAACGATGATGCGCAGCAACACAATAAGCTTAAAACCCTAAAACAATATAACAGCATTTATAAAACTGTGTGTGTGTGTTTATATGGGTGAATGGTGATCGGGCCTTAATTCTTTTCTGGGTATCCACTTCTTTAGTACCGCACGGCCCTAATAGATACCACCCCAAACGTTCAATTGGTTAACAGCGAATTATTCGTATTTGATTTAGCAAAAAAAAATAAATTCGTATCTATATCTATATCTATCTATATATTATAAACTATCGTAAAAGCCCGTGCAAGGCACGGGCCTGTTAATAAATTGTTAAATTAAATTTTTTATTAGTTATATTATTTATTTTAGTTAATTTTATTATTTGTTTTTAAAAATTTTAGTTTTAAACTTATTTATACATTTTGATAAAAATATTTATTGACCAATATAAATTCCTTATTAAATATAAATAAAAATAAATATCATATTTAAAAGATAATTAATAAATTACATGTATATTATGAACCTATATCTATGATTATTATATATTTTAATTTTAATTTTAGTTTATGACTAAATTATATTTGTTATAATTTAATGTATTTATTGTAAAAAGTCTATTTTACAAATTTTTTAATTTTTTTACACAAATTTACTACTCCAATCTAATTTCTTATTCTTAAATATATTTTTTTCAAACCCATCTATTTAATTGTATATATTGCAATTGATTGATTATTATATTTTGTATAATTACATATTATGATCTCACGTTAATATTTTCTTTTTCTCGCAACCACAAATTTTTGCGGATACCCACGACCTCTCGTGAATAGCCACTTTTACTCGTACTCGCAATTATAAATGTGATTATATATCATGAGATTACTGATTCGATATCCAACAATGAAATAAATTCGTTATTATCTTATATAATATTAATATCGCAATTAATCATAACTCAATTGCATATTTTATTTAAATATTTAACATATTTCAAGTCTAAATTTGTTATACATTATTTTGTTTTTTTTAAAAAATTTGTACTAACAAAAATTTTGAATTCAACTTTATGAACTTCATTTCTCATATTTAAAAAATTATTAATAAATAACTCACATAAGATGGTGTGACAAAAAAACACATATATAATGCATTTATTACATGAAAAGTAAATATATGATAAAATGGGTGATGGTTTGTGCATTAAGATTTTTAAAAGGAAGATCAAAATCTAAGTAGATCAAGTGGTCATAATAACAAACTATGTATCATGAGGTTGCTGGTTCGATATCCAATGAAGACAAAAATATAAACTTTTTTTAGCAAAACTTTCTAAATAGTGGTACATACGTAATTATACAAAATAAAAGGGCATAATAGTCATTTCATAGCCATTAAAATAGCAAATTTTGCCCTTATGTTGCCTTATTATATATAGTAATAGATTAGTGAATATAAGTGGACAGGAGAGCCCTTTTGTTATCCATATTTAGGTTTGTACAAGATTTTGTATCACTGAATAATCCATTTATAGGTTTGGTATCCATTTTGGAAAGATCCAAATTCATTATTTGACCGATTGTTTATCTATATATTATAAAGTGGACAGCCCTTACATAAGATTTGGTATTCATATTTAGGTTTGGACAAAATTTTGTATTGATTTTAACCCACTAGATAATCCATTTTTAGGTTTGGTATCCATATTATGTTTGGAAAAGATCCAAATTCATTATTTGACCCATTGTTAATTAAAGAAAGTTTGTATACAAATTTAAATATTATTAATATATTCTCTTAATATTTAAGGTAAGATTATTAATGAAAATTTGAATAAATCTTTTAATTTTGGTAAGCTTATTAATACATATTATCACATAATAGATATAGAAAATCTAAATAATTTTATCTTTGATTGCATTTGTTATAATATAGAAAAATAATATTTTTTATTAATATTATTTCTTTCAATATTAATTTATTTGATCTTAAAAATAAAGTTATTTTCTTTATTTAATCGTTATTATTATATATCATAATTATTATGAAATTTAAATTAAAACTACCGTGTGCGTAGCACGGCCTATAATCTAGTTTGTACAAAAAATGAGTAAATTTGAATTATATTTTATAATTTGAATGAATATTTAATCGAATTTTACTATTTTTATATTTAGTTATATTTATATAAAGTAGCTCGAATAATTTTAGAATACTCAAATATGTATTTATTAAATGTATTCAATTAAAATTCGTAAGTAATATATACAATAAATAATATATATAATTTATGTTAAAGTAATATTCTACAAATGAATACCATTTCCCCCTTTGCCTTCACTGCAGAACCTATTTTCACTCCATCGAAACCCTTTTTCACTCCTCCCAAACCTCTGTTCTATTATCTCTCAACACCTCATCCCCCAAAACCCCTTCATTTTCGATTTGTAGACCCCTTTGTACATTCTCTTATTCAAAAGCTTTATTATTTAAGATTGTCTATCATCTGTAGCTGAATTCTGTTTCCAATATAGATTTTGAAAATGTGTGTTAGCAGATCAGTTGGCGTTTTTCCCTTGTTTCTTGCAAAGAAGGATCTCACATGAGACGCACTGTTACTGCAGTCATTTCTTGTTTAGCAGTGTACCTGGAGAGCAGTTTGTCTGCTCAATAGATGGAGATTAAAGGGTAGGGCTTCTACTCAGACGGTTTGTGATATTCCCAAAATCTGGGGTACAGATTTGGGGTCACTAACCACAATCCACACAACATATACCTGGATATAAACATAATATAATAATAAAATACCCCTGATCCAAGACCGCTTACAGGTTATGGTATGAAACAAACTACCAACTTTAATTTTATTACAATCCAATCTCAGAATAACATTATTATACAAATTGATAACCACTAAGTTCGTCTACCGAACTAGTAAACCAACCTCTGACAAGCTCAAATCACTACCCGGCGAAACCAACAACTCGAACGTCACCTCTCGCTATTGGAGCAGGAAAACTCATCAACCACAAGGTCCAGTAATCTCCTCTATTAACTGAAGAAAAATAAACAACAAGCAAGAGTGAGCCAACAATGCTCAACAAGTGTAAACAGTGATAGCAATATCAAGAACAATATAGGTTCTGATCATCAAGAATAATCATCATATAATACAAAAGAAATCAGCCGAAGAAATTAAATATCGTAACTCCAAAATGAGTCAACAGGGCTCCGCTAGAATAAAATGCATCAACAAGGAGAACTGATAAAAGTTCTGACAATCAAAGATAATCATCATAGGCTTCAAAGGAATCAGGCTTTAAAGCAACTCATCCTATTGAATGGATTAGAATTGGATTTTTTTTTATATATTTTAAAAACAATAAGGTTAGGCTGCTGATCAGTCACGCACTAACCCCGGACAAACGCACACAGCAATGTCCTAAATGGATCCATGGCACACATTGGCCTTAACTTTTGACCATTAAACTGGTCTCCCCAAAGGGACTCCTCTGACCATAAATATGGTCTCCCCGAAGGGACATCTTTTGACCATTAATATGGTCTCCCCGAAGGGACTCCTCTGAAAACATTCCAATTCTAAATCCAACGCACTAGGTGTCGGAACAATCGACAACCTCTATCAATCAAACAATCTGGAAAGCTCACGTTCCAGAACAACAACTCAAGATCCAAGAATCAATGAAGAATTCAAGATCAACATGTGTCGACAAGTTCGACACGATAATTGGGTAATAATTAAAGAATAATAACCTCAAAGGGTATCGACGAGTTCAATACAATAAATAGGTGACAATTGAATAAACAACAATAACAAAAAGTATCGATAAGTTCGATACGAATAATTGGGGTCATACCATCATTAAATGAATCGACAGAAGAATTTACTAGCAACATGATTAACAACAACTGAGGATATACGACAAAACAAGGATATAGTCAAGTGCTAAACATTTAATCAATTTCTCCAACATCTAGAAAAGTTTGGACTAAATTGGGTAAGTTAAGTGGTTCAAAATGATCTGTAAGATAAGTCCATGATAATTAATTGTAAATCAATTTGAAGAAAACATCCCTTAAAGAGGGTCCATCGGGTAAAATATGCTAAGATTAGAAATTATGGTAAAAGGTTTTTATAAGAATTTAAAATCTTGGATTCCCTCTGATTAGAACGTTTCTTAAACATTTTTAAGGAAAATAAGAGAAATGGCACTCCGCTGAAGAATCCAATAACATACCATGTATTAAAGTTTTATTGAAGAAAAGGTTATTTGTAAGATCATTTGAAAATTTGCACTTGAGCTATAGGTGGAAATATAAACATTTGCACGTCATTTGAGGAAGGACGTCAATTTGTAAACATAAGTTGACCAACGCATTTGATACACAAAAGAACAAAATTGCATCACTTAAACAATAAGTGAGGAGCAGTAACAATTGCCTTAGTACACGAAGTTCCCACTACCATATCTCAATTCGTTATTCACTTCGCTTCAATCTCTACTTCTCTACACGTTGGCCTCTACTCGATCATATATCCGTCTTTCGATTATCACTGGTCAGCCTCTATACAACCACACTCGTCCACATCCACAATTACCTCCTTTCGCGAGATCCATCGACACGCACTGCTCTTGACTGACCTCCTACTCATACCTATACCAAGTAAAGTACTACTTCAATACAAACCAACCAAAACATTACTAATCATTCTAATCTACCCCTACGTTTCTTATTGCGCTTTACACATATAGCACATAACATGTATTGATCTCATAAGCACTTTACACGTATATCATACCGACTCACATATAATTTTTATCAATTTACTATCAGAATTACAAAATAATTCTAATATAATTTGGACAGCACCTCCTTTGAATTATTACACTACCTGTCGGAACTCAGTCGACACAAACAAACAATCAAGGAACCGCATAATCTAATATCCACTTCAAGTTATACGCCTAATTTATAATTCACTACTCAAATATAAACTAAAAGTGTAACACTAATTATCCGAAAGTCAACCTGCAACTCTTAGTACATATAAATCAAGTAGCTTATGCGAACGACCACTTTTATTTGTCGAATCATATCAACTAGTAACAGTTTATGATTTGGAAATTACTATCTGGCTTCTAAATACAGGTACATTATTTACTAATCAACATCGTAGAGCATGTATAGTTTTAATGGAAATTCTAGAAATATTTTTCTGTAATTATGCCTTACCCACAATACTTGTATAAATCAGTAATGACCAATAAGTTACGAATTTCTTCACTACACGTTTACTTAAGGTACTCTACGTACCCAATTTAGTAGACTCCCACACACCCTCACTTTCACACCTTAAATACCACATACACTTCACTGTCACTCTTTCTTGGCTTCACAGTTTAACAACCCAACCTGCAGCAATCATCAACACAACTGCCTCCTTCGATCTTAAACATCACCATGGACACACACCCTGCACCTACAAGTACAACGCCGTCTTATACCTCCCCTGTCTCTGACCTTCTTGTCTTCCTCCACCCAGGCTGCCTTAATTCCCACCACAAGCACCTGCTGCACACTTCTAGACATCACCATCTTTCTACCCATCTTCTCACTACTCAAACAATTCGTAACACCACACATATCACCAGCGCGTACACCCACTTCCTCTTCTCGGTTCTTCTTGCTTTACCTTCACAAACACCCACACGAAACCATCCTCATCCACTCTGTTCTCTCCCTCCATCTTTCTGCTTCTAACGCTCACAAACAAAACCCCCACACCTGCGGATACATACTTATATGAACAACCCCTCTTTTCACCTCTTTCATTGCTCAACCCGTACAAAACACACACATATACTCCTGCACCATCCTACACACACCATAACTTATAACAATCCCCATGACTAACCTCCAAATTCGAACCACACTAACCACAAAACCCCAAAACAAATTCAGGCACACACACAGACCCGTCGTTATACACACACACCACACAGTCACAATACACACGCACATATTGTCACTCCGCAACCACACAGTAGTATTATTCAGCCGAAACCGAACTCATATAAGGAAAAGGGAGACTTGCAGTGATGTTCCCAGGGTACCCACTACGATACACACACAGATAGTTACACAGCAACAGCAACAGCAACACAGGGGAGGGAAGGCATAATTCGGAATCACAGAGAATAGCTTCCAATCGAAGCTTAACAGCGAAACCCCATGACTCTGACCCCCAATTCGTTCAGACCAATGAGCACGCACATAGTCTAGCTATATACACAGCTCCAACACACACGGACTCACACACCACTCGACACAAACTTCACACACCCAGATCATACACGGCTTTAAAGAGGAACCAGAAGAAAGGATGAGAGAGATTAGAGAGAGATGTATAGAGATTAGAGAGATCGTTTGGGAGAGATGGAAGAGAGGTCGAGAGAGTTCTCGAAGAAACAACCAGCCACACTGAATTGGGGAGAAAAAAATCTGCCGATTTAGAGATTTAAGAAGGGAAAAGTAATTTAGAGATTTAAAATCTCAATTTCTAGTTTAAAAACAATTCCAAAACACATGATAAAATAGAAAAGAGTTAGGTAATATTCTAGAAAAAATCTCTAAATTATTTTTAAAATATAGAGAATGAAATTATCTATCTCCCCATATTTTTAAAATATTTTTAGGGTCAAAAATGAATTAAATATGAATTTTACAAGTTTGGATCCTTAAAATCCAATATAATTCATAAAATCATTTTCAAATACATAAACACCCAAAACAATTATCCCATTAATTTTAAAAACTAAATAATATCATAAAGATAATAAGACAAAAGATTTCATGAACTCCAATGATTTTATAAAAATCTCAGCAGATCAATGATACAAGATTTAAATGGATTTAGATCACCAAAAATACAAATAAAATACACGAGCTTACACGGCACTCGTAAATCATCATATAAACACGTGAACACACTATACATATAATTGACCATCTCAACATATTCACGTAATGGAATCTGCGATTAATATTAAATACACATTTATAAATATGCGATTTTCTAAGGCGTTATACGGTTGCTAGTGTTGCTCCGGCGACAGGACTTGTAGCGATGGTGTCGTGTGTAGAGTGTTGGTAGTATACAGGATTCTTTTAGTAGGATACATAGATACGTGTTTGTATTTTGCTTCTCAAGAGCCTTATTTTATTTTTTTAATTTATTTAATTTAAAATTGTTGGAGTAATTTGTATACGCTTTTTTGTTTTTTTGTTTTTAATTAATAAATTAAATGTGATTTTTTTGGAAGGCTTAAAGTTTGTTTTAGGAAGGTGTGAACCAACCAACCAACAACTAATTATACCCTATTTCGCTTATAGTAGTAATTTTTTTTACGCAAACAGATGATTTTTAATTCATACTCAAATCATACATAAGATAAGATTCAACTTCCGTAGGAACATCCCTCCTACTGAAAACTTGGTCTGGAAAAGAATATGATGCTTTAGCCAAGCTATGCGCAACCATATTAGCATACCTTTTTATAAATAACAATTCCACATTGTTTAAGTTTCGAATCATCGTTCGACACTCCTCCACCACCAAACCTACCTGCGACACCATAGTTATGTTGCTTCGTATCGCTTGAATCACCACTAGACAGTCTGACTCAATTACAAGCTTGGACCACGACTGGGTATCAGACCAACTTAACGCCTCCTTAATGGCAAGAGTTTCAGCCATAACAGGAGTCACCCTCCCCTCCCTTCTCACAGTGCATGCTTGCAACAGGTCACCATTACTATCTCTAGCTGCTAGACCAAATCCAAAAATAGAATAATTCTCAAACAACGCTGCATCAACCGTCACCTTGATTGTGTCAGTCTGTGGTTTAACCCATTTAACCGCTCCGTCCCTGTCATTTGTGTTCGGAAACTGAGCAATGTGTGTAACATCTTGGGCATTCTTCCAGTTCACAAGGTACTGCATAGTTGAAGCAAATACATTGTTAACTTGAAAACTCTTCTGTTGCCATACCACCTCATTTCTAGCTTTCCAAATTCCCCAGCTCATCATTACTAACTCTCTCTTCTTTTCTTTCGAACATAAATTGAGCCTTTCTGTGAACCAGTTCCTATAATTATCTGCATTAATACTACCCCTCCCAGGTAGCACTTTCTCCCAACATTGTGATGCAAATCGACATGTAACAAGAGCATGGTACACTGTCTCTTCATGCATTTTTCACACTGGACAAGAATTATCAACTAGGACATGTCTTTTTTGCAATTGACATAATGTAGGTAAATTATCTGATAAAGCTCTCCAACATATATTGAGACATTTAGATGGTACCTGTTGTGGAATAAAAACTAGGTTATGAATGGTAACTAATGCTAGGGTTAGGGAGCTTCGTGCTTTAATGGTTGTTTCCGTGTTCGAGACTGATCGGTCCTCACAGAGTGCCTACGTATCTCGTATTGAGAATCAAGCCAAAAAACGTAGTTCTGAGAATGAGGGGTCAGACCCTTTATATAGGCTGAGAAGCCCTAGAATCGTAGTAGAATTAGGTGACTTGGTGGGCAAGTCACCGCCTTGAGGAAGGTTCTAGACCCCTTCCATGTATGAATCAGTTTCCATGTTGGAGTATGTGCCTTGGGGGCTAAGTCAGGCAAGAGTAGTATCCTTGTTTGACTCTTATTGCTGAGCTGATAATTACCACTAATATTAATTACGAAATTAATATTATATATTGGGTTTGGGCCCATCTAGTGGGCCCCACATTTTGACCATATTGGGTTCATTTAATGCCACATTAAATGTGTCTTTAGGGCTTACTTTTAGCCCATATCATTTGCCCCCCAACTTCTAGGAAAACTGATCAGGTTTTCCTTGAAGTTATAACGGCCTTTCTGAGACTTGGGTCAGGGTTTATTGCTCTTACGCAAGTACTTTCAACAATATCATCTTAATGTAAAGCGTGGAGCGACCGACGCATTTACGATGATGTTGAACGACACTAAATAGTGTTAAACGGCACTACACAGTGCTAATCAGCCTTAAACAACGTGTAAACAGTGTTAAACGATGTTAAACGGCATATTATGACACTAACAGCACTAATCGGCACTAATCTGTGCTAATCAGCACTAATCTGTGCTTAAACGGCACTAATCTGTGCTAATTGGCACTAATCTGTGCTAATCGGCACTAATCTGTGCTTAAATGGCACTAATCTGTGCTTAAACGGCACTAATCTGCGCTAATCGGCACTAATCTGTGCTTAAACGGCACTAATATGTGCTAATTGGCACTAATCTGTGCTAATCGGCACTAATTTGTGCTAACCAGAAATCTTCATGTTCCTGATGAACCCGGGTTGATTGAAAATATTCGTACCCCTGATCACTCCGGGTTGGACAAAAAATACTCGTACCCCTGATCACTCCGGGTCGGACAAAAATACTCGCACCCCTGAAGAACCCCGGTCGGCCGAAGCCTCCCGGGTGCGCCGGTCGGCTAGCCACCGGTCGGCCAGCCACCGGTCGGCTGGCTCCCGGTCGGCTGAAGCCTTCCGGTTTGCCCCGGTCGGCCGGCTTCCGGTCGGCTGGATTTTTTTTTTTTTCAATACCTCAATTTCCTTCTTCGACATGATGTTTCCATAAACACGTATGTTCGTGGTCTTGACGAACATGACAAAAATAGTCGTGGTCTTGACGAACATGACAAAAATAGTCGTGGTCTTGACGAACATGACAAAAATAGTCGGGGTCTTGACGAAAACTCCCGTGGTGTTGACGAACTCCGGTCGGCCGAAGCCTCCCGGGTAGGCCGGTCGGCCAGCCACCGGTCGGCTGGAACCCTCCGGTTTGCCCTGGTCGGCTGGCTTCCGGTCGGACCATGTCAAATTTTTTTTTTTTTGCATTCTTGGCTTCAATACTCCGACCTTTTTCTTGAACGTGATGCTTTCATGAACATGTATGTTCGTGGTCTTGATGACCGTGAGTTTATCGTGGTCTTGCTGACCTTGAGTCTTCGTGGTCTTGATGACCATGAGTCTTCCGTAGTCTTGCTGACCTTGAGTCTTCGTGGTCTAGATGACCATGAGTTTGGGGAGTCAACAATATGGTTATTCATAACTTTTGCTTAAGACTTCCCTTGATCTCAATTAGCACTGCTAATCCCATACTTTATGTTAACTTCTTGATGAGACTTTTAAAACTTCCTTTGTCAGATACCAACTAACATTCTTAGTTCCTTATTTTGAGTTTTTGACGAGTCCCTTCATTTATTAACAGATAGTTTTCGTCTCTTTTTTGCATTTATCCGATACATGACCTGTAAATACGATCCAGCCTATATCTCAACCTGGAGTAACAGGTCACACCTTTTCTATAAAAGAAGGGGAGCATCCTTCATTCTTCCTCACTTCTTCACTTCTCAAATTTCTCTCAAGCTCTAAAATTCTCTAGTTCTTTAGCTTTTCAAGCTCATCTTCAAGTCCAAGCTCGATATGGCTGACAGACGCCCGGTCCCCCCAATCTCCATGGAGGAAGCTATGAGGAAGAGGAGCATGGCCAGAACGGTTAAAGGTACGCTAAAACTCAAGCCTCCTCGTTATGTTGAACGTCGATTTGTTTCTTTATTAGACTTGTTGAGCACCATGGGGGAAGCTTTTCCCAACAGTTCAAATTTGGTTGCCTTCCATTGTCATTCTAAGTTGAAAAAGAAGGACATTGTGAAGATTAGGAGTACGTACAGTTTTCCCGATGTGATCAATGTTTGCCTACCAAATCCGGGAGACTGGACTTGCAACTGGCACCCAGAAAGATTATGTGTTTTTAAAGGTGCTTTAGAGGCGGGATTGAGGTTCCCGGTTCATCCTTTTATTATCAGGTTCCTGGCGGAGCTCCAGATCCACCCATGTCAACTGTATCCTAACTCCTGGAGGTTCTTGATTATCTTCATGCTAAGATGTAAAGAGTTGAACATCACTTGGGACACAACTTTATTCAGAAGCATCTTCATGACCAAGAATTCTCCTGATTCCTCACCAGGATATGTTAGCTTTCAATTCCGAAATAGGCTCCCTCATATTGTAAACTCCTTCTCTTTTCCCGATTCCCATCATACTTGGGATGGGGAATTTGCCATTTTGGAGTGGAAAGGTGGCGATTGGGCCACTTCTTTGTTAAGAGATTCGGGGTCGCAGAGGATAGTTCACATTTCGTGCTCGACCTTACTGACCAACAATTGCACGACAGGGATAAACTGCTTGCCGATGAAGGGTGTTCTCATTATAAAACGATTCTTACTGAGAAGAAACTCATTGAAGCTGGCTTGAGCTTTCTTTCTGTTGAGGGTAATTTTTCCTTCGTGACTTCATTATGAACTATGTTTGTTCTTATTCCGATGTTTTTTCTCTCATATTTCAGCTGCTGAGGAGCTGGACAATCTCCCTGAGAACCAACCAACTGTTACAAGGCGTATGATAAAGCATGCGGAAGCTCAACTGAATCCCCCTGAAAGATAAGTTCCTCAATTCCTAGTGGGATGCAGCCAAGGGGGAAAAAGGTCTCGCAATGCCGGTGAAGGCGTTAGGATCCCATTTACTCCAAATTGGGGCATCTGTGAGCAAGATTCTGTCATGGGGAGCTCTGCTCTATGCTTAGATTGGTCGAGGCTTTCTATCACCCCTCCTGATCTCCTAACTGTCACCGCGGGGGATAAAATCGATGAATCCGAACGCCTCGGAGCTCAGGCCTTATATCAGGTATCAAATTGTTCACTTAATGTTCTTATTTACTTTGTTAGCTATAAACGTCTTTCTAATTCCCTTGTTGCAGGCCAATGCCTATCTTCAATCCGCGACTCATCAAGGTCGTGCTCATAGGGATGAAAATGCCATACTGAAGAACGAGAAGGCACAGCTCCAAGAGCAGATACAAGATTTGGACTCTAGAGCTGTCCGAGCTGAGGCCAACTACCATTCTCTTTAAAAGAATCTCCGTTCTATGGCAAAGAAGATGTCTGCCAAAGCTGACAAGGTGATTGATGCCTACCATAAGTCAGAAGGGTTTTTCGAGCTCATGGATAAGCATGATGATGAAATGCGGACATTCAACATGTCCGTCGGTTGGAACAAGGCCATTGGTGCCGTTAGCCATAAGCATCCTACAGTGGTCAACCCAGTAGATTTTCCCTGCCCTAACTGGGCTGTTGGTGTTGAAAATCAAGCGGAACGCACATCAGGTTCCAAGGGTAGTCGCCGCCCTTCCAGTTCTGGCTTGAGGAAAGCGGCCAATGTCACTAGCTCCGGTTCATCTTCTTCCCGTTCTGCCGGAAAAAAGGCCATGTCTAAGAGGGAGGCAGCTGTGAGGCAATCTTTCCCTGGAAAGCAAATTCGTGCCAGAGTCGTATCTTCGACTGAGACATCAGAAGAAGAAGGGGACGTGGTGCAGAAGGGAGTGGCGCAACCTATGGAGACGGAGGCCGAAGAAGATAATGATGACGGTGATGAGAGCTCCGAAGAGGAGGAGGGAGGAGAGCAAGAACAAGAAGTGGTAGGGGAATCCTCCGAGGAGTAAGTGGCCTTGCATGGCCTTGTTAGCCGCTTGTGGCTTTATCTTTCCAGTTTTTAATCAAGGTCCTCCGGGACTTAACTTTTAAGGTTTGTAACTTAACTCTAAATTCGGCCCCTTGGGGTTATTTATGTAATTGTTTTATTTCCATTTGTGTGTTCTTTATTTTTGTTACTTGGTCATCCTTGACTCGCACTCATCAGGTGCTTGGCACATAAATAAAATCACACAATCATAGAATGGAAAACAAACTTGCATTAATAACTTGAAGTGGGTTCAAACCCTTACATAATTTTCTACTGTCCTACTCGGGGTATTAAGCCCTGGAATGGTTTCATCGAACCTTATTTCTACTTCCCTTAATAGATAGATAAAAGCCAAGTCCTTACTAGGAAGGCTTACACATAATAAATCTTGAGGTTCAAGGCATGCCAAGTACGGGGCACCTCAACCCCGTCCAAGGTCTCCAACTTGTATGATCCTCGCCCCAACGTCTTCCTGACTCGGTACGGCCCTTCCCAATTAGGGGCCAGCTTTCCTTTTGCTCCAACTCGTGAAGCTTCTATTTTTCTCAAAACTAAGTCACCTTGCTGGAAGAACCTTTCCTTAACCCTATGGTTGTAGTAAAAGGATGCCCTCTTCTGATGCTCCACATTATTAGCGTTTGCCTCGTCCCTGACTTCATCAATTAGATCAAGGGCGAGCCTCATTCCTTCTTCATTGGTCTCTTGTTCATATGCCTCAACTCGAGGTGATGCATGCATGATCTCCAAGGGCACAACTGCCTCGGTTCCGTAAGCCAACAAAAATGGGGTTGCTCCTGTTGTCACCTTACAAGTGGTGCGATATGCCCAGAGTATAGGCAGCAACTCATCCACCCAAGTGTTCCTCGAGCGTTCGACCCTTTTCTTTAATCCATCCAGGATGATTCGATTGGCCACCTCGGCCTGTCCATTTGCTTGCGGATGTGCTACTGAAGTAAAACGAAGCTCAATAGCATTCTCCTCACAGTACTTTTTGAACTCCTCATTATTGAATTGTGTACCATTATCCGTCACAAGGATTCGCGGGATGCCATATCTACAGATTATGTTCTCCCAAAAGAACTGGGCAACCTACTTAGTGGTTATCTTTGCTAGAGGTTTAGCCTCAATCCACTTGGTGAAGTAGTCGATGGCCACTATCAAAAACTTCCTTTGTGCTGACGCCATAGGGAAAGGACCAAGTATGTCCATCCCCCACATTGCAAACGGTATGGGAGAGCTAACTGAAGTTAACATCTCAGGCGGCTGCCTTACGATAGGGGCGTGCTTTTGACATCTGTCACACTTCTTGACATAATTTTGGGCATCTGCCAACATCTCTGGCCAATAGAATCCCAGGCGGGTAATTTTGTGGGCTAGGGCTCTGCCCCCCAAGTGTTGCCCACAGACCCCTTCATGAACTTCTTCCAATGCTTCCTTAGACTCTTGGGGCCTTAAACACTTCAAATACGGAATAACAAACGATCTCTTATAAAGGATGCCTTCGATCAAGGCGTATCTCAATGCTCTTACTGACAGCTTTCGTGCCTCCAAGGCATTATCAGGGAGCCAACCGGTTTCGAGGTGAGCTTTGATAGGATCCATCAAGCAGCTTCCTATATCAATTGGTGCCACCAACTTCGAGTTAATGGTCGGGGCCTTCAAGACCTGGAAGTAAACACTCCCTGCATAATTCTCTATCTCAGAAGAAGCGAACTTGGACAGGGCATCGGCCTTAATGTTCTCTTCTCTTGGAATATTCTCCACATAGCATTCATCAAACTGAGTCATAACAGCTTTTACGACTTTCAAATACTTTGCCATAGTTTCATCCTTGGCTTCAAATTCGCCATTCACTTGCGAGACTACCAGTCTTGAATCTCCACAAACTTTGAGGTTCTTGACCCTCATGACTATGGCCAAGCCCAAACCGGCTATCAATGCCTCGTACTCCGCTTCGTTATTGGTGGTAGGAAAGTCCAACTTCAGAGCGTACTCAACTGTGAACCCATCGGGGCTTTACAAAACCAAACCTGTACCACTAGATTTTGTTTTTGATGCTCCATCAAAATAGAGTACTCAATACTCCTTCAGATCAGGGACGAGCTCATCTTCTTTTTCCTCCTTCCCAGGAGGAGTCACTATCTCTTGCCCCCCGACTTCTTGGTTGTTAATGGTGCATTCAACCACGAAGTCAGCCAGTGCCTGAGCCTTAATGGCTGTCCGAGGCTTGTATGTTATGTCAAATTCTCCGAGCTCAATCGCCCATTTGATCAATCTTCCACTTGCCTTCGGGCTGTGCAATATGCTTCTCAACTGCTGGTCTGTCAAGACTTCGATCTTGTGGGACTGGAAGTACGGTCGCAATTTCCTCGAGGCAGTAATCAATGCCAAAGCAAACTTCTCAATGGGAGAGTAATTCAACTCCGCCCCATGCAACACCTTGCTCACATAGTAGATGGGTTTCTGAACCTTCTTCTCTTCTCGAATAAGAACAGCACTCAATGCCTGTTCGGATACCGCCAGGTATAGGTAAAGAGACTCCCCGGGACTTGGCTTGGCCAACAACGGGGCTTCAGCCATGTACTTCTTCAACTGTTCCAAGGCCTCTTGGCTTTCCGTGGTCCAAACAAAATTTTTCACCCTCTTCAATGCCTGAAAGAAAGGCAAGCATTTGTCACCAGATTTGGAGATAAATCTCCCCAGGGCTACAACTCGGCCAGTTAACTTTTGCACATCTCTTACAGAACGGGGGGGTTCCATGTCAAGAATCGCTTTGATCTTGTCAGGATTGGCATCTATGCCTCTTTTCGAAACCATCAATCCCAAGAATTTTCCTGATCCAACACCAAAAGCACACTTGGCTGGATTCAACATCATCTTGTGGTGCCTCAGCACTTCAAATGCCTCTCTAAGGTGCTTAATGTGGTCCGCCTTATACAGACTCTTGACCAGCATATCATCAACATAAACCTCCATGGTTTTCCCAATCAGATGGGCGAATATCTTATTCACCAATCGCTGGTAAGTGGCTCCTGCATTCTTTAGACCAAAAGCCATAACGAGATAACAAAAAACACCAAAGTCAGTTATGAAAGATACCTTAGGGATGTCATCCTTATGCATCTTAATTTGATTGTAGCCGCTGAACCCATCCATGAAGCTCAACATCTCATGTCCAGCTGTGGCATCTATCAACATGTCTATTCTTGGTAGGGGAAAACAATCCTTTGGACAGGCGTCATTCAGATCAGTGAAGTCTATACACATCCTCCACTTTCCATTCGCCTTCTTGACCATTACAGGGTTAGCTAACCATTCGGGGAATTGAATTTCTTCAACAAACCCAGCTTCCAATAGTTTGTCAACTTCTTGCTTAATGGCCTCCTGCCTTTCAGGAGCAAAATTCATCTTTTTCTGCTTTATCTTCTTCCGTTCAGGATCGACGTTCAACCTATGAGTTATAAGTTGGGGGTCAATCCCTGGCATGTCCGCTGCTGTCCAAGCAAACACATCGCTATTCTCTTGCAAGAACGTTGTCAATTCGCCCTTCAGGGGTTCCTTCAGAGATGCTCCTATATATGTAACCTTCTCTGGGTTGCCCAGCTCCAGAGGGACGGGGATTAAATCCTCTACTGGCTTCCCTCGGTGTTCATCATCACCACGGACATCCATGTCTTCAATCGGGAGTACCTGCCCCCCGACTCCATCAGCTCTTAGTGCGGATACATAACAACTTCTTGCCATCTTCTGGTCGCCTTTTTGTTCTCCGACCCCATTCCGGGTTGGAAACTTAATCTTCATGTGATATGTTGAGGCAACAGCCTTGAACGCATGAAGTCCAATCCTTCCCAGGATTGCGTTATAAGTTGAGGCTGCCTTAATTACCAGAAAATTCAACATCTGAGTAGCTTCTTTAGGTTCCTGCCCGATTGTCATGGGTAACTGGATAGTACCCTCCACTTTGGACTCAATCCCATTGAATCCGTAGATGGGCATGTTGGTCGGGGTCAGCTGAGAATCGGTATATCCCATTTTCACAAAAGCATCATGAAACAGAATGTCAACAAAAGCTCCATTGTCTATCAAGACTCGCTTTACTTCCGAGTTCCCAATCACAGGGGTTATAACTAACGGGTCATCATGGGGGAATTTCACCCCTTCAAGATCAGAATCATCAAAACCAATTACGATTTCAGTTTTAGCACGCTTCGGGGCCTCTCCCACGATGTGCATCACCTCCCTGGCGTATGCCTTTCGAGAGTTTCGAGTCGTACCGGCCGCTGTCGGGCCTCCCCAGATCATGTTGATAACTGGCCCTCGGGGCTGTGTGTTATGATCACAATCATTATCCCTTCTATCATTGTTTCTCCTATCGTAGTCCCTTCTTTGGGTTCCATGATCTTCACCCCTGGTGAAGTTACTTAGCTTTCCTTTGCGGATCAAGAATTCAATCTCATCCTTTAACTGCCTACAATCATCTGTATCATGTCCCACATCTCGGTGGAACCGACAATATTGGTCCTTGTTTCTCTTTGCGGGGTCTCCCCTGAGTGGCTTCGGCCATCGGAAGTCCTTATCCTTCTCGATCTCCAACAAGATTTGACTTCTTGGAGCATTTAACCTTGCATAGTCAGAGAACCTTGGTCCCAGGCTCTTTTTTGGTGGTGAATCAGAGTCTTTGCTAGTTCGGGGATACTTGTCCCTAGCATCGTACTCCTGCTCTTGCTTTCGCTTTTTTGTATCATTATTACCCCGACCATTGCCTGTGACCTCCTTCTTCGTGCTGTCCTCAGCCTTGATGTACTTATCAGCCCTTCGCTGGAGCTCAGCCATATTCTCGGGAGGATGCTTTGCCAATGATCTCTTAAAGTATAGGTCGGTGGTGCCATGCTCCAAGGCTACCATTGCAACCTTATTGTCCAAATCGGTAATGTTTAAAGTCTCCTTAGTGAACCTCTTAAGGTAGTCTCTCAGATTCTCATTCTTCCCTTGCACCACATACATAAGAGACGCAGAACTTTTCTCATGCACTTTTCCGCTGATAAACTGGCTAACAAAGGCAGCACTTAGCTCCTTAAAAGAGCCAATTGAGTTCGCAGGCAACCGGCTGTACCATTTCTGAGCCATACCCGACAAGTTTTGAGGAAACGCCCTACACTTTAAGGCATCACTTGCGGGCTGTAGCAACAATGCGTTCGAGAACGTCCTGACGTGGTTCGCAGGATCACCTGTTCCATCATAGGCCTTAATTGTCGGCATCTTGAACTTCTTTGAGATATGGGCATTCATCACCTCCTCAGTAAATGGGGGTGTAGGATCATCAGGATCCCCTAGTGGCATCCGATCCTTGGGGTTGCTCTTGGGGGTTTCCACCCTCGTTGTTTTTCCAGCTGGGGCATCAGCCCTTCTTTGCCTTCTTGAAGGCCTCTCCAAGTCTATAAAGGGAATCAGTCCGGATGTTGGAGGGGGTAGAGTCTGATTTGACCTGGCTTGTTCTCTTGCCATATCTTCCTTTAATCTTAAGATCTTGGCTTCATAAGCCTTAATCCTCTCAGCAGTTGTCGAAGGGAGTTCATCGTGAGTAGTTCGAGTTCTTCTTCGAGGTTCTTTACTTGCACATCGCCTCCTTGGAGCTTCATCACGATCGTAATCGTCGTCAGAGGATGACCAGAAAAATCGCGATAATCTCAATCTCGGATATGCAGGGCATGACCACTTGATCCAGCTCCTTGAGTAGGAGGGTAGTTAGGCAGCCCATACATTGGGTTGGTATTCACGGGGAGATCCGTAGTGTGGATCTGAACCCCTCATGGAGGGTTGTTGGGATCTACAATCAAGGGAGAAACCACCATCTGAAAGGGATTAGTCCCTGGATTTGTGTGGACGATCGGAGGTAACGTACTCTCAACATGGGAGGTCATCCCTAGGGGTTAAGAAACTTGAAGCAGAACGATCGTTCCGGTCATTGGGGGCACCGGATCTGTTGCTGGTGGAGCGGAGCTAAGTGGAATAGGATCAGTAGTTGCTGGTGTTGTTCTTCGTGTAGTTACCATGGTTGATGTCTTCTTCCCACAGACGGCGCCAAATGTTGTGGAATAAAAACTAGGTTATGAATGGTAACTAATGCTAGGGTTAGGGAGCTTCGTGCTTTAATGGATGTTTCCGTGTTCGAGACTGATCGGTCCTCACAGAGTGCCTACGTATCTCGTATTGAGAATCAAGCCATAAAACGTAGTTCTGAGAATGAGGGGTCAGACCCTTTATATAGGCTGAGAAGCCCTAGAATCGTAGTAGAATTAGGTGACTTGGTGGGCAAGTCACCGCCTTGAGGAAGGTTCTAGACCCCTTCCATGTATGAATCAGTTTCCATGTTGGAGTATGTGCCTTGGGGGCTAAGTCAGGCAAGAGTAGTATCCTTGTTTGACTCTTATTGCTGAGCTGATAATTACCACTAATATTAATTACGAAATTAATATTATATATTGGGTTTGGGCCCATCTAGTGGGCCCCACGTTTTGACCATATTGGGTTCATTTAATGCCACATTAAATGTGTCTTTAGGGCTTACTTTTAGCCCATATCAATACCTTAATTTTCCAAAGCTGCTTCCATATACTACAATTGATCGAATCATTCCAGTTACCTTTTTGCTTTTGAAGCAGATGATAAGCACTTCGAACTGTGTAAACTCCTGAAACTTCGTCATGCCAATATAAACTATCCTCCTCCCTTGAATCCGTAAGCTGAACATTCTTTATACAGATCTGGTCTCGTTCATTAAAAAGATCAGCAATAATTTCTTCATGATCCCAAGCTCTGATGTCAGTACGCATTAAAGAAGCTACTGTACTACCTGTCAAATACCTCAAATCAGTTGTGATGTACGGATTGTGTTCATCAACAAGCCATGGTTGCTGAACAATTTCAATATTCGCCCCCGATCCCACACACCATCTCGTACCAGATCTCAGCAGAGGCTTTACTTCCCATATACTACGCCAAATGAAACTTGGATTGCTACCCAGAGAAGCATTCAGAAAATTTCCGTTGGGATAATACCGAGCCTTGTAAATTCTGCTCACCAAACTATCAGTGTTATTCATTAATCTCCACCCCTGTTTACCAAGCATGCTCAAATTAAAATCTCTCAAATCTTTAAAACCCATTCCACCAGCAGATTTATGCTTTGTCATTTTACTCCACTCCATCCAGTGTATCCCTTTGCCTTGATTTGTCCTAGACTACCACCATAATCTATTCATGATATGTTCCAAATCTTTAACTAACTCTAATGGAAGTAAGAAAATATTCATTGCAAAAGTCGGAAGCGACTGAACACAGTCTTTATTAAAACCTCCCTACCCCCTCTCGACAAAATCATACCATCCTAGTTTTCAATTCTTTTCCTTTCAAAAAACCCAACATTACTGATTTGTTTCTCCCCAGCAAATTCGGTAAGCCAAGATATAAACTGTGATTATCAGCCTCTATCATCTGCAGACTTTTACATACCTCTTCTCGATTATAAGCCATTGTATTCGAGCTAAAAAAGATCGATGATTTCATTAAATTTACTTGCTGACCTGATGCACCTTCGAATATATTCAACAACTCTAGAATCTTGTTAGCATCTTCCTTAGTAGCTCTACTATATAAATAAGAGTCATCCGCAAACAACATATGGGACAGCCTAGGAGCTTTACGACATACCTGAATCCCTTGAATCCATTTACGCCTCTCATATTCATTGATCAATGCAGTTAGACCTTCGGCACAAATAATGAACAAATAAGGAGATAAAGGATCCCCTTGCCGGATTGCTCTAGTAGGCTTTACCGTATCTGTCTCATACACACCATGAACGATCTTGTAAGTTACTGAAGTCACACACTTCATAACCAGATTGATCCACTCATTACAAAACCCCATCTTACTCATTATTGCCCTGAGATACTCACATTCTACCCTATCATACGCTTTGCTCATATAAAGCTTAACCGCCATAAAGCCTTCTTTTCCTCTACGATTCCTCTTTAGATAGTGCATTACCTCAAACGAGACCATGATATTATCTGAGATTAGACGACCAGGTATAAATGCACTTTGAGTCTCACTTATAATACCTCCCAGCACTTCTTTCAATCTGTTCGCTTTTACTTTAGTAATCACCTTAATGAGCACGTTGCACAACGAAATAGGTCTTAGTTCAGTGATTTTTGTTGGGGACTTATTTTTTGGCAGCAGAACAACATTCGTGTTATTGAGGCCTTGAGAGATTATACCATCCTTGAAATAATTTCTGACCAAATTGACAATATCGTCCTCCACTACTGACCAATTCTTCTAGAAAAATGCAGGCGTCATCCCATCCGGTCCCGGAGCTTTGTCCAGATGCATTTGGAATAAAGCCTTCTTTACTTCCATCTCCGAAATCGGCTTTAACAATTCGTTGTTTTGAGTTGTAGTTATCGAGCTTGGCACACAATCAATAACTTCTGTGACCCTATCGATGTAAACAGACCTGTATAGTACTCTGTGATCAACTCCTGCAAGCCATTACCCCATTCGACCCAGTCACCATTTTCATTCTGTAACTTCTGAATTTGGTTAGTTCTTCGTCGTGCACTTGCACACGCATGGAAATACTTACTGTTCCCATCCCCTAACTTTAACCACATTTGTTTCGAACGTTGTCTCCAAAATATCTCCTGCTGTTGAAATATGCCAAACAGATTCTTCCTTACTTCTTTGAACCTTGCTCCAGATTGACTATCTCTTTGCTTGCGTAATTGCTTGAGCTGATATTTGCACTCCTAATTCTTCTTCCAAAACTACCAGTTAATTCCCTGCCCCAACTCTCCAGTTTCTCTCCACATATCCCCAGCTTTTCCTGTATACTGAACAAATTATAACCCTCCCAAGTATCTTTAACTATCTATGAACATAATGGTTCGGTCAGCCATGCATTTTCAAAATTGAACCATTTTTTGGTTACTCTAGCTTCAAAAATTATTGGTTCCAGCAAAATAGGACTGTGATCTGATGCAGTAACTTCAAGACTGTGTAGCTTGGCCATTGGGAATATGTTACTCCAAGTAAGAGAGATTAAAGCCCTATCAATACGAATTTCCATCCAATCATCTGTACCCCTTCCTCTCTCCCAAGTAAATTGGTGACCCCCTAACTCCATATCCTGCAAACCTGTATCCATTAAAGTTTGATTGAACCCCTCAATAAGCCAATTTGGATATTGTGCTCCTCCTATTTTATCTTCCTGTGATACCACATTATTTGCATCTCCAATAACACACCAAGGCAGATTCGAATCCCTTGCTAAGTTTCTCAGTAAGTCCCAAGTTTTATGTCTCCGAGCTCTAATTGGTTCTCTATAAAATCCGGTTAAACGCCAAGAGTTCATACCTGACACGTTTACTTCAACATCAATATGGTTTTGTGAAAAACTCATTAGCTTAGCTTGGTCCTTCTCTTTCCATAGGAGCGCCAGACCTCCACTCTTACCCTAAGCCTCCACCACAAACATCCCTTCAAAACCCAGCCTCTTTCTAATCCACTCCATCTTATTTTTCCTATCCAGTATTTCACACAAAAACACGAACGTGGGCTTTTTTTGACTAACAATGTCAGCTAGGAACTGAACTTTCCAAGGTAGCCCAACACATTGGCAGTTCATGATTTAACAGACATAATTTGAATATTAGATCGGGAGATTAATAGGAGAATTGTGAGACATATAATTCTTGGCACTTAACAGTTTATAGATATACTTTGAGTGTATCACGGGAGTGACAATTAGGGTGTAGCTGTAGGCACTATATTGTAACCTGGGAGGGTGCAGTATAACTTTAGAAGAATTGTTTTCAGCAAGGTAGGAACACAAATATCACATTAATATTGAGCATGTATTGAGACCAAGTGAAGAACCCCAGTTCTTAGATTGTTTTCCCATATATTTGAATCTCAGTTTAAAATCAATTCTTAGTGCTTATAATTAGCTCTTGGTTAATTTAGTTAATACACAAACCCAAAATTCTTCTCACACACTTCTAGACGTAAAGAGATAAGAAACCTGAACTTGATATTAAATTCAGTCCTTCCCTGCGAACGAACACACAAAAAATACTACTAACATCCAACTCAATACACTCATGATGATAGGTGGGCCTGACCAGCAGAGCCCACTAGATTCTCATTTTTTGACTGCCTTTCATCATTTTCCAATATTTCCATTCCCTCTTCAGTATCAACTATTTTATTAAAAACAGGCCCAATCATCTTGGGCTCATCAGTTCTACGTCTTTTAGGATCTGTAACAATAAGCCCATCATTTAAATTCAGCATCTCTTTTCCCGCTCCCACAGATTTGCTATTCTGACCCTCTGTTTGAATATTATTCTCCATATCTTTAACCATACTAATCTCCTGATCTATTGCCATGTTACTCCTATTTTCTTGTTTCTTTCTGTTACTTTCTCCCCCGTGATTAGTGGGCTGTTGCACATCCATTCCGTCTGTCATGCTTGCTGATTTATTGCCTCCAGTTTCCACCATTGCTATCGAGGGACTACCACCTCCCTGCCTCAGCCATTTTGCTCCGATTGTATGACTTTTACGCCGTGGTTCAGCTCGCATCCAAACACCATAAGGTCTTTCTATCTGATCAGATGGTTTCTCAAAGAGTATGCCACATAATTTTTCATTATGCCCTATTAATCCACATATAAAAAAAATGTAGGCACTCATTCATATTTAAAATTAACCCAACACCATGTTTGCTCATTCTTTTTAAGCTTCATCCTCCTTTTCAACGGTGCATCCAGAGCAATTCTTACTCGAATTCTTAAATACTCATGCCATACCTCAATAAAATTGTTTACATCCGACATTACAAAAGAACCAACATAATTACCTATATCTCTTACCACCCTCTCCGACATGAAACCTGCTGTCATACCATGTAACTGAACCCATAACTCTATCTTATTCAATTCAATACTTCTTGGATTGTCTCCTTCACTCAGTCGTTCAAGAACCAGATGAAAGCGTCCGAATGTCCAAGGGCTTCCTTCCAAAACTCTTTTTATATCAATTTTATGATAGAATTGAAACAAATATCGATTAGTGTCTATTTCTTTTACGTATAACCCCTTCCCCGGCTTCCACAAAGATGTCATTTTGTGTTGCATAGCTTGGAAGTCAATTGTTGACTCTGTTAAAAAATGACCCACTAAACACCACCTCAAATCGATGTCTGATAAACCCTCTGCATCTTCCTCATAACCTATCCCTCCTCTTCAATCGTAATAGTAGCAAACTTTTCCTCCATTTCCTTAATCGAATCTCTGAAACTCGTCATGACTTTCCAAACTTTACCACCCACTGCTACTAAATCACCGCCCAAGAACAAAACTGAAACGATATAACTAATCCCAAATATGAGTAAACAAGTACTCAACTTTCAAACCATGTCAATAGACAAGACTATAATATTGAGCAAATTTTAACTTAGTAAAAGTGAGGTTTGAACAATGCTCGTAAGGTGTTTGATAAAAGTCCTCTGAGAGTTTATGTCCCTTTATAGTAGTAGATTAGTCATGCTGAAAAAAAAAAAGTCAAAGCAGCCAAGAAAGTCATGAAGAGTGGTTGGACAAGTTAGTCATGCCGATAGTCATGGAGAGCTACCCTAGTCATGCCGACAGTCATGGAGAGCTACCCTAGTCATGCCAAGCCATTTCAACATGACTACAGAGTCATTCGAGGGTTAATTTGCCAAAAAATAACAGAAGGATGTGGTGTTGTTATGTTAAATATCCCAAAATCGGTAAAGGCAACACAATACAGATCAAAAAGGGGTTTTATATTAAAGTGGCCACCCATTTGCACTCGAATGTATCAAGTAGACCACCTATTAAAAAACTATATCATTTGAATCATTAAAATCATAAAAAATAGAGTAATTTACACTTTGCATCCCTCTGATTTTAGCTTTTTGCACTTAAGGTTCAATAGTTTCACAATCAACACTTTGCATCCCTCTACTTTAGTACCCCGCAACATTTTCCATCCCCTGTGCTAATTTCCGTCAAAGTTGATCTTTAATGTTAGTCAACATTGATATTTACAGGGGTATTTTAGTCATTTACTTGAATAAATATTTTCTAAAAAGTAAAATAAAATCCGAAAACAAAATTTTTTGTAAATTTAACACATTTACACATGTCATAAATAATATTTTTATATAGATTCAATATAAGTAGTTCATTTTTTTCTGAAAGTATGATAATTTTAATTAATTATAATTGAATTTAAAATTTTTAAACCATAAAAAAATTATATTAAATCTATTTAAATATATTATCAATGACATGTGTAAATGTGTTAAATTTACAAATATAAAATTTAAAAAATTTATGTTTTCTGACTTTATTTTACTTTTTAGAAAATATTTATTCAAGTAAATGACTAAAATACCCCTGTAAATATCGCTATTGACTAACATTAACGGTCAACTTTGACGAAAATTAGCACAGGGGATGGAAAATGTTGCAGGGTACTAAAGTAGAGGGATGCAAAGTGTTGATTCTGAAACTATTGAATCTTAATTGCAAAAAGCTAAAACCAGATGGATGCAAAGTGTCAATTACTCTAAAAAAATATCAAAATGACCACCCATTGTAATACTCAGGAAGTAAAAGTAATTTTTCATCGAGTTCTACATATTTTTCTTACATACTACTCTAATCAAATGAAAGGTTATGAATTCTAGTATTTATGATAATATATTTAGATTTTTAAAAATTCATTTATTATTTATTTTTTATTTTATTGTCATTTTCCTTATTTTAATTAAAAATAAATAATAAACAAATTTTTTAAATTATAAATATATTATCAAAAATACTAGAATTCATAACCTTTCATTTGATTATAGTAGTATTTAAGAAAAATGTGTAGAACTCGATGAAAAATTACTTTTACTTCTCGAGTACTATAGTGGATGACCACTTTGATATTTATTATAATTTTAATGATTCAATTGATATCGTTTTTGAATGGATAATCTACTCACTCAGTATAGTATAGTATAGTATAATGGATGACTTATCACTCAGTATAGTATAGATCTTGTTGTTTATAATAAATAATAAATTAATATTTTTATTATAACTTTTTTAACTTGTTAACTTTACGTGGGTGTTAACAACTTTTTTGGAATGCGTTAACCAACCAACTAACCAAATATTAATAGCATAGTATAGATATATTAGAGTTTACTACAATAAAACCTCTATAAATTAATATAGTTGGGACCGGAGAATTCAATTAATTTAGAGAGGTATTAATTAATCGATAAATTAATAATGATTAATAAAAGAAATTTTTGACATCAAGAAAATTAATTTCCAATTATATATATTTAAATAGAATGAATTGTACAATTTATATTTTATACTTAATTTAATATACATTGTTGGGAAATTATGAATGGTCCCTTTGTTTTTGGCTTTTACGAATGGTACCACTACTCATTTTTGACTTACAAACGGTACCACCGTGTATTTGTGTGTCAACTAAAAAGAGCACTCTGTCACACCAAACGTTAAATAAACGATCAAAAACATTTTCTTTTTACTAACTTCACCAAAATTGAATCAAAATCGGGTCAACGAAAATGGGTCAACGGGTCAAAAATGGGTCGCCAAGAATATTCAAAGCTCTTTCCAGATTCCGGTGATATTCTCCTCTTTTATTCACCTCCTCTTCTTCCATCACACCCACCTTGCCTCCAATCAACACCACCACTCCTTTCTCCCAACCCATTTCCTTATTTTTCCACCCATTTTTCTTCACCACATTTCATCTGCCTTCATCTGTTCTTCCACCTTTTCTCCTCATCGCACCATTGCAACTACCCCTCCTCTGTTCTTCATTACTCTCACCTCTCCCGCGTTGCTGCAACTCCCAGCCAAATCTCGCACCATTCCTTCTCTGTGCTCTCCGTAACTCTGACACCCACCTTTAACACATCTTCACCAACCACCTTGAACCCACCCCTGGTCGTCTCTTCCCCTTTCTTTCAAACACACTCCTTCCACCACCATACCTTTTGACGCCGACCAACCAAGCATCCAACACCAACCCAATTCATACCTTCTCTTCGCCTTCAACTCCTCCGAGTCACCACCATCCATAGCAGTCTCCCTTTCCGTTCGTCCATCCACTCCATCTCCCTTCACCACTGTTCTTTCTCCATCTCCAATCACCCTGCCCCTCCTTCATCGCCCCTCTTCTTTCTCCCATCAACCTCCATTCTCCTTTCTCTCACCCACAGCGCCACCACCGTACTTCTACAGCCCTCTTTCACCCACAACTCCAATCAACTCGCCTCTCCTCCATCTCTCCACCGCGCTTGCAACCTCCTTCTCCTCCTTTCCCGTCTTCTCTCTTTCTCTCCCTCTCCCCCCCTCTCTCACTCTCTCTCTTTCTCCCCCTCTCCTCTCCCTCGTCTTATCTAATACAGTATCAATTAATAAAAACCGTATTTAGAGTGTATTTTTTTAATAAAGTAAAATACATATTAGGTAACGTTTAATTAACGGTGATGGACGGAATGGTAGATTTAATGGCAAATCATTTACACGGTGGTACCGTTTGTAAGTCAAAAACAAGTAGTGGTACCATTCATAAAAGCCAAAAACAGAGGAGTACCATTCATAATTTCCCTACATTGTTTTACGAATTTAATGAATATTTGCGGGATTCAAAGTAAAGATTCATTATATTTTGATGATGTCAAAGATAAAACAACATTTTTGGAACTTTTTGCACGTAAAGAATCACTCAAGACATCAAAAACATTGATTAATAACCTTTCAATGCTTTACGAACACACCAAATGGATGCAACAAAGAGAGTCAAGGATGAGTTTTATATAAATTCAAATTTTAAGAACCCTAGAATCATATTTTATAAAAGGATAATACATATATTTTTATGATTATAAAGGGCTTATTAATTTATAATATTATTGGGACCATATATATATATATATATATATATATATGGTTTTAAAAAGATTATTATCTTATCGAAATTGATCATTTTTGAACTAGTCCAAGTATCGAACAAAATTATTAACTTCCACATGTAATTAATTTAGAAATAATGTTAAAAATAACCATTTTTTGAAAAAAAAGAGACAAAAATAACATTTTTTGAGGTCTCGTGTTATTTTTACCATTTTGGATACGCATGTCTAAGTGGGGTAATCTATTTATATAAGATACCCATTTTGGATATGCGTATCTTCATTTTTTTTTATTTGATTTTTGTGTGATACGCATAACCAAATTGGATAACAAACCCTATTACCCAAGATGAAAATACGTATCATGTATAAAGGCAATTACCCAAAATGAACATGCGTATAAAAAAGGAGATTTTTAACACCCCCTTCCCAGAATCGTTATTTTCAGTATTTGTATCGGAAAAAGTGTTATTTATCTCCTTCACCCATATTTTAAAGAGTAAAGTGCACTTTGTGTACCTGGACTTTGCTGAAGACACCACTTGAAATACTATAGTTTAAAATCTATCACGTGCAACATTGAACAAATAATTTACTTACACTTTGTGTACTACCGTCTATTTATCATTAACTCCGTTATCACAGTAGGGGTAAAACAGACTTTTTCCATGTTTATTTCTTCTTCTCTTATCATTATCATTTTCATCTTTATCTTTATATCTTGAAGCTTTACATACAATCTGGGAGCACATGATGTAGCACAATCACTTGCCAAATGTAAGCAAGAAACCGGGTGTGCCAAAAATCAATAAGAATCATCATGAAGTAATCTTATAACATGTATAACCTGATTTTGCCCCCAAACCCAAAGTCGACTAGTTGTAATGGTTCCATCGTTATACCTTGGTTCTGCAATAGCAGCAATACAATGTGCGCCACATGATATAGATTCTACAAATTCAGTCCGCAAATGTTTGACCTTCTTAGGGTGCTTTCTGCGGTTCTCTGTTCCATCCCCCAACTGACCAAATTCATTTCCTCCTGTTTAGAACCATAATTATATTACATAATGTGTACATCAACTACAAGTCTAATCCTCTAATATAGAATTCAATATTTTCATTGTTTTGCACATAGCAATCAAAAATCTATTAAATGGCATTCTGTACAATATGCTGATCTCTTGATTCAGCAATACAAAGGCCAACTCACTGCAAGTTTCTAACTAAATGGAATTCTGTACATATATTTCAACATGCTATTTTCTGTTTTTCTGTCCCTTACAGAGCATAATTTTTAAATCATTACAGGATTCTTCGTTACAGATCGAGGCTGCTGTGGGATTGGGAGAAACAGAGGGCAGAATACATGTATACCATTTCAACAGCCATGTCGAAACATGAATCAATATGTATTCTAGGATGCATTTCACCGAACAGCAGCGGTGAACATCATAATGGGAGGGAAAGCATTTACTGGAAATCAAGATGTTGCTTACCCAATGAACATTCAACAACTTGCCAATCTTTGATACCCTCTCGGTGAAACAAAAGGACGGGTTCAACAACCACTCAACTATTCTGGTCTTGAAAGAAAAGTCACTACAACTTGTTAAATAGTTTACCCCCCTCAACAGGGTGAAAAACGTCCATACATGTTCCCTGATTCTAAAGACTAATACAAATACTCTCCCATATACCCCTATTCAGACTACCAAACTTTAGAACTCGGCACCAAACAAAAATGGTTTATACAACCACACTTTTAACAACCAAACAGGTGGTGTGCATAATGTTTTGCTTCAGCTTCTATCTCACAGGAAAGAGTAACATGTCTGTGTTCGCAAAAAGCAGCAGTAGCAGAGCAAACCTTATAGAATCCTTGCAAATTTGAGCACACGACTATTCCATCGTCAAATTCTGAACACTGGGTCTTTCCTCCCATCACTCTACTTGCCAGCAATCCAGGGTTAAACATATCTCATCTAAACTAACAAATATATTTTAGCATCCAAGGGTTTTCAAGATGCCATCGAGTTTCTGTTTTTGAATACTTTAATGAATTCTACAATGTAGTATATTGCTTAATAAAGAAGACAAGCTTAAGAGATGTATATCATTGTTATGCTGAAAATGTATACTACAAACTTAAGAAATGGGCAAATATCCCATTGACTAAATTAATTTTACAATTTACATGTTGTGATGCCCAGATCTTTAAAGGATCAAAAACCTGTTGTTCATTGCTGAATCAAAAACCTGTTTTTCTATGTTTCAATCAGCCCTTTAAATAAGACAGTTTCATATTCTAAAGGTAAAAAAGCCCGCGCAAAGCTCTTGCTGGAAAAGACTGATTTGTCCCCCAAAAATTAACGCCGTTGGAAATAAATAGACGACGGTACACGAAATTTAAGTAAATCCATTGTTAAGTATTGCAAATGGTAGTTTCTGAAAGATAGTATTGCAAGTGGTGTCTTCGTTAAAGTTTAGGTACACAAAATGCACTTCACTCTATTTTAAAATGAAATGCTTAAAACAGCTTCAAATGTTGGGCTAGTCCCTAAGGCCATGTTTGTTTACAAGGACTATACTTGGGATTGGATTATAATCCCTTAAAATGAAATAGTCATGTGTTTGTTTTGTAAATGTAATAAAAGAATTATAGTCCTAGGATTATGAGGGGATAAAAAATGTACTGATAGTTGGGATTATTTAATACCGGAGAAGAGCAGGTATCATGGAGGATTAATTTTTTATGGACAAAAATAACCCTAGCAAAAGTTATACTAGCCTTAAGCACTATACTAGCCTTTGACAATGTGGGTTCAAATAAATGTAAGGCCAATACAAGAAAAAGATATAGGCAAGTAATGTGGCGTGTCACCGAAAAAATAGGATTAAGCTCAACGGGTTAACTAATTGATCATGTAAGCATGGTGTGGTAATATGGGAAAATATGCGGTTATTCCTAATGCCTTTATCATTTTAATCGTCAAATAATGTCATGCGTTTCAAGAAAGACCTCAAACAACTGCTAGCAATGCAAACAATCCGTGGACACTCAAGCAAACGAATAAATTGCAAAATATATGCAATATGGCTCAAAAACTCACTTGGTGGAAAAACATACTCAATCCCAAGCAAACATCTCTCTAACGCACCAACTTGTATTCAAAGCATGTAAACTAAATCATCTTGCACATATTCATGTCCTTCTAATTACTTACAACATTCAATAAGTCTACTAGCTTCAACTTACTAGTGTATGTGTGTGCACAAGAACAAAGCATATCACTTCTCAATCAAAAGCGTCAACAACACAAAATTCCTATCAAGCATGGGTGCAAATGCAAACTACTATGAACTCACATGAATAAAAAAAAAAAACAAAATGTCCTATATGAAACAAACGTAGATAACACAACATATATGCATGATTTACTACTACTAATATGCAAAGCATGAAATCCTACATGAACAATTAATACAACAACAACTACATATCCCTCAAACCACCCCCAAACTTAAAATATTCAATGCTCTCATTGAATGGAAGTAATACAAGGGATAACAGAAAACATACCTACAAGGCCTCATCCTCGAATGAATCATGCGGGAGACGAAAATTTCAGAACACCAGCACCACCTCTCCCACGCTTAGGAGCCAAAAGAATCAATCCCCAACTCACAAGAAGCTCCACCAATAATTACCAAGCAATAGCACACCAAAAATAGTCCAAAATTCCAAGAATAATACAAAATCCCAATTTACAAGAACACAAATTCGTAATAAAAATAAAATTAGAGAAAAGATTTACCCAATACGAATCAAAGAGGTGAACTTGCAATTAATTCCTCTCTAGAATTGAATTTTTAGAGATTTAAAGAAGTAGAAAAGGAATTGGATTTGTATGTATAGGTGGGTATATATATTTGGGGGAAAAATAATAATAATAAAAATAAAAATAAAAATAAAAATAAATAAAATAAATAAAATAAAATAAAATATGAAATAGAAGATGGATTAGGAATAATTTGGAATTAATATGGGGCTAGAATTAGGATTTTAGGTGGAGAAAATAATTAGAAAAGGGGTTGGAATTGATTTAGGAGATAAGAATTGATTATTAATATAAATATACTACGTACAAAACTTGTTAAGACATATATACTCAAAACAGACTCGTGATTACTTTCCTGGACAGAAGCTGGTCGAAGCTGGACAGAAGCTGGACTTGGAATTAATATGGGGCTAGAATTAGGATTTTAGGTGGAGAAAATAATTAGAAAAGGGGTAAGAATTGATTTAGGAGATGATTGTTTATTTAATATATATACTAACACATAAACACACACGTACATACTAAAACACGTACATAAAAAAACCTGGACAGTAACACACTGACGCCGAAGCCTTGAATTCCCGCGCCACACTCCTGGATAGCAAGACAGGCGCCTGGGACACTAAATACTTCAATTCTCCTGCCTTTTGCACCATTCCTGTCGACATTTTTTTTTTTTTTACAACATCACTCTCGCCAATTGCTGTTCCTGGACAGAAAGGTGGCCACGCTATGGCGCAGACATGGCGCAGTGGCGCGAGAAATTCACTGTTGATTTTTTTTTTTTTTTTAACACACAATTCATTTTTTTTTTCTTATACTAATGCGTGGGTTGCCTCCCACCAAGCGCTTCTTTAACGTCAATAGCTTGACATATTTGCACATAAAATCTTCAGTGAGGACAAAAAACAAACAGATGCACATATCTACGAATTTCTAATATAAGCATATTGTGCAAATAAACCTTAGATTCATTAAAAGGTACGAAAACTTTCAAGAACCTATCATGCTCAAGAGACTTGGAAACATCAAAATAGCTAGAAAAGTCATCAGAATAATCATTATAAGTACGACTCATATACTCCTCCCAAATTGGATCCTTATACTCTAAAGAAAGATTTTCAACTTCCTCAATCTTAACTTCCTTCTCTTTTATAATTGGACACTCATCAATTTTAATCTCGTCCACCAATGTATTAAGCTCAAAATTTTCTAGATTTGGTAGAATTTCAATTGCATCCAAATTATCATTATTGCGCATGGGACAATTATCAACTACACAAGTAGACTCATCAGACACAACATTATCATCAATTGCTAAACAAGAATCATGGCATAGAGGAAAATTGACACAAGGAGGAGTTCGATAACAACCTTCATACCACACTGCTCGAACTTCCCAAATAAAATTATTTAGTTTAGCATTCTCCTCGTACCAAGCTATTGAATCACATGGAATATCATTATCACTAGCAATTTCTAAAGTTGGTTCATCAAAAACTCCCAAAGAAAGTAAGGGAGAATTAGACTGAGTTCCTTGAATCATTTTATTGAGCGCAATCTCCCAATCAGCAGGTAAAGAAGGATTAGACTGAGTTAAACTCGTATCAACATCATTACACATATATGGATAAACATCATCATGATATTGATTTTCAAACGAATACGAATAATCATTGCTAGGGGCATATGGAGCATAAAATGAGTTCTCAGAATAGAACGAATTCACCTGATATGCATTACAATCCTCATAAGCATTGAATTGTGGGTAAGGATTGAAGTCTTGATATCGTTCCTGACTGTTGTAGAAATTCTGAGCATTGTTCCAACCAAAGTTGTACTCCATCTAGTCTCTCTCCTCAAAACCTGTTTAAGTTGTCTACCTCAAAGAACCTGTAGACACACCAAAGAAAGAAATACAAAAAGAAAGAAAAGAAAAATATATACAAAGATAAAATCTAATCAATAAGAAACAATTAACCTAAACTCAACTATACTGCCTTCCCCGGCAGCGGCGCCAATTTGTTAGTAGTATTTTTGTGTGTTCGTTCTCAGGGAAGGACTGAATTGTAATATCAAGTTCAAGTTTTTATCTCTCACAATTTAGAAGTGTAGAAGAATGTTTGGTGTGTTTACCCTAATTGTCACTCCCGTGATACAATCAAAGTATATCTATAAACATTTAAGTGCCAAGAATTATATGTCTCACAATTCTCCTATTAATCTCCCGATCTAATATTCAAATTATGTCTGTTAAATCATGTACTAAGATTGCAACTTCTCTCCCAAGCTTATTACAATCCCTAGAATACAATCAAAGGTTCATGACTCCCCTAATTGTGTTAAGCCCTCAATAACAGATCAGCAAAGCAGAAAATCACGTAATCAAGCATGCATGAATACCAAGGAATACTACCCAATCCTCAGATTAGAGAATTAGTTACGCATATTTAATAAAGAAAACATAATAATAATGATAATGAATGAAAACATAATATTGAAGAAAGAATTGAAGATCGAAAGTACCTTGATACGATTAAAAGCTATGAATTGTTCTGATTTACAATGGTAGGATGTGTTTATATAGGCTCTACAAATCTTGCCTAGCAAGAAATTGCCTTCTATTACAATTAGGATTTAAAGAAGGTACCCAAAACTGCCCAGAATACAATTAGAATTAGAAAAAGGGCAAAACAGTAAATTCCCAGCCTTCTTTAACAAGAACACGTGCGCGACTTTATTCAGCTTATTTCTTGCACTTGTTTCCTATCCCAGGTTGTAGAAAATCTCTCAAGCTTAGCGTGGGCAGTAAGATCGCTGAAAACGGACTTCTAGAACTCCAGATATGGCCAAAACAGTATAAGCTGCGCAGCCTTCCCGGAAAATCCGAATTTTAATCAATTAAATCTCCAAAAATGACAAAAGCTTAGATATTCTTGCAAACCTGCACAACTACACAAAACACATCAAAACTACACAAACTTGAGTCCAAAACAATCAATTTAAGCCGATATAGAATGTTCCAAGTGGATATAAAATCCACTTATCAAACACCCCCAAACTTAAACCGATGCTTGTCCTCAAGCATAAACAATTACAACTAACTAACTAACTAGTACCACTTCCGTAGGTGATCACGGTTGCATTTGGCATATGCAACAAGCCCTTTAAACCCCTAGGCAGCCCTAGTGGACGAGTAAGGTCTCGTGAGGGCCTATAGCGAATGTACCCACAAAATCCATTTAACCTAATGCAATGCAATGTATGAATGCAACTAAATATGCAAATGCAATTAATCTAACCTACCATACCTTCAAATCCTCTCATGCCATATCAACTTAAGAATCAAAGTAAATACGCAATGTCTTGGTGTCGAAAGTGCAAGTATTCACATAGTCTACTCAATGAACATGCATAAGTTCTCACAAGCCCATGTCAAGTGTAAGAATAATTTAGTAAACATGCTAAACCTACAAGAGTACATCTTTGAGACAAAACTCGGGATCTCATACGCAAAAACAAGCAAACACTCACAATCCACTCACAAAAGAATATTCACTCAAGATCAAGGGTAAGTGTATCACTCAATTCCAACAAAATCATAAACATGCTTGACTGTTAACTCGAATAACTTGTAGAAGGGGGGGTTGAATACAAGTTATATAATCGTGTCTGATTTTTGCTTGGTTATATGAACAAGAATAAACGAATGAATCAAACTCTGTTTGTATTAATAAGATCAAATACAAACTCTACCAAAGGTGTACAATACCTTTAGCAGCTGCTGACAATACAAATCTCTCTCTCTGTTTGTTTCGAACTCTCGAATACAAACCTTATACAGAGCTACGCACACGAACTCACAACTTCGTCGCTCTTTACAATGATATTGAGAGAGTATTTATAATGCTACCTATCAACTAATAACAGAAAGATATAACCTATACATGACAATGTTCTGCCTTCTAGTCGATAGTTTCCATCAATAGAAAACTCTTTCCTTCATAATATCTTCTTGCTTGTTCTTCAAACAACGATCCTGTTTTATAGCACTTGCGAGTTTCTGTAGCATCCATAATGACATCATCAGTAACAAGACTGATATCAGGATCTACACATTGCATCAGTATCTGATCAACCATCAGTATTAGACCATCATCAGGATTTGCTCTCTGTTCTTGACATGTAGTCTCCGATACACTGTTCATTCCTGACTAAACTATACAGATAACTGTCTTACACATAAATCCTATATACAGTGCTAAATCCTTTATAAGATCAGGATTACAAGAAGTATAATGTGTAAATTCTATTCTTAACATCACAACTTATGAATTATTCCTAACAATCTCCCCCTATTTATGCTTTAAAATCTGAAGCATAAATCTAAGTTGTGGATGTCAAAACATATAACAATACAACCAGAATAGAATTTATGAATGTAGAATTATGAAGTTAAGTACCTCCTTCTCAGATGAAGACATTTATCTAGTACTTAGAAGAAAGAATTTTAACTATTAATGCTGCTCTTCCTTTACCACTTCCTAGCTGAGATTCACCACTGTCACTCCTGGTTCTTCTTTTTACTACCCTTTGTCTGCTCTTTATCTCCCCCAGCTTTATCTCCTCCAGTCTGGTGGTGTTGTTGTTGTCTTTGAACTGTCTTTATCTCCCCCTTTTTGACATCAGCAACATTAATTCCAAGAGATTCAGAAACAAAACAAATGAGATTCATAAGAACTGCTTGATTTTCCATAATTGTGACTTGGTTATCTTCAAGTGATTGAAGTCTTGTTTGAATAGCTGTTATGCTAAATTCACGCAAGCGCACGTAGTCACAAGTAATATATGATTAAATCAAGTTCGTTCCCACAGAGATCTAGAATGGTGTTCAATTCAGTAAATATGCCTATGCAACAATGTATGGTTTTAATTCACTGCTAAGAAAAGTAATAAATTGAATTTTTATTGACTACTAAATTAATTATCAAACTAAAGATTAACTAATTAAAGAGATTAAAATCGAATTACTAATATGAGAATAAAACATGGAACCCTAGTTTCATCATCTACTTCACTTAGAGTTGCAGCCTTTAATTAAAACATGCGATGGTTTTGATATCTGATCGGATAACACGAAAAGAGTAAAAGTTACCTCTCGGTATACTAGTACCAATCTATACATACATCCACAAAAGAGATAGAAGATGAATAGGCACCTATTATGTTTAGACCCTATATCTCTATAGAATTTGAAAACATAAAGGTTGAAGCACAAGTTATCCACTTAGATCACATAGGGTAGCATAATATCTCTATTCATGCCACAAATCATGATGCTTAACATCAACCTATCCTATGCTAGCATGGCAAGTTCTAAATCTCAAGATCCACTCTCGTTTCGCAAGAGATTAACAATTCAATTTAGATGTTAGCTACGCATCTAAAAGCATTAAGATTAACCATACGAGGATATCAAGAATTCACCACACATAAATCTTTAAGGCATGCAAACTACTAAGCTACATAGATAAATCCACTAGGATCCCACGACAACGATTAGTTCATAATTAAACCTTTCGTCACCATGGGATTTGATGAAAACATGGTAAATAACAAAATATGAATAAAAGACGTAATTATATTAATAAACAAGAGTTTGAGAAAACAAATCTATAATCCAAAGTAACACAAAGGATGAAGTAGATCTAGATCCGTTGCTTGTCACGAGCGTTGAACCCTTCTCTCCTTTTCTCCCTTGCAGATCTAAGCTAGGTTACAAATAATAAAACTATGGTATTGTGTATCTCTATTACAATGGTAGGATGTGTTTAAATAGGCTCTAAAAGTCTTGCCCAGCAAGAAAATACCCAAAATAGAGTTAAAACAGAATTTCTGCAAAAGACGTTTCCTAAACTGATTCTGTTTTTAAGGAAAATTCGTGGCTGACTTTTCTTCAATTTTTCTGGAACGTTCCAAACGTAATTGGACCTCTGGACCACCTTAGAATGATAGAGAATCTCGTTATCTTCGCGTGGACTGCTTACGGGCTGAAAACAGACTTATAGAACTCAAGATATGGCCCAAACACTGTAGACTGCGCAACCCTTCTTAAAAATCCGAATTTTGATCAATTAATTCCCAAAAATTAATAGAAGCATCCACCTTAGTCAACCTTCTCGTACATCTGCACAACTAAGCAAAACACATCAAAACTACCAGAAACTTGAGTCCAAGACAATCAATTTAAGCCGATTTAGAATGCTCCAAGTGGATATAAATCCACTTATCACACCCCCAAACTTAAACCGATGCTTGTCCTCAAGCATTAACAATTACAACTAACTAACTAGTACCACTTCCGTAGGTGATCACGGTTGCATTTGGCATATGCAACAAGCCCTTTAAACCCCTAGGCAGTCCTAGTGGACGAGTAAGGTCTCGTGAGGGCCTATAGCGAATGTACCCACAAAATCCATTTAACCTAATGCAATGCATGAATGCAACTAATATGCAAATGCAATTAATCTAATATACCATACCTTCAAATCCTCTCATGCCATATCAACTTAAGAATCAAAGTAAATACGCAATGTCTTGGTGTCGAAAGTGCAAGTATTCACATAGTCTACTCAATGAACATGCATAAGTTCTCACAAGCTCATGTCAAGTGTAAGAATAAGTTAGTAAGCATGCTAAGCCTACAAGAGTACATCTTTGAGACAAAACTCGGGATCTCATACGCAAAAACAAGCAAACACTCACAATCCACTCACAAAAGAATTTTCACTCAAGAACAAGGGTAAGTGTATCACTCAATTCCAACAAAATCATAAGCATGCTTGACATTTGGTATCAATCTAACTCTTAACACAACATACATCAATGACGATAATCAAAAGGTCTTTATTTGGGTTGTAACGGGGCTAGGGACAAGGTATGCCAAATAAGCCAAAACAGGTGAAGTGTCAAAAGCTAGTAAGTACCATAATACATCATTCACAACACCATATTTCCTCCCCATAATCTATTATTCAAAACAAACACTCGACTAGTCGACTGAAATAGGATCATAACAAACACAAACATGCTCTCATAATATTTTTCCTTTTTTTTTTCTTTTTTTTTTCTTTTGTTTTTTTTGTTTTTTTTTTCCGAGAGCTAAATAGAACACAAACAATAATATAAACAATAACAATGATCCCACAATTTATTACATATGTCGACTATCAAGTAAACAAACCCAATTTTCAATATTTCCCCCAAAATTATGACCAACAATAAACCCCTCCTTGCACACCTTATTACTCCCTTAAGCACTTTACTAGCCTTTGACAATGTGGGTTCAAATTAATGTAAGGCCAATACAAGAAAAAGGTCTAGGCAAGTAATGTGGTATGTCACCGAAAAAATAGGATTAAGCTCAACGGGTTAACTAATTGATCATGTAAACATGGTATGGTAATATGGGAAAAATATGCGGTTATTCCTAAATGCCTTTATCATTTTAATCGTCAAATAATGTCATGCGTTTCAAGAAAGACCTCAAACAACTGCTAGCAATGCAAACAATCCGTGGACACTCAAGCAAACGAATAAATTGCAAATATGCAATATGCAATAAGGCTCAAAAACTCACTTGGTGAAAAAACATACTCAATCCCAAGCAAACATCTCTCTAACGCAACAACTTGTATTCAAAGCATGCAAACTAAATCATCTTGCACATATTCATGTCCTTCTAATCACTTACAACATTCAATAAGTCTACTAGCTTCAACTTACTAGTGTATGTGTGTGCACAAGAACAAAGCATATCACTTCTCAAACAAAAGCATCAACAACACAAAATTCCTATCAAGCATGGGTGCAAATGCAACTATTATGAACTCACATGATATACAAACATAAAAACAGAATGTCCTATATGAAACAAACGTAGATAACACCACGAACATAAATGCATAATTTACTACTACTAATATGCAAAATATGAAATCCTACATGAACAAATAATACAACAACAACTACTCATCCCTCAAACCACCCCCAAACTTAAAATTTTCAATGTCCCCATTGAATGGAAGTAAATACAAGGGATAACAGAAAACATACCTAACCATCTGAATTATTACCCTCCTCGGATGAATCTGGTGGAGGATATTGCGCACGAGCTCCATAGACTGGCCACCTTGCCTGAATACTGCAAAACCCACAATTGACAAGAACACAAATTCGTAATAAAAATAAGATTAGAGAAAAAGATTTACCCAATACGAATCAAAGAGGTGAACTTGCAATTAATTCCTCTTTAGAATTGAATTTTTAGAGATTAAAATAAAATAGAAGAGGAATTGGATTTGTATGTAAAAGGTGGGTATATAAATAATAATACTAATAATAATAAGAATAATAATAATAATAATAATACTAAAGATAATAGTAATAAAGAAAATAATAATAATAATAATAATAATAAATAATAACTATACTAATAATAATAATAAATAATAATAATAATAATAATAATAATAAAATAATAATAATAATAATAATAATAATAATAAGAAATAAGAATTAGAAAAGAAATAGGTTTAGAATTTTTTTGGAGAAAAGATGGGAGGTTTTGGAATTGAAATAGGATTAGAATGGGTTTAGAATGGGGGTATAAAAAGAAAACGGGGTGAAAATTTTTTATATGCACACAACAGGTGCACACAGACACAACAGGAGCAAAGCTGAATTTTTTTTTTTTTTCACACGCGCCAACTGCCAGCGTCCAGGGCAAACTGCCCCTATTCCAGTCACGCCACCGCAAGCTGCGCCACAGGGGAGCAATTTGCCCTTCTTCCAGTAACGCAGGCGCAAGTTGCGCCACAGGGGCGCAAACTGCCCTGTAACGCAGCTTGCTCCTGCGTGACACACTCAAAATTCGATTTTTTCATTTTTTCATTTTTTTTTTTCCTATACTAATGCATGGGTTGCCTCCCACCAAGCGCTTCTTTAACGTCAATAGCTTGACGTTACTTCCTCAAATCATGGCGGTTTCAAAAGAATAACCGAACCATCTTCAATAGACAAACCACTCATACGAACGTTGACATCTTGGTTGCTTGCTTTCCACAAATTTCTTTCATCAGACTTCATCCTAATTTTACTTCCCAACGGCCAAATCTTCTTCTTTTTCTTCTTCACACCTCTAAAGTGCTTCTCCGACTCAACCGGCTTAACAAAAATTTCTTCTTCCTTATCATCTGCTTTCCACCTTCGCAACACATTATCATGCCCTTCTTCAAAAATCACTAGCTCATTATTCAAAAGGACATACCTCAAATGTGGTGAAAGTTCTCCAAGCTTTACTTTCGAAAGATCACGAACCGAAGAATCGTTCGATTTCTCGCTCAACAACTGATCAAATTTCTTTCTCTGACCCGTATCAACTATTTCCACACTGCAACACTCTTCATCCTCTGTTGGAAATTTCATGGCCTTGAACACATTAAAGGTGACACTCTGATCTTGCACCCTCATTGTAAGCTCTCCTTTTTGCACATCGATCAAAGTCTTTCCTGTAGCCAAGAACGGTCTTCCCAAGATTATGGGAATCTTCTTATCTTCTTCAAAATCCAAGATCACAAAATCAGCTGGGAATATGAGCTTATCAACCTTCACCAGAACATCCTCCACTATACCCCTCGGATAAGTGATCGTCCTATCAGCCAACTGCAAAGAGATGTTAGTCGGCTTTGGCTCCGGTAGACCAAGTTGCTTAAAAACAGACAAGGGCATGAGATTAATACTAGCTCCCAAATCACATAAACACTTGCTGAAAGAAAGATTGCCAATAGTGCATGGAATAGTGAAACTTCCCGGATCTTTAAGTTTAGGAGGCAATTTCTGCTGCAGAACCGCACTGCACTCCTCTGTCAATGCCACTGTTTCAAAATCTTCCAACCTTCTCTTCCGTGACAAAATATCCTTCATGAACTTAGCATATCTCGGCATCTGCTCCAACGCTTCAACAAAAGGAATATTAATGGACAGTTTCTTGAAGACCTCCATAAATTTCTGAAACTGTTTTTCTTGACTTTTCTTCAAACGTCCAGGGAATGGAGGAGGTGGATAGATCTGAGTATTCATTGAAGATTGCTCCGGAGCAACAGGTTTCTTGCTCTTCTCACCATCTAGCTGATCAGCCACTAAATCAGATTTCTCAATTTCTGGCACTACAGATTTTTCAACCTGCTGATTCTGAACATCTTCATCTTCTTGAGTTGCTGAGTTAGGATCACTCGTGACTTTTCCGGATCTCAAAGTAACTGCATTGACCTGTTCTTTATTATCCCTCCTGCCTGGATTAACCATTGTATCACTTGGAAGAGTTCCTTGTTGCATATTTACCAAGGCACTTGTAACCTGCCCCAACTGAGTTTCTAAGAGCTTCTGACCAGCTTGTAGGTTCTTTACCATTATCCACATCTCATCTGATTTATCATTAGATGATTGCCCCATATGAGCCTGGGGTTGTTGTTGCTGAAAACCCGGAGGTTGATATGATGTCCTTGGAGCATAAGGCTGTTGATAGCCCTGATTGTACGGCTTCGCTTGCTGATACGACTGTTGAGTATTTTGATTGTTGCTCCAGCTAAAATTGGGATGATTCCGATTATTAGGATGATAAGTGGCTGGAACTGGTGCAGCAGGTCTCTGGAAATTACTCACGAACTGTGCTGATTCGGAAGAGATAGCACACTGATTCGTCTCATGTGCGCCCGCACATAACTCACAAACACTAGCCACCTGTTGCACTCCATAATTAGCAAGAGAATCCACTTTCATAGCAAGAGCTTTCAACTGAGCCGTAATCATTGCAGCTGTATCTACTTCAAAAATTCCTGCTGCCTTGCCTTGAGATAGCCTTTGGGTAGGATTTTGATATTCATTAGCAGCCATCATCTCAATTAGATCATAAGCTTCATCATAACTCTTTGCCCACAGAGCTCCACCTGATGCTGCATCTAGCAAAGGTCTAGACTGTACTCCCAACCCATTGTAAAAACCATTAATAACCATCCAATCAGGCATGCCATGATGAGGACACTTCCTTAGCATCTCCTTGTAGCGTTCCCAAGCCTCACACAATGTCTCGCCAGATTGCTGTTGGAATTGAGTCAACTGGTTCCTTAATGCTGCAGTTTTCGCCATAGGGAAGAATTTAGTAAGGAACTTCTGAGCAAGATCTTCCCATGTAGTAATGGAACCAGGTGGCAAAGAGTGTAGCCAGCTCTTAGCCTTATCCCTCAGAGAGAATGGGAAAAGCCTTAACCTGATAGCATCATCCGTCACACCATTACACTTGAAAGTGTCGCAGATTTCGATAAAGTCCCGAACATGCATGTTGGCATCCTCCGTAGAAGCACCCCCAAACTGGACTGAATTCTGCACCATCTGAATTGTGCCAGACTTGATCTCAAAATTGTTCGCTACAATAGCTGGCCTAATAATGCTAGACTGGATATCATTGAGTTTCGGCTGAGAATACTCCCTCAAAGCCTTAGCTGCTGCTGCTGCGTCACCCATCTCTACAGTAGTTTCAGTTTCCTCTTCCTTATTCTCTAAATTCTCTACAAGATCGTCTTCCGCCAGTTCTTCCAAACGAGCTTGTAAGCGTGTTCGCATACAAACTTAAGTACCTGCAAACACCACGAAACAAACAAACTAAGTAAGAATCCGAGTCAGTGAACGCTAACGACCACTGATGACAAGCACATAAACTAAAATAAAAACACCGATGATCCCCGGCAGCGGCGCCAAAAACTTGTTATGCTAAATTCACGCAAGCGCACGTAGTCACAAGTAATATATGATTAAATCAAGTTCGTTCCCACAGAGATCTAGAATGGTGTTCAATTCAGTAAATATGCCTATGCAACAATGTATGGTTTTAATTCACTGCTAAGAAAAGTAATAAATTGAATTTTTATTGACTACTAAATTAATTATCAAACTAAAGATTAACTAATTAAAGAGATTAAAATCGAATTACTAATATGAGAATAAAACATGGAACCCTAGTTTCATCATCTACTTCACTTAGAGTTGCAGCCTTTAATTAAAACATGCGATGGTTTTGATATCTGATCGGATAACACGAAAAGAGTAAAAGTTACCTCTCGGTATACTAGTACCAATCTATACATACATCCACAAAAGAGATAGAAGATGAATAGGCACCTATTATGTTTAGACCCTATATCTCTATAGAATTTGAAAACATAAAGGTTGAAGCACAAGTTATCCACTTAGATCACATAGGGTAGCATAATATCTCTATTCATGCCACAAATCATGATGCTTAACATCAACCTATCCTATGCTAGCATGGCAAGTTCTAAATCTCAAGATCCACTCTCGTTTCGCAAGAGATTAACAATTCAATTTAGATGTTAGCTACGCATCTAAAAGCATTAAGATTAACCATACGAGGATATCAAGAATTCACCACACATAAATCTTTAAGGCATGCAAACTACTAAGCTACATAGATAAATCCACTAGGATCCCACGACAACGATTAGTTCATAATTAAACCTTTCGTCACCATGGGATTTGATGAAAACATGGTAAATAACAAAATATGAATAAAAGACGTAATTATATTAATAAACAAGAGTTTGAGAAAACAAATCTATAATCCAAAGTAACACAAAGGATGAAGTAGATCTAGATCCGTTGCTTGTCACGAGCGTTGAACCCTTCTCTCCTTTTCTCCCTTGCAGATCTAAGCTAGGTTACAAATAATAAAACTATGGTATTGTGTATCTCTATTACAATGGTAGGATGTGTTTAAATAGGCTCTAAAAGTCTTGCCCAGCAAGAATATACCCAAAATAGAGTTAAAACAGAATTTCTGCAAAAGACGTTTCCTAAACTGATTCTGTTTTTAAGGAAAATTCGTGGCTGACTTTTCTTCAATTTTTCTGGAACGTTCCAAACGTAATTGGACCTCTGGACCACCTTAGAATGATAGAGAATCTCGTTATCTTCGCGTGGACTGCTTACGGGCTGAAAACAGACTTATAGAACTCAAGATATGGCCCAAACACTGTAGACTGCGCAACCCTTCTTAAAAATCCGAATTTTGATCAATTAATTCCCAAAAATTAATAGAAGCATCCACCTTAGTCAACCTTCTCGTACATCTGCACAACTAAGCAAAACACATCAAAACTACCAGAAACTTGAGTCCAAGACAATCAATTTAAGCCGATTTAGAATGCTCCAAGTGGATATAAATCCACTTATCAATAGCAATTTGAGAATTCTGAATATCTTTCAAAACATCAGAATGAACTTCAATGTTGGAAGTGCTTCTAGTATCTTCAGTATCAGAATCAGAAAGAACTGTATCTTCAAGTCTTGTAGAAGAAGTTGCTTGAGTTGTATGATATTCAAGTAATAAAACCTGATTAGAAGTATCAACATCTTCATCTTTCTGATCTGGAACTGAAACATGATCATCATCTCCTTCACCAGTATTCTGTGTATTAACATCTTCAAATCCTGACTTCTCTTTAGAGTGATCAGAGACTGTAGATGTCTCAATTCGAGCTGATATTGGAAGTACATACAAAGGAACACTAGGATCATTAGGATCTTCATCTGGTACATATGTATCAAGAGATTGCTTTATCCTGGCACCTCTTCTGTTAATGATTCCTGCAAGCCTCTCCTTTTGCTTCTGAGCTTTAACTTCTGGCTTTGCATTGTGATGTGCTAGGTCATTCTTCTGATACATTTTGATGAATGAATAAGTACCAGCATCCATATCCAAATTTTCAGACCAAGATTCAGGAAAAACCTGATCCCAGAAATCAAATGATGGTTTCCTAATTTTCTCTCCCTCACTATGGAGTTGATCATCCATACCCTCATTCTCACTTTGACTTACTAAAGTCAACACTCTTTCTACCTCACCTTTTGCCTGGTTAGGAGCCAGCCGCTCAAATTGTTGATCTAAGTCCATTTTTTCAAGTGTATCACTCAAATTTAGATAAGTGCTCTCATGACCTACAGAAAAATAGGGTTTAGAAGGAGTTTTTATACCTGAACTCACATGGAGAGAGGGTTCCTCATATGGCATGTGGCTTGAGGTTTTCTCCAATGAGTGAGCTGCTATAGTCTCTGAACCCTTACAATCATCTTCTTTCATTTCAGAAACTACAGGCTCCAGTATACCACTTTCAGGTTCTTTACTAGACTCTGATGTCTTCAGTAATACTTCATTAGACACCATAGTTAGTACATCACCGTCTTTAAGTGTTGTTTGCTGAGACACACCCTCAAGGTGGTTAGACTCTGACTGAACAAAATTTGTTTGATCTTCAGAAAAATCAACCAAAGTCATTCCTCCCATATCATAGGGTATCTCACTTGCATTCTCAGTCATCACAGAAGACCTTTCAACATCAACTATCACAGCTCCTGAGTCATCCTTCCTCTGACTAGATGGTTCTTGTGTTGCAGTGACTGTGATCTGATCTTTCCTACTATTCACCACTGGTGCAATAGTATCTTCTGTTGACTGCTTTCCTCTATCTACTTCCTCCTGTTGTTCACCTTGAGCTAAAGCATCTTCAATAATGACATCCTTGTCAAATAAATATGCATGAAGTGATTGAAGTGCAACATGCTTTGAGAGTCCAAATTTCTTGACTAATTGTCTTCTGACAGATACATAGAAATACATCTTCATTAAGTCAAGTCTTTGATGTAGAAGTCCATATTCATCTGGAAATAAAAGTTTTGGTACTCTTTCAACCAGAAAATCTAGAACAGGCCTTGTCAACTTCACTTTGAGAGAAATTAGTCCCATAGCCAGTCTGTATGATAATGTAGTTTCCCATGAAGAATCAATATCCAGATCTCTCTTGTCAAATACTGACATAGATGTTGCTTGATTTGTAGAAACCTGCATGATATTAGTTGGACTAGACTCTGTGTGTGTAGGTGACAATTGAATCTTTCTCCATGTTCTCCTGATATAGTGAGCAAAAGATTTATCCTGAGAAGACTCAAGAGGTGTAGACACAGAAGTGATCTTGGGATGAGATCTTTGTTCAATAGACACAGTCTTTTGAGAGACAGTATCCAATAACTGTTTTCCCTTTTTAAGAACTACAGCCTTTTGAGAGACTGCAGCCTGGCTGTGACTAGGTTTTTCATCTCTTTGTGCTAACAAAGAAAGTTGAATTGCAGCCTTCAATTCTGCTCTCTCAGCAAGAGTTAAATCATCATCTTCACTAGAATTACTACTACTACTTGACACAACAAATCTTCTCTTCCTTACAACTGATGTCTTTTGAGAAACACCAGAGGTTGGTTTCTTTGAAACAATAGGCTGTGGATCAAAATTTGGTTCTTGAATTGTTTCAGAGACTATAATGTTTTGGGCTACTTGGGTAGACACAGGTGGGTTCTCCTCCATTTGAGATTCCTGAGCCATTTCACCACAAAAGAAAGAAGAATTGTAGAGAGTAGGAAGATGAGTTTTAAGAATTACCTGAACATGATGTGGATAATGAATTGCAGGTATTTCATCTAGATTCTTTTCATTGTCCTTCTTTGTAATATCAGAGAAAATTCTTTTTTGCTGTTCATAAGAAGAAACACAATGTTCTCTACCAAATCTAGCTTCAACATCAGGAATGAAATGGTTAACAAACATTTGCATAAATCTATGATAATAAACCATTTTCCTGTTTTGATCTCTTGACCCAAGTTTGATACTCATCTGACTTAAGATAATATGACCAATGTTAATTACTCTGTCATAAAGCAAACTATAAGCAATATGTGATGTAACAGAAGTAATTTGCTGAAAAGAACTACATTTGCCAGTAAAACATTTAGCAATTTGATCAAAGTAAAAAGACCATTCCTTTCTAAGAAAAGACCTATTCAACTGGCTCATGTTATCTAGAGGTCCACTATAACCTAATTCAGACAACATAGTTCTTATATTATCATCAGATGGTACATTCTCATAACTATCAGTAACAGGTAAACAAAGTACTGAATTAACAACAGATTCAGTAATATCAAATGAATCTTGTCCTAAATGTAGAACAATCTTACCTGATTGACTCTGAGTAGAATCAATTACCTCAGCATTCTCCCAAGCTTGTGAAACAGCTTCTTGATTAATTTGTGGAGATGCTGTCAATGCATAACTTAATGGTCCATACGCCAGAAAGTCCATGATTGGATGAAAATCAGATGACACTCCTTCCTTGTTGGTGATAGCTGCTACATGATTGTTTGTCATAAAATCAAAGTCACCAAACTTGAAGGCTACTGATTTAGGTAATCTTCTCTGAGCTGCCATTTTTTAATCTGAAAAGAACTTGAAAAATTCTTGAAATGGATTAGTAATTTTGAAAACTCAAGAGTGATTTTTGCTTTAGAGAATGTAAAATTAGAGAAAGCAATTACACGATTAGAGTTTCAAAACAAATATATTTCACAATTCTTTCAGACCACTATCCCACGTTGACACGTAGATTGACAGGTGTCAGTCCCTGAAAAATGCGGTTACCCACGATTTTTGGAAAATAAAATCCAAAATTGATTTTCATGAAATAAATCAGGGTATAAATAATCAATATTGATCAGCTTCCTTTTCCTGTTGACCTCTCATAAAAATACTCACAAAACATGTGATAATAATTCTTAAATCCTGATGGTCACACATGAAATCCTGATCAATATCATCAGAGACTTAATATGGAGTTTCCACGTGGCATTTTTCTTTTATCTGAAAAAGAAATAAACAATTAATCTGAACAAAAATCAATTGGTTAGATATATTCAATATTTCTTGAAAACAAGAAATATAGTCACACGCAATAATTAGCATTTGACTTCATTAAAACTTCCAAATGACTGTTCAGCTTCTCACGTCTTTCTTTAAAAGAACCAGACGCCTTATGCCATTCTCCATAATCCTTTCAATTTCTTTTCTTCTCAACAATGCTTCTCAAACCAAAATTCCCTTCAAACCCATTTTTCAGATTTTTCTCGATCGATGAACATCCTGTTCTTGATCATCTCTTTGAACAGACAACTCTTCTCATCAAACTAATCATGAATGGATTGGTTTTCAAAAATATCCAGAGGTTTCTCCTAGAACATCCATCTATTGGATACGATCTTCCCCTAACCTCCTCAAAACTTGAGGATGAAGAATTTGGCCGAGAGTCTGAGGTTGATCTTGATGGAGATGCTATTCATTTAAGTTAGCTGCTCTCTTTCAAGTCGCCCAGACAAGGAATCCAAGAGCAAACGAGGCTGTTCATCACCTGATGGATTTCTTGAGATGCTCCTTGTCCTGTACCTCAGAGTTCATATCAATAGACAAGTATAGAATTATCAGTAGAAATTTAGACAAAAAGAAGTTGTATTTCATTTCCATGTAATGATTTCTATTAATGAAAAAACAGTTTCTTGTTATCTGCTTGTCTTTTGATTATTGAAAGATGTATAAATTATCAGTATGCAAATATTAAAACTTGCTAGCATAGACTTAACTCATCACAAAATCAGATTACTACACAAAGTAAACGTCAGGATCTGAAACAATTTTCATAATCCTGATACTGACACAATACTGATGACGTCAGCATCCTGATGACAAATCTAATCCTAATGATTATTAACAAGTCTATCATACTAAAATTTATCAAGGCAATGTGTTATAGCTTAAGGATTTAACTATCAATTATAGATCCTGACAGGAATATCAAGTCTATAAGCTAAGAACAACATACCTTGCTACTTTTGAAGATGTTAAAGATCTAAAAATTTAACATTCCTAACTCACTTACTAATCTACTGAATGTAGTCTCATCAAGTGGTTTAGTTAGAATATCTGCAAGCTGTTTGTCAGTAGGAACAAAATGAAGTTCCACAGTACCATTCTCAATATGTTCTATAATAAAATGAGACCTGACATCAATGTGCTTAGTCCTTGAATGTTGAACTGGATTTTCTGCAATTTTAATAGCACTAGTATTATCACAAAACATAGGAATATTACTAAGTGTCATACCATAATCCATCAACTGATTTCTTATCCAAAGGAGCTGTGCACAACAACTGCCTGCTGCTATGTACTCAGCTTCTGCAGTTGAGGTTGAAACAGATTGTTGTTTCTTGCTTGCCCAAGAAATCAATCTATTTCCCAAGAATTGACATGTACCTGTAGTGCTTTTCCTGTCTATCTTACACCCTTCATAATCAGAGTCTGAATAGCCAATTAGAAAGAAATCAGATTCTCTAGGATACCACAAACCAAGATTTGGAGTTCCTTTGAGATATCTAAAAATTCTCTTCACAGCAATTAAATGAGATTCCTTAGGATCACTTTGGAATCTAGCACATAAACAGGTAGAAAACATTATATCTGGCCTACTTGCAGTTAGATATAACAATGAGCCTATCATGCCTCTATAACTAGTATTATCCACACTCTTTCCTTTAGGATCAGAGTCTAGTTTAGTGGCTGTTGCCATGGGTGTTTTTGCAACTGCACAGTCTTGAAAGTCAAACCTTTTTAAAAGATCTTTGATATACTTTGACTGATTAATGAAAATACCAGTCTCAGTCTGTTTGACCTGCAAGCCTAAGAAATAATTTAATTCACCCATCATGCTCATCTGATACTTAGACTGCATAATCTTGCTAAACTTAGCACACAACTTTTCATTAGCAGAACCAAAAATAATATCATCAACATAAACTTGAACTAAAAGCAATTCACCTTTTATCTTTCTAAAGAATAGAGTTTTGTCAATTGTACCTCTTGTGAAGCCATTTTCAAGAAGAAATTTAGACAAAGTCTCATACCATGCTCTTGGTGCCTGCTTTAGTCCATAGAGTGCCTTGTCAAGTTTGTAGACATGATTTGGAAACTTTGGATCAACAAATCCAGGTGGCTGTTCCACATACACTTCCTCATCAAGTTTGCCATTTAGAAAAGCACTCTTTACATCCATCTGGTATACCTTGAATTTTGAATAAGCTGCAAATGCAAGAAACATTCTGATTGCTTCCAATCTTGCTACAGGTGCAAAGGTCTCATCATAATCAATGCCTTCTTCCTGAGAATAACCCTTGGCCACCAGTCTTGCTTTGTTTCTTACAATCATACCAGATTCATCTAGCTTGTTTCTGAAAACCCATCTTGCACCAACAATAGATCTATCTTTAGGTCTTGGTACTAGTTTCCAGACTTTGTTTCTCTCAAACTCATTTAACTCCTCCTGCATTGCAATTACCCAATCAGGATCCTGTAAGGCTTCTTCAACCTTCTTAGGTTCATTCTTTGAGAGAAAGCAACTATACAAGCATTCATTTTGAATTGATCTTCTAGTTCGAACACCACTATTTGGATCACCAATTATCAAATCTTCAGTATGATCCTTTGTCCATTTTCTAACAGGTGGTAGATTAACTCTGCTAGTCTCTCCCCCTAAGTTAGTGGTATCTCTTGTAGAAGAATTCTCTCTACCTTCAAAAACTCTCATTTGATCAATAGAATCAGTAGATTCCATATTGCTGCTAGTTACTGATCTTTCCTCAGTAGACTCTGAAAGATCAGTTCCTGATGGAGTAGACTCTGAAACGTCAATTCCTGATGGAATAGACTCTGAAAGACTAGTCTGCTCCTGATGATCACTGTGTTCTCTTTGATTTATTTGCTCCCCCTCAACAGTAGCACTCCTTTGAGAAGCAATAGAAATTTCTTCAGGAGAACCTTCATCATCACTTGAGAGTATCTCAGAAATCTTCAGATTTTCAAATTCCAATTTGTCATGGCTTTCATCAGTTTGCAAAATTTCAAATTTCTTATCATCAAATGCAACATGAATTGATTCTATAACAATGTGAGTTCTGAGATTATAAACTTTGAAGGCCTTAGATGCTGAATATCCTAGAAAAATTGCTTCATCCGATTTGGCTTCAAATTTTCCAAGTTGTTCTAGATGAACTTTTAGGACATAGCATTTGCATCCAAAGATGTGAAAGTATTTCACACTTGGTTTCTTTCCTTTGATCATCTCATAGGGAGTTTTCCATGACTATTTACCAAGGTACAATTTTGAGTGAAACATGCAGTGTTAATAGCTTCTGCCCAAAAGTAGGTTGGAAGTTTTGCATCTGCAAGCATGGTTCTTGCTGCCTCTATGAGAGTCCTGTTCTTTCTTTCCACTACACCATTCTGCTGAGGTGTACCAGGTGCAGAAAACTGTTGAGTAATTCCATTGTCTGCACAAAACCCCTCCATTGTAGAATTCTTGAATTATGTACCATTGTCACTTCTAAGTACCTTGACTTTGTACTCAGAGTTATTAAGAATATTCTTGATGAGTTCAATGATATGCTGAGGAGCTTCATCCTTCTTGTGTAGAAAGAACACCCATGTGAACCTTGTGAAATCATCCACCATAACTAGAGCATATCTTTTCTTGCTGATAGACATAATGTTTACTGGACCAAACAGATCAAGATGTAGCATGTGAAATGGTTCAGTAATCGAATTTTCAGTCTTGCTCTTGAAAGTGGTTCTTCTTTGCTTTCCAAGCTGACATGCATCACAAAGTCCATCTTGCACAAAATTTGCCTGTGGTAGGCCTCTCACCAAATTGTGCTTAACAAGTTGATTAAGCTTCTTGAAATTAAGATGTGAGAGCTTCTTGTGCCAATTCCAGCTTTCATCACTTGTTGCTTTGCTATAGAGACATCTAACAATTTCTTTAGATGTATCACCTAAGCTGGCTTCATATATGTTACCATGTCTTTGACTAGTTAGAACAATGTCTCCATTCTGCATATTCAAGATTTTGCATCCTTCTCTGTCAAAGATTGATTTGTAACCTTTATCACCCAGTTGACTTATGCTTAAAAGAGTATGTTTCAAGCCTTCAACCAGTGCTACATTTTCTATGATGACATTCCCAAAAACAATTGAGCCATATCCCAGAGTTTCTCCTTTGTTGCCATCTCCAAAAGATATTACTGGGCCAGCTTTCCTCTCAAACTTTGTAAGCAGGGACTTCTTTCCAGTCATATGTCCAGAGCATCCACTGTCCAAGATAATTGAATGCTTCTTTCCTGTGCCCTGCAAACAAAAAGTAACTAGTTAGAATTTTTTAGGACCCAACTTTGATTGGATCCTTTCTTACTAGATTTAGAGACAACAGGCTTTGAAGATTTTACTTTTATTTTACCTGTTGCAGAGTCAACTTTAGACTCTGATTTCACAAACTGTTTGTGACTAGGAGTTTCAGATTTCAAAGAATAATAGTCATAATACAGTTCATGATATTCTCTACACATGTAAATGGAATGAAGTAAACTACCACAATGATAACAAGCTTTTTGTGGTTGGTATTGAATTTTCTGAGTCTTGGGAAATCTGGACTCAGTTTTCCAAGAAGGTTTTTGATTGCAGTCTAGGGCTAAATGATTATGATTTCCACACTTATAGCATTTTTTCCTAGGTGCATCAGGTACATTCTTGTAATTATTCTCTTTGTTAATACCTTCTTTTCCATTCCTATTTCTTTTGATCTTGCTAGACTCTGAAAGACCATCTAATCTCTGTTTCAACTGAGACTTAGACAGAAACCCTATGTTTACATTCTTAGGTTTCTCTAACACTTTCTCATCTGAATTACTATTGTTAATCCTTTTGTGTACAACAAGGGTACCTTTTGAATCAACAAATTTAACATGACTAGGTTCAGAAACAATCTTCTTACCTTCAGATTTAGATGTGTTAGCTTCTACCTTACTATCATCATTGACAATAGCTACTTTTTCTTCTTGTCTAGACTTATCAAAACCTAAACCATTAACCTTACCACGAATTCCACTTTCAAAGATTTCTATAGTCTTCTTACTGGAATTGTTAATGGTCTTAATCACATCTCTCTCTTCTTCTAGTTCTTTTCTGACATAGTCATAAGCCTCAAAAATAACACTATAATCATGCTTAGCTTTATCAGAACTTAACTTGTATTCTTCCATTTGAATTAATTCAGATTCAAGAAAATTATTTCTATCAACTAATTTAGCATTCTTAACCTTAAGTTCATCTTTTTCACAAGTAAGAATTCTAAAATTAGTCATAAGATTCTTAAACTCAACATGGATAGATCTAATTTCATCAGAATTTAAGCTATCAAATGAATCAAGAGAGTGAAGTGATACCTTAACAGAGGATGGAGAAGTTTTCTTTGGAGATCCAGGTTTGTCTGAACTATTGGCCATCAATGCAATGTTGTCATAATCCAATTCATCTTCAGAGTCACTGGAATCAGCCCAATCCTTCTGTGTGACCATAAGTGCATTACCCTTTCCTGAATTCCTAGGCTTCTTACACTCACTAGCAAAGTGTCCAAGCTCGCTGCAGTTAAAGCACTTGATCTTGGCCTTATCAAGCTTGACAATTGTACTTTTGCTTTTGTCACTCTTCTTCTCCTCCTTCTTTTGAAAAGATCCTTTGCTAAATCTTCTCCTGTTGAATCTTCCTTTCTTGAAAGCTTTAGCAAACATAGCAAAGAGTTCCTGCATATCAGATTCAGAATCATTGATGTCAGAGTCCATATCAGTAGTCTCTGACTCAGAACTTTCTTTGCTTTTCTTCTTCCTTGAATTCTTTACAGCAATCTCTTCATGCTGTTCTTCAGGAAGCTTCTTAACTTCAGATTGAGCAGTAAGTGCAATAGTCTTCATCTTTCCTTCACTCCTGCTCTTCTTCTGCTGCTTGTCAAGTTCATAAGCTCTCAATTTTCCATATACTGCCTCTAATGAAATCTCATCCAGATCATTAGCTTCCTCAATCGCAGATATCTTCTCATTGTAGAAATCAGGCAAAGCTTTCATGAACTTTGTATTCATATCCTCCAAGTCATAATATTTACCATGCATGGCCATCTCATTGATGAGTTTTGTAAACCTATCAAAGGTATCAGTAAGTGACTCACCAGACTTGGATTCAAAGTACTCATACTGTTGTATAAGTAATGTCCTCATATTCTTCCTGACAGGCTTAGTTCCTTCACAGTGAACCTTAAGATTGTCCCATATATCCTTAGCAGTTTTACAAGAGAGAACATAGTTAGTGAGAACAGAATCAAGACTGTTGAATAATATGTTTCTCACTTTAGCATCTTTAAGAACATTCTCCTTGTCCTTATCTGACCATTCAGATTTTGGCTTCTCTGCTGTATGTTCTGGAACAACCACACCATCAACAGTTGCTTGTCCAACGACCTTTGTTGGAACAAAAGGTCCATCTCTGATTCTGTCAAGATAATCAGGATCTGTTGCTTCCAGATGATGCAACATCTTTACTTCCCATAGAGTATATTCGTTTCTCTTGAGCATAGGAATTTTAGTATTCCCATCCTTGTAACCAGACATGATTGCAGATCTTTATTATTATTCGAAATCAACCTACTCTGATACCAATTGTTAACTCGAATAACTTGTAGAAGGGGGGGGGGGTTGAATACAAGTTATATAATCGTGTCTGATTTTTGCTTGGTTATATGAACAAAAATAAACGAATGAATCAAACTCTGTTTGTATTAATAAGATCAAATACAAACTCTACCAAAGGTGTACAATACCTTTAGCAGTTGCTGAAAATACAAATCTCTCTCTCTGTTTGTTTCGAACTCTCGAATACAAACCTTATACAGAGCTACGCACACGAACTCACAACTTCGTCGCTCTTTACAATGATATTGAGAGAGTATTTATAATGCTACCTATCAACTAATAACAGAAAGATATAATCTATACATGACAATGTTCTGCCTTCTAGTCGATAGTTTCCATCAATAGAAAACTCTTTCCTTCATAATATCTTCTTGCTTGTTCTTCAAACAACGATCCTGTTTTATAGCACTTGCGAGTTTCTGTAGCATCCATAATGACATCATCAGTAACAAGACTGATATCAGGATCTGCACATTGCATCAGTATCTGATCAACCATCAGTATTAGACCATCATCAGGATTTGCTCTCTGTTCCTGACATGTAGTCTCCGATACACTGTTCATTCCTGACAAAACTATACAGATAACTGTCTTACACATAAATCCTATATACAGTGCTAAATCCTTTATAAGATCAGGATTACAAGAAGTATAATGTGTAAATTCTATTCTTAACATCACAACTTATGAATTATTCCTAACATTGACATTTGGTATCAATCTAACTCTTAACTCAACATACATCAATGACGATAATCAAAAGGTCTTTAATTGGGTTGTAACGGGGCTAGGGACAAGGTATGTCAAATAAGCCAAAAACAGGTGAAGTGTCAAAAGCTAGTAAGTACCATAATAAATCATACACAACACTCTATTTCCCCCCCACATAAATTTTACTAAGAACACTCGACTAGTCGACTAAAGTAGGATCACAACAAACACAAACATGCTCTCATAATATTTTTTTTTTCTTTTTTCTTTTTTCTTTTTTTTTTCGAGAGCTAAATAAAACAATAATATAAACAATAACAATATCCCACAATTTATTACATATGCCGACTATCAAGTAAACAAACCCAATTTCAATATTTCCCCCAGAAGTACGACCAACAATAAACCCCTCCATGCACACCTTATTACTCCCTTAAGCACTATACTAGCCTTTGACAATGTGGGTTCAAATTAATGTAAGGCCAATACAAGAAAAAGATATAGGCAAGTAATGTGGTGTGTCACCGAAAAATAGGATTAAGCTCAACGGGTTAACTAATTGATCATGTAAGCATGGTGTGGTAATATGGGAAAATATGCGGTTATTCCTAATGCCTTTATCATTTTAATCGTCAAATAATGTCATGCGTTTCAAGAAAGACCTCAAACAACTGCTAGCAATGCAAACAATCCGTGGACACTCAAGCAAACGAATAAATTGCAAAAAATATGCAATATGGCTCAAAAACTCACTTGGTGGAAAAACATACTCAATCCCAAGCAAACATCTCTCTAACGCACCAACTTGTATTCAAAGCATGCAAACTAAATCATCTTGCACATATTCATGTCCTTCTAATTACTTACAACATTCAATAAGTCTACTAGCTTCAACTTACTAGTGTATGTGTGTGCACAAGAACAAAGCATATCACTTCTCAATCAAAAGCGTCAACAACACAAAATTCCTATCAAGCATGGGTGCAAATGCAAACTACTATGAACTCACATGAATACAAAAAAAAAATAAAAACAGAATGTCCTATATGAAACAAACTTAGATAACACAACATATATGCATGATTTACTACTACTAATATGCAAAGCATGAAATCCTACATGAACAATTAATACAACAACAACTACATATCCCTCAAACCACCCCCAAACTTAAAATATTCAATGCCCTCATTGAATGGAAGTAATACAAGGGATAGCAGAAAGCATACCTACAAGGCCTCATCCTCGAATGAATCATGCGGGAGACGAAAATTTCAGAACACCAGCACCACCTCTCCCACGCTTAGGAGCCAAAACAATCAATCCCCAACTCACAAGAAGCTCCACCAATAATTACCAAGCAATAGCACACCAAAAATAGTCCAAAATTCCAAGAATAATACAAAATCCCAATTTACAAGAACACAAATTCTTAATAAAAATAAAATTAGAGAAAAGATTTACCCAATACGAATCAAAGAGGTGAACTTGCAATTAATTCCTCTCTAGAATTGAAATTTTAGAGATTTAAAGAAGTAGAAAAGGAATTGGATTTGTTTGTATAGGTGGGTATATATATTTGGGGGGAAAATAATAATAATAATAATAAAAATAAAAATAAATAAAATAAATAAAATAAAATAAAATATGAAATAGAAGATGGATTAGGAATAATTTGGAATTAATATGGCGCTAGAATTAGGATTTTAGGTGGAGAAAATAATTAGAAAAGGGGTAAGAATTGATTTAGGAGATGATTGTTTATTTAATATATATACTAACACATAAACACACACGTACATACTAAAACACGTACATAAAAAAACATGGACAGTAACACACTGATGCCGAAGCCTTGAATTCCCGCGCCACACTCCTGGATAGCAAGACACGCGCCTGGGACACTAAATACTTCAATTCTCCTGCCTTTTGCACCATTCCTGTCGACATATTTTTTATTTTTATTTTTTTTTACAACATCACTCTCGCCAATTGCTGTTCCTGGACAGAAAGGTGGCCACGCTATGGCGCAGACATGGCGCTGTGGCGCGAGAAATTCACTGTTGATTTTTTTTTTTTAACACACAATTCAATTTTTTTTTCTTATACTAATGCGTGGGTTGCCTCCCACCAAGCGCTTCTTTAACGTCAATAGCTTGACGTATTTGCACATAAAATCTTCAGTGAGGACAAAAAGCAAACAGATGCACATATCTACGAATTTTTAATATAAGCATATTGTGCAAATAAACCTTAGATTCATTAAAAGGTACGAAAACTTTCAAGAACCTATCATGCTCAAGAGACTTGGAAACATCAAAATAGCTAGAAAAGTCATCAGAATAACCATTATAAGTACGACTCATATACTCCTCCCAAATTGGATCCTTATACTCTAAAGAAAGATTTTCAACTTCCTCAATCTTAACTTCCTTCTCTTTTATAATTGGACACTCATCAATTTTAATCTCGTCCACCAATGTATTAAGCTCAAAATTTTCTAGATTTGGTAGAATTTCAATTGCATCCAAATTATCATTATTGCGCATGGGACAATTATCAACTACACAAGTAGACTCATCAGACACAACATTATCATCAATTGCTAAACAAGAATCATGGCATAGAGGAAAATTGACACAAGGAGGAGTTCGATAACAACCTTCATACCACACTGCTCGAACTTCCCAAATAAAATTATTTAGTTTAGCATTCTCCTCGTACCAAGCTATTGAATCACATGGAATATCATTATCACTAGCAATTTCTAAAGTTGGTTCATCAAAAACTCCCAAAGAAAGTAAGGGAGAATTAGACTGAGTTCCTTGAATCATTTTATTGAGCGCAATCTCCCAATCAGCAGGTAAAGAAGGATTAGACTGAGTTAAACTCGTATCAACATCATTACACATATATGGATAAACATCATCATGATATTGATTTTCAAAAGAATACGAATAATCATTGCTAGGGGCATATGTAGCATAAAATGAGTTCTCAGAATAGAACGAATTCACCTGATATGCATTACAATCCTCATAAGCATTGAATTGTGGGTAAGGATTGAAGTCTTGATATCGTTCCTGACTGTTGTAGAAATTCTGAGCATTGTTCCAACCAAAGTTGTACTCCATCTAGTCTCTCTCCTCAAAACCTGTTTAAGTTGTCTACCTCAAAGAACCTGTAGACACACCAAAGAAAGAAATACAAAAAGAAAGAAAAGAAAAATATATACAAAGATAAAATCTAAACAATAAGAAACAATTAACCTAAACTCAACTATACTGCCTTCCCCGGCAGCGGCGCCAATTTGTTAGTAGTATTTTTGTGTGTTCGTTCTCAGGGAAGGACTAAATTTAATACAAAGTTCAGGTTTCTTATCTCTTTTCGTCTAGAAGTGTGTGAGAAGAATTTTGGGTTTGTGTATTAACTAAATTAACCAAGAACTAATTATAAGCACTAAGAATTGATTTTAAACTGAGATTCAAATATATGGGAAAACAATCTAAGAACTGGGGTTCTTCACTTGGTCTCAATACATGCTCAATATTAATGTGATATCTGTGTTCCTACCTTGTTGAAAACAATTCTTCTAAAGTTATAATGTACCCTCCCAGGTTACAATATAGTGCCTACAGCTACACCCTAATTGTCACTCCCGTGATACAATCAAAGTATATCTATAAACTGTTAAGTGCCAAGAATTATATGTCTCACAATTCTCCTATTAATCTCCCGATCTAATATTCAAATTATGTCTGTTAAATCATGTACTAAGATTGCAACTTCTCTCCCAAGCTTATTACAATCCCTAGAATACAATCAAAGGTTCATGACTCCCCTAATTGTGTTAAGCCCTCAATAACAGATCAACAAAGCAGAAAATCACGTAATCAAGCATGCATGAATACCAAGGAATACTACCCAATCCTCAGATTAGAGAATTAGTTACGCATATTTAATAAAGAAAACATAATAATAATGATAATGAATGAAAACATAATATTGAAGAAAGAATTGAAGATCGAAAGTACCTTGATACGATTAAAAGCTATGAATTGTTCTGATTTACAATGGCAGGATGTGTTTATATAGGCTCTACAAATCTTGCCTAGCAAGAAATTGCCTTCTATTACAATTAGGATTTAAAGAAGGTACCCAAAACTGCCCAGAATACAATTAGAATTAGAAAAAGGGCAAAACAGTAAATTCCCAGCCTTCTTTAACAAGAACACGTGCGCGACTTTATTCAGCTTATTTCTTGCACTTGTTTCCTATCCCAGGTTGTAGAAAATCTCTCAAGCTTAGCGTGGGCAGTAAGATCGCTGAAAACGGACTTCTAGAACTCCAGATATGGCCAAAACAGTATAAGCTGCGCAGCCTTCCCGGAAAATCCGAATTTTAATCAATTAAATCTCCAAAAATGACAAAAGCTTAGATATTCTTGCAAACCTGCACAACTACACAAAACACATCAAAACTACACAAACTTGAGTCCAAAACAATCAATTTAAGCCGATATAGAATGTTCCAAGTGGATATAAAATCCACTTATCAAACACCCCCAAACTTAAACCGATGCTTGTCCTCAAGCATAAACAATTACAACTAACTAACTAACTAGTACCACTTCCGTAGGTGATCACGGTTGCATTTGGCATATGCAACAAGCCCTTTAAACCCCTAGGCAGCCCTAGTGGACGAGTAAGGTCTCGTGAGGGCCTATAGCGAATGTACCCACAAAATCCATTTAACCTAATGCAATGCAATGTATGAATGCAACTAAATATGCAAATGCAATTAATCTAACCTACCATACCTTCAAATCCTCTCATGCCATATCAACTTAAGAATCAAAGTAAATACGTAATGTCTTGGTGTTGAAAGTGCAAGTATTCACATAGTCTACTCAATGAACATGCATAAGTTCTCACAAGCCCATGTCAAGTGTAAGAATAATTTAGTAAACATGCTAAACCTACAAGAGTACATCTTTGAGACAAAACTCGGGATCTCATACGCAAAAACAAGCAAACACTCACAATCCACTCACAAAAGAATATTCACTCAAGATCAAGGGTAAGTGTATCACTCAATTCCAACAAAATCATAAACATGCTTGACATTTGGTATCAATCTAACTCTTAACTCAACATACATCAATGACGATAATCAAAAGGTCTTTAATTGGGTTTTAACGGGGCTAGGGACAAGGTATGTCAAATAAGCCAAAAACAGGTGAAGTGTCAAAAGCTAGTAAGTACCATAATAAATCATACACAACACTCTATTTCCCCCCCACATAAATTTTACTAAGAACACTCGACTAGTCGACTAAAGTAGGATCACAACAAACACAAACATGCTCTCATAATATTTTTTTTTCTTTTTTCTTTTTTCTTTTTTTTTTTGAGAGCTAAATAAAACAATAATATAAACAATAACAATATCCCACAATTTATTACATATGCCGACTATCAAGTAAACAAACCCAATTTCAATATTTCCCCCAGAAGTACGACCAACAATAAACCCCTCCATGCACACCTTATTACTCCCTTAAGCACTATACTAGCCTTTGACAATGTGGGTTCAAATTAATGTAAGGCCAATACAAGAAAAAGATATAGGCAAGTAATGTGGTGTGTCACCGAAAAAATAGGATTAAGCTCAACGGGTTAACTAATTGATCATGTAAGCATGGTGTGGTAATATGGGAAAATATGCGGTTATTCCTAATGCCTTTATCATTTTAATCGTCAAATAATGTCATGCGTTTCAAGAAAGACCTCAAACAACTGCTAGCAATGCAAACAATCCGTGGACACTCAAGCAAACGAATAAATGGCAAAAAATATGCAATATGGCTCAAAAACTCACTTGGTGGAAAAACATACTCAATCCCAAGCAAACATCTCTCTAACGCACCAACTTGTATTCAAAGCATGCAAACTAAATCATCTTGCACATATTCATGTCCTTCTAATTACTTACAACATTCAATAAGTCTACTAGCTTCAACTTACTAGTGTATGTGTGTGCACAAGAACAAAGCATATCACCTCTCAATCAAAAGCGTCAACAACACAAAATTCCTATCAAGCATGGGTGCAAATGCAAACTACTATGAACTCACATGAATACAAAAAAAAATAAAAACAGAATGTCCTATATGAAACAAACGTAGATAACACAACATATATGCATGATTTACTACTACTAATATGCAAAGCATGAAATCCTACATGAACAATTAATACAACAACAACTACATATCCCTCAAACCACCCCCAAACTTAAAATATTCAATGCCCTCATTGAATGGAAGTAATACAAGGGATAGCAGAAAACATACCTACAAGGCCTCATCCTCGAATGAATCATGCGGGAGACGAAAATTTCAGAACACCAGCACCACCTCTCCCACGCTTAGGAGCCAAAACAATCAATCCCCAACTCACAAGAAGCTCCACCAATAATTATCAAGCAATAGCACACCAAAAATAGTCCAAAATTCCAAGAATAATACAAAATCCCAATTTACAAGAACACAAATTCGTAATAAAAATAAAATTAGAGAAAAGATTTACCCAATACGAATCAAAGAGGTGAACTTGCAATTAATTCCTCTCTAGAATTGAATTTTTAGAGATTTAAAGAAGTAGAAAAGGAATTGGATTTGTATGTATAGGTGGGTATATATATTTGGGGGAAAAATAATAATAATAAAAATAAAAATAAAAATAAAAATAAATAAAATAAATAAAATAAAATAAAATATGAAATAGAAGATGGATTAGGAATAATTTGGAATTAATATGGGGCTAGAATTAGGATTTTAGGTGGAGAAAATAATTAGAAAAGGGGTAAGAATTGATTTAGGAGATGATTGTTTATTTAATATATATACTAACACATAAACACACACGTACATACTAAAACACGTACATAAAAAAACCTGGACAGTAACACACTGACGCCGAAGCCTTGAATTCCCGCGCCACACTCCTGGATAGCAAGACACGCGCCTGGGACACTAAATACTTCAATTCTCCTGCCTTTTGCACCATTCCTGTCGACATATTTTTTTTTTTACAACATCACTCTCGCCAATTGCTGTTCCTGGACAGAAAGGTGGCCACGCTATGGCGCAGACATGGCGCTGTGGCGCGAGAAATTCACTGTTGTTTTTTTTTTTTTTAACACACAATTCAATTTTTTTTTCTTATACTAATGCGTGGGTTGCCTCCCACCAAGCGTTTCTTTAACGTCAATAGCTTGACGTATTTGCACATAAAATCTTCAGTGAGGACAAAAAGCAAACAGATGCACATATCTACGAATTTTTAATATAAGCATATTGTGCAAATAAACCTTAGATTCATTAAAAGGTACGAAAACTTTCAAGAACCTATCATGCTCAAGAGACTTGGAAACATCAAAATAGCTAGAAAAGTCATCAGAATAATCATTATAAGTACGACTCATATACTCCTCCCAAATTGGATCCTTATACTCTAAAGAAAGATTTTCAACTTCCTCAATCTTAACTTCCTTCTCTTTTATAATTGGACACTCATCAATTTTAATCTCGTCCACCAATGTATTAAGCTCAAAATTTTCTGGATTTGGTAGAATTTCAATTGCATCCAAATTATCATTATTGCGCATGGGATAATTATCAACTACACAAGTAGACTCATCAGACACAACATTATCATCAATTGCTAAACAAGAATCATGGCATAGAGGAAAATTGACACAAGGAGGAGTTCGATAACAACCTTCATACCACACTGCTCGAACTTCCCAAATAAAATTATTTAGTTTAGCATTCTCCTCGTACCAAGCTATTGAATCACATGGAATATCATTATCACTAGCAATTTCTAAAGTTGGTTCATCAAAAACTCCCAAAGAAAGTAAGGGAGAATTAGACTGAGTTCCTTGAATCATTTTATTGAGCGCAATCTCCCAATCAGCAGGTAAAAAAGGATTAGACTGAGTTAAACTCGTATCAACATCATTACACATATATGGATAAACATCATCATGATATTGATTTTCAAACGAATACGAATAATCATTGCTAGGGGCATATGGAGCATAAAATGAGTTCTCAGAATAGAACGAATTCACCTGATATGCATTACAATCCTCATAAGCATTGAATTGTGGGTAAGGATTGAAGTCTTGATATCGTTCCTGACTGTTGTAGAAATTCTGAGCATTGTTCCAACCAAAGTTGTACTCCATCTAGTCTCTCTCCTCAAAACCTGTTTAAGTTGTCTACCTCAAAGAACCTGTAGACACACCAAAGAAAGAAATACAAAAAGAAAGAAAAGAAAAATATATACAAAGATAAAATCTAAACAATAAGAAACAATTAACCTAAACTCAACTATACTGCCTTCCCCGGCAGCGGCGCCAATTTGTTAGTAGTATTTTTGTGTGTTCGTTCTCAGGGAAGGACTAAATTTAATACAAAGTTCAGGTTTCTTATCTCTTTTCGTCTAGAAGTGTGTGAGAAGAATTTTGGGTTTGTGTATTAACTAAATTAACCAAGAACTAATTATAAGCACTAAGAATTGATTTTAAACTGATATTCAAATATATAGGAAAACAATCTAAGAACTGGGGTTCTTCACTTGGTCTCAATACATGCTCAATATTAATGTGATATCTGTGTTCCTACCTTGCTGAAAACAATTCTTCTAAAGTTATACTGTACCCTCCCAGGTTACAATATAGTGCCTACAGCTACACCCTAATTGTCACTCCCGTGATACAATCAAAGTATATCTATAAACTGTTAAGTGCCAAGAATTATATGTCTCACAATTCTCCTATTAATCTCCCGATCTAATATTCAAATTATGTCTGTTAAATCATGTACTAAGATTGCAACTTCTCTCCAAATCTTATTACAATCCCTAGAATACAATCAAAGGTTCATGACTCCCCTAATTGTGTTAAGCCCTCAATAACAGATCAGCAAAGCAGAAAATCACGTAATCAAGCATGCATGAATACCAAGGAATACTACCCAATCCTCAGATTAGAGAATTAGTTACACATATTTAATAAAGAAAACATAATAATAATGATAATGAATGAAAACATAATATTGAAGAAAGAATTGAAGATCGAAAGTACCTTGATACGATTAAAAGCTATGAATTGTTCTGATTTACAATGGTAGGATGTGTTTATATAGGCTCTACAAATCTTGCCTAGCAAGAAATTGTCTTCTATTACAATTAGGATTTAAAGAAGGTACCCAAAACTGCCCAGAATACAATTAGAATTAGAAAAAGGGCAAAACAGTAAATTCCCAGCCTTCTTTAACAAGAACACGTGCGCGACTTTATTCAGCTTATTTCTTGCACTTGTTTCCTATCCCAGGTTGTAGAAAATCTCTCAAGCTTCGCGTGGGCAGTAAGATCGCTAAAAACGGACTTCTAGAACTCCAGATATGACCAAAACAGTATAAGCTGCGCAGCCTTCCCGGAAAATCCGAATTTTAATCAATTAAATCTCCAAAAACGACAAAAGCTTAGATATTCTTGCAAACCTGCACAACTACACAAAACACATCAAAACTACACAAACTTGAGTCCAATACAATCAATTTAAGCCGATATAGAATGTTCCAAGTGGATATAAAATCCACTTATCAAACACCCCCAAACTTAAACCGATGCTTGTCCTCAAGCATAAACAATTACAACTAACTAACTAACTAGTACCACTTCCGTAGGTGATCACGGTTGCATTTGGCATATGCAACAAGCCCTTTAAACCCCTAGGCAGCCCTAGTGGACGAGTAAGGTCTCGTGAGGGCCTATAGCGAATGTACCCACAAAATCCATTTAACCTAATGCAATGCAATGTATGAATGCAACTAAATATGCAAATGCAATTAATCTAACCTACCATACCTTCAAATCCTCTCATGCCATATCAACTTAAGAATCAAAGTAAATACGCAATGTCTTGGTGTCGAAAGTGCAAGTATTCACATAGTCTACTCAATGAACATGCATAAGTTCTCACAAGCCCATGTCAAGTGTAAGAATAATTTAGTAAACATGCTAAACCTACAAGAGTACATCTTTGAGACAAAACTCGGGATCTCATACGCAAAAACAAGCAAACAATCACAATCCACTCACAAAAGAATATTCACTCAAGATCAAGGGTAAGTGTATCACTCAATTCCAACAAAATCATAAACATGCTTGACATTTGGTATCAATCTAACTCTTAACTCAACATACATCAATGACGATAATCAAAAGGTCTTTAATTGGGTTGTAACGGGGCTAGGGACAAGGTATGTCAAATAAGCCAAAAACAGGTGAAGTGTCAAAAGCTAGTAAGTACCATAATAAATCATACACAACACTCTATTTCCCCCCCACATAAATTTTACTAAGAACACTCGACTAGTCGACTAAAGTAGGATCACAACAAACACAAACATGCTCTCATAATATTTTTTTTTTCTTTTTTTTTTTTTTTTTCGAGAGCTAAATAAAACAATAATATAAACAATAACAATATCCCACAATTTATTACATATGCCGACTATCAAGTAAACAAACCCAATTTCAATATTTCCCCCAGAAGTACGACCAACAATAAACCCCTCCATGCACACCTTATTACTCCCTTAAGCACTATACTAGCCTTTGACAATGTGGGTTCAAATTAATGTAAGGCCAATACAAGAAGATATAGGCAAGTAATGTGGTGTGTCACCGAAAAAATAGGATTAAGCTCAACGGGTTAACTAATTGATCATGTAAGCATGGTGTGGTAATATGAGAAAATATGCGGTTATTCCTAATGCCTTTATCATTTTAATCGTCAAATAATGTCATGCGTTTCAAGAAAGACCTCAAACAACTGCTAGCAATGCAAACAATCCGTGGACACTCAAGCAAACGAATAAATTGCAAAAAATATGCAATATGGCTCAAAAACTCACTTGGTGGAAAAACATACTCAATCCCAAGCAAACATCTCTCTAACGCACCAACTTGTATTCAAAGCATGCAAACTAAATCATCTTGCACATATTCATGTCCTTCTAATTACTTACAACATTCAATAAGTCTACTAGCTTCAACTTACTAGTGTATGTGTGTGCACAAGAACAAAGCATATCACTTCTCAATCAAAAGCGTCAACAACACAAAATTCCTATCAAGCATGGGTGCAAATGCAAACTACTATGAACTCACATGAGTACAAAAAAAAATAAAAACAGAATGTCCTATATGAAACAAACGTAGATAACACAACATATATGCATGATTTACTACTACTAATATGCAAAGCATGAAATCCTACATGAACAATTAATACAACAACAACTACATATCCCTCAAACCACCCCTAAACTTAAAATATTCAATGCCCTCATTGAATGGAAGTAATACAAGGGATAACAGAAAACATACCTACAAGGCCTCATCCCCGAATGAATCATGCGGGAGACGAAAATTTCAGAACACCAGCACCACCTCTTCCACGCTTAGGAGCCAAAACAATCAATCCCCAACTCACAAGAAGCTCCACCAATAATTACCAAGCAATAGCACACCAAAAATAGGCCAAAATTCCAAGAATAATACAAAATCCCAATTTACAAGAACACAAATTCGTAATAAAAATAAAATTAGAGAAAAGATTTACCCAATACGAATCAAAGAGGTGAACTTGCAATTAATTCCTCTCCAGAATTGAATTTTTAGAGATTTAAAGAAGTAGAAAAGCAATTGGATTTGTATGTATAGGTGGGTATATATATTTGGGGGAAAAATAATAATAATAAAAATAAAAATAAAAATAAATAAAATAAAATAAAATATGAAATAGAAGATGGATTAGGAATAATTTGGAATTAATATGGGGCTAGAATTAGGATTTTAGGTGGAGAAAATAATTAGAAAAGGGGTAAGAATTGATTTAGGAGATGATTGTTTATTTAATATATATATACTAACACATAAACACACACGTACATACTAAAACACGTACATAAAAAAACCTGGACAGTAACACACTGACGCCGAAGCCTTGAATTCCCGCGCCACACTCCTGGATAGCAAGACACGCGCCTGGGACACTAAATACTTCAATTCTCCTGCCTTTTGCACCATTCCTGTCGACATATTTTTTTTTTTTTTACAACATCACTCTCGCCAATTGCTGTTCCTGGACAGAAAGGTGGCCACGCTATGGCGCAGACATGGCGCTGTGGCGCGAGAAATTCACTGTTGATTTTTTTTTTTAACACACAATTCAATTTTTTTTCTTATACTAATGCGTGGGTTGCCTCCCACCAAGCGCTTCTTTAACGTCAATAGCTTGACGTATTTGCACATAAAATCTTCAGTGAGGACAAAACGCAAACATATGCACATATCTACGAATTTTTAATATAAGCATATTGTGCAAATAAACCTTAGATTCATTAAAAGGTACGAAAACTTTCAAGAACCTATCATGCTCAAGAGACTTGGAAACATCAAAATAGCTAGAAAAGTCATCAGAATAATCATTATAAGTACGACTCATATACTCCTCCCAAATTGGATCCTTATACTCTAAAGAAAGATTTTCAACTTCCTCAATCTTAACTTCCTTCTCTTTTATAATTGGACACTCATCAATTTTAATCTCGTCCACCAATGTATTAAGCTCAAAATTTTCTAGATTTGGTAGAATTTCAATTGCATCCAAATTATCATTATTGCGCATGGGACAATTATCAACTACACAAGTAGACTCATCAGACACAACATTATCATCAATTGCTAAACAAGAATCATGGCATAGAGGAAAATTGACACAAGGAGGAGTTCGATAACAACCTTCATACCACACTGCTCGAACTTCCCAAATAAAATTATTTAGTTTAGCATTCTCCTCGTACCAAGCTATTGAATCACATGGAATATCATTATCACTAGCAATTTCTAAAGTTGGTTCATCAAAAACTCCCAAAGAAAGTAAGGGAGAATTAGACTGAGTTCCTTGAATCATTTTATTGAGCGCAATCTCCCAATCAGCAGGTAAAGAAGGATTAGACTGAGTTAAACTCGTATCAACATCATTACACATATATGGATAAACATCATCATGATATTGATTTTCAAACGAATACGAATAATCATTGCTAGGGGCATATGGAGCATAAAATGAGTTCTCAGAATAGAACGAATTCACCTAATATGCATTACAATCCTCATAAGCATTGAATTGTGGGTAAGGATTGAAGTCTTGATATCGTTCCTGACTGTTGTAGAAATTCTGAGCATTGTTCCAACCAAAGTTGTACTCAATCTAGTCTCTCTCCTCAAAACCTGTTTAAGTTGTCTACCTCAAAGAACCTGTAGACACACCAAAGAAAGAAATACAAAAAGAAAGAAAAGAAAAATATATACAAAGATAAAATCTAAACAATAAGAAACAATTAACCTAAACTCAACTATACTGCCTTCCCCGGCAGCGGCGCCAATTTGTTAGTAGTATTTTTGTGTGTTCGTTCTCAGGGAAGGACTAAATTTAATACAAAGTTCAGGTTTCTTATCTCTTTTCGTCTAGAAGTGTGTGAGAAGAATTTTGGGTTTGTGTATTAACTAAATTAACCAAGAACTAATTATAAGCACTAAGAATTGATTTTAAACTGATATTCAAATATATGGGAAAACAATCTAAGAACTGGGGTTCTTCACTTGGTCTCAATACATGCTCAATATTAATGTGATACCTGTGTTCCTACCTTGCTGAAAACAATTCTTCTAAAGTTATACTGTACCCTCCCAGGTTACAATATAGTGCCTACAGCTACACCCTAATTGTCACTCCCGTGATACAATCAAAGTATATCTATAAACTGTTAAGTGCCAAGAATTATATGTCTCACAATTCTCCTATTAATCTCCCGATCTAATATTCAAATTATGTCTGTTAAATCATGTACTAAGATTGCAACTTCTCTCCCAAGCTTATTACAATCCCTAGAATACAATCAAAGGTTCATGACTCCCCTAATTGTGTTAAGCCCTCAATAACAGATCAGCAAAGCAGAAAATCACGTAATCAAGCATGCATGAATACCAAGGAATACTACCCAATCCTCAGATTAGAGAATTAGTTACGCATATTTAATAAAGAAAACATAATAATAATGATAATGAATGAAAACATAATATTGAAGAAAGAATTGAAGATCGAAAGTACCTTGATACGATTAAAAGCTATGAATTGTTATGATTTACAATGGTAGGATGTGTTTATATAGGCTCTACAAATCTTGCCTAGCAAGAAATTGCCTTCTATTACAATTAGGAATTAAAGAAGGTACCCAAAACTGCCCAGAATACAATTAGAATTAGAAAAAGGGCAAAACAGTAAATTCCCAGCCTTCTTTAACAAGAACACATGCGCGACTTTATTCAGCTTATTTCTTGCACTTGTTTCCTATCCCAGGTTGTAGAAAATCTCTCAAGCTTCGCGTGGGCAGTAAGATCGCTGAAAACGGACTTCTAGAACTCCAGATATGGCCAAAACAGTATAAGCTGCGCAGCCTTCCCGGAAAATCCGAATTTTAATCAATTAAATCTCCAAAAACGACAAAAGCTTAGATATTCTTGCAAAACTGCACAACTACACAAAACACATCAAAACTACACAAACTTGAGTCCAAAACAATCAATTTAAGCCGATATAGAATGTTCCAAGTGGATATAAAATCCACTTATCAATATATATATATATATATATATTAGAGTTCAAAAAGGAGGTCGAAAATGACAACTGAAAAATGGAACTTGAAATCAGAAATTTAGTTGCATTTAGTTGAATGTGGTTGCATTAAGTTGAATATGCCCCTGCGGGGCCATGCAACCCAAAATAGCACCCACCTTAAAAAAAAAAAAAGTGTTGAAGTCTGTTGAAGTCGATGTGGTTGCATTCACTTGCAACCAAAATAGCACCCACCTTAAAAAAAAAAAAGTACACAAGTCGGCAAAGTCGGCTGATGACAGGAGGAGAGAGAAAGTGAGGGAGAAGGGAGACCTAGTATTTTTGCAATTTTGAAACTTAGGTTGGTAATATTGCAAATAACTATTATTAGCAAAAGTAAATGTGCAAAAATTTACTTTTTTCTATATATTTATGAAAAAAGCCCTAAACCTTTTATGTGTACGACATACGTCTATATAATATAATTGCAACCGTGTTGAATTATTTAAGTACCAATAAATTTTAATTTTGTAAATTTTAGTACTATGTTAATACAAGCTAATTTTATTAATTAATTATATTTATATCATATAAAATAAAAATATGTAATATATTATTAAAATGTGTTTTTAGTTAATATTTATTTATAATTTTATAAGAAAATGTATCCTTTTTCAAGTAAATTTAAACCAACAAAGCAAAAATTTTTATTCCTACAAAAATATTGTATACAATATTTTCTTCCATTTCTTAGTCAATACAGTATTTAGATTTTAAAAATTACAAGTAATACATTCATTCGATAACCCTTTGTATGCTTAATGCTTTTAGGCTTCACTTAAAGATATGTAAAAATTAAAATAAATTAACATATAATATTACTTTGGAGTGAATAAAGCAATATAAAAGATAGACTTGTCAAATTAATAAGTAATCCTTAATCTAATGTTGTGCAAAACAAATGGGGAATAAATCTATCTATATATTATAAATTGCTGGATAACCCTTTCCTCAGGTTCGGGATTCATATTCAGGTTTGATAGATATCCATGACCCATTATAGTATTAAATTATATGCTTAGGATTAGGTTCGGGATCCGTTTAAATTACCCATCCAATTATATGATATGATCCATATTTTAAAATATATTGACTCGATATTATATAAAATACACATCATGACAAACGACTCTTGCCAAAAATTATTTCCTTGATAATACCAAAAATTTGGCAGTTGTTATTATTAATGCCAAATAATTGGTTATAATTATAATGGGCCCGCCAGGGCCATCCAATTAAAACAATCTTGCCAAAAAAAATTTCCTTGACAAAAACAATCTTGTCAAAAAAAATTTCCTTGACAAAACACGAATTATTTTGTTTCCAAAAATTATTTCCTTTCTAACAATTATCAATTATAATTATAATGGGCCCGCCAGGGCCATCCAATTAAAACATTCTTGCCAAATCCGTTTATATTACCCATCCATTTATATGATATAATCCATATTTTAAAATATATTGACTCGATACTATATAAAATACACATCATGACAAACCACTCTTGCCAAAAATTATTTCCTTGATAATACCAAAAAAATATTAACAAATGATTTTGATTGGTTATAATTATAATGTGCCCGCCAGGACCATCCAATTAAAATATTTCAAAATGCCAAAATATTATTTCCTTCACAAAACACAAATTATTTTCTTAACATTCTTGCCAAAAATTATTTCCTTCCACAAATTTTAAATTATTTTAATTTTTTTTAATCCATATTCAGGTTTGATAGATATCCATGACCTATTATAGTAGTAAATTATATTCTTAGGATTAGGTTATAGTGCGGTATAACTTTAATTTTTTTGATATTATGATTTAATTATTTTAATTTATTCTTTATATCTACTACTATTACATTCATGATATAGTTGACATCACTAAAATAATGTTATAGTGTTAAATTTTTTGATGTTTTTAAAATAAATTAATATATTAATAATTTCTTATATTAATTGTAATTTAAATTATCAAAACAAACTCATGTTCTTAAAGAATTTAACATTTTAATTTATTAAAGTAGACAACTTTTTAATATTATTACCAACTTTTATTTCAATATTGTAAAATTATATACTATAATTTATTAAAATTTAAAATAAATTTCATTTAAAATATGAACTCACGGACATTAAACTAGTAGTACTTTTTAAAGGATTAATAATCGGAGGATAATTAGTGATGGTACTATATTCCCGGACTATTATCCCAGGACTGTTATCCTTACAAACAAACATGGTCGAAGATTTTAAAACACCGACTCCCCGCCGGCGCTACACTTTTCCGATCAATTTCATCCCTCCGGCGGCGATTCCACTGATTTCTCCGGCATCTTTAATCGTCCATGGCCACCATTCGTCAGACATGTTTCACACTTTCCTTGACAAAACACTATAAAATTGTAATTGACATAAATGTATGTAAAGAAGTTATTAGTGTTATACTGTTATTAATAGAGTTAAATAAAGATGAGAAGATGCAGTTGGTAGATAGATGAGTAGAACTAGACTTGACAAGAACAAGAGACTACAAGAACACTGCAGCAACATTGAGAACAACACAGTAGGCTACATTGTGAATACTTTCAGTTGTTGAATACAATACAATGCAATGAATATATAGACACTCCAGGAGATTATAACCATAATGGTACACACTAGCTAGAGTGCAGAACATGACAGCCACTAGACATACAAGTATGGACATCACATGAGATGGAGATGGGATGATGGGTTGAACATGTGTTGAGTGTCAAGAACGTGGTGCAGCTTGTCAGTAACGTGGTGTAGATAATGTAAGTAACATGAGGTAACATGTTATGTCTTAATATCCTCCCTCAAGTTAATGGTGGAGAGAAACGGAAGCATTTAACTTGCATAAAGAATTAAACATCGGTCGTGGACCGGCTTCGGTGGTGCTTGATGCAGTGACCGGCTTGAAGAAGGAAGTGGCAATATCCTCCCTTGGTTGGAAGGGCCAATGGAAGTGTTGTTGAACATCGGTATTAGACCGGCTTCGGTGGTGCTTTTGCAGTGACCGGATGAGGTATTCTTCGGTGCTTGGACCGGCTTGAACGTCACAATTTTTGAGAGTCTTCGTTGAGATTGCTTGGAGAAGGAAGCTTTCAAACACACTAGCTATCTACATGCCATAAAAACAGCTATAGACATGCCGGACGTGAAGCTATCTACTTGCCGATTAACAGCTATAGACTTGCTCGAAGAAACTGCAGAAAAAAGTGGAATAAAAACTGAGGTAAAGAGTGATTGGTGAAGATTGGATTAGCTTCACAAGAGTGAGCGACCAAGGCTCGAAAATGATGCTTCGGTGTTGCATATAGCAGTGACCGGCTTGGAGTAATTCTGTGGTGATTGATTCACTTGAGATTGTGCAGATTGTGGCTGAGTTTGAGACTGAGAAGTAGACAACAGATTTTTTTTTTGACCATGAGATGGTGCACTGAAGAGATTGAGCTGTTGGTGTGAACATTGTGTTGGAGATGTTTGATTATGATGATATTGGTGGTGTTGATTGTTGTTTGTGCACACTGTGGTGCACGAAAGAGTTGAGCTGCAGAAGTGGTGTTTGCAATGTCTTGGTAGTGTAGCTGTGACATCAAAATATGGCTGGAGAGTAGGGCTGCTGTGTTGTTGCAGTTTGGAAGGAGCCTTCTGTGTTGGTGCAGTTTGCAGGGCAGAAGAAAGACATGCTGAAAATCCAGAGAATGGTATGACGAAGATGATAGTCCTCCAAGGGCACCAATGAATAACTGCAGAAAATTGCAGCTGAGAAGGACCGTTTGAGAAGGGGAATGGAAGTGGCCATGGGTACAAATGATGAGGCAGAAGATGAGAGGATTAAAGCAAGACTTTTGGAACTGGAGGCTTCTCGACAAACTCAAGAAAATGATGAAAGAGGCTGCAGAAATTTTTAGGAACTATAAAATGCAGAAACGTGAGCAGCAGTAAGGGCAAGGTGATGAAAGAAATGGGTTATGGGAAGGTCCTCATTAAAAACCACGTTGGGAAAAAGAGTGACCACCATTTTATTAACGGGGTAAAATAGAGCTTTTGTACATGAGAGGTGCGTTTGAAGATGGTGAAAGGTTATGGTGTTTGTGTGGAGTAAAGATGGAGAAAGGTGCAGAAAAAAAAAAAGATGCAGGAGCATAATTCTTTGCTTTGCAAGTCAAGAAACTTTCTACCAGTTTTGGTAACAAGTAGAGGTTGAGTCTGAGTAGTTGCAGAAGGTTGCAGAAAATTGAGGTAAAAAGAAGCAGAAAACTGCAGAAGGTTGCAGTGAGAAAGGTGCAGAAAAACTGTAGAAAATTTGCGGAATGAAGAAGGATCGAAGGAAGGCTGTTAAGCCTTGATTTCCTCCCTTGGCTCTGATACCATAATAGAGTTAAATAAAGATGAGAAGATGCAGTTGGTAGATAGATGAGTAGAACTAGACTTGATGATAATGAACTGAACAGGAACAGGAACAGGAACAGAGATTGATTTTACGTGTTGGAATGTGATGCCTAGGGCATCATTGCTGCTGCAACGAAAGTTGAAACTACGGGTGATATTTCGTGAGATATATCTGTTCAATTTTGGTTTGATATTTATCGATTTTTCGTAAATCATTTATGTGTGTGGTTGAGTGCAGATACTGTTAAGGAGCTGTATGATAAGATACTCAAACCTGTGAATGATCAGAGGACTGCACCTCCTAATGCTTGGTTATGATCACTTATTGACAATTGTGCTAAATGCTAATGCTGAGGACATTAAGCTTCTTTTCTATGTTTTGCAGAATCTTCGTGAATTTGTTAGTCGAATAATTGGTTGCTGTTTTAGCCTTCTTTACTTGCATAGGATAATATGTAATCAATTTATTGTATCTGATTTCGATTATTGGGTTTGGTTGCAGAAATCGTCTAATCTTGTGGCAAAAAAGAAGAGAGCTTGTGCACGTGCAGGGGCTATTGACTTTGGTATGCCGATATTTCCAAGCTCTGATTTTAAGTCCTAAATAGTAATCATATATACTTATTAGTGTACATGTGGATAGTTTTTCTTCGAAAACAATGCACGGATAATAGAATTGATCAACAGTGCGACCTTCATATTTTGTTGGTACACTGTTGAAGTGTATTAACTCAACTGGTACAAGTTGGGTCACACAAGTAAAAATGTGTATGTAAGAGTATCCAACCCCCAACCCGGTCCACACAACTCTATCTACAATATCTTCGCTCCTTATTGGTAATATGGTTCAAACTAAGAGACAACACTTCTTTCTTTTTAAAAACTTTTTGTTGGTGTTTTACTTCTCATTTCAAGCACATTAGGATAAATTCACACTTTAACCTATCTCCAATTTTGCAAACAAGGCTGCAACAATACTCTTCCCCATATTTGTATAATGATCCTCTATCTGTCTTGACTTGTTACCTGTATGCATAACGTGCATTATGTTTTCAAGTTTCTTTGTAATTTGGTTTAAACAAATGGATGAATTTGGTTGTGCTGCTTGTACATGTAACAAGGCAATGGGGAAGCACAACGTGTATGGATTAAGTCCTAGTGTTGGGCTGCACACCATTTATTGATATACCACTTGCAACTCTTTTAAAGGTTGTTCAATATCTATGTTATTGTATATATTAATTTACTTCATTTTTATCACTAGACGACTAGTCGACAAGAAGGAACTCGGGCGCCACGCCGAGCCTTTTTGAAGCCCGACTTGTTGGGAATATTACACTACAGCAACAATGAGGCAGTGATATATATATTAAAACAAGAACAGGCAATAACCAATTTAACAAAACAAATCACGAAGGCAAAACAAAGTATAATTAGAGACTGAAATATAACAAGAAAAGTAAGAATACTTATCTCCCACAGAAGCTTTAGCAACTACTGATCAGAGAGAGAAGAACAGCTGGGTCACCAAGCCCTTCGAGAAGACTTGGCTGTTCTTGAAGAGATTATTGCCCCACTTACGTTGTGATTGGGTTACAGCAATATCACTCCCAGTATAAAACAGCACAGATCAATGGGTTCACAAATACTCCAGTGATCAACAACGACCAGCACCTCAGTTCGCCTAAGAATTATGTATTTCTTCTATATGTATCGAGAGAGAACAGAGAAAGAAGAAAACAAATCGTGTTTCTATCCTTAGGACGTATCTCATCACTTAACGTTAATTCTTTCTGTATTGTATATATAATACCAAAAATAAACGTAACTGATACTCCATAAAAGGAAAGTAAATGTTCTGATTTAATTTCATTAACTACATCAGGATTTATTTTTCAGTTACAGTAGCATCAGGATTTGGTCATCAGTAATATCAAAATTTAGTGTTCATCAGGATCAGGATTTAGTGCTCATCAGGAACTGATATCCATCAGGATATGGCCCATCAGAATTTGATGTCTGACCAAGTCCATCAGGATCTATTCCAAGTACTGATCCAAATTTCCATCGGGATTTAATCCTAATACTGATCCAAATTTTCAGTACTATTGTAACAAATAAATCTGAAACCTGTTAAAATAAATCAATACTCAATTCTTCTTTCAACTCAATTTATTTATGGATTCCACTAAGAAAATGTTTTAGATCCAAAAATGAAAGTTTAAGTCCTCATTACAAGGAACAACCTCCACTTGTTAGTTTCCGGAAATTACATCAAGAACATATTATTAATATGCCTCAAACTTTCCATTTTCTAACAATCCCCCACGAATCCATACAGAAATGCATATCGATTCTCATCATGACTTGTTTTTCAGAGTAGGTACCCTTCCGGGTTTGAACCCTCCTAAGTCCTCTACTTCGATGGCTACCGGATTCAGATGGAATGTTTCACCTTGAATCTTTATCTGTTTGGTGTAACCACACTCCATAGACGACGATAAGTCAAAGGCTATGGTGCCAATCTACGGCTTTGAGACGTTAATGGTCATGTCTCGATCCTGTTCGTCGAATGTTTCAAGGAATAACCCTTTCCTCTAATTGCGACCACACAATTACATTCGCTTAGCTGGGCATCTCCAGAGATGTACTGCTAACATCTCGTCATATGACTTGACCCCATTCAGAGTTCAAATAACTCTTGCTATTCTGGCAGTTACAGTACCCTATAGGTTTACAGGGGATAGACTCCAGATACGCGAGTATCAGTCTATGTAGTTAAAGGTACAACCAATTCATCCTTACAACTTGTTATTACCACATTGAATACACTTTCGAGGGATCTCCTCTCATGTGTATTGGGTTCCCGCTGTAGATGAATCATTATGGGCTATCAGTCCCATCCCCAACCTAGACTTAAGGACAACAGCATGCTCAAGTCCCTTAGTCAAAGGATCAGCTAGGTTTTCTTGAGTTCCAATAAACTCAACAGCCATGATCCTGTCATACATTGGACCCCTTATAGACTTTAGTCTAACTTGGATATGTCTCTTTGTTTTCACATTATACTTCTTGCTGTTTATCTTGTCGATAGTTATACGGCTATCACAATGAACAGCAAAAGCAGGAAGTGGACGACTTACTACAGGTAACATTGACATAAGTCCATGTAACCATTCAGCCTCAGTCCCCGTGGCATCTAATGCACACAACTCAGCCTCAAAAGTAGACTGAGTTATAATAATTTGTCTAGAAGACTTCCAAGATATTGCTCCACCCGCTAGGTTAAACAGGTATCTAGTCACTCCATTGGAACCAGACTTCTTAGCTATCCAACTTGCATCACTATATCCCTCTAGCACTCCAGGAAACCTCCTGTAGTGCAAACGAAGATATATGGTGCCTTTTAGATATCTAAGTACTCTATCAAGAGCATCCCAATGAGTCTTGTTTGGACAGCTTGTATATCTTGCTAACTTAGACACTGAATATGAAATATCTGGCCTAGTACCATTAGCAAGATACTGCAAACTCCCAATAATCTGAGAATACCTTAACTGAGACACAGGAACTCCTGAACTATTCTTGACAAGGGCAATTTTAGGATCATACGAAGCACTTGCGATTCTACAGTTTGAATAACCATACTTCTCAAGTATAGATTTCTCTATATAATGAGATTGTGACAAAGTTATTCCATCAGTTGACTGAGTCAACTTGATACCAAGAATCACACTAGCCTTTCCCATATCCTTCATTTCAAAATGCCTTTTCAAGAACCTTTTTGTCTCGTTAATAATCTCAATATTGGTTCCAAACAACAAAATGTCATCCACATATAGGCACACAATAATACATTCATTTCCTTTAACCATGTAATAGACACACTTGTCACTTTCATTAACTACAAATTCTGATTCTAAAACAGTTTCATCAAACTTTTTATGCCAGTCTCTTGGAGCTTGTTTTAAGCCATATATAGACTTGATTAACTTACATACTTTCCTTTCATTTCCAGAGGCAACAAATCCCTCAGGCTGATCCATATAAATCTCTTCTTCAAGTTCACCATGAAGAAAAGCTGACTTTACATCCATTTGATGGATGATAAGACCATGTACAGAAGCCAATGCTATAAGCATTCGGATTGTTGTCATTCTAGCAACTGGAAAGTATGTATCAAAGTAATCAATGCTTTCCTTTTGCTTAAAACCCTTAGCTACTATCCTAGCCTTATACTTATCTATTGAGCCATCCAGGTTCATCTTCCTTTTGAAGACCCATTTACATCCTATAGTAGAACACCCATGAGGTAGATCAACCAACTCCCATGTTCCGTTAGAAACAATAGAATCAATTTCACTTTTTACAGCACCTTTCCAGTACCTAGATTCTGAAGAATCCATGGCATGTCGAAAAGTTAAAGGTTGATCCTCGATATTGTAAGTGATAAAATCACTTCCAAAATCCTTGACTACCTTAGCACGCTTACTCCTTCTAGGTTTCTCTACTTCATCAGGAATAGAGCTACTATCAGGATCTGCCCCAACATTTGTCATCCTTTCCACATGATCAAGAATGGTCCTTGATGTGTGAGTGGGATCATCATCAGGAATACCCTGAGGTATACCAGTCTTCACAGGGAACACATCCTCAAAGAATGTTGCATCACGAAATTCAACTATAGTGTTAGCCACTATACTGTCTATGTCAGATTTTAACACTAAAAATCTCATAACCGTAGTGGTTTCAATATAGCCCAGAAAGATGCAATCAACAGTTTTAGGCCCTAGTTTCTTTCTCTTGTGTTCAGGGACAAGTACCTTTGCAAGGCACCCTCACACTCGAAGATATTTTAAACTAGTCCTTTTCTCTGTCCATAATTCATAAGATATCTTGTCCATGTGTTTCAGAGGAACTCTATTCAGAATATGGCAAGCCGTATTCAGAGCTTCCCCCCACATGTACTTAGGCAACCCTGAATTAATCAGCATACTATTGATCATATCCTTAAAGGTTCTGTTCTTTCGTTCTGCCATCCCATTAGACTCAGGTGTGTATGGTGGAGTTACCTCATGAACTATACCATTGCTTTTGCAAAATTCATTAAACGAGTTACTCGTATACTCACCACCTCTATCTGATCTCAAACGTTTAAATACTTTACTAGTTTGTGTTTCAACTTCAGTTTTGAACATAATGAATTTATCTAGTGCTTCATCTTTATGTTTAAGCAAATAAACATAATAATATCTACTACAATCATCTATAAAGATAATAAAATATCTATTATGTTCCTTAGTCAAAACACCACCAAATTCACATATGTCCGTGTGCACTAAATCTAACACATTTGAATCCCTAACCACATTATGAAAGAGTTTCCTAGTTTGTTTAGCAGTCACACAAGATTTCTTATCAATGGCATGTTTTGGAATCAACTCTAAGTTCATCATATTCTTCAGAGCACCAAAATTCAAGTGACCAAGACGTGCGTGCCACAAATCAGATGATTCAACACAATTAACAGAAGGAGCAACATTATTATTAATAAAACTGCCCAAAACAGGCTCAACATTTATTAAAAATAATCCATCCGACAAGTAACCTTTGCCAAAAAATACACCAGTATTTGTAATAACTACTTTATTACATTTCAAAGAAACTTCAAAACCATTCTTCACTAAACAACTTCCACTTATTATATTTCTACGAATATCAGGAACATGATGCACTCTAGTGAGGGATAGAACACGCCCAGAAGCGAACTTCAGGTCCACGTTTCCTATTCCAAGTACTTGAGCTGCACTAGCATTCCCCATCGTCACCGTCATTCCATGAGTCTGTTGATAAGATACAAACAGAGTAATATCAGTACAAATATGTACATTAGCTCCAATATCAATCAACCATTCATGAGACGAATAAGTAGAAAGAAGTACAGGGTTGTAGGTCATATATCCGTTGTCAGTTTCAGAAGCAATAGCCTCACCAACAACCATGTTAACCGTAGGCCCACCAGTGGTACCAAGCACAGTGTTAGCTTGTGCTCTCACAACAGGTTTCTTAGCTTTCTTTACAGGACAGTCCTTGCTCCAATGACCAACCTGTCCACAAGACCAACATGGTTTTTTCGCCTTTGATTTCTTAGCCTTGTTCTTGTCCTTAGACTTAGTGTTTTCCTTCTTAGTGACAGACTTTCTTTTCTGTCCTACAGTCACTACATTCACCTTCGAACTCCCAGCATGTTCAGTAGGCATCACATGTCCTTGCTTGGACTTGTGTTGCTCCTGCACAGAGATGTCCAACATCAGGTTTGTCCAAGTGATCTCTCCTTTCTGTCTTTTCAGGGAGAGTGCAAACTCTTCCCAAGACTTAGGGAGCTTTTCAATCACAGACATAACCTGAAACTTTTCAGGAAGGTCCATACCAGACTCCTTCAAAGCATGTACCAACATCTCAAACTCATGCACCTGCTCAATCATGGATTTAGTATCCACCAGTTTAAAGTCAAGGAACCTAGCCACAGAATACTTTTCCAACCCTTGCGAGTCAGTATTATGTGTCTGGTCAAGCTTCTCCCATAAGAGCTTAGCAGTGTAGGAGTCAGGTGAATAAACATTGAATAGAGTATTCTTACCTTACTGGAACAAGAAAGAGTAAATGTACTTGAATAACTATTTAGCAATTAGTGTGGGTTTCTCAGTAATGTAAACAAACTCTCATCCTGCATATGATCAACATTTGTGTAAGATAATTATAAATTTTTGCACAGCGGAAGTTGTGTGAATTAAGAAAAATCAGGGGAAATAGTAAAAAGTTTGATTGCGAATAAGGACTGTGGAGATCATTTAAGTTTGCTCTTTTGTATATGTGGTGGTGTTCTTTTGATTAGTGAATGCTTCATGATGGCCAATCTTATTCGTTTGCAGCATATGTTACAACATGAATAATTGGGACTTAATTTCCAAGTATTCAAAACAGTTCATCAGGGAAGGGGTAAAACTACGGGAGACTTGCTTTAATGCGTAGATAGAGTTTTCTCCAAAAGAGGTCCTTGCAAGAGTCTTTGTCTTTAAATATCTCTCCTCTTAGAAGTATTCCTATTGTTGATGCATTTTTATATGCACAATATTGTTGTGCTAATCTAGGCGCTAAGGGGCTGGATATCGGATGGCTCTCTTTTTTATTCACTTGGTTCATTTTACCTTTCGCAGGAGACACTGAGAGTTCATGGCACATTGAGAAGCTAAAATCAGATTCGATGAAGGGGCAGGCACAGTATTTCAATAGGTTTTTCATGTGCAAAGGTATGTTTTGATGTCATACATTCAGTCTTTTGCACATTTCTTGTAAAATTGATGCAATCTGGTTTGCTATGTAAAAAGGGTAAAAGGTATACACGCTTTCTCATATTATACATTACATGGAGGAAACCCTTTTTATCATGAAGCTAAGACCAGTATCATCAATCATGTGTAAGTTGTTCCTCACTATAGAAGGTTAGGTTCTTTTTATCACGAATTGTTTATTTATAAACCAGATATTCCTTGGACGGTTTCCATGTTGTAGGAATAGGGTTAACATTTTGCATATAGCGTAGATCCCCCAGGCACCAGGTACAGTACAAAATGGAAAAACTAATCCCATTCACTTTTATATCTTGTTGAGTTGTATTTGAGGTATTGTTCTGAATGAGTTGGGCACATGAAGTCAAGGGTTGTGTTTGTTACCATCAATCCTTTCAGTATCTAGGATTTGCACTCGATTTTCCATACTGAGTGCTTTACAATGAATCTGTGAACTATTATTAATTACCTTTTGGTTTCTTTTAGGGGAGCACTAATCACACTCCCCGTGTATCTCGCTAGGTGCTGTTAGTTCCATGGAAATGAGCTATAAAGTGATGGTAGTCCAAAAAAAAAAAGAATACTGAAGGACCAAATATAGAGCTAGTTGGGGACTATGATCTAATTAAACAAACATAGCCAAGGAGTTTGAAGTCAATTTGAATCTGCTAGCTATCTGTGTAAAATTTTGGCAAAATTTTGAAGTGTTGATAATTGTAGTTATACAAATAATCTGACAAGTTTTCATTGTTATTATGTGTTTTGTGTTTCGGTGGCTGGTGGATTTGCATCCTTTTCTCTGAAATGATTTTTATTTATTGTTAACACAGGGTTTCCTGCTAGAAGGCAAGCCCAGGAAAGCTGCTGCGACCATTCATGTCCTCAGTCAGGTATCTAGTTATGCTTGTTCCCTGTATGGTTTACGCAGGGAGGGTATAAGTCCTGTGGCATACATTATTTCATGCCAATGCTAAAATAAGCAAGTTAGACTGGTTAGCACTAATCAGTCATATTACCATTATTGGATCATCTATGCAGATACTAAGATGCTTTGACATTTCTGAAACCATCTCAAAGAATACTGATTTTCTTTAAAAAAATTGCAGTAGTAATGATTTTCATATATCTAAGCTAACTCACCTTTAATCTCTGATTTATATTACGTATTCATTTATGGGTCCTGGTCCCTGACAAATGATTGTCAGGGACCGGTTATTTAACAATCGGTTCCACAGCCGTTGGATCGTTGATCCAATGGCTGAGATTAAAAAAAAAAAAATTTACTGTCCGCTATAATTTTCCGCGGATAGGCAGATTGGCCTATCCGCGGAAAATTATAGCGGACAGTAAAAAAATTTTGTAATCCAGGGGGGCCGTTGGATCAACGATCCAACGGTTTAGGAACCGATTGTTAAATAACCGGTCCCTGACAAATGATTGTCAGGGACCAAAACCCTTCATTTATAATGACTGATCAAAGAATCTATTTGTATTTACTACCGTGGCCGATGGAGATGTTGGTAAAGAATCTCCATATTGCGTCCTTTTATTGGGAAAACTTTTATCACATGCTTATCCATAAGTGCCAGATTTTATCTGAAGCAAAGAAGCCACTGATCATGGATGAGCTTCAGAAGCTCATTAGTGACTGGAATCTGAAGGTTGTAAAGTGTCGAAAGGAGGAAGAGTGACAGAAAGGTATTCTAATGGCTTTGAATCATATGCTAGATTTTTTGCTACAAAAATATGGAGATATACTTTTTGGGATTCTTATTATACAAGGTGGTAAGTATTGCTGGTAGCCTGGTATTCTCAGCAATCCAGATGTATTTTCTGTATTTACTCTGTTATGGTTTCCTTTTACCTGTATCTTTGAACTGTGTAGTTTCCATTAGTAGATCTACTGTCTATTCTTTGATTAAGTTATGTTTTTGGAGTGCTGATATAATAAATTTTGTTCCTCCTGTTGCCTGGTTACATGCGAACTAATTTCTTTTAAACAAAATTATTGAGTACACTTAGTGGACTATATGTAAAGTTGGATATTTAATAATGCTGTGTTCCATGACCTTCACGTATACATATTTTTGTTATATCTTGCCTAGCCCTTGGCTGCTGCGTTAGAGGAAGATATCTGTGCTATGAAGCCATGGTTATCGTGATGAAGATCAGCAACTAGCCTTCTTCAAGGTACTCGGCGTTGACTAATACACAAGTTGATAGAGATAGTATTGATTAACATGATATTGAGATGGATGACTTTGCATGATTTTTGTCATTACTTGTGTTTTTATATGCTCAGACATGTTTGGTTGGATGCTATTATGTAAATAAATATGCATGTTTGGCATTTGGATGTTATTTTGTACTCCCTCCGTCCCACCCAATTCTTAACACTTTTTTTGTTACTTTCTGGCACGCATTTTAAGGTGAATTTTAAGGATAGTTCCATAACTTATTTTTGAAATTTTCTTTTTTTGTATAAAAATAGGATTGTTCTATTTTTATACAAAAAAAGAAAATTTCAAAAATAAATTATGCAACTATCATTAAAATTTACCTTAAAATGCGTGCCGGACACCCTATTTTGAAATGTTAAGAAATGGCCGGGACTGAGGGAGTAGTAAATATGCTTAAATTGAACTTGTTATCCTAATACTTTTTATTTAAATATGAAATTGTTACTTAGTTGTATCATATATTAAATCTAGTAGATATATGTGTATGTAAAACTTGTCAACATTTTATGACTAGTCGAGCGAGTTGATGACTAGTTTTTATCGAAGTAAATCGAGCGTCGAGTCGAGGTTCGATTTGGCGCTATAACCATGATAAATTGTCTAGTGGAACTTGGTATGGAGGTGAATGTCGATATCGAAGACCTCTTGGCAAAAGATATTTTATGGTGAACTGTTGACTTTTTTAATTAACTTCGACAACTCATTTAGTAATATTTTTTTGATATTGATCATTTTCGCAAAAAAAAAAAAATTCAAGAAAGTCAGCCTTGAGCAAAATTCCTATGACTTGACATGTTCAGCAAAAACACTAGTCAGACAAGGTCTTTTGCACCTTTATTTATGTCTATTATCAAGAATGGTCCTTCGGTGCGGGTGTTTTTCTTTATCTGTTTCTCAACACCTTGTTTTTTGGCAATATTCGAACTCATGACATTCCATAAGGGAGCGAGAGACTACCGCTGGACCAAAAGGTCTTTGGTTTGTACTGTCAAATATTTCGATATTGACGAAAAATGTTACTCCCTCTGTCCCATCCATTTCTTTACACTTTCCTTTTTGGGCCGTCCCATCCATTTCTTTACATTTCAAAACTTTCCCAAAATAGTAAAGTTTTATAATATAAAAATCAACTACATCCATTACTTTCTTCCACTAACTCATTTTATACATTATATAGTGATGGGTCCCACCACTTTACTCATTTTTTCTCCTTCTCTCCTTTTTCTTTACATTTTTCCTTGGTCTCCGTGCCCAACCCAAATGTAAACATTTGGGTGGGACGGAGGGAGTATCTTATTCTAAGCACGGTCCTTCAGCAAGGGTGTAGGTATTTTCAGTCATTCAATGTAGACGGAAAATGTTTGATTGTTGCTCATTGAATAATCTTTATGTAGCAATATGTAAATTGTTAAATGATGTATGGCTAATGCTGTTGGACCAAATTTTACCCTTCAATACGAATTAGGAAAGGTTTTTCTTTGAAACGAATTAGGAAAGGTTTAATGTGCATAATGGATTGCAAGTACGTTCTTTTCTTTCCTTGGGGCTTTGGGAAATCTTTTTTCTCTGAAATAAGTAACTTATTTGTGCAAGATAATTAATGTTAAACTCCCCATACACATTTTTTTTCTAAAAAAAAGTATGTAAATATGAATTTTTTTCGAAATAAGTAACTTATAAGTTACAATTAAGAAATGCCAAATAATGCCGCTAGCATATATGGCTCTCTATATTTAACTATTTCTTAAACATTTGATATTAGTAATAATCAAGAAATAATTTGCCAACTAAAAACTTAACAACAATAACTACAGTAATTATTCTTGCTTTTTGACTAAATACTTAATCTACCAATGATATAATCAATTACTCCCTCTGTCCCCCTTGGTTCTTTACCTTGGGGGACGTAATTCTGGCACGGATTTTAAGGTGCAATTTGCGGATAGTTTTATAACTTATTTTTTAAATTTTCTTTTTTTGTATAAAAATAGAATTGTTCTATTTTTATACAAAAAAAGAAAATTTAAAAAATAAGTTATGGAACTATACTTTTTAGGAGCCTTAAAATGCGTGTCGAGCAGTGAAAAAGAAATGTAAAGAAATGGGAGGGACAGAGGGAGTATATATATATATGTATGTATATGTATACAATTTAAGCAACCAACATAATAAACTATACACATAAATCATCTCATATGAATATTTACACGACTTTATAATTATGTTATTTTACGGGTTATCACAGACAAGGTCTTTCGTACCTTTATTTATGTCTATTATCAAGCATGGTCCTTCAGTGCGGGTGTTTTTCTTTATTTGTTTCTCAACACCTTGTTTTTTGGCAAGATTCGAACTCATGACATTTCATAAAGGGAGCGAGAGAATACTGCTGGACCAAAAGGTCTTTGGTTTGTATTCTAAGCACGGTCCTTCAGCAAGGGTGTAGGTATTTTCAATCATTCAACGTAGATGGAAAATGTTTGCTTGTTGCTCATTGAAAAATACTTTATGTAGCAATATGTAAATTATTAAATGATGTATGGCTAATGCTGTTGGACCAAATTTTACCCTTCAATACGAATTAGGAAAGGTTTGATGTGCATAATGGATTGTGCATGAAGGACCTAGTTTTAATAAGTAGTTCCAGGGACAGATGTTGCGGCCTAGAGTGTGTGGGCCGGAATGTCCCAGGCCCTTGCATTCTTGATGTTTATGCCTCCGTTCCTTCTTTATGGATTATATCCATCAATAGTCATCAAATGTGAGGCAACGAAGCTGCTCCTAGCTAAGGGGTTTACCATATTGTCTTACAGGAAATCGGCTTGGTAATGGCTTCATGTTTTTGTTGCATCAGTCAGATCACAGACGTTGTTGGTCCAGTAAAAGCTATGCGTTGAATCATAGATAAGAATAAAATTTATTGTATTTTACAGTAATTCCCAACTCAAACTTAATTGTGCTTCTTTCTCTTTTACTGATAAACCTCGTTTATGCTTATGTGAACTTTTAAGTCATGAATTATATATTGGCCTGCAATCAATTTTACGTTTAACTCCCCACATTAACTTTCCTAACACCATAAAAACACTAATAATGCCCAATTTAGAAGTTACCTAAGTTAACAGTTATAAATTTGGCAGTACTCTGCTTGTATTCGAGTAAACCTCCTTGTATTATGTTTGGCTGATCCTCATTTTTTGCATGAGTTATATCATTACAAGTACATGTCCAGTTTCATGTGTTGCGTGTAAAATACTTGCATATCTACACTTTGGTTCCCCTCATGCTTGTATATCCATACATGCAGGGGCCAGGGCGGATCTGTGTGGATTTAACGGGATTGATTTTTTTTTGAATACATCCTTATATTTTTCAATTTTCGTAAGATCAATTATCTAGTTTATAAACAAATTTAATGATAAAAAAACTTTTAAAAAAACATCAAAAATTGATTTAACGTGTCACACGCGTCCCTTGTATGATTATTGATTAGTCCCAACATACCGAGATATGGGACAAATCATATATGTAGAATAAGCTTTTTCTCTTCCAAAAAGAAAAAAAAAATGAAACCATATAGTCCTTTGGTGAAGTTAACCACAAATGCTTGTAACAAAGAATTTAATTAGGTTTTTTTTTCCCCAAAACTATCCAAGTTGCAACAGATTGTTTCAAACATATGATTTGCAACCTTTACAATTCTTTTTTATTTTTCGGGTAACAACCTTGACAACCTTTTTTTGTTGTTTTAAGCTCATTTGCAACCTTTTCCACATGCGGTGCCAGTTTTGCAACCAAAAAATTGTATTTTTGTAAATAGTTTCAAAAAATTAGGTAATTTTCTAAATATCTCATTTAATTATACAGTAAGGAAAGAAATACAAAAACAATCGTGTAGCAAGTAAAGAAAAAGAATGTCTTTATTGAACACATTGAAGCGAGAAATACAGTACAGGAAAGTAGGGTAAATACTTAGACACGGGATGCTTGAGCAAAGAAAGAGTGCACACACCAAAGAAAGAGTGCACACAACCAGAACCACTAAAACTAACAGAGTGCACACACCACGTACTAACTCAATACAACATAAACTCCCCACATGCATGAATCTATACCAATATATATAGCTATATAACCCAAATCATCCCAAGCAACTTCACTACTGAGTGATTGTAGCGGGTACGCTATGCAACACAACCGTTTCCACTGTAAGACCCGGCCCGAACCCAAAAAGAACACCCCAATCCAGTCCTTCTCCAGTTGTTGCTTTTCCTTCTTCAATAGACTTCTTCCTCATTTCATCTAATATAAACAACACACATGCACTTGACATGTTCCCATAATCACTCAATACCTGTCGGGTCGCCCGCATTTTTTCTTCTTTAAGTCCCAACTTTAACTCAACTTGATCCAAAATAGCCGGGCCACCCGGATGGGCGATCCAAAACAACGAGTTCCAGTCCGATATGCCTATAGGCCCAAAAGCTTCCTTCAACGACTTCTCTATGTTCTTCGAGATTAAGCCCGGTACGTCTTTAAGAAGATGGAAGGTAAGGCCCACTTCACGGAGATGCCCGTCGATGGCCCCGTCGGAGTCGGGTAAAATTGTTTGGGCCGCAGATATGAGCTGAAAGAGCGGACGCTCCACGGATAGATCCGGATCCGACCCGACAATGACCGCAGCTGCACCATCACCAAAAAGTGCCTGGCCAACTAAGGAATCAAGGTGGGAGTCAGAGGGCCCACGGAAAGTGACGGCGGTGATCTCCGAGCACACAACAAGGACTCGTGCACCGGCGTTGTTCTCGGCCAGGTCCTTTGCAAGACGGAGGACAGTGCCACCAGCAAAGCAACCCTGTTGGTACATCATGAAGCGCTTGACAGAGGGACGGAGAGCAAGGAGCTTGGTGAGCTGGTAGTCAGCCCCGGGCATGTCGACGCCGGAGGTGGTGCAGAAAATAAGGTGAGTGATCTTGGATTTGGGTTGGCCCCACTCCTTGATCGCTTTGGATGCAGCTTCTTTGCCTAGCCTTGGGACCTCCACCACAACCAGGTCTTGGCGAGCGTCGAGGGAGGGTGCCTCGTATGCACATACATTAGGATTTTCTTTTAGATAATCCTCTGTAAGATGCATGTAACGCTTTCTAATCATAGATTTCTCACCTGCACGTACACATCATATCAATGTCAATAAATTACTCATCTACCTACGAAAACATATTTAGTGTATTAAGAATATTTCTGCAGCTATATCAACGTAAGAACCCTTCATTAAATTCGCGTGCACTGGATTTCTTAAAACTCACAACTAAACATAGACAACATATATAAATGCAATTTTAACAAGAAAAAATGAAAATAAAAGTCCGCCGCGTACGTATATAACTGTGTATATATGTGATGAAAATAAAGAGAAGGACGTACACATTCGCTTGAATTTGAGTTTAAGATCTGTCATGTGTTCGGAGTTGGTAATACGAAAGTAGTAATCAGGATAATCAGCCTGGTAAACACAGTTGGAAGGAGTGGCAGTGCCAATAGCTAGCACATTAGCAGGACCTTGAGCTCTTTGCCTCTTCCTCATCTCCTCAATTTCTGCATTGTGATTAGCCATTTTTAATAAATCTCTCTAGCTATAGCTAGCTATAAACAACCCCTTAGATAAAGAGAGAGATGATCAGTTTGTTTTGTGTTCTTTTTTCCTTGTCCTTGTTATATATAGGAGAGAGATCGAGAGAGAGAGAGATATGTAGGGTAAAATTATGTAGTGAGGAGGTTGAAAATTTAGTGATGAAATTTAGGATTGATAAAACAAGCTAGGGAGGGTTAGGTTGGAGGGACGGTCACGGTGATAGCCACGTGGAATTTATAAAGGAGAGCACCATGGTGGGGATGGAGGCACACCACGTACATTCAAAGTGAGTAGATACATCAAGTGAAGGACAATCGTTTCTAGCTTCTCCCCTTTGAAAACTATTCTACGGAATACCACGATTTAATTGTTCTTCTAAACTTACCCATATGCCATTTTATAAATAAATGTTTAAACGTGACGTGGCTACTTCAGTTTCCCATTCACCCATCCCATCGGTTATACAAGTTTTTCTTTCTCTTTTTTTGACATTTATTCTGTTACACAAGTTGGTATTAATAATGTTAAGACTTTTACTTGATAGAAATTTAGCTTGTGTTTGGTAAATTAAATTAATGATTTTGGTTAGCAGATAAAGTCAGATATTCTGGCTAGTGGATTGAATAATCTATTTTCGATAAAATTGTTTTGTAAATAGTTGTTTGAATTAGCCATTTATATTTTAATTGAATATATGATTATTCTTTATTTGAAAAAATTTCTAGAAATAGTTTTTTCAAAACTAATGGATTGGATCTAGTTATTTTAATCCGATAATTATCAAAAATTAATAAAATCAAAAAATTCATTTGGTCAAACCTCTAACTTGATTTGATTCTTTTTTTTTTCTCAAAACTTTAACTTCTAAACAAACACTGTCCTCAACAAATTTTACTAACTAATTAAAATTTAACGAGGTGTTTTTCTCTCTATGTGAATTTCAAAAAAAAAATGAAATGTATATGTGTAATTTTAGTTTTTTCTAAAAAACTTACATGTTATTTCTATGCTATCTACAACGGGCGTTGGTGTGCTAGTTAAAAATAGACATTACAGAAGAACCAATTTAATTTTAAAAAATATGCGTATGTTATAGATTTGGACTCCAAAAAATTGAGGCAACGCCATTAATATATAAGACAAAGAAGTAGCCGGTGTGTAGTGTGTACATTACAGTATTTATAAATTTGTATAGTACGTATGTATCAAATGTGTGGTCGGATACTCCAGTTTCACGTTCACATTAATCATGAGAAAGTTGTGCATTGCTCCTCTGTTAGTCGACATTTCGATAAATCTTTTACAAACTGGAAAAAAGAATTTTGGTGCTTGCGGTGCGGTTCCGGAAGATTTTTGCGAACATGAAAATCGAAGCGGTTATTTACTAATATTAGTGTTCGCGCTTCGAAAAATCTGCTATGAACCGGAAAAATGAAGCCGATCTGTAGTTGAACTGACCTGAACTATCGCCTAGTTGGTGCCACCAAAAACTGGCGCATGAGGAGTGCTTAACTGCTTCCCCGCTTTGGGCATCCTCTTAAGATGGTTCAATGGTAATAACTCATTTACTCCCTCCGTCCCAAAATACATGTTCCTTTTCTAAAATGAATTTGTCCCATTTTACATGTCTCTTTTCTACTTTCAATGCAAATTTAAGAGTAATTTTCCAAAACTATCCCTACATTTATTGTATCTAAATTTGACTTTTTTCAAACTTAACACTATTATCTTTTTTCAATGTATTAATTAAGGGTATTAGTGGGAAATTTAATCCAACTAACTTTTTCTTAATATGTGTATTTTAGAAAAGGAACATGTAAATTGGGACGGAGGGAGTATTATTTACTCTCCATTCATTATTTCTGTTTGAGATTCGTTATTATTAATGAAAAGGGTTTTTTAGCGTGTGTTCAAAAATACATATTGATCAATTATTTTCATTCGGGTGCTTTCTTTTATTAGTGGGACAAAAGGGATCCATTATCATTTATAAATAGAATTCAATTAAAATTTAACAACTCACCTTTTATTATATACCCTTATTACTCTTGAATACACACTAAATTTTTTTTAAAATAAAAATAAATCAATTAAAAAGTATCAATTAAACTCTTATTATATATTTTTAAACACACATTAAATAAACCGTTTCCATTTTTGGGTTCAAATTTTTCTAGAATATTCCTTTCCGTATAAGTCATAAGTGACTCATAAGTCATAACTGTACATGCATGTAATTTCCTATTCTTCGGAAAACATTCGGATCCTCACCTCACTCACATTTTGAAATTTAATCACAATTCGCAAAGTGATGATTATTTAATGAGAAATGCTCCTCAATCCTTTTCCGGGAACTACATTTGCATTTATTTGTTCAAATTATGATATTTAAGATGTTTTTCAATATTTGTACTCCCTCTATTTCTTTTTAAATATCATATTTTGATTAAATTTAAATTTCAATTTAAATATCATTTTTACATTTTCAATAAATTTCCTTTTCATCAATGTACCCTTATTTACAACTATAATAATAAGTTGTACCGAGTATTAAACTACTTTTGTAACACCCCATTTAGTGGAAAAAATTATACCATATATCAATCACAATCATTTTGCATAGTTAGTATCGTTTGTTCATTCAAACGATCAATAATCCAAATTGTTGCTACTTTTCAAAAGCAATTTCTATCCTTTTTTATTTTAAAATATTTGATGAAGTCAACCAAATTTTGAAGTAAAACTAAATCTAGCCATCTAGGTATCCCCTGAGTAAGTTGAAAGATGAAATGATACCGGCGAAAGAATCTAATAGAACAATCCTATATATATTCCTTCATGTTTTACAGTTAATTTAGGTACTGTCATGCCAAAACTGAGTGAAGTAGCATGTCTCACATAATATTCGATTGATAAATAACAGTTAAGTACAAGGGTGTCTAACCAACATTTTTAAGTACTAATTTTTTTCTGCAATGAAGAATTGTAACTTGTACTAATAAAAAAAATTGAGTGATGACAAAGACAACGGAGTGACTAGTGAATGTGAATGTCAAACATTTTAGTAGTATTATATGGGCTAGGCTTTCAAGTCCATGTAGCTCAGACCCAATGACTGTTCAATACTGTAATATCCCGTAATTTTTAGAATAATATTAATAAAAGAATAATAGAATAAAAAGGATTAAAATTAGATAATAAATAGGATTTAAATTTGGTTTAGCTGGGCCTAAAATATGGATCGGATTTGAATACAGATAACTTGTAGATTTGGACATAGGGTTTTGCAACTCTATATAAACTTCTTATTCTTCTTCCTCATCTTTGTTTGTAAAATTCGTAGGTCTATTTTTCACAAAAATCAGCAGTCTTGTAAAATTCGTAGAAAATTCATCGTAAGTCGGAATTCATTGATTCTGGACTTTTCGGAAAGGTCTTTTCGTGCTCTACAACTTTCGTTCTTTGAGTTTTTCAAGAAAACATCGTTTAGATGGTCAAAAAGGCTAAATACAGATCTGATCAGAATTGTAATCACGGAGTCTTTCAAGATTTTAGATGTTTTGCTTCTGAGGGGTTGCTACATGTATTCTTATGTGATTATGTGAATTCTTGATTTGCGTAATTGAGGTAAGTAACTATTCGTTGCTCCGTATATATAAATTTGAAACATGCTTTATATGATTTGATTACATTATCTTGAATATTTGTGTAAGTAATTATATGTTGCTCAGTATAGTTGTAAGTAACTTTCTGTTACTCTGTATTAATCGAAGTGTGGTTTATGTTGTTTGATTACATGTTAGATATTTGTTTTAGTTATCGAAAATATGATATTGATATGTGATTGATAAGATAAGAACATTGTTTTGATTCCCCAGTTTTAGTTGCGTATCGAATCATAGAATCCGGTCACTGGATAGTGTGACATATCAAATCATAGAACTAGTTTACGCACGTTCCGGAACACATAGATACCTTGTTGAGTAAGACTTAACGAGGGACGTAAACAGGTCCCCATCGAACCATCGAATTATAGAATCATGTCACTGCTATAGTGTGACCGTAATTTAGAACTGTGGGAATTAAAATAAGAATTTGATGTTAAGATTTGTTTGTTCAATTCAGAATTTAGATTATGTGAGTTATTGATAATCTGGTGTACATCGATTTGATATTTGTTATAGAATGTATTGTGTGAATTTTTGTCGTAATTGTTATCGAGTATGTTGTGTAAAATTGTGTGATAGATGTTATGTGCTACATGTGAAAATCTTGTTTTTGAAAAATGTAAAAATATTATTTTGAGCCGTCAGACGTTAGTTGCTTGCTGGGCTTTGTAGCTCATTCTTTTAATATTTCAGGTTTGGTGTACGATCGGGTTCGATAGCATTGGAGTTCGAGGATCTTAGAATTGGGCTAGATTGACTTTTCGATAGATGTTAGCTGCGCTTTTGTAATAAGTACCTTTGTAATTGACTTTTGGTTTAACAAAATCTGTTTTATTTTAGTTTTCGATTTAGAATTAATAGTCCGAAAAGTCGGGCTGTTACAGTTGGTATCAGAGCGCAGGTTGTCCTTCGGAGTGTATTAGGTATGGGACTTGTACATTCTCTTGGGACTAGTACATTCTCTAGGATGCGATCCTTAGGACTAGACTTTAGGAAGATGTATCACGAACTTTTTGGACTTTAGGACTGTTGTGAATTTGGGGACCAAATTATTTTTAAGGAGGGTAGTATGTAATATCCCGTAATTTTTAGAATAATATTAATAAAAGAATAATAGAATAAAAAGGATTAAAATTAGATAATAAATAGGATTTAAATTTGGTTTAGCTTAATTGGGCCTAAAATATGGATCGGATTTGAATACAGATAACTTGTAGATTTGGACATAGGGTTTTGCAACTCTATATAAACTTCTTATTTTTCTTCCTCATCTTTGTTTGTAAAATTCGTAGGTCTATTCTTCACAAAAATCAGCAGTCTTGTAAAATTCGTAGAAAATTCATCGTAAGTCGGAATTCATTGATTCTGGACTTTTCGGAAAGGTCTTTTCGTGCTCTACAACTTTCGTTCTTTGAGTTTTTCAAGAAAACATCGTTTAGATGGTCAAAAAGGCTAAATACAGATCTGATCAGAATTGTAATCACGGAGTCTTTCAAGATTTTAGATGTTTTGCTTCTGAGGGGTTGCTACATGTATTCTTATGTGATTATGTGAATTCTTGATTTGCGTAATTGAGGTAAGTAACTATTCGTTGCTCCGTATATATAAATTTGAAACATGCTTTATATGATTTGATTACATTATCTTGAATATTTGTGTAAGTAATTATATGTTGCTCAGTATAGTTGTAAGTAACTTTCTGTTACTCTGTATTAATCGAAGTGTGGTTTATGTTGTTTGATTACATGTTAGATATTTGTTTTAGTTATCGAAAATATGATATTGATATGTGATTGATAAGATAAGAACATTGTTTTGATTCCCCAGTTTTAGTTGCGTATCGAATCATAGAATCCGGTCACTGGATAGTGTGACATATCAAATCATAGAACTAGTTTACGCACGTTCCGGAACACATAGATACCTTGTTGAGTAAGACTTAACGAGGGACGTAAACAGGTCCCCATCGAACCATCGAATTATAGAAGCATGTCACTGCTATAGTGTGACCGTAATTTAGAACTGTGGGAATTAAAATAAGAATTTGATGTTAAGATTTGTTTGTTCAATTCAGAATTTAGATTATGTGAGTTATTGATAATCTGGTGTACATCGATTTGATATTTGTTATAGAATGTATTGTGTGAATTTTTGTCGTAATTGTTATCGAGTATGTTGTGTAAAATTGTGTGATAGATGTTATGTGCTACATGTGAAAATCTTGTTTTTGAAAAATGTAAAAATATTATTTTGAGCCGTCAGACGTTAGTTGCTTGCTGGGCTTTGTAGCTCATTCTTTTAATATTTCAGGTTTGGTGTACGATCGGGTTCGATAGCATTGGAGTTCGAGGATCTTAGAATTGGGCTAGATTGACTTTTCGATAGATGTTAGCTGCGCTTTTGTAATAAGTACCTTTGTAATTGACTTTTGGTTTAACAAAATCTGTTTTATTTTAGTTTTCGATTTAGAATTAATAGTCCGAAAAGTCGGGCTGTTACAAATACAGTATGTTTTTGTATGAGGAAAAAATGCAAAAAAAAAAAAAATGTAAAATATAATTAGTTTTCTACTCCTTTATTGATAGATTCTGAAATCTATATATATACTATTATATAAATTCCGAAACATTGAAAGTTTTGGTACCTGTTTTTTGGTACTAAGTGAATTTACTTATTTACCCTTCATTATCAAGAAAAATAAACACACCTAAAATAAATAATAACATAATATAATTCATGGTAATTAGTCGAGATATTACCTTTTATAAACACCTAAAAACATCAATCGTATCATATGTTTCCATCATTAATATTTCCTTTCGTATTAAAACACGTTACCTTTTTAATTTAAAACAAATCTTACCATCATTAATATATACTCGAAAATATCACAACATAATTTTCAAAAAAAATATTACAGCTAAAATAAATAATAACATAATATAATTAAGGATAATTAGTCGATTAACATAATAAAATTAATGGTAATTAGTCGATTGTCTTTTTCACATTAATATAATAAAATTAATGGTAATTAGTCGATTGCCTTTTTCACAGTTACTTTTAGTTGAAGATATTAACTTTTATAAACACCTAAAAACATTCGTATCATATCTTCCGACCATTAATATTTCCTTTCGAATTAAAACACATTACCTTTTTAATTTAAAACAAATCTTATAATCATATATACCTGAAAATATCAAACCATAATTTCCAAGAAAAATATAACACCTAGAATAAATAATAACATAATATAATTAATTGTAATGACTCAATTACTTTTTTCACATTTACTTTTAGCTGAAGATATTACATTTTATAAACATCTAAAAAGATCAATCATATCATATCTTTCAATCATTAATATTTCCTTTCTAATTAAAACACGTTATCTTTTTAATTTATAACAAATCTTACAATCATTAATATATACCCGAAAATATCACACCTTATTTTTCAATTATTAACAAAATATATTAAAAATCGTATATATTGTTTATAATAAGGAAGTATTAATATAATCTGTAAACATGAGTATATTAAATTATATCAAATTAAAATTAAAAAATTATTAAAAGTAATAATTATATAAAATATAATTATAATATAAAATAAAATTTATAATATAATATAAGAAACCCGTGCATTGCACGGGTTATAAGCTAGTCTATACTATTATATAAATTCCGAAACATTGAAAGTTTTGGTACCAGTTTTTTGGTACCTATTTTTTGGTACCTGTTTTTTGGTACTTCGTGAATTTACTTATTTACCCTTCATTATAAAGAAAAATAAATACTCCTATGATAAATAATAATATAATATAATTAATGGTAATTAGTCGATTGCCTTTTTCAAATTTACTTTTACTTGAAGATATTACCTTTTATAAACACAAAATACATCAATTGTATCATAACTTCCAATCATTAATATTTCCTTTCGAATTAAAATACGTTACCCTTTCTTGACAAAAACAAAAAAAACACGTTACCTTTTTAATTTAAAACAAATCTTACAATCATTAATATATATACCCGAAAATATGATCACACCATAATTTTCAAGAAAAATATAAGGGCATCTCCAACGGCATTATCTAAAAATGGTTGGCTAAATCAAAAAAATATTGATTATGTAAAATTTGCTGAACCTGTAAGATGTTGTGCTCCAATGGTATATTGGCTAAAATGTTGATTATATTGTAAATATAGTATATTATTATTTCAGGTTATTATAAATAGAAATATATTTTTATAAGGTAATAGATTATATAAAATCTTTCTTACAGGTCTCTAGAGGTTGGCCAAATATAGCCCACGAAATAAGATTATCTAATTTTTTTTGCTAAGGGTAATGTCCATTGGAGTGAATATTTTTTTACAAAATCTCTATAAATTTTATTTATGGTATTATATTTATAATTTTAGCTAAGGGGTCTTCTACATTGGAGATGCTCTAACACTTGAAATAAATAATAACATAATATAATTAACGGTAATTAGTCGATTGCCTTTTTCATACCTGAAATAAATAGTAACATAATATAATTAATGTTAATTAGTCGATTGCCTTTTTCACATTTATTTTAGTTGAAGATATTACCTTTTATAAACACCTAAAAAGATTAATCGTTTCATATCTTTCAATCATTAATATTTCCTTTCTAATTAAAACACGTTACCTTTCGAATTAAAACACATTTATTTTTAATTTAAAACAAATCTTACAATCATTACTATACAAGAAAAAAATCACACCATGAAAAATATAACACCTAAAATAAATAAAAACATAATATAATTAATGGTAATTAGTCGATTGACCTTTTTACGTTTACTTTTATTTGAAGATCTTACCTTCTATAAACACCTAAGAAGATCAGTCGTGTCATGTCTTCCAATCATTAATATTTCATTTCTAATTAAAACACATTACCTTTTTTATTTAAAACTAATCTTACAATCATTAATATATACTCAAAAATAACACACCAAATTTTCCAATTATTAATATATTAAATTATATTAAATTAAAATTAGAAAAATTATTAAAAACATAATAATTATATAAAAACATGATTTTGATATTAAATATTATTTATAACATAATAAAAGAAAACTGTGCATCACACGGGTATTGAAAGTTTGTCAATTCAATTTTCAACACGGTCATCCTAATTATTAAAATAAATAATAAAATAAATTTATAACATAATAAAAAAAACCTACATCGCACGGGCATTAAAAGTTTGTCAATTCGGTTTTCAACACGATCATCCTAATTATTAAGATAAATAATAAAATAATATAATTAATGATAATATGCCGATTGCCTTTTTAAATTAAAAAACATTTACTTTTAATTGATGATATTACCTTTTACAAACACCTAAAATATCATATCTCTCGATCAATAATATTTTTTTTCTAATTAAAACATGTTAACTTTTAATTTAAAACAAAATCTTTCATTAATTAATATATATCAAAAAAATATCACAACATATCTTCTAATCACTAACAAAATATAATAAAAAATTGTATACAACCACGTGTTTATTTTAAAATTGTATAATATAAGTTTTAAATCATGCATATCATTAATTAAACTTATATTAAATTTTAAAATAAAAATACAATATTGAAAATAATGATAACATAAAAAAATAATTTAAAATAAAATTAATTACATGTCAAAAGAAATCCGTGCATCGCACGGGTTATAAGCTAGTATTATAAATTGCTAGATAACCCTTTCCTCAGTTTCGGGATCCATATTTAGGTTCGGTTGAAATTTTTAACTATATTTTGACCCATGAACTATCATTTTTCATGTTTGGTATCCATATTTAGGTTTGTAAAGATTCATGTATTTATATAACCCATTCTTAATTATGGAAAATCTACATATCCATTTAAATATCATTAATGTCAATTAAAATGTTTATGGTAAGTTCATTAATAAAAATTTGAATTAAATTTTCAATTGAGGTAAGTTCTTCAATGCCTATCATCATATAATATATATAATAAAATATTTTAATTGAAATAATCTTTAAATGTATTTGTTATAATTATAAAAATATAATCTTTAATTTCATTGATATTATTTCTTTCACAATTATAATTAGAAATACTAACTTATAACCCGTGCAAAGCACGGCTTATTTTAATTTTTTATAATTTATTTATAATGTAATATAATATTATAAATATTAATTATAATATGTTAGTAGAAGAATTTGAACCTTACATTTTTGTTTATACTAATTTTTAATATTAAATATCAATTAATATGTTGTTGTCGGGAATCGATCCTTGAATCTAACAACTTTTAGTATTGTTATATATAACGATCATGATCTATTTGAGTTGCTAATCTAACGGTTGTGAATGAGGGATAACCAAAAATGGGGATAACCAAACTACAAATTATACCACGTTTCGATTATTATAATATACTAGCTTATAACCCGTGCAAAGCACGGGTTGCTTTTAATTTTTTTATAATTTGTTTATAGTGTAATATACTATTATAAATATGAATTTTAATATTAAAAATATTAATTTTAATTTGTTATAGTGTAATTTGTTATTTGTTTAATATGTTTTTTAATATTAAAAAATAGGATTGAACCAAACTACCAATTATCCCCTAGTTTAATACTATTATAAGCGAAATAAGATATTTTTAATTGTCGGTTTGGTACTCTTTTGTTGATCACTCATTTTGGTCACTCTTTGATTTGCTTAAATCTCTATTATTAATAATAAAAAAAACGTAAAAAAACACACGGAACACTCTCCTGTTAAACACTCCCCTGTTAAAAAAATTAAAACAAAACACGCACACACACGCCACTCCTCTCGATCAAAACTCTCGGCTAAATCTTTGCTTACTCGGGAATGTTTTTAGGTAGATAAAATATTAATTAAATTTATTTTTAATTGAACTAAAATTATGGCTAAAAAATAGGGTTGAACCAAACTACCAAACTACCAATTATCCCCTAGTTTACTTATTATAGTATAGTATAGATAGTATAGATAATAATAATATAGATATAAATGATTTTCTTATATTTATAATTTTTATAGAATTATTTTTTGAAATACCCGTGACACTGACTATAATATAGGGTACACAAACACATGCAGGCCGGACTGGAATCGAATCGTACTTGTTGTTTATTATCGTCAACACCTTTAGATTTTTGTAAAAATATATAGTAGTTTCTTTCTTTCTACAAAATTAGTGTTTAATACTTTTCGTCGTAAATAAAATTGGAAACACTTGTGGCTTTTACTGAAATTTGAACCATTTGACAAGGTTGAAACTCGAAAATGAGAATCGGAATCAGTTCTGGGAAAAAAAACACTTGCATTTGTATAAGAACAACCTAAATTAAAAATTATTATGTTATTCGCCCATTTCATAATTTTAAAAAAATTTAAAGATATGAAATTTATTAAAAATGCGAGAAGACAAAATTTTAGAATCGTTTGATTTATTTAGCATCGATCCATAAAATCAAAGTGCACTCAACTTGATAATATCAATAAAATGATCAATTCTTTTCTAAAATTAAAAATAATTAAAAAAATAGACGATATCACAAAGTACCACAAAACAATAATAATAATAATAATAATAATAATAATAATAATAATAATAAAATCCTGAAAAATCCGAATTGTTACATCTTCCCATGCAAATCCTTGCAAGTGGACGTGTAAGGTGTTATGTTCAAATCTTGGCATAAGTTTTAAGCAGATTTAATGAACTGCAATAGTGGTCCACAATTCACAATGGATCTAAAGATGAAGATTGGGTCATTAAATCCCACCACCAGGAGTCAGTCCAATATTCTATCAAGCACAGTACAGAAGTCTACGATCTCAAGTCCTGGGTCGAGTTCGCTAGCAGTCCCCAATGTGGGATCGCATCTCACATCTCTCTATAAGTGTGAGTCGACAAAAGACTTTTGGGAAGATTGCTGGACCGTCTTTCACTTGTAGGTTTTGGTGATTTGTCAAGTTCGAAAGTGAAAATTAAATTAGATTTAGGAATTTACTAGATAACGTAGTAAATCCTCCCTTAGGTTTATTCGATATGACATAATCAAGTAACGAGTCAATTTGACAAAACATTTTCTTGCCCCAATCACTAATTTGGATAATGAATGTCAATGAAATGATGTTTCCTGGTCTAAGTTATTTGTGATATATTTAAAGGCAAAGTCTATACGGCACAAATATCGAAAATATCCCGAACATTGATTTTTCGGACAAAAAATAGATGTTTTATTCAAAACAGTGTTCATTTCAAATGTTTTACTCTCAAATATGTTCGATATAGTTTTCAAAGACTCATTTTCAATTTGCCTTACTCAAAGACTTGCCGAAAAAATAAAAATATATTTTATCCCGGAGCCCTTAACAGTTTTTCACTTAAATCGGATAAAAATCTAAAATATTCAAAATAAATATTCCGAGGACTTCATAATCATTATTATTTAAGGAATATTATATTTGAATATATTTCAAGTCAAAAGTTTAGCCAATATATCGACAAGTTACGATAAACGGCTAATGTATTTTATTCCGTCGCGTAAGGACATTTAATCAAAATATTTTTGAATAAAATACCTCCACATGTTATTTTGACTTGAAACTTTGGATATGTCACTAGAATATTTAAAAAGAATTTTAAATTAATCTCATAATTTTTGCATGACTTTTTTCTGGGACTCCAAAAATCGATACGTAATTGATTTTTCGGTCGCTTAAAAGTCATAGATGGTCAACGAATTTCAAGGTGAAATTTTGACCATAATCCTATGGGAATATTTCAAGAGGATTCCCCAAGTTTCATAATTTTTGAGTGATTTTTCGATTTATTTCATATTTATGGGTTTATCGCTTCGTTTCGGGTTTTTCGGTTAAACCGAGCCAAAAGAAGCTTCCTAGATATTTTCTATATTTTATTTCCCACATGCTGATCTGATGGGAACTTCTAGGAAGGTGCCAAAAAGCTACTTTATGCATTTTAGTATTTTATTAGTAGCTTGCCAAGTGTCTCATGCCCATTGGTCCATAAAACCCTAAAAATGACTATAAATACCAAGCTATTCTCACTCTTTTCTCTAAGCCTTCTTGTGCCAAAGAATTGCTGCTCTTTTCTCTCTAGAAACACAGCAATATCAAGTAGCCAAGAGCCTTCAAAAAGATTTGGATAACAAAGCCTTGCTCCTTCATCTTTTATCATCTTTTTAGCTTTGTTTTTGGTCCATTTCTTACATTTTATATACCACTTGGCCACACTCTTTTTTGGGCAGCCTCTTGCACGTTTTGAGTAGTCCCCAAGTGCTCTTCAAAGTATATTTGAGTCACCATTTAATCCTCCTTAATTATATCTTTCTTTGGTGCTCATTTGGCCTTGTTTTAGTGGTGTTTTGGCTCTTATTTTTGCTCATCTTGGCACTCTCGGTATACACACTTTAAGGCAGCCCCTTGGTAATTTTCTTTCAGCCTTATAAGTGTTGTTACTTGAGCATTTGAGTCACCCTTATACTCTTCTTGATTATATTTCTTTTGGTGCTCATTTCGGCTTATTTTGGTGTTGGTTTAGGCTTCGAAAACTAGCTCGTATCTCTTGTAGTTCTCTCTTAATTTAAAGAGGAACTTGAGCCTTTGTAAGGTCAAGAGTCATAAGCTAGTTAGTGGTTTGTGCAAGCTATATATTCGGTTATTTAGTGCTTGAATCTTTTGAATATATACTTGTGCTTAAGTAGTCTTACATTTGTCACCTTACACACTTGTTCTTGAATTAATTCGTGTAGTGTGTGTAGACAACTTGTAAGCTACCAAGAGGAGGTTCTTTTAAGAACTTATTAAGCCCTCTTGAAGACCTTAGTAACCATTTGATTTATACTTGGTTATAAGGCAAAGAACTATCTTTTAATTAGTGCTTAATTTGCATAAACTAAGTTGTTTAAACTTAGTACATCTTAAGTTAAAAGAGAGCTTCTTTTAGTGTTGGTTATTCAAGTCCCTTGAATCTTAATTGTGCTTATTTCTTTAAGGACTTAACCAATACTACTTGAACTTGTTTCTTAACTAAAACAAAGTTCAAAACCATTCGGCCCTTGCTTGATTTATATTCGGCCGAAGGTTTCATTTCATAAGTATATATTGTTGCATCCACGTTTAATTTATTGTCGTGCATTAGTTATGTGATAATTCCCTTGTGTGACTTCTCCCGGCTTCTTACGTGTTTAATTTTCTCGCACTAGTTTAACGCATAATAGCGACCCTCGTTTTATCCTATAGATAAGCGAGTTACTTTTACGAACGTGTGAGTTGTGTTTATGTGCTTGTGTGTTTAATTTAACACATAATAGCGTCCCTCGCTTAGACGAGCTTTATATAATTATATTCGGCCCTATCTTGGCCTAGGCTATATTAAAACCATTTTACAAGTGCTAAACACTTGTATTTTATTTGTGTTGTAAAACACAAGTAAGTTGTATATTTATTTCTTGTTTATATTCGGCTATACTGAATATTCATAAGATTAATATACTTGGCTCTTATTTATATTGACGTAGTTTATCTCGTTAATATTTATATTTGCTCTCCTGATCTAGTCTTCGTACTAGTTCACTTTTAATCGTCAAAATTAAAAGGGATTTAAGTCGTAGGACTTGTATTATATCCTTTGACGTCAGGTGAGTGAAGTGAGGTGATTCTCGTTCTAAGACCCAAGTCTTAGACACGCCGACGAGGAGTTGGGTGTCTTTGCACCGTGAGGAGGAGAAAAGACCCAAGATCTAAGACCTAAGATCCAAAATCGTTAAAGGGTGTAGATACTAAGTCTACGCAAGGGTTTACTTACATGGTTGTGAGGAGGTGACGGGGAGTTACGGTCCAAGATAAACTCGTAAGGGGTTTTCATGCATAACATTTGAGGAGGTAGCGGGGAGTTACACTCCAAGATAATCTTGCAAGGGGTAGCTATAGCATTTGAGGAGGTAGCGGGGAGTTACGCTCCAAGATAATCTTGTAAGGGGTAGCTATAGTATTTTGAAGAGGTAACGGGTAGTTAGGCTCTAAGATAAATACATAGTGGTTGTAAAGGCATCTTCGCCTACTATAAGGAGTATTTTACTTATAGTGGAAGAAATCTCGAGTTCGGGAGGAGCTCGGGGATTGGAGTAGGGGTGTTCGGATCCGTTAGGGGATTGCGACATCGCGAACCAGGATAAATTGATCGTGTCTCATTTCTCTTTTATTTTCCGCACTTTATATTACTTGTTTATAAGTAATTAATTTTAAAAGAGTAAGAAAATTTAAAAACGCCAAAGCTCTATTTTTCACCCTCATCCAGGACCTATCAATTGGTATCAGAGCGGTTACTTTTAATCTCGTTATTTGAATAGTTGTGAAGTTAAAAAACGTAACAAAAAAGTAGATCTTATTTATGGCGTATTTAAATACGATCGGATGTGGTGAAGGTCTCTCAAGTTCTAGACCTCCACTATTCGATGGCACAAATTTTGCAACTTGGAAAACACGATTTAAGATTTATGCTAGATCCCAAGGTGTGAAAGTTTGGATGACTATCGAAGACGGTGTAGTTATTCCTACTAAAACCGAGGATGAAATATCCGTCGAGAAGAAAGTTAGTGAATATACTCCCGAGGAAGAAATAAGGATGAATATAGCCGCAAAAGCGGAAATGGTTCTAACTAGTGCACTTTCCGAAAAAGAATATAAACGTGTTAATAATTGCAAGTTGGCACAAGAAATGTGGAACAAACTAGTTATCACTTACGAGGGTACAAAAGATATTAAGGAATTTCGAATGGATACCTTAATTCATGATTATGAGAATTTTAAACTCCTCGAAGGTGAAACTATCATCGATATGGAAACGAGGTTTACTCGTATAATCGATGACCTTTCTCAACTTGGTAAGGTCTATACAACTAACGAGAAAAATCGAAGGATTTTAAAAGCCTTGCCTCCAAGTTGGAAAGTTAAAGTTACCACGATAAATGAAATGCATAGTCTTAACGACTACTCCATCGATAGTTTATTCGAGAACCTTCAAGCTTACGAGGAAGATAACATTCCGGATAAGGTTGTCCCTAAAACGGATGACAAACGTAAAAATATGGCCTTAAAAGCTATATTAATCGATGAAGAAGAAAACAACGACGAGTTAAATGAAGAGTTAGAAAATCTCGATGAACATGAGATTACGTTGTTATCAAGACAACTTCGTCGTGTTTTGCAAAGTAAAGCTCAAAGGTACGGGAAATGCTTCCTTAAATCGAATAATCAAAATCGAGTGTTCAACTCAAAAGGAAGGCACCTTATAAGAACAATTTTCCTACCACGAGTTATACTAAAAACCAAGGCGCTTCTAATTCATATAATAATTCCCCTAATACGAATTATGCTAAAGGTCAAGGTGCACAACAAAATAATAATTCGTATAATCCGAATTATTTTAAAAATTATTCGGCACCTAAACCAAAAGAGCCCATGGTTGAGGAAACGGAAGATGTTTGTTTCGAATGCAAACAACCCGGTCACTTTAAACGTGAGTGTCCGAAGTTACCAAAAGGTCGAGGTCTTGTTGCGGAGAGTGGATGGGATTTAAGCGAAGACGAGGAAGCTACGGAACCTACCAAGGAAATTGTCAACCTTTGCTTGATGGCTCTCTCCGACGAACCTACACCAACGGAAATCTTCACTACTAATCAAGAGGTGTGCTTGACTGCTAAGAAAAATGTGTGGTATCTTGATAGTGGTTGTTCACGACATATGACGGGTAATAAATTATTGTTGAACGACATTAAAAAGGTAACCACCGGTAGCGTAACTTTTGGTGATAGCAGTCAAGGTATTATTATTGGTATTGGTAATATTGGTAATGATAGATTTAAAATTTCCGATGTACAGTTAGTCACTGGACTAAAGTACAATTTGCTTTCTATAAGTCAACTATGTGATAATGGTTGCAAAGTTATTTTCCTTCCATCACATTGTGCTATTTTTTTATAAAGAATGGAAGTTGATTCTTAAATGTCCACGTAACAGAAATGTTTATTCGTGTGACTTAAATGATTACGAGAACATTTGTTTGGTATCCATGAATGAGGATCCATGGTTATGGCACCGTAGATTGGGTCATATAAAAATGAAACTCATTAAGAATATTTGTTCGAAAGAACATGTTCGAGGATTACCCAAACTAAGTTTCGTAAAAGATCACGTGTGTGAAGCTTGTGAAATTGGCAAACAAATTCGTTCATCTCATAAAGCCAAATTCATGGTATCTACTACTAGACCACTTGAGCTTTTGCATATGGATCTTATAGGACCGGTTCCCGTACAAAGCCTAGGAGGGTGTGTATACACTCTTGTGGTAGTTGATGACTACTCATGCTTTACGTGGACGGTGTTCCTTAAAGCAAAAAAGCGATGCATTTGAATCGTTTGTTGCACTTTGCAAAAGAATACAAAATCAACAAAATAACACGTACGATTGTCTATATTAGGACGGATCATGGTCGAGAATTTGATAATTCGGATTTTGTTAACTTTTGTGAAGAATGTGTGGTATCACTCAAAATTTTTCGGCTCCTTATACACCTCAATCTAACGGGGTTGTTGAAAGGAAGAATCGAACCTTGCAAGAAATGGCAAATACGATGTTGAATGAATATCATAGACCAAAGTATTTTTGGGCCGAAGCTATGTCTACGGCATGCTATGTTCTTAATCGAGTGCTACTACGACCTATCAAAATGAAGACTCCATATGAGCTTTATTTTGGTAAAACTCCTAAGATAAGCTATTTCAAAGTTTTCGGTAGTAAATGCTACATTTTGAATTCAAGAGATTATTTAACGAAGTTTGACCCGAAATCTTGTGAGGGTATATTTCTTGGATATTCAAACACTAGCAAAGCTTATCGGGTGTTTAATCTTGAAACTTTAGTTGTGGAAGAATCATTGAATGTTGTGTTTGATGAATCGAAACCACACTCTAAGTTTAAAGATTTAGTGGATGAGGATGATGATTCGAATGATCCTACAAATGGTTCTACATCCGGAGTTGAAGATGTAATTCGACAAATGGGAACCACGGATCTAGGAACTAAAATTCCTACTAATCCTCTCGAAATAAATGAATTTGAGACTCGATTGCCTCCGAAGATTCCATTGATTAAGAATCACCCTATATATAATGTCTTAGGTGAACTTAGTAAAGGCGTTCAAACTCGAGCTCAAGTTCAAAACATTGTGAGTAATATAGCATTTTTATCACAAATCGAGCCCAAGTCGGCCAAAGAAGCTTTATTAGACGAGGATTGGATTGATGCCATGCAAGATGAGCTAAATCAATTTACTCGCAATAAAGTTTGGGAACTCGTGCCTCCACCACCCGACACTTCCATTATTGGAACTAAGTGGGTGTTTCGCAATAAACTTGACGAAGGTGGAGAAGTGGTAAGAAATAAAGCAAGATTAGTTGCTCAAGACTATACTCAAATGGAAGGTATAGATTTTGATGAAACATATGCTCCCGTAGCTAGAATCGAGTCAATTCGGATGTTTTTGGCTTATGCTTGCTATAGAGGTTTCAAAGTCTATCAAATGGATGTTAAATCGGCATTCCTAAATGGTGTCTTAGAAGAAGAAGTTTATGTAAGACAACCACCGGGATTCGAGGATCATAAACATCCTAATTATGTATACAAGTTATACAAAGCCTTATACGGATTAAAACAAGCTCCGAGAGCTTGGTATGAGCGGTTAAGTAAATTCCTAACCGATAATGGTTTTAAAATGGGAATTGCTGATAGTGATACTACGCTATTTACAAAGTATGAAGGCGATGACATATTGCTCGTTCAAATTTACGTAGATGATATTATTTTTGGTGCAACCAAAGAATCACTATGTAACGAATTCTCGGAAAATATGAGTAAAGAATTCGAAATGAGCATGATGGGAGAATTAAATTTCTTCTTAGGTTTGTAAATTAAACAATCTCGAGATGGCATTCATATTTCACAATCGAAATATTGCAAAGAAATGCTTAAGAAATTCGAGATGGAAAACGCAAAACCTATAAGTATTCCTATGTCAATCTCTGATAAGTTGTCTATAGATGAAACGGGTGTTTCCGTAGATATTAAGAAATATCGAGGGATGATAGGAAGTTTACTTTATATCACGGCTAGTAGACCGGATATACAATTTAGTGTTGGTAAATGTGCTCGTTTTCAAGCGGATCCGAAAGAATCTCATTTATCTACGGTTAAGCGGATATTTAGATATCTTAAAGGTACTACGAATTTAGGTCTTTGGTATCCTAAAGGACATCCGTTTGATTTAGTGTGTTTTTCTGATTCGGATTATGCCGGGCATTTAATCGATAGAAAAAGCACTAGTGGCACATGTCAGTTTCTTGGTGGATGTTTAGTTTCTTGGTTTTCAAAGAAACAAAATTCAGTGTCCATATCCACTACCGAAGCGGAATATATAACAGCTGCGAAATGTTGTGCTCAGATATTATGGATGAAGCAAACATTAGCCGACTATGTTATTAAATTTGATGCGGTATCTATTTTATGTGATAATACGAGTGCAATTGATTTGAGTAAAAATTCGGTATTGCATTCGAGATCGAAGCATATATATATTAGACATCATTTTCTTCGTGATCATGTTAATAAAGGTGATATTAAGTTGGTTCATATCGATACCGAGAATAATATCGCGGATATTTTCACGAAACCACTAAGCTCCGAAAGATTCTCTAAATTGCGATTTGATTTATGAATGATGGAGTGCCCGAATAAATTTTCAAATTTTATTCGAAATATATATTACTTTATTTTAATTATCTTGCAACTTAGAGCATTGTTTAAGCGAATTTTCAAGCGGGACTTGAACGTTCAGATTTCTTCGACAATGTTGTGAGCTTCAAATAATTAACGCCAAAAGTAGTATATGGTTGGTTTAATTTTTGCAAATTAATTTGAATAAGTTCCAAATAATTTTTTTTTACTTTAAAATCTATTATTTCTGAAAAATTGAAACTTTGTGCATTTTATTATTCTATAATAAAATAGCAATTTTTCTAGTGGCACAAATATTTTTAGGGAATTTTACTGATTTATTTGGCATTTTATATGATTTTTCGAAAGAAGTTTTTAAACAAAAGAAAATCATGTAAAATCAAATAAATTAAAAAGAGAGCAGTGTGTGATACGTATGTGTGGTCAGCGTGTGTGTTTCCAAGGAGTCAAGGGAGAAGACATTGAGAAGGCGCGAGACAATCCGAGCCGTGTATTCAAAAGTCGGAGGTAATCTTAGCCCTTAATTACTTTTACAAATAATTTCTGAAAATGGAAATTATACAAAAACTCTGTCTCTCCCTCCAAACGTTCATACTATCTCGAAACCCTAGATCGTCGAACTCTAATTTCGATCATTCTTTCGATCGATTTCAAAATCCGACCACATATTCTTGCTCCTCACACTCAAATACATATTAGTCCTTATCGAGTTTTTCAGTTTGTTATTCAAACTCTTTTTCCCCAAATTCAAAATTCGATAGAGATATTAACAAAGAGCCTTCGACAGATCGTGTACTCGATTTGTATGTATATATGATTTATTTAATCGGGTTAGTCAAGCATGGCACTACGAGATTTTTATGAGTGTTGATTTTTTTTGTTTTAAAGTGCCATAACTAGTCTGATCCGGTGAAATTGATCATATAATTATCATATGTATTTGATTGTATTTACTTATCATTTTACTGCGATTTTTACTATGTGGACAGGGATGGTTGATTTTTATTGATAATCACTGCGCACATAAGTAAAAATCATAGTATCTTGATGATATCTCCACTTTGTGTGCTAATGGTTGTCTATTTCAATGTCCTTGTAAAAGGATTCTCTTGGCTCGTCAGAAAGCCTTCATTTAGTTGTGATTGAGTGTTAGGGTTTCTGACGTACCAAGAGACATCATTATACAATGATTTTGCTGAGGCCCCTAGCCTCTTTCAATGTTTTTGTAATGAGATCTTACTAGCTAGACAGAAATTTTTGATTTGATTAGTTTTGATGTAAGATTTCTGCCTAACTAGTAGGGATCCCAATGCAATGATCTTGTCTATGCTCTAACCTATCCAATGTTTATGTGTTGAGATCCTGTTGGTATGATAGAAATTTTTGGTTGAGTAATGTTAATTTAAGATTTCTGCCTTACCAAAAGGCATCCCATTGCATTGATATTGTATGATTGTTATGATAATCTGGATTGTTTGGTTGGAAATGGATTGATCATTTTGTTCTGATATGTTTATTTAACTATGCTAATGCTGATAATTGTTTGCTTAATTGTGTCTTTGTGATGATTAAATGGTGAGTCACTATATGACTTGGTGATTTTGGGATTGCATTGGTCTTGTAAGTTATGTTCAATGTTATTGGAATCACTCATGTGTATTGCCACCATGAGTCAGGTGCAAACATTCTAACTCTATTTACTGTCTTGAGATGAATATGGTTTAGATTTAATATATGTGATAGTAATTTGTTGGATATATGCCTTGCCCTGTCTCTGAGTACATTTATACCCAAGTCGGTCATATTTTTTTTAATGATAACTGTGAGCTTTTAGTGTTTGCATATTGTATTCGAATTATCATTATATGTGGAATATGTCCTATCCTTTGTGAACTCATGCTCTTAAATGTGTATCAATTCTTGCAGTGATTTTATATGTGCTCTAAACTGACTTGCTTGGACTCAATGCATGCTTAATTACTCTAAGTCATTGTATGCCCTGTCTATGTCCTTAGTTGCTAAGTGTCAAGACTTAAGTGTATATTTTGAGTTAGTATGACTTTGCAAAAAGTTTTAGACTTGTTAACTCATTATATGCTTAGTATGCTACATTGAAATGCAACTCCATGCTTGTGCACATCAGCTTCTAATTTTTGTGCATATCTATATCAAGTTGCAAAATTTATATAATGTGCAACATGCCATGCTTGTTACTTGCTTCTGTGCTTAGTTTTATAATTAGTGTCTTGTGCCCTTACCTGGTCACTTTAAATCCTTTATGCCTTAAAATTCGAAATTTATTTGATTGTCTGATCACTTAGATTTTATAAGGATTTAAAATGAATTCTTTTGAGATTGATTTGATAATGTAGGATTTGATTGATTTTAATAATGCAATATCTTCTAAAATTCAGTCCTAATTATCCTATGCTATACCTAGGTGATTTAAAATTAACCTAAGTTTCCAGAAGTAATCTTGCTGGCTCCCATTGTTTTATTTGTGCATGCATTGTTTTGGTTTGGATTGTATCCTGTTTTGATCAAATGTTTGTGTGCTTGTTTTGTGAACTTAACTGATTTGGTTGGGATATCTTGTAACTAGTTCGTGCTATGTGAGTGTCTGTGTGTTGCAACTAGTTCCTAAGCTAGTTAGGATTTGAACTGTTTGATTTGATAAGTGTCATTTCCTAATCTCTTGCACTGTGCTCCTATGATTAATTGTTTAATTCTCAGCTTTATGAGTATATGTGCTGTGTGAGTTAGTGTATGGTGCTTTATATCTGTGTTGATATATGTATAACTGCATGCTTGCATGAATATAATTGTTTATGTGTTAGTACAGCAGCTGGATTTGATTTATGTGTGTAAACAAAGGCTACTTTTCAGTAAAAGTATCCTATGATTGCTAACTACCTTAAATGCATTAAATGCTCTTTGCTGTTGGTGCTTGTTTTGGGACTTGTACATGTCTTTTAGCCGAATTTGTTAGCATGCTAGGACTGATAAGAGGCCTTAATTCTCTACATATTGTCATACCTTTATGTACTTGCATGTCCTGTTGCTACTATGCATGTCCTGTGCTAACTGCTCTTGTACTGTTACTACATATATCTCCATGCTTGTGTCTTGTAAATTCTGTGTATTTAAGACATGTATTAGCTGCATTCATTTCATGTCTTTGCATTGATTTCTCTTGTCTTCATACACATAATTTCAAGCATTTAGTAGTAGTAATTGCTTGAGCACCATGAATCCTGTCAACACTACTCTCTCTTTGTTTCATAACACACAAAACACCACTACCAAAGAAACCAAACCCTCCTCTGGTAACAAGATCAAACTTAAGAGGAGAAGAGCCAAGCTCAACTCAGGCTTGTTTGTTTCAAACAATGCTCATGCCAAGTCTGTTAAAAGCAAACTTGTTCCTGGACAGTTAGTAGAGTTGCTACCTGACTCTGACTTGTTTAAGATGCTCACTCGAGCTAATCTTGAACCTTTCCTTTCCTATCCCTCTAAAAGAGTCTTGCCTAACATGGTTTCTGAGTTTTATGCTAATTTAACTCTAAATCCTGGCATCAATGGTACTATTTTCCTCACATCTGTGGTGAGTGGAATCCCTTGTCTCATTGATCAAGAGACTTTGATAAGTGCTCTTAAGCTCCATGCTTCTCTCACCACTCCTGCTCATGTTGACATCTCTAAGTCCTTCTTGTTTGACATGAATGAATATAGAAATTTTATTTCTACTTTCTACAATGTTGAGGTTCCTCATAATGTGTTCTCTAATGATAGAGGTTTCAACTCTGCTCATTTCATTCCTCTCTATCAAAATCTGGCTACCTTTGTTAAAGAGAATTTCTTTCCCTCTCTTGAAAAATCTGTCTCTTTCCTTGATATGAAGATCATGTATAAAATAGCCATAAACATAATTTCTTTCAATGTTCCTGACATGCTAATGACTAAGATGCATGCTGCTTCTAAGGCTGGATATAATCCATATGGCCTTCTTCTCACTAAGATTTTTGAACACATGAAGTACAACATTTGCATCCCTCCTTTCTTTCATGTCATAAACACAATCTCTGAGCTCTGCACTAGGCCTGTCTTGCCTCTTAACATTCATAGAGATCCCCCTATGGTCTCTAACATGACTGTTGAACCCCCTAGGCAAGTAGATCTCTCACTCTCTGTTCACTATGAGAAATTTAGGACTATGTCTTCTGATTTGGATTTGCTTAAGGTTGAGTGTGCTCAAATGAAGTCTACCTTGAACATCTTTGTTGCTGACTATGAGAAAATCTCTTCTAAGCTAGAAATTGTTCAGAGTTACTTGAGCTCTGCAATGACTAGGTTGACCCTTCTTGAAAATACTCTAAGTCAGCTCATTCAGTTTCAAGTTAACATGCATAGCAACCCTGCTCTAAATGACATTATCCTAGGAATCCCTGTGAGTGCCCCTATGCCTAGAGAGACTGAGGTTATTGAGGTTGCTGACATTGAGAAGAATGATACTATGATGGAAGTCACTGTGAAATCTGAGCCAGTGGAGAATGAGAATGTAAATGGAAATGTGGGAATGGACTGTGACAACATGGTCAATGAAGTGATTAACAATGTTCACTATAATGAGCTTGACTAATCTATGGTGATGACCTTGGAACTTGCAGTGTTGGATTCTATGGATGTTTTGTTTTATTATCTATCTATGTTTGTGCTAGGTGCTATCTGTTTTTGCACTAGCTTATATGCTTTTATTTCGAGTTGTTTGTTGTGAGCCTTGATGATTGGCCTTATTGCTGGTTGTGTGTAGTTCTACTTCCAACAGTTTTCTCATGTTAGTTGGATTTAGAAGTTAAAATATGGTGTACTCTTGCTTATTATTAATGAATTGCAGTTTGCTTTATTGCTAATGTTATCCTAGTTATAATTATTGCATTTCATTTTAGCTGCCAAGCACACACATGCCACTATACCTATGGACTGCATTGAGATCCCTTTGAGATCTCTTTGATCTTAACCCAAGGGAAACTGGCCACATCTAGGTCATGTAGTTGCATTGTTGTTCGAACTATGACTTAACAGGTGAGTTGGAATTTTTGACTCTCAGACCTTATAACTCAACTGCACTGTATTGTATCTCTAACCCTTAACTCTGTCAATTTATACTTAATGCTTTATACACATTTACATTGACATTGTTATTTGAGTGCTGACCATGCAGATTGCATCTCTGGTTCGTTTGGTGTTTTGTGCACTACACTTTGGTTACCAGTCTAAACCATTGTCCTGGTGCTCATTCATGCCTTTGAAATTGCAGACTCGAAACCAACAAGCTAGCCCTGCACTGCATTCTCGAACTCAAGATCATGTACTTCATTGTAATATTTTTATGTTCTGTTCTTGTGTGGAAGAATTAGTCTTGTAATTTGTTAGGATTATATGGTTTGTAACATTTAAAAATAATCCACATTTGTGAAGATTTGTGAAGTAGGACTGTTTGGAGAAATAAGGTGGATTGGTGGATATTAAAATGTAATAGCTAGTAGTAATCCCCCTCCCCTTATATGCTTTGCATGCTTATGTGTTTCCCCTCCCTAATTCCCTCAAAATTTATTTTTCACTTTTTGGTTTTTATCAAAAAGGGGAAGATGAATTATATATGTGTGTGACTAAATATGTATGTGATATTTAGGGGAAGCATGCTTAGAAATTGTAACCTCTAGGGGAAGATGAATTATGTGTAAAGAATGCTATGTGACTATGTGCTAAGTTGTTTTTAAAGCAAACAGATCCTTGCAAAATTTTTTCGAAAAATGTTTTTACAAAAAGGGAGATATTTCAAATTTTTGAAAAGTAAGTTTGTTTTTAAGGGGAAGATGAATTAATTTTCAAAATGGTTTTTATAGCAAGGGGAAGTTAGTTTTTCAAATTTTTAGGTCACATATTTGCTCACACAATATATCACTTGTGTTCACTTGATTTTATTCTTTATGTGATATATTTGTTTGCTTGATTTATTCTGTGTTTATATGCATGTTTGCTCATCTTATTTTGGCTTGCATCTTTTTCATATAGCTTAGCATGCATACACTAGTTTAGTGGCACACACATATTTAATTTTCGCAAGTAGTTTTGACAAATACCAATAAGGGGAAGATTGTGAGTCGACAGCCTTTTGGGAAGATTGCTAGACCGTCTTTCACTTGTAGGTTTCGGTGATTTGTCAAGTTCGAAAGTGAAAATTAAATTAGATTTAGGAATTTACTAGATAACGTAGTAAATCCTCCCTTAGGTTTATTCGATGTGACATAATCAAGTAACGAGTCAATTTGACAAAACGTTTTCTTGCCCCAATCACTAATTTGGATAAGGAATGTCAATGAAATGATGTTTCCTAGTCTAAGTTATTTGTGATATATTTAAAGGCAAAGTCTATACGGCACAAATATCGAAAATATCCCGAACATTGATTTTCCGGACCAAAAATAGATGTTTTATTCAAAACAGTGTTCATTTCAAATGTTTTACTCTCAAATATGTTCGATATAATTTTCAAAGACTCATTTTCAATTTGCCTTGCTCAAAGACTTGCCGAAAGAATAAAAATAGATTATATCCCGGAGCCCTTAACAGTTTTTCACTTAAATCGGATAAAAATCTAAAATATTCAAAATAAATATTCAGAGGACTTCATAGTCATTATTATTTGAGGAATATTATATTTGAATATATTTCAAGTCAAAAATTTAGCCAAAATATCGATAAGTTACGATAAACGGCTATTGTATTTTATTCCGTCGCGTAAGGACATTTAATCAAAATATTTTTGAATAAAATACCTCCACATGTTATTTTGACTTGAAACTTTGGATATGTCACTAAAATATTTAAAAAACAAATTAGGATTAATCTCATGATTTTTACTTGAATATTTTCCGGGACTCCAAAAATCGATACGTAATTGGTTTTTCGGTCGCTTAAAAGTCATAGATGGTCAACGAATTTCAAGGTGAAATTTTGACCATAATCCTCTGGGAATATTTCAAGAGGATTCCCCAAGTTCCATAATTTTTGAGTGATTTTTCGATTTATTTCATATTTATGGGTTTATCGCTTCGTTTCGGGTTTTTTGGTTAAACCGAGCCAAAAGAAGCTTCCTAGATATTTTATTTCCCACATGCTGATCTGCTGGGAACTTCTAGGAAGGTGCCAAATAGCTACTTTATGCATTTTAGTATTTTATTAGTAGCTTGCCAAGTGTCTAATGCCCATTGGTCCATAAAACCCTAAAAATGCCTATAAATACCAAGCTATTCTCACTCTTTTCTCTAAGCCTTCTTGTGCCAAAGAATTGCTGCTCTTTTCTCTCTAGAAACACAGCAATATCAAGTAGCCAAGAGCCTTCAAAAAGATTTGGATAACAAAGCTTTGCTCCATCATCTTTTATCATCTTTTTAGCTTTGTTTTTGGTCCATTTCTTTCATTTTATACACCACTCGGCAACACTCTTTTTGGGGCAGCCTCTTGCACGTTTTGAGCAGTCCCAAGTGCTCTTCAAAGTATATTTGAGTCACCATTTAAACCTCCTTGATTATATCTTTCTTTGATGCTCATTTGGCCTTGTTTTAGTGGTGTTTTGGCTCTTGTTTTTGCTCATCTTGGCACTCTCGGTATACACACTTTAAGGCAGCCCCTTGGTCATTTTCTTGAAGCCTTATAAGTGTTGTTACTTGAGCATTTGAGTCATCCTTCTACTCTTCTTGATTATATTTCTTTTGGTGCTCATTTCAGCTCATTTTGGTGTTGGTTTAGGCTTCGAAAACTAGCTCGTATCTCTTGTAGTTCTCTCTTAATTTAAAGAGGAACTTGAGCCTTTGTAAGGTCAAGAGTCATAAGCTAGTAAGTGGGTTTGTGGAAGCTATATATTTAGTTATTTAGTGCTTGAATCTTTTGAATATATACTTGTGTTTAAGTAGTCTTACATTTGTCACCTTACACACTTGTTCTTGAATTAATTCGTGTAGTGTGTGTAGACAACTTGTAAGCTACCAAGAGGAGGTTCTTTTAAGAACTTATTAAGCCCTCTTGAAGACCTTAGTAACCATTTGATTTATACTTGGTTATAAGGCAAAGAACTATCTTTTAACTAGTGGTTAATTTGCATAAACTAAGTTGTTTAAACTTAGTACGTCTTAAGTTAAAAGAGAGCATCTTTTAGTGTTGGTTATTCAAGTTCCTTGAATCTTAATTGTTCTTATTTCTTTAAAGACTTAACCAATACTACTTGAACTGGTTTCTTAACCGAAATAAAGTTCAAAACCATTCGGCCCTTGCTTGATTTATATTCTGCCGAAGGTTTCATTTCATAAGTATATATTGTTGCATCCACGTTTAATTTATTGTCGTGCATTACTTGTGTGATAAGTCCCTTGTGTGACTTCTCCCGGCTACTTACGTGTTTAAATTTCTCGTGCTAGTTTAACGCATAATGGCGGCCCTCATTTTATCCTATAGATAAGCGAGTTACTTTTACGAACGTGTGAGTTGTGTTTATGTGCTTGTGTGTTTAATTTAACGCATAATAGCGTCCCTCGCTTAGACGAGCTTTATATAATTATATTCGGCCCTATCTTGGCCTAGGCTATATTAAAGCCATTTTACAAGTGCTAAACACTTGTATTTTATTTGTGTTGCAAAACACAAGTAAGTTGTATATTTATTTCTTGTTTATATTCGGCTATACCGAATATTCATAAGATTAATATACTTGGCTCTTATTTATATTGACGTAGTTTATCTCGTTAATATTTATATTTGCTCTCTTGATCTAGTCTTCATACTAGTTCACTTTTAATCGTCAAAATTAAAAGGGATTTAAGTCGTAGGACTTGTATTATATCCTTTGACGTGAGGTGAAGTGAAGTGAGGTGATTCTCGCTCTAAGACCCAAGTCTTAGACACGCCAACGGGGGTTGGGTTTCTTTGCACCGTGAGGAGGAGAAAAGACCCAAGATCTAAGACCTAATATCCAAGGTTGTTAAATGGTGTAGATACTAAGTCTACGCAAGGGTTTACTTACGTGGTTGTGAGGAGGTGACGGGGAGTTACGCTCCAAGATAAACTCGTAAGGGGTTTTCTTGCATAGCATTTGAGGAGGTAGCGGGGAGTTACGCTCCAAGATAATCTTGCAAGGAGTAACTATAGCATTTGAGGAGGTAGCGGGGAGTTACGCTCCAAGATAATCTTGCAAGGGGTAGCTATTGTATTTTGAAGAGGTAACGGGTAGTTAGGCTCTAAGATAAATACATAGTGGTTGTAAAGGCTTCTCCGCCTACTATAAGGAGTATTTTACTTATAGTGGAAGAAATCTCGAGTTCGGGAGGAGCTCGGGGACTGGAGTAGGGGTGTTCGGATCCGTTAGGGGATTGCGGCATCGCGAACCAGGATAAATCGATCGTGTCTTATTTCTCTCTTTTATTTTCCGCACTTTATATTACTTTTTTATAAGTAATTAATTTTGGAAGAGTAAGAAAATTTAAAAATGCCAAGCTCTATTTTTAAAAAAGATAATAAGCTATTCAACCCCCCCTTCTAGCTTATTTCACCCTCATCCGGGACCTATCAGTAAGGTCCAGTATGGCCTAGATATTATTATTATGAAGGCTCATAGCTAAGCCCAGCGAAGTCGTATGAGTACATATGAAGGCTCATAGCTAAGCCCAGCGAAATTGCATGAGTAGATATGAAGGCTCATAGCTAAGCCCAACGAGGTCGCATGAGTAGATATGAAAACTCATAGCTAAGCCCAGCGAGGTCGCATGAGTAGATATGAAGGCTCATATTTAAGCCCAATTTGGTCGCATGAGTATAATTATCTCCATACACCTCGCATGATTAAGCCCAGTGAGGTCGCATGCGAGGCCACGCAGCTTCTCCATTAGCCTCGCCAAAAAGGTCTTGCGATCCTATCATCATGTTAGCCATAGGTGACCTTTTTGGGCCATGGGTCATGAGTAGGATTAATGGATAAATTATATCAGCCCATAGACGTCAAGTGGGTTTGGGCCAAGACGAGCCATAGAAATCCTAACCCGTCTGGGTAACTTCTTCTCCAAGAACTACGTGTGGCTTGACTCCCTATAAAAAGGGTAAGTAGGCCTCTTGTTAAGATGGATTGACAGTTGGCAGCAAGAGAGAATAAACAGTTTTTCTCTGACATTCAACGAATCAACAAACAAGATCAGCCATAAAAAATCATCAATCTCCTTCCGTGTTCTTCGTGTTCTTAGCAAAATATCTGTATCTTACTCCTTGATTCCAGCAACCTCCATAAATATTGTTATACAATATTTTCCCTGTAACATAGGGAAACCATATTTACGTGCCAAATTCATCATAGAGACAAAGCAAGATTGGTGTGAAACTGGAAAGCACATCAAATAGAGTAAAATTCACAACGAACTTATCGGAAGACACATTATCGGGCATAAAAGAAGTGACTGTTCAGTTAAAGCAAATGCCTCACAAACATGAGAATATTAGTTCCCAAAAAAAATTCGACTTTGAATGTTTGTTCATTATAAGCAGTCTAAATTAAGCAATTATTACACCTTCGTTACCGGATCCTAAATCATAAAGAGGAAGGCATAATGTAAACATCATCCTGTTTTTGTCCAACTCACTGTAAAATGCCAAATGTATATATGTATTAGAATATTAAATAAAGATCCAGTTGGACCTTTTTCTAACATCTTAAAGTTTTAGATGGGCTGGTTCCTTAATATGGTATCAGAGTTTAGGTTGGCGAAAGACTCATGTTCGACTGACCTCCAATATTTCTGAGATGTGTTCAGGTGAAATAAATTGTCTCACGAAACTCCTATATTGTGCTATTAAAATATATAATAGATAATAAATTAATACATGCATATATTTAAACAAGTCATTAACATATAATATTAAAAGATACTAACTCTTCCAAATATTCGTTTTCAAATTTGTTAATGCTAATAGGATGACTCATAATTTGGCTATGTTTCAAAGATGTAATATCCCTTCTGAAGTTGAAGATGTTGTGTTATATATCAGATGTAAATTAATGAAAATTCTTTTGCTCAAAAAAAAATAATGTTAAAATAACTAAAACTTCATTCATAAATTTTTCCTTTTTTCCCCTTCAAAATAAAAGAATAATGGAAAGGCGGAGCTCATTAAGCTCTAGTATAACTTTTCTTGTTTCAGGCCCAATACATAAACCCAATCCTATCATAAAAACAATTGGGCCTAATAAATGATAAAAAAACTGTGTTATGTTACTTTGAGTTTCATCACAAATCATAACTTACTTCTTCATGCCTGTAAGGCTGTAACCCATGAAAATCATAAATTAATATATTAAATTTTTGATTTATATAAAAATTTAATTTATTTATAAAAAAATTATTATTAATTTTAAATTTACATATGTTCTATAATTAATTTCATGACAAAAATAAATATCGATAATTTAAAGTTATTTTTAATAAAACACGTGATTTTTTATTTTTAATAAATTATACATAATTTAATTGAATTTGGAATTTAACATGTTTTTAATTTTTAAAAAATTTATTTTCATGCCTTATTTGTAAATTTTTTGTTTATAATAAATAAATTAATATTTTCAATATAATTTTTTAACTTGTTATTTTTAGGAAGGTGTTAACATTTTTTTTGGAAAGCGTTATCCAACCAACTAAGGCTCTGTTTGGGATTGCTGTTAAAAATTGTTGTGTTGTTAAAAAAAGTGTTGTTGTAAAAAGCTGAAGACTGTTTGGTAATATTTTTGATATATGCATATTTTGATGTAAAAATATATTAAAAATAATGTTTTTGGTGAGGTTTGATGTTGAAATCAGCAACTGCTTTCCGCAAAAGCTGAAAAGCAACTTTTTTTCAAAAGCATGGGGGACCTGCTTTCTCTAAAAGCAGCTTTTAAGCCAAAAGCACTTTTTAGAAAAGCAGCTTTTAAATTTTATCAAACACCTTTTCAGCTGCTTTTCAGAAATAAGCTGATGTTGCTGTCTGCAACAGCAATCCCAAACACATCATAACAAAATATATCTTGTTTTACTTATAATAATATAGTATAGAGCTCGCGTTCTTATTATATTCAAGATATGATTTTTTATTTCAATTACAATTTATTATTAGCAAGAGAAGAAAGAATTTTGATCAATTTCAATCATATATAATTATAGTTGTTTTTATTGTAAAAATTCTAATTCCTATGTTCTTTTTTTGTATTAACGTGTATTTAATTGGCTATTTTTCATTTATTCTATTCTCGATTATATATCCCACTAGTTTAAAAATAGTGCGATGCACGGATTTACTTTAATATTATGTGATTTTTTTTAAATTTGAAATAAAAATTTTAAGATGTGAATTTTGTGTTAAATTATTAAAAGATATGATTCAATACTAATTATATATATATATATATATATAATATATACACATTGTTGTGGAATAAAAACTAGGTCACGAATTTGTATTTAATGCTAGGGTTCGGGAGTTTCGTGCTTTAATGGTTGTTTCCGTGTTCGAGACTAATCGGTCCTCACAGAGTGCCTACGTATCTCGTATTGAGAATCAAGCCAAAACGTAGTTCTAAGATGAGGGGTCAGACCCTTTATATAGGCTGAGAATCCCTAGAATCGTAGTAGAATTAGGTGATTTGGTAGGTAAGCCACCGCCTAGAAGAAGGTTCTAGTCTCCTTCCATATTAGAACCAGTTTCCATGTTGAAATAGATATCTTGGTGGCTAAGTCAGGCAAGAGTTATATTCTTGTTTGACTCTTATTTGCTGAGCTGTTTATTACCCCTATTATTAATTACGAAATTAGTATTATAAACAGGGCTTGGGCCCATCTCGTGGGCCCCATGTTTGGACCATTTTAGGTCTAATTAATGCCACATTAAATGTGTCTTTAGGGCTTACTTTTAGTCCATATCATTTGCCCCCCAACTTCTAGGAAAACTGATCAGGTTTTCCTTGAAGTTTTAACGGCCTTCTCCGAGACTTGGGTCAGGGTTCATTGCTCTTACGTGAGTATTTTCAACAATATCATCTTAATGTAAAGCGTGGAGCGACCGACGCATTTACGACGATGTTGAACGACACTAAACGGTGTTAAATGGCACTACACAGCGCTAATTAGCCTTAAACATCGTTTAAACAATGTTAAACGATGTCAAACGGCATAAAACGGCACTAACGGCATTAATCGGCGCTAAACAGTGCTAATCGGCACTAATCTGTGCTTAAATGGCACTAATCTGTGCTAATCGGCACTAATCTGTGCTTTAACGGCACTAATCGGTGCTTAAACATCCGAGATCTTAAGGATCGAGAATCTTGATCTTGATCTCGAATCATGGATCTGGGATCTAAAATCATCCGTGATCCTAAGGATCAAGAATCTTGATCTCAATCTCAAACCATCGAAAATCCGAGATTTGCTGAAAAAGTCGGGTTCTGGGACCACAAACTACCCGTGACCGACCGGATCAACGGGTAGCTCGTGGTCGGCTACACGGTGATCGGCCGGAGGGCTCGAAAACACCGTGGTCGGCTGCACGGTGATCGGCAGAAGGCCCCCCGGACACGGTGGTCGGCCAGCCCGTGGTCTTCTAGCTCGTGGTCGGCCGAGACTTCCCAAAATGCCATGGTCGGCTGCACGGTGGTCGGCTGCGGCTCCTCGTGCACCGTGGTCGGCCGCTTGGTGGTCGGCTATGGTCCTCCGGGTGTCGTGGTCGGCCACCTCGTGGTTGGTTAGGAAACCCAAAACTGAAACCCCTCCGTGGTCCTGAGGATCAAGAATCTTGATCTTAATCTCAAGTCATCCGTTATCTTAAGGATCAAGAATCTTGATCTTGATCTCAAGTCATCATTTTGGTCATTCGTGACTTCTAACGATATTACTCCTTAATTAATCAATTAGCATTGCTAACCTTGTACTTACGGCTGATCTCCTTAATTAACTCCTTAAGCATAATTAGCCTTTCAGAGGTCATTTGTTTTGTAGCTTTTGCAATTATGTCAGCTGTTTCTCCTCTAGCTTGTACGAATTATAACGATCCTTTCTGTATGAAACGAGCAATTTCCGTCCTTTTTTCATCTTCAAATGATAGATGACCTGTAAACGCGAACCAAGCTGAACTTCAACCTGACACAGCAGGTCATGTTTATTCTATAAAAGAAGAGTGGTAGCCTTCATTTCTTTCACTTTTTCATTTCAAAGTTTTCAAGTTCTCAAGCTCTGTAGATTTCTAATCCCAATCGGGGATCAAGTTTCAAGATCAAGTTTCCAGTTTCAAGATCAAGATGTCAGAAGACAACCGCCCAGCTGCTCCTCCAGTCTCCATGATGGAAGCATTCGCCAAGAGGAGCAAGATGAGGACAACAAAAGGTAAAGAAAAAATAAAACCCCCTTCATATGTTGAGCATAAATTTGAATCTCTACTAGACCTACTAAACATCATGAGGGAGGCATTCCCCAATAGTGCAAGCTTAGACTCATTTAATAGTCCATGCAAGTTAAAGGAGAAAGATGTAGAAGAGATCAGGAGAGCATATTACTTTCCGAATGCTATTAAGATTCGTCTTCCAAGTCTAACTAATAGAACTTGCAACTGGCATCCTGAGAGGATTTGTGTTCCCTGGGGTGCCCTAGAAGCTGGGTTCAGATTTCCGGTCGATATTTTTATCATCAGATTGCTGGCGAAGTATCAAATCCACCCTTGTCAATTGTATCCCAACGCCTGGAGGTACATCATTATTTTCATAATAAGGTGCCGTCAGCTGAAAATCCCATTGTCTACTACAATGTTTCGAAGTATTTTTGGAGCCAGAAACTCTACTGACTGCAAGAAAGGATGGGTCAGCCTTCAACACCGAGCCAAAGTTCCGCACATGGTGAATCCCTTCTCCTTTCCAAATTCCCAACATTTCTGGGAAAGGGAGTTTGTAATCCTTGAGTGGGAAGGTGGTGACTGGGGTAACTTCTTTGTGAAGAGATTTGGACATGTGGAAGATAGTTCACATTTCGTGTTTGAACTTAAAGATTCAGAGCTACTAGATCGAGATAGGCTCCTAGCTGATGATGGTCGTACCCATTATAAGACTTTTCTAAATGAAAAGAATCTTGTTGAGACTGGCCTTAACTTTCTTTCTATTTAGGGTAATTTTCTTACTTAACCATACTATGACCTCTGTTTGTTCTTATTTCGATGTTTTTCTTGTTGTATTTCAGCTGCTGAGGAGATTGGCAATCGTCCTCAGAACCAACCGACTGTGACTCAAAGAATGAAGAAAAAGGCTGCGGAGCTACTGAATCCCACTAAGCCTCGCGTCCCTCACTTCTTGGAAGGCTGCACCCAAGGCGGGAAAAGATCTCGAAATGCTGACGGGGGTATTAGGACCCCTTTTATACCGTCATGGGGTATATGTAAACAAGATTCAGTCTGTGGGAGTCCTCACCTAGCTCTAGACTGGTCCAAGCTTTCAATCATTCCTCCTGATAGAGTGACTTTACATGCCGGCGACAAGATGGATGAAAATCAGCTTCTGGGCGCTCAAGCCTTATATCAGGTATGACACTCCTTTTAGTAAGTTCGGTGTGGTTTGCTGATTTTGACCTTATAAATTCCTTATGCCTTGTCAACCTTTCTATTGCAGGCTAATGCCTACTTCCAAGCTGTTTCTACCCAAGGCCGGGCCTTCAGGGATGAGAGTGTATCCTTGAAGACTGATTCGTCAAGGTTCAAGGAAGAAATTGACGATCTGCACTCTCAAGTTGCCCGTGCCGAAGCGAATGCTTTATCCTCCCGAAAGCAACTTGCTTCTTTGGCCCGAAAGAGAATGGATGATGCTAACAAGGTGATTAAGGCCTATCATAGGTCTGAAGAATTTCTGAAATTCATGGATGAACATGACGATGAGGTGCGCCCCTACAACATGTATGTTGGTTGGGACAAGGCAATCAATGTTGTGAGTAACAAACATCCCTCAATTGTCATCCCATCTGACTTTCTTTGCCCTATCTGGACTACGGGCAGCGAGAACCGTGCAAACCTTGCTTCTGGACCGGGGACCAAGATTGTTCTTCAAGCATCAGGTTCTGGTTCTAGAGGTAGCCATAGATCTTCGGGATCCAAGAGATGTCCCCCAGCTGCTAGTCAAGACTCAAGCTCTTCGAGATCTCGTGGAAAAAACCCCCCGCTTGCCAGAAAAGTTGGAGTAGTTCGACAACCGATCCCAGGCAAGAGGATGATCCGAAATGAAGGCAGTTCAACCTCATCTTCCGAAGAGGAAGAAACTGAAGCTGTGGAGACTACCGTTCAGCCAATGGTGGTTGTTGAACAAGGCGGTGCTGAGGAAGAAACTTCAGATGAAGATTCAGATGAGGAGGAGGATTCAGATGAGGAGGAGTCGGGCGAGGAGAGTGGCGAGGAAGAATCCCCGGCTAAGTAGGTTGGGTTCACCCCATGGCCTTGCACGGCCCTGTTTAGCCGTCTGTGGCTTTATTTCATTAGCTTTCAATCAATGTCCTTCGGGACTTAACTCTTATTTGCTTGTTGTAATCTTAACTCAAACCGTGGCCCTTCGGGGCATTTTATTTATGCATTTGTTTCCTTTATTCATATGCTCATTTATTTTCAGTACTTGATCTTTCTAGACTTACACTTAACAGGTGCTCGGTACATAAATAAAACATAGAATCATAGAATTGAAAACTGATTTGTATTGATAACTTGAAAGTGGGTTCAACCCTTACATAGCTACTATGGTCCTACTTGGGGTACTAGACCCTGGAATGGTTTCACCGAACCTTATTTCTACTTCTCCTAATAAATAGATAATGAGTTAAGTCCTTACAAGGATATCTCAAACATAATAACTCTTCAGGTTCAAAGCATGCCAAGTACGTGGCACTTCGTTCCCATCTAATGTCTCCAACTTGTAGGATCCTCGTCCTAGTGTCTTCTTGACTCGATATGGTCCTTCCCAATTAGGGGCTAGTTTTTCTTTTTGTCCAACTCCTGAAGCCTCTATCTTTCTCAGAACCAAGTCACCTTGCTGGAAGAACCTCTCCTTAACCCTGTGGTTGTAGTAAAAGGATGCCTTCTTCTGATGCTCCACGTTCTTGGCGTTTGCCTCGTCCCTGATTTCATCAATTAGATCAAGTGCAAGCCTCATGCCTTCTTCGTTAGTCTCTTGTTCGTATGCCTCAACTCGAGGTGATGCATGCATGATCTCCAAGGGCACAACTGCCTCGGCTCCGTAAGCCAGCAAAAATGGGATTGCTCCAGTTGTCACCTTACAAGTAGTACGGTAAGCCCAAAGTATAGGTAGCAACTCGTCCACCCAAGTGTTCATTGAGCGTTCGACCCTCTTCTTCAGTCCATCAAGGATGATTCAATTGGCTACTTCAGCCTGTCCATTTGCTTGCGTATGTGCTACTGAAGTAAAATGAAGCTCAATAGCATTTTCCTCGCAATATTTCTTAAACTCTTCATTGTTGAACTGTGTCCCATTATCTGTCACAAGGATTCGTGGGATTCCATACCTGCAGATGATGTTCTCCCAAAAGAATTGGGCAACTTGTTTGGTGGTTATCTTGGCCAAGGGCTTAGCCTCAATCCACTTGGTGAAGTAGTGATGGCCACTATCAAGAACTTCCTTTATGCTGATGCCACGGGAAAAGGACCAAGTATATCCATTCCCCACATTGCAAATGGAATTGGAGAGTTAATTGAAGTTAACATCTCAGGTGGCTACCTTACAATCGGAGCGTGCTTTTGGCATCTGTCACACTTTTTAACATAATTTTGTGCATCGGCCAACATCTCTGGCCAATAGAATCCTAGTCATGTGATCTTGTGAGCTAGGGCTCTGCCCCCCAAGTGTTACCCACAGACCCCTCTATGAACTTCCTCCAATGCTTCCTTTGCCTCTTGGGGCCTTAAACACTTCAAGTACGGGATGACAAACGATATCTTGTATAGGGTGCCTTCTGTAACGCCCCAAATCCGGGGTCAGGGATTTGGTCGTCACGAAATCCTTAACATCAAATCACCTGTTTGACAATATTAAACCACCTGTAATCATTTAATAACTGAATTACGACATATGTGACCCCAACCACCAAGCATCTTTTAGGTTATAGGGCTAGAAACAAGAATCGATCCTTATATTTCTCATTACATCCATTTAATTACATCACACTGAGTATTACAAATCCTATACCACTAGTGTAGCTTCGTTGAGAAGTACACTAGCACTAGTACTATCCTGTACAAAGTGATATATACATATTACACATCAATACATTTATATATAACTTACTCCAGCTATCTATGTTCTGGATCATATCATCTTCACAAGGGCACACTGCCTGCTTCTCCTGAGCCATGCAGATAAACCTCAATCATCTACCTTCCTCTGAAAGGTTAATATTTAAAACAAGCAAGTATGAGCGAAAGAATTGCCCAGCAAGTATTAATAGAGCACAACAATATATATCAATATACACATGGAGTTTTCGAAATATAACGATACTTAATATCAATTCGAAATATTTTCAACAATGAAACTTCAATAAAGAAAATATGACGTTTAACGCAACATCCAATGAACAGATAAGTTTATAATAACCATAGTAATCCTCATATCTTAGCGAAATAGTGTACACTACCGTATTGCTAATCTTTTAGAAAGCTTTTCAAAATACGCAGTTCAATATGCTGCTAAGATAGTTATTACCACCCTTCATAAACCAAACCATTATAAAGTTCCCTTTTTAATACTCCTCAAGTTTGTAAGTATATACACATGAGTATATCATTATCATCAAAACACCTTACAGTTCAAGATTCTGTACAGGATATAAGTTCGTTAACCACTTGATAAGTTAAACTCAGAAATAACTGATATGAAGAGAGTCAAAGTTCTTGAAACAAAACATTTGAGATTTGACCACAATAATCGATGAACCATCTTTCATCTTTTAAGTACTTTCACAAGTGCACTAAACACGTGCCAATATTATCAAAATAATCTTGCAGTTCTAGATACTGCATGAATTCACCATCATCTTTCAAAATTGAAAACAACACTATCGGCTACTTGGCACTTAGGCCTAAGAAGCAGTGTTTGAGTATTTTTCCAAAGTGGAGGATGGGACTTAAAGAAAACATAAAAACCTGACAAGGATTGACGATGATCAGTCGCCACATCCAAGTCCAATAATCCGCGGGTCTTCTCTACCGGTAGAAGGATAGAAACTACATCCGTAACTATCCCCGGGTGAAAACTACATCCGTAATCACCCTTGATGAAAACTACATCCGTAATCATCCTTCGGCAACACCTGGGCCGGAATAATAATTGATGGGCCGCCTGGCTCACGGCCGCTTACACATCCCGGGAATCGTTCGTCAACGATTCCCACACCTGCCAGAGTCCCCTTTTTATTTTCTTGTCAAAATCATTTTGATAGAAAACTTGAGTAGTTGAAGTTCGACTTCAGTCGACCGATAATTTCTTGAAAAACGAGCAAAAGAGTAAAACCTGACCGGGGGTTTTCGAAAATGTTTTGAGTTCAAAAGAGTTCAAGTATAGATATACACTTGTACCGATATCAATCTCGACACAGGGTTTTGTGATCACACATGGGTACGCATAAAGCTTGTAACCACAACAGGGTAATTCCATATATATATATAAGTTCTTGAAAAGTAACTTACCTAGATAGATTCAAAATATAATATTTTAAATGACTATGAAAGTCCTTAGACAACCTTTAAATAGTGTTTTATAACCTTCAAAACACTTAGAGTATTTAATAAATATTTGACTACTATGTAACAAATAATAAATATTCAATAATCCCTTTTTAAAAGAATACTCAAATTAATATTCATTTATTAAGTAATATTCAAATAATATTTACTATTAATACTGGAATATTTAATAACCTCAAAACACCTAAATACAACTCTTGGAATGTTTCTAATCAAAATCAAGACACAATCTCTCCAGCAGTCTCCAAACTTTAGCCACTTTATCAAATAACTACTACTGACTCTCGGTCAATAAGAAATAATTAATAAGCATGAAAATCCTTCTTCTCTTTCCTTTTTTTTTGTTTCTTAATGAATATTATAATTAATATTCATCGAATTAAATAAGCATTCAAATCACATATATCGATATCAATCTAGCTGTTTTAAGCTGAAAGTAACCAATTTATAACCATTGGAATATCTTTAATCCGTATTGAAAATAAACTATCTCCGATAAATAATATACTAGATAGAATCACTCCATTAAATTGTTTTATTATTTCTCCGGGACAAAGTGATTTTAAGAAAGCGTTTTGAAAATGATATTCATCTAATTAAATAAATTTAATTAGGCGAATGAGGTTTATTTAATTAGTAAATGCTTTCAGGAGCATCTATTAATTAAATAAACACTGGTTTATTGGTGATGTTGCCTTTAGGTTAATTATTGCGAAATTCTTTTTAAAAGCTTTGCCCGGGTTTTCGAAAACATACAATACAAATAACCCCGACACGCGGGCTAAGTTCGATAACTCCATACACGCTCTACCCTCGGAGCCTTTACCACGTAGTTCCATATATACGTATATGTATCGATATATACCTCATAACATATAGTCCTCTACCACATTACAAAAGTTTATAAATATACAACATATAAATCGAGATGTAGAACCATAAGAATGTCACCGCCCATCGACAGTATTATAATTCATGGGTTTTGATTATTGCACGAGAATAATTTAATATCGCTAGCAAAGTCAAGAATAAAATGATTTGGAAGGAGGAGCACAAGATTAAAAACTCGCAATTAGGGATTGAAAACCTTTTTCCGCACATTTTATATAATTCAAAATAGGTATACTCTGAACGATAGAGTCTGTGTAAATAAACTTGCCTCTGGTCCTTAGCAGAAAGCAGAAACCGCGAATAAACCTTTCGCACTTCGTCCAAGCAATTCCCTGGAGGTAGCTTACCTTTCTTTATACGGCGCCTCAATCTTCCCTTTTTGATGCACGTCATTCCAACTCGTTTATGCCCTAATGGTACTGAAATAGTTATGAGTACGTGTCAGTCCCCCCTCGTATCTCGAGTAGACACCACTCGGAATTACCACTAAGTCACATAAAGTCAAACTATGGATGTCCTCCCTATAGTTGACTACTCTAATACCACTTAATGCACATAAGACATTTAGTAATAGCAAACAACACGGGAGGAGTCCCCTTATATAAAGTGAACGTTTCCTAGTACCAACATATCATAACCCTATACCACCATTTAGTCAACTTCACTTAACCTATACATTTATAATACCATTGACCTTCTACGACAAAACTTGATTAATAGCTAATCCTCAAAACACAATTAATCCTCGAAACACATAAATCCTTGAATTAAATCACTTAGCACATAAATCCTCGAGACAACAATTACCCTCGAATTAATTCACTTAACACATATACACATAAACAGTTAACACCCAAATCATACCTTTAAACCCTTGAAATCAAATAAGTTAAATAATTTAAAATGCAGGGGATTTTTAGAAAATTTCGGCATGTAGTATTCGTTTATCGGACTATGGGCACAACCCCTCCAAAGCAATTCAACCCTGTTTTTGCAAAAATAAAGCTGCCTCAACTTGCAGCAAAGTAAACAAGTAAGAAAAGTACCCGCCCAGACATGCGGCAACTAGCACATAAGGAAAAGTACCTGCCCAGACTTGCGGCAACTAGCACATAAGGAAAAGTACCCGCCCAGACATGCGGCACCTCAACATGTAAGGAAAGTAAACTAGGTTTATCCACATTTAAGCCAACACCACGTAGTTGGCACTTATACTATCAACATATACTATAACTTGATTCATACCATTTAGCACTTAGCCAATTAGCCATTCATATAATTACACCTCCTATAACAATAACTATTACAATTAGCAATTCAACTTTCTACCCGAACCATTATCGATAACCATTTAACCAATCATAACCAATACCAAGTAATTGACAAGTATGACCTACCACCAATGCTACGTCTCAACCTTTAGCACTTAGCACATGACCTTTACCGACACCATAAACAACTAGCAATTTATCCACTAAAATACTTTAACTTTAATCACTAAGATCATTTAGCACATAAGCATTTACAATTAGTCAAACCATGTAACTCCACATATTATCCGACAACTCATAATTACTCACTAACAATTAACAATTAGCAATTTAACAATTAACGATCACTAACCCGAACCTTTAATCGGACTCATAATTAAACTCAACAATTATAATTACAAATATACCTTCCGAATTAAATCTCGGAATTTAATCTAACCACCCAAAAATTACCACATTAAGCTTTCCATTTAAACTAATTAAACCACCATAATTAACCTCGCAATTTAAACTAACTAATTACCACAATTAGCTAATTAAAATCATAACAATAATCTCACAATTTAAACTAATTAAATTACAACAATTAAATACATAATTTAAAATACAAAAATTATACCCCTTTCGATCTCGATTCAACGTGCCTGAAAATCAAACCACCGGAAACCAATCTCCCCCATCTCTCTCCTCCCTCTCTCTCTCTCTCTCTCTCTCTCTCTCTCTCTCTCTATTTGCTGCGATCGATCCCACCACAACAGCTGCCTCCTTTCCTTCCTCCTCCCCTAGACACAGCCACGACCCGAGCTCTGCCTCTCTGCCGCCGTCGCGCTGTCTCCGGCCGACCTCCGCCGCGCGCACCTCCATCTTCCCCGTGCAACCTGTCCTCCCACAACACCCACCAGCACACAGAAAATCATACACACACCCACGTTTATATATGTATGTATATCTATATCCAATTGATTTAACAATCAACCCCCAAATCTCTTTTCTCCTCTTTTTCTTCCTTTCTCTCTCCCCGATCTGATCTCTTGTGTGGCTACGTTTGTGTGTTTTTGTGTGTATCTATGTGCTGTGTGTGTTTTTATCCCTAATGGGCTCAAGCCCAATAACTTTTAAAAGCAATACAATTAAATACTACACACCTCAAATAATATTTTAAACTAATAACTCTAATTTATAAAAATAAAATTTCTAGCATAATTAAATACTAGAATATTTTTAAAGATTTTTGGAGAAAGAATTAGAATTAAATCTAAATTTTCTAAATTGATATGCATTTTACAATTATTAATAATTTATAAAAACAATTCATAAAAATAATAATTGTGATTCATAAATCACAATTTACAGAGCTTTATAAAAATACTACAAACACTATTGTTTTAGTAAAATCTCAAATTCTCGATATTATAAATTAATCGAGTAATTTCTACAAGTCCTCAAATAATTACAAATAATCATTTTCTAAGGATTTTAAAATCTCTAAATTATTCAATAATTTAAAATAAAATCTTTACTGAATAATTTCACATTCAAAAAATAAATCTTTGCACAAATAAACTATTGACTCGAGGTATCTACTCAGTCAATAAAATTTTAAATAGGAGCACCAGGCTCCACTTAACCGAAAATAATTAAATAATTGAATAATAAAATAAAAAAAAATTCCTCCTCATTTTAGGAAAACAATATTATTATCAAAATAATAATAAAATCATTTCTTGAAAAATCCAGGTTATTACACCTTCGATCAGGGCATATCTCAATGCTCTTACTGACAGCTTTCGTGCCTCCAAGGCATTGTCAGGGAGCCATCCTCTTTCTAGGTGGGCTTTGATAGGATCAATCCAGCAACCTCCCACATCAATCGGAGCCACCAATTTCGAGTTGATGGTCGGGGCCTTCAAGACCTGGAAGTAGACACTTCCTTCGTAGTTCTCTATCTCAGAAGAAGCGAACTTAGACAGGGCATCAGCCTTAACGTTCTCTTCCCTCGGAATGTGCTCCACATAGCACTCATCAAACTGGGTCATAACTGCTTTCACAACCCTTAAATACTTTGCCATAGTTTCATCCTTGGCCTCGAACTCTCCATTCACTTGTGATACCACTAGTCTAGAATCCCCCCAAATTTTGAGATTCTTGACCCTCATGATTCTGGCCAAGCCTAATCCGGCTATCAATGCTTCATACTCAGCTTCGTTGTTGGTCGTTGGAAAGTGCAACTTCAAAGCATACTCAATTATGAACCCATCGGGGCTTTGCAAGACTAAACCTGCACCACTAGATTTTGTTTTTGATGCTCCATCAAAATAGAGCACCCAATACTCCTTCACATTAGGTACAAGTTCTTCATCTTTATTCTCATCTTCTTGGTTGGGTACTATCTCCTGCCCCCCGACTTCTTGGTTGTCGATGGTACATTCAACCACGAAGTCAGCCAATGCCTGAGCCTTGATGGCTGTTCTAGGCTTATACTTGATGTCAAATTCTCCAAGCTCTATCGCCCACGTAATTAGCCTCCCACTGGCCTTCGGGCTTTGCAATATGCTTCTTAACTGCTGGTCCGTCAGGACTTCAACCTTGTGCGCCTGGAAGTATGGTCGCTTCCTCGAGGTTGTTATCAATGCCAATGCAAACTTCTCAATGGTCGAGTAGTTCAACTCCGCCCCATGCAAAACCTTTCTCACATAATAGATAGGTTTCTGAATTTTTTTCTCTTCTCGAACAAGGACAGCACTCAATGCTTGTCCAGATACCGCCAGGTATAGGTAAAGAGTCTCCCCAGGACTTGGCTTGGCCAACAACGGGGCCTCAGCCATGTACTTCTTCAGCTGTTCAAAGGCCTCTTGGCTTTCAGTAGTCCACTCAAAATTCTTCACCTTCTTTAATGCCTGAAAGAAAGGCAAACACTTGTCGCCAGACTTGGAGATGAATCTCCCTAATGCTGCAACTCGGCCAGTTAGCTTCTATACATCTCGTATAGAGCGGGGTGGTTCCATGTCCAAGATCTCTTTGATCTTATTAGGGTTGGCCTCTATGCCTCTCTTCGAAACCATCAATCCCAAAAACTTTCCTGATCCAACACCAAAAGCACACTTGGCTGGATTCAACATCATCTTGTGGTGCCTCAGCACTTCGAATGCCTCTTTGAGGTGATTGATATGGTCTGACTTGGATAGGCTCTTGACCAACATGTCATCCACATAGACCTCCATGGTTTTTCCAATCAGATGGGCGAATATCTTATTCACCAGTCGTTGGTAAGTTGTTCCTGCATTCTTTAGACCAAAAGCCATAACAAGGTAGCAAAAAACACCAAAGTCAGTTATGAAAGATACCTTAGGGATGTCATCCTTGTGCATCTTAATCTGATTGTAGCCGCTGAATCCATCCATGAAGCTCAACATCTCATGTCCAGCTGTGGCATCTATCAACTTGTCTATCCTTGGAAGGGGAAAACAATCCTTTGGACACGCATCATTCAGATCAGTGAAGTCTATACACATCCTCCACTTGCCGTTCGCTTTCTTGACCATCACGGGGTTAGCCAACCATTCGGGAAATTGAATTTCTTCAATAAACCCAGCCTCTAAGAGCTTGTCAACTTCTTGCTTGATGGCCTCTTGCCTTTCAGGAGCAAAATTCCTCTTCTTCTGTTTTATTGTTTTCCGTTCATGAAGTCCAGTTCTTCCTAAGATTGCGTTATAAGTTGAGGCCGCCTTTATTACCAGAAAGTTTAACATCTGAGTAGCCTCCTTAGGTTCTTGCCCGATTGTCATGGGCAGCTGGATAATCCCTTCTACTTTGGACTCAACTCCATTAAACCCATAGATGGGCATGTTGGTCGGGGTCAACTGAGAGTTAGTATAGCCCATTTTCACGAACGCATCATGAAACAAAATATCGACAGAAGCCCCATTGTCTATCAAGACTCGCTTCACCTCTGAGTTTTCAATCACAGGGGTTATGACCAACGGGTCGTCATGAGGGAACTTCACACCTTCAAGATCAGAATCATCAAAACCGATTGCAATTTCAGTTTTAGCACGCTTCGGGGCCTCTCCCACGATGTGCATCACCTCTCTGGCATACGCCTTTCGAGAATTTCGAGTTGTACCGGCCGCTGTCGGGCCTCCCCAAATCATGTTGATAATCGGCCCTCGGGGCTGTGTGCTACGATCACGATCATTATCCCTTCTATCATTGTCTCTCCTGTCGTAATCCCTTCTTTGGGTTCCACGATCTTCTCCCTTGGTAAATTTATTCAGTTTTCCTTTGCGAATTAGGAACTCAATCTCGTCCTTCAACTGTCTGCAATCATCCGTATCATGTCCCACATCTCGATGGAACCTACAATACTGATCCTTGTTCCTCTTGGCGGGATCACCCCTGAGTGGCTTTGGCCATCGAAAGTCCTTATCTTTCTCAATTTCCAACAAGATTTGGCTCCTGGGAGCGTTCAATCTTGCATAGTCATAAAACCTCGGTCCCAAATTCTTCTTTGGTGGTGATTCAGAGTCTTTGCTAGTACGGGGATACTTGTCCCTAGCATCATACTCTTGGTTTTGCTTTCGCTTCTTGGAGTCGTTGTTACCCTTGCCATTACCTCCGGCGACTTCTTTCTTCATGCTATCCTCAGCCTTGATATACTTGTCAGCTCTTCGTTGGAGCTCGACCATGTTTTCAGGAGGATGCTTTGCCAATGACCTTTTAAAGAATTCGTCAGTGGTTCCGTGTTCCAGGGCTACCATGGCCACCTTGTTTTCCAAGTCAGTGATGTTCAACGTCTCCTTAGTGAACCTCTTAAGGTAGTCTCTCAAGTTTTCATTCTTTCCTTGCACCACGTACATGAGAGATGCGGAACTTTTTTCATGAACTCTCCCGCTGATGAATTGGCTAACAAAAGCGGTGCTCAGCTCCTTAAAAGAGCCAATCGAATTCGCACGTAGACGGCTATACCATCTTTGAGCCATGCCCGACAGGGTTTGAGGAAACGCCCTACACTTTAAGGCGTCACTCGCAGGTTGCAGCAGCAGCGCATTCGAGTGGTTTGCGGGATCACCCGTTCCATCATAAGCCTTAATTGTTGGCATCTTAAACTTTTTTGAGATACGAGCATTCATCACCTCCTCAGTAAACGGGGGTGTGGGATCATCAGGATCCCTAAGTGGCATCAGATCCTTGGGGTTGCTCTTAGGGGTTTCAACCCTTTTTGTTTTTCCGGTGGGGGCGTTAGCCCTTCTCTGCCTTCTGGAAGACCTTTCTAAGTCTATGATGGGAATCGTTGGTCCTGAGGTTGGAGGAGGTTGAGTTTGGTTCAACCTAGCTTGTTCCCTCGCAATATCTTCCTTTATCCTTAGAATTTCGGCCTCATGAGCCTTGATTCTCTCAGCAGCTGTCAGAGGAGATCCGTCATGGATAGTTTGTGTTCTCCTTCTAGGTTCTCTTCTAGCACGTCGCCTTCTCGGGGCTTCATCACGATCATCATCATCAGACGATGAATCATCGGTATAGGGGCCGGAGTAGTCATAGTACTCTCGATCTCGGATCAGCAAGGCATGGCCACTAGGTCCAGGACCTTGAGTAATTGGAGGGTCATTAGGCAGACCATACATCGGGTTGGTATTCCTGGGGAGATCTGTAGTATGGATCTGTACTCCTGGTGGCGGGCGATTGGGATCAACTAAAGGGGAAACCAGCATCTGAAGGGAGCTGGTTCCTTGATCCGGATGGATGATCATAGGTAACGTCCCCTCAGCATGGGGATTCGTCCCTGGGGGTTGAGAAGCATGAGTTTGAGTAATCGCCCCTGTTGTTGGGGGTACCTGCTCAGTAGCAGGTGGAGCAGAACTTAGAGGCAAAGCCTCAGTAGTGATTGGTGCTGTTCTTCGTGTTTGAACCATGGTTGATGTCTTTGTCCCACAGACGACGCCAAATGTTGTGGAATAAAAACTAGGTCACGAATTTGTATTTAATGCTAGGGTTCGGGAGCTTCGTGCTTTAATGGCTGTTTCCGTGTTCGAGACTAATCGGTCCTCACAGAGTGCCTACGTATCTCGTATTGAGAATCAAGCCAAAACGTAGTTCTGAGATGAGGGGTCAGACCCTTTATATAGGCTGAGAAGCCCTAGAATCGTAGTAGAATTAGGTGACTTGGTGGGCAAACCACCGCCTAGAATAAGGTTCTAGTCTCCTTCCATATTAGAACCAGTTTCCATGTTGAAATAGATATATTGGAGGCTAAGTCAGACAAGAGTTATATTCTTGTTTGATTCTTATTTGCTGAGCTGTTTATTACCCCTATTATTAATTACGAAATTAAAATTATAAACAGGGCTTGGGCCCATCTAGTGTACCCCACGTTTGGACCATTTTAGGTCTAATTAATGTCACATTAAATGTGTCTTTAGGGCTTACTTCTAGCCCATATCACACATATATATTATTCGTGATATTTTTAGTTATAAATTATAAGAAGATATTGTGTTCTCTGAGAAATAGTTATGTGTTTAGTACTATAATATTATTATAATATCGTATAGATGGATAGAATTTTGAAAAAATGCCCAAAATACCTTTATTTGAAAACAATTTGTCCAAAATACCGGCCGGGCGGAAACAATGCCCATTTTACCCACTCTTTACGCCATTAGTACATGCGTGTACGTTGTTTTTTTTTTTTTTTTTTGAAAACATACGTTGTCCTAATTAACATATCAAAAAACTCTGAAAACAAACTATCACTTCCCGCACAAAGTTTGAAACCAATGAAAATGAAGAACCTAAAATCACTAAAATTAAAATAAAATGACTAAAACAAATACGAAAAAACTAATTTTTAGCCTTCTAAATTAAATTAAAGCCACAAAGCTCGAGCTTGCTTCAACACAGGAATCAACTGATCACGTGAATCATGCAACACCCACATTTACCAAACACAATAACAGCGACCAGGAGACCTAGACGCATATGAACAATGCGTATAGTATAGGACACAAACGCATATGCATAATGCGTATAGGTGATCACGCAAAATTCTAATGTGTGTACTCTTGTAGGAAGTCTCTGTACCATTATGTTGTTTGATGTACCAAGAAAGAACACGCATAGTAGTCATGCGTATACAGAAATACGCAATCCTATAATGCGTATTCAATAGTCATTTTGGACGCTCCATCCCGCATACGGGTATTTTGGGTTTCCATATTAGATCTATTTATTGATACTTTAATTTGATTTAAATATATATAATAATATCTATAAAAATGTAAAAACTTAACCTTTTCTTAATATTTCGAAAAAAATATTGTAAATAACTTTATGACAATCTTCTTGGAGGTTAAATTCAATTAGTTATTTGTTCACCAAAAATTATATATATGATTGATTTCTTTTATTTCTTCTTGTAAAACTTTTATATTTAAGTTACAAAATCGAGTTTTTGCATGAAATTTCCAAAATTATATTTTCAACAAAAATTAGCAAAAAAAAAGGTGTTTTTACAATATTTCTTTATTTTTTATAAAGAAAAATACTTGAAAATCCAAAAATTATTCCAAATACTTAGATATTTGATAAATTTCTTAATAAAATGATAAGATCGTGAATATTTATATGTGTCCACAAATAAAAACATATAAATTATATAATTAGATATCAATTCAATGATGCCATGTCATTTAAATTTTTTTAGAAACCTTTTACTCTTTTACAAAAGTTCAAATTAAAAATTCATTTTAATGAAAAATCTTCGTTCAAGCATCAAATGTTACGTTGGCATTTTAAGATATTTATTTTTTATTACGATTTTGATAATTTGTAACTATAATCTGTTAAGAATTTTTTTGGCTAAATATCCAAAATTACTTATAAATGTGATGAGTAGCATGCCGGGTTAAATTTTACAATATTTATGTGTAGTCTATGCATGCAGCATGCGCATAGTTAATTGTCAACAAAATTACCAAGCCACCCTACTGATTGTTATACATTTTAAATTAGCAAATATAAAAATTCATTTCTGCTAAATGTTCTAATTGGTGTAATCATTTAGAATTAAAGGTGTGGCACATAATCAGAGGACACCAATATATTTGTGGGTAGGGTTATCGTGGTTGTAAAAATTGGTAATTGATATAAATTGATTGAGGTATTAATTTAAGATTAATCGGGTAATCGAGGATTAATCGAAAGAATTAATCAGAGTATTAATCAGATATAATAATAATATATTTAATATATTAGTCTAATTTACAATTAAACTATCATTTTAAATAAATTCACAGAATTAATCGGATTTCAAAAATCGAATCGCTTAGTTATCTTATAAAGAATTAATCGGGGATTAATCGGCTAAATCGGGAATTTTTAGAGTCACGAGGGTTATATAATGAGTAGTACGTACTTAAAATTAAATTTAAGTAAACGAAATGCAAATATTAATCTATAATATCCCTCATTAATCGTACTGACAAGTTTATTTAATAAATTCTAGTTAGAGTGATGCTTCAAAATACCACATCTCCAATTTTCATGGCTCTTCTTATACCATTTTAGAATTTCGGTACAAAATATATACTTATCTCACAAATACGGAGTTTCGTGCTCCGTACAAATGATGCGCAACTTCGTCTCGCATATCGGGTCCTAATGCGACATTTTATGTGCAATATTATATTAGGATTGATGGCTTGATGCGGCAGACCGTGTACATCCTTTATGCGGCGCACAAAAATGTGAGGCGTTTTGTTTTGAAAAAATTGATACAGCAAATTACGAAGTGCGGCATTTATGGTAGGGGTGCAATTTTTGATCCAACCCTAAATCCAATACGAATTCAATCCGAGAAAATACGAATTTGGGTCAATAAATATTTAACCCGAAACAATCAGGTACAATCAGACAAGAATTCAAAACCCGAAAATTAATGAATCCTATTTTTATAACCCTGCTTTTGAAATACTTTATGTTTAAAATAACTAAATTTAAATACAATAAATTAACTTTCACGTGCAATAATAGAGATTTGCTAGTTGATTTATAATTATTTTTTTTCTAAATAATTTATAATTATTTAATAGTAATAAAAATATTTTCTATACGTCATGCCATTTTTACCCCTCATAAAGTGGGTATAGTACATAATAAACATTTAAATTGTAACTTTCACGTGCAATAAAAGAGAAATGAACTATTTTTTCTTAAAATTTTTGCAAAAACAAGCCGTCCATATAAATTGGGACAGAGAGAGTATATAATATAAGAATATATTTTTAATCACTCTAAAAAAATGTTGAGGTGTTGAAAATCGAAATGACCCGATTCCGAAACCTGATATGAACCCGATAGATACGAATTAGGGTTAAGAAAAAATCAATCCGAAACAATCCGGTACAATCTGACCCGACACGAACCCGACCCATGACACGAATTTGCCACCCCTAATTCATGGAATAGTTGAGACTTGAGAGCGATCTAGACAGTCTTGGAAATGGTACATTTGAACATAATCTCTCCTAATTAAGGATTAAGCTATAGGTACTGTTGATGAGTGGATTTCGTAATCAACTTATATGAGGTTTACAGGTAGTTGTATAGGCTAGCGATCAACTGTTCTACGAAAAGGTTTGGGTTGTGTTTTGTGGGGATTGAGCTGAGCTCGAGGGTATCTCCAATAATCTCAGGTGCCTTTAGAGAAAATTAGAGAACTTAATGCGTCGTACCCTGAGGTGCCTACGTACCCTTGTATTTATAGGGATCAAGCTCACGTAGTTCTAATATGATTCTGTCTCTTACTGGAATAGCTGTATTCGGTCACCTAGTTCGTGTTGGACTCAGGTTCCTTTAGAGCCTTTCACGAACTAGTTTGGCTAAGTGGAGTAGAACTCGAGTTCGTACTCCACTTATGATTCTCTCATTGGTTAGAGTTATTCTAGGATCATCTGCGCCCTAGAATTATACTCAGATACCAATTTGTTTATCTGTTCTAGATGGCTTCTAGAACCTTATGTTAGCAACTCGTAGGAACCTGGTGCTCAGGAACCTACATTTCAGGAGCCTGTTTCTCAGGAACCTCCTTATTTCGGGACATATCACTTAGGGACCTCCCTTTTGGTGTCAATACCTGCACAAATAACAAACTAGTTAGACTGGATAATTCTTCACATGCTTTTATCATCTCTATGGCTGTTGCTATGCTAACTCGAACTCTTCTGCTTGGAGGAACCTGGTCTTCTAGTGCTCAGCTCAGCTTCCTGACCATTGGGAACCTCCTGATATTCGTACTTCTTTAGTCATTTCTTCTATTTGATCTTCCTGGCTCGTATTGGATCAATCTTCTAACTTGTATGGATCGGACCCAATTGATTAATGGGCCTAAATCTAGTCCATGGAGATTTTGGGCACAACAAGTACCCCCCCCGGTTCCTTGAAATCATGTAATGTGAAAGGAACCTATTCTAATTCTACAAACAGAGGTTTAATGTTAACCCATCCTGGTAACTATGTCTTGCTTCAGCATTGTATATCCAAGCCTATATGAGCTAACTCGGTATAGGAAACAGGACATAAAATGTTTTCAGCTTGATATAATCTTGAGTAAGCTTCCTTTGTATTAAGGAACCTGTTACCTCGCTATTTTCTTCTTCTTACTTCAGCTCTCGAAATCATCTTGATGCTCGCTTGTCACTCAACTTCACATTTCTTAAATTTAATAATTTAAGAAGAGATAATGGTTGGTAAACAGGAGATAATTCAAAATTCGAATTAAACTTATCACTTACCAAAGCCGCAGTTAATGTATGAGTTCCCAAGGTTCACACGCCTCTAGTGCGTGTATCTCTTTGACTACTGCTCCAGTAGATTGCTGCCACGTGTTTACTGTTGCCTCCTATTTACCTCGATTATATAAACACATGAATGGCTTCATCTTCATTTTTACCTTTACCAAATATTTTTTTAAAAACCCTTAGAGAGAGAGAAGAAGAAGTCCGACGGTCATCCACTTAATCCGAACCCTCTGTCGCCGTTTTCTTCAATCCAAGGTATGATTCTGAATCCTTTCCTTCTGTTTTCTCATAATCTCGTTTGCATTTTTAACTATCTGATTACTTCGATCTTGCATGCTGTCTTTTATCTGATAAATATTTGTATATGGTTTTCATATCTCACACACACAACCATCCATAATACCTTCTCTACTGGTAGTTCCATCACCGATTTGTGGTTTCATCACTATGATTTTACTGAAAACTTTTGACTGTCTGTTTGCCTTCTATCTCAATTTGTTTCGTATTCATGTCATATTTCATACTTATCTCTGCGAATGTACAACCTCCATATAACTCTTTTAAAAAAAAACTTACTTGACATAGTCACAGTAGTTCAATCGTCTCTAGACCACAGGTCTCCCTTTAAGAATTCCAAAGTCTGACCTTTCTTCGTCTGTTTCTTGCAGATGTCTTCTGATTCAACACATCCTGACCACCTCTCTTCCGTAAAACCTGTTTTTGTCGCATCTGTAGGTAATAGAACTAGGTCTAGGGTCTTGATTCCCGACATTAGTGATCCTCAAGATATTCTGATGAAACCTCCAAACACTATTGATCCCTTACGGCCTTTAAGCTTAATTGATTTAGGAGATGACTGGTCTGATAATGAAGAGGTATCAAAACCTGAATTTGAGCTTGAGTCCTTCCTAGAACCTGACTTTCAAAGTGAAATATCTGTAGAAAGAGAACCATTCAAACAAGAGATTGTCCCTTTTTGTGAAAAATCTGATTCCATCATGACCTCAGTTAAACTGGAAAAACTATTCGAGGAATGTCACCGCCCTGTCTGTAAGATAACAATCCCAGAACCTGGTGAGAGAGCTCACAGGTTTGATTTGAAAATCCCAAAACAAGGTATCCCCCATGCTGTCATATCTGCTGCTTTCCTGAGGGTAGGTGTTTCCATGCCTCTTCATCCTTTTTTACGTGAAGTTCTTGACTTTTACCAATTAGCGCCAATGCAACTCACCCCTAATTCTTATCGGTTAGCCATCAGCACTTTTATACTATATTCTAGCAAGTTTACAGTTCCCTTGACAGCCCCTGAGTTGGGCTATTTCTTCAGACTGAAAGACACTGGGAGAAATTCTGGCTGCTTTTACCTTTCAGCCTGGCCTTGTCACCAGGGTCAGTGCATAAAAAATGTCAAGCAAAACTTTGAGCAATGGCCAGAACAGTTTCTCTATTGCTATGATTGCCCCTACGTTAGATATGAGTTTAATCGTCGTCCCAATATCCCTAAGCAAACCGTCCTCACCGGAGTCTGCTTGGAAAGAGCAACTGAGATTTTGAAACTGTCAGCCTCCACTAGAGATTGTCTGGTCTTAATGACCCCTGATAACCTGATGACTTTAGGCTTTATTCCTTCGACTTCTGGTAGGAGTTTCTTTATAGTGATGCCTTTCTTATTCTCTATATTTGTGCAATTTCATTCGCTTACTTTATATATATACCTCTAACCTTAATCTATTGGCTTATGCAGACATGGCTCCAAAAGTTCCTTCATTTGTGAAAAGATCTAAAAATGTTGAAGAAATTTTCAAGGTTGATGACAACATGAAAGAGCTTTCGCTTGCTGCAACTCCAATTAACCAAGTTCCAACCCCTGTATCTGTCCAGACTCAACCATCAGGTTCCTCAAAACGTAAATTGGCTCAGACCACACTTGACTTATCAGGGAGCTCCCAAACCAGGTCCATGAGGAAAAATAAAGCTGTGAAGGCTGATCCTGCCGCTGCCCAGAATCAATTTAAGGACTTGATTGACACTCATGTTCCTGCTGAGACTATTACCGGCTGGTCAAAAATGGACTCTACTGAAGCTCTGGAAGCTATGAGGTTCTCTGCGGCCCAGAACGCCTTCTTTACTCTTAGGTTCTGTGATGATTTTGCCTTGAAGATCCAATATGACCTCAGGCTACAAGGAGAGATCTCGAAGCTCAGAGAGGAGCTGGCTGCTAAAGAGGAGAGTGTAAATGTTGCCACTGCTGCGGTAAGGAGGGCTAAAGCTGTTGAAACCTCACTGAAGAATAGCAGGGATGAACTTCAGGAACAGGTGAAGAGTTTGCAGGATGAGAAATTATCCATGCTGGAGAAAGTCAATGAACTGAAAACTCAGGTTGAGGCTTTAAATGCTGCAGCTGTTACTGTCAAATCATCTCTTCTCATCCAGGAAAAAGCTAGGTATGATGAAGGTTATGATGAGGGCGTTCGTGACTACATGAGATCCATGTGGGAAAAAATGCCCGAGCTGAACTGGTCTCTCCTAGGCGAGGATGTAGTGGGGATGATCAAGGATTTTGGGAATGAAGCTGCTGCTGTGACCTCTGTACCTCCCGTGAAAATGGTTGAGAGGTCTCCAGGTGTCAACCTTGAGACTGCAGAGGTTCCCACTCCTGAAGTTGTTCAACCTATCCTTTCAACTCCTCCTGTTGCTTCCAAGGGTTCTGGTGAGGTTCCTCCTTCATAATTTCAACAAAATTCTTTAAGAACTTTTGATAACTTTCGATGAGGTCGCGGGCTCCTCGTAACGCCTCGCAATATGTAACTTTAAATTTGGTTTCCATGGCCTTCGTGCCATTAACTCTTATGTTGGTTTTTCTGGGTCTCTGTACCCATAACTCTCTTTATGATTTATGATATTTGTTTTTGCTGCATACTTTTCTTCAAAACCTTATGAAATACTACGTTGTTATGCCCTAGAGAATAATTCAGCTTCCTTATTCATATGGTCAAGCTTACGTGGGCTAACCCATTGTAAGAAACAGAACACATGCATATTTCCACTTGTTTATTCTCAAAATAAATGCAACAAACTACAGCTGAATTGTAAAACCTGGAACCTCCGTGTTTATATTTTGTATCGATAATCTAAACCGTAGCCTTCTTTAATAATTTCTTCTTCATCAAGACCAGGTTCCTCGAGTATTAATCCTGCAAGATAAACATAAAACAAAAACAGTTAACGTTAGTAAAAGCTTTCTCTTGTTTAATTCGGGTCATCTCTTGGAAAGGTTGCCTGCCTGGCTCCCAATCCTAATCTCTAGGTCCCAACATGCCTCGAGGCCTGTTGGTTCCCTTTTTTTTTTTCTTGGAAAGGTAACCTGCTTGGTTCCCAATCCTATTCTCTAGGTTCCAACATGCCTCGAGGCATGTTGGTTCCTTTTTGTGCCTCGAGGCGATTCTAGGAACCTGTGTGCCGTTCTGGGGGTCCACACAGATTCCTCTTCTCCATGTGTCAGGCTAGACATCTTATGAAGGTAAATGCTAAGGATTTTACCCCTTCTTCCCATGTGCCAAAGGCGGTTCCACATGAGGGAGAGCTTATTAGGCTTCTCTTTAAGGTGCCTTTTGTCAGGACTTTAGATGCCTTTTGTCAGGACTTTAATTCACATGCTCAAGAAACTTGAGGTTTTTCTCGATGCCCAGGAAGCTACCTGGGACTTTTTCTCGATGCCCAGGAAGCTACCTAGGACTTTGCTCGATGCCCAGGAAGCTACCTGGGACTTTGCTCGATGCCCAGGAAGCTACCTGGGACTTTGCTCGATGCCCAGGAAGCTACCTAGGACTTTACTCAATGCCCAGGAAGCTACCTGGGACTTTTCTCAATGCCCAGGAAGCTACCTGGGACTTTACTCAATGCTTGCTCGGGAAGCTGCTCAAGGCTTAATACTTTGCTCAACACAATCTGTCTACAAGCTAATTCTGATCAATCAATCGTAGTCTGCACATTCTGTCAATTCATATTCATACTTCACACATACTGTCAATGCTACAGGAACCTGTCAGCTTAGGTAACCTGCAAAATGCAACACAATGCTACAGGAACCTGTTAATCTAGGTAACCTGTTTCAAAAATTTCAAATTGGCATATGAAATATCAAATCATAGCATGTGCAATACTGTCTAAGTAGGAATACTACCCCCCAGTTCTTTTGGGTAATGATTATTACGTAAAAGAACTATTAAGGAGCTATAGCTACAAATAATGCACTCAAAATATTCAACGTAGAGCTATAACTACAAATATCGCTCAATACTTGAAAAAAAAAAAAATTGTCTTGCAAGTAGGGAGGTTCATATCAAATACCCCCCGAGTACATGCATAATTAATTACTGAAATCAAAATACTGGTCAGCTATAACTAATAAGCTGCCTTTATTCTTGGGCTGAAAGAGCCTTATTTTTCCTAAGAAAAAAAAAAAAACACACATAAAAGAGTTACTGATAATACTTCTTGAGATGCTCTGCATTCCAAGCTCTCGGAATGAGGTTCCCATCCATATCCATCAAGTGGTAGGTTCCTTCCCAAATGGCTGACTTTATCTGGTAAGGCCCTTCCCAATTTGCTCCAAAAGCTCCATGTGCCAGAACTCTGGTATTTGGCATGACTTTCCTCAAAACTAGGTCTCCAACCTTGAAAGGTCTTGCCTTCACCTTTTTGTCGTAATACCTTCGAACTCTCTGTTGATATGCTGCTAACTTCACTTGTGAATCTGCTCTCAACTCTTCGACCATGTCCAAATACAGTCTATGATTGACCTCATTGCTCTCGGGATCAAAATACTTTCTTCTCAAGGAACCTGTTCCAACTTCCACAGGTACCATAGCTTCACAACCATAAGTGAGGGTAAAAGGAGACTCACCAGTTGTAGTTCTAGGCGTGGTATTATACGACCACAAGACTCCAGGAAGCTCCTCTGGCCAGCTTCCCTTCTTATCTTCAAGCCTTGTCTTCAAAGTGTGCTTGATAATCTTATTCACTGCTTTAGTCTGTCCATTACTCTGCGGATAATACACTGCTGAAAATGCTTTTTGGATTCCAAACTGCTCACACAATCCTCTAAGCTCTCTACTATCGAACTGCTTCCCATTGTCAGAAATCAGCTTCTGTGGAATGCCAAACCTGCATACAATAGCTCGAAACACAAATTCAGTCAATTTTGACGCTATAATCTTAGCAAGTGGTTCTGCTTCTGCCCACTTTGTAAAGTAATCGACTGCGACCACTGCGTATTTCACTCCTCCTTTTCCTTTCGGGAGCTCACCAATGAGGTCTATTCCCCAAACAGCGAATGGCCAAGGGCTAACAATCGGTTTGATAGGTGCTACCGGACGACTATCAAAATTGGCAAACCTCTGACAATTACTGCATGCCTGCACGAACTTTGTAGCATCTGCTTTAATGGTTGGCCAATAATATCCTTGTCGAAGGACTTTCATGGCTAAAGAATTACCCCCCGAGTGATTTCCACATACTCCTTCATGAATTTCCTCGAGGATATACTTGCATTGTTCTCCAGCTACACACTTGAGCAAAGGCTGATTGAATCCTCGTTTATACAGAACTCCATCATAAATTACATACCTGGCTGCCCGATACCTCAGCTTCCTGATATCACTTTGATTGGGAGGTAGCTCTCCTTTGTCCAGGTAACGATGTATTGGGGTCATCCAGGAATCTTCAACTGGAAATTCAATGTCCATTACTTCTTCCTTGAAAACACTTGGTTGCTCCTGGATTTGAAGTGGAATTACTCCCAATAACGTGGATTCTCTCTGTGACCCTAGCTTGGCCAATGCATCCGCCTTGGTATTCTTTCCTCGAGGTACCTGATCCAACTTCACCTCTTTGAACCTTGTGATCAACTCCTGGGAGTACCTCAAATATAAGTCTGTCCTTGGCCCTCTCGCCTGAAAACCACCACGAATCTGCCAAACTACTAACATCGAATCGCTAAACACTCTGATATTCTCTACTTTCATCTCCAAAGCCAACTTGAGGCCTGCAATCAATGCCTCATATTCTGCATCATTGTTCGTGGCTTTAAAAGCAAAATGGATCGAGCTATAGAGTTGGTGTCCTTCTGGACTAACTAGTTCTATGCCTGCACCTGCTCCACCACTGTTAGCAGCTCCATCTACATACAGTGTCCACCAGGGTGCACAGTTGTCATTGTCTGCCTGTTTTTCCACCACCTCTTTTGGCCCCTCTTGGCCAGTAACCTCTACATGAGGTGGAAACTCGATTAAGAAATCTGCTAAAGCTTGAGCTTTAATTGCTGTCTTTGGCTTATATTCTATGTCGAACTGTCCTAGCTCCACAGCCCACTTTAACATTCTTCCAGAAGTTTCTGGCCTATGCATCACTTGCTTAAGTGGATATGAGGTTCTCACCTCAATCTTGTGAGCTTGGAAATAAGGTCGCAGCTTCCTGGAAGCCAGAATCAACGCGAAAACCAACTTCTCCATTCCTGTGTACCTCGTTTCTGCATCAAGTAACCTTTTACTAACATAGTAAACTGGGCTCTGCTGTCCATTCTCTTCTCGAACCAGAACTGTACTAATAGAATACTCTGACACAGCCAAATAAAGTATCAATGTTTCTCCATCCACAGGTTTGGCTAACAATGGGGGGCTCCCCAAATGCTCCTTTAGCTTTCCAAACGCTATCTCACATTCTGCGGTCCACTCGAATTTGTTTCCTTTCTTTATAGCTTTAAAGAACTCCTGACACTTATCAGTGGACCTCGAAATGAATCTACTCAAGGCTGCAACTCTACCTGTAAGAGACTGAACCTCTCTCACAGTTCTCGGAGACCTCATATCAATCAATGCTTTAATCTTAGCTGGGTTGGCTTCGATACCCCTGTGGTTTACCATGAAACCTAGAAACTTTCCTGATTCTACCCCGAATACACATTTTTGTGGGTTCAGCTTCATTCTGTACTTCCGCAAGATTCCAAACATTTCTTCTAAGTGCTTCACATGGTCAACAGCTTCCTTAGACTTAACTAGCATATCATCCACATATACTTCCATAGTATGGCCAATTTGGTCTTTAAACATCATATTCACTAACCGTTGGTATGTGGCTCCAGCATTAATCAATCCAAATGGCATGCATACATAGCAATAAAGACCTCTATCCGTAATAAAAGAAGTATGCTCTTGGTCAGGTTCATACATAGGGATTTGATTGTAACCTGAATATGCATCCATGAAGCTAAGGAGGGCATGTCCAGCTGTTGCATCCACTAACTGATCAATCCGTGGTAGTGGGAAACTGTCCTTCGGGCATGCTTTGTTGAGATCTGTGAAGTCCACGCAGGTTCTCCATTTTCCATTAGGTTTCTTTACCAAAACAGGATTCGCCAACCATACTGGGTAAAAAGATTCTTTAACTAATCCTGCATCCAATAATCTGTCGACCTCTTCTTTCAATGCCTGAGCTCTTTCTCCACTAACTGGTCTTCGCTTCTGTCTCACTCCTTTCTTTTCTGGATCAATATTCAACTTATGACACATGACCCTTGGATCTATCCCTTCCATATCTGCATGACACCATGCGAACACATCCAGGTTCTTGCCCAAAAAAGTAATGAGAGATTCCTTTAAGGCTGGATCAAGTTGAGCTCCAATCTTCAATACCTTTGTACCATCTTTGTCATTGATCCTCACATCCAGAGTTTCACCAGCTGGTCCAGCCTTAACCATGGTTTCTGGCATTCGAGGATCTAAGTCTACCTCCATCTCTGTGGTTGAGTCCTCTTGAGGTTCCTGGACGGTAGACGGTTCCTGCACTTCGTGCATGACATTCCTTCTCTTTGATGCTGGCTGACTATCTTCATTGCTTCCATTATGTTTCAGTTTTCGGGGTTTTTCTTCATCCAATCCTTCTACCATACACACGTCACCATCCTTGTCTGTAGGGGGTGCACTTTCTATCAGTAAGTAAGGGGTATCCGGTCCCCGAAAAACTGGAATCTCAGCATGAGGTTCCTCTTCTATGATTTCTTCAATTCTGATAGCTCTACAGGATGCTGACACAAAACCTTCCAAGGGCGTACTACGCAGGTCGAGTGTTATTTTATCTGGGTTCTTTCCTGGAAAACTATCAGGAACCTCGTCCATAGGTTCAGGCAATTTAGCAGCTCTAGCAGCATGTTGCAAAGCTTTGGTGTAACACTCTCTAGACTCATACTGACATCCTCGAACTATACCAACTCCATTTGGTGTCGGGAACTTCATAGTGAGGTGGTAAATGGAGGTTATTACCCTCATCTCCTTCAAAATAGGTCTTCCCAAGATAGCATTGTAATTCATATTCTCCTCTATAACGATGAATTCTGCAAACTGTGTAATGCAACATGGTTTATCACCTAAAGTTACTGGCAAACGAATCTTACCTTTGATAGGAACCTGATTATTAGTGAATCCGTACAAGGTATCATTTGTTGGAGTTAAATCCTTATCCAGAAAATGCATCTTCTTGAAAGCTGAGTAAGATAACAAGTTTACAGAACTTCCATTATCAACTAATACTCGATGAACCTCATAAGACCCAATTCCTGCCTCAACAACCAAAGCATCAGTATGGGGATGATGTACCCAGGAAGCATCTTCTTCAGTGAAAGTAATATCTGCATCCTCTCCTTCAAACAACTTTGGGGACCTCTGGGACAGATTGTAAATACTGGTCAAAGGACGTTCTTTAGCCTCACGGGTATACCTCTCCATGGCATTCCTGCTGCTTCCTCCAATGTGGGGACCTCCTATAATTGTGCGTATGCACCCAGCCTTAGGTGGTCCTTCCATCACGACAGGTTCCTGTGTCTGTGTCTTCTGAGTCTTCTCATCTCTATACTTCTTTCCTTCCTGAGCCACCCATTCACTCAATTGCCCTTGTCTGATTAGAGTTTCAATTAGATCTCTGAGGTGACGACAATCTGCAGTATTATGCCCGTTATTATCATGGAAGTCACAGTAGGGGCGTTCATTCTTATTCCCTGGGGGCCCGGTTCTGAAAGGCTTCTTAAACCATGAGGACTTCTCATTCACTGCGTAAATATGATCAATCGGAGCTACCAAAGGGGTGAAAGTTTCATAGACAGGTCTCTCATGTTTATTGCTGTTATAGGAAGCTGGTGGCGGTACCTGACTCATGACAGGTTTAGTAGGATTCACAGCTTCAGGCTTCACTTGGGATGTGCGACTAACCACCTTTTTATTGTCACGACCATTGGGGCTCCTTTGTCTCGACCTCTTGCTTCCACTTTGCCTTACAAAATCTGGATCCTTCCTTAACTCAGCTAGAGACTCCTCCACCAGACGAAAGGGTTCTGCCTGGGCATAAAAATCGGCCAATGTCTCTGGTTCTTTTCCCTGCAGTGCTTTCCAAAAATCCGAGCCTCCTTTAACTCCAGCAATTAAGAAATTCTTTATTGTCTCCTCAGATGCTTTCCTAACTTTAGGAACCTCCGCATTAAACCTCTTGAAATATTCTGTCAATGTCTCACTAGGTCTTTGCTTGATATTGGCTAAGGTATTGGTTGGTGGTGCGAATGCAACAGATGCTCTAAATTGAGTGACAAAGAGCTTCCCCATACTTGCCCAGGAACCAATCGAATCTGCAGGTAACCTTTTGAACCATTGATGGGCTCCGCCCTGTAGAGTTGCAGCCAGTAACCTGCACCTGGTGGCTTCCTTCACTTGATAAACATCCATCTCGGTGTCAAAACGACTAAGGTACTCAATGGGGTCAGTAGTCCCATCGAATTTCAACTCATTCGAAGGCCTATAAGACCTAGGCAGAGCCGACTTTCGAACCTTCTTGGTGAAAGGAGAAGCTGTTATAGGGTTCACAGCAAGATTCTTTTCGTCCTTGAGTTGAGCCAAAATTTTCTTGACATCTTCTGCTGTCACCTCCCCCATAGCTTCCGCCTTTGTCTTCTTACTCGTTCCTTCTTCCTCTTGCGACTCTGCAGCGCTTGATTCTTCAGTATCCTCATCTGAATCCGTGCTTTCTTCTTCAATTATCTCGACAGATGGGTCTTTATCTTTCTTCTTTTTCTTTGAGGAACCTCCAGTCTTGGTTTTCTTCTTTTCCTTGGACCCTGTACGATCCTTGCTACCAGTTTTACTCTTCTCAGGATTCTCCATATCTTCATCACCATTATCTTGCTTCGGTTCTCCACCATCGTCTGGAACCTCCTCTCCATTCTCAGATTCTTCAAAATTCAACTGTTTCGGAGTAACCTTCGACTTCTTGCTTTTCTTTGCCTTCTTTTTCTTCTTTTTGCTTGAAGCCTGCTCCAAAGTCGACAAACGTTCTCCCACAGTCTTTAAGATTTCCATCATGGCTGCTTTAGTAACCTTCTGTGCTCTGGGAGGAGATGTGTTCCCCTCATGGATCTGTCGTTCAGAACCGGTTGCTTCGCTATCCGAGTTGCCTGGCATCTTTTCCACTCTTAAGATATTAACTATCCCCTCCTTCTAGCGCCAATGTTGATGAGTGGATTTCGTAATCAACTTATATGAGGTTTACAGGTAGTTGTATAGGCTAGCGATCAACTGTTCTACGAAAAGGTTTGGGTTGTGTTTTGTGGGGATTGAGCTGAGCTCGAGGGTATCTCCAATAATCTCAGGTGCCTTTAGAGAAAATTAGAGAACTTAATGCGTCGTACCCTGAGGTGCCTACGTACCCTTGTATTTATAGGGATCAAGCTCACGTAGTTCTAATATGATTCTGTCTCTTACTGGAATAGCTGTATTCGGTCACCTAGTTCGTGTTGGACTCAGGTTCCTTTAGAGCCTTTCACGAACTAGTTTGGCTAAGTGGAGTAGAACTCGAGTTCGTACTCCACTTATGATTCTCTCATTGGTTAGAGTTATTCTAGGATCATCTGCGCCCTAGAATTATACTCAGATACCAATTTGTTTATCTGTTCTAGATGGCTTCTAGAACCTTATGTTAGCAACTCGTAGGAACCTGGTGCTCAGGAACCTACATTTCAGGAGCCTGTTTCTCAGGAACCTCCTTATTTCGGGACATATCACTTAGGGACCTCCCTTTTGGTGTCAATACCTGCACAAATAACAAACTAGTTAGACTGGATAATTCTTCACATGCTTTTATCATCTCTATGGCTGTTGCTATGCTAACTCGAACTCTTCTGCTTGGAGGAACCTGGTCTTCTAGTGCTCAGCTCAGCTTCCTGACCATTGGGAACCTCCTGATATTCGTACTTCTTTAGTCATTTCTTCTATTTGATCTTCCTGGCTCATATTGGATCAATCTTCTAACTTGTATGGATCGGACCCTATTGATTAATGGGCCTAAATCTAGTCCATGGAGATTTTGGGCACAACAGGTACTTCACGCAGAAGAATAGCTTGTATTGAATCGCTTGTATTGTTTTAAAAAAATTGTCTTGTATAAAATTATTAATTTTTTGTAGTCATTTTATATCTATATTATTATATTAAAATCTAAATATTGAAATTTTAAATTTTTGGTTTTTAGTTAGGTCATCCTTAATTTTCGGTTTGGTTATCCTATTTATTAAAATAAATAATAATATTAACATATTATAAAAACAACATCTTTTACAATATTTACTTACCGATTATACAAAAAAAAAAATCACTTCTTCAATTTGGGAGCGTTTCGAAATCATCCAGTTTCATCACAACTCAACTTAATCAATCTCTCATCTACTAATTATTAAAATAAATAATAATATTATTATATTATCAAAATAACAACTTAAAAACTAATTACTAATGTTAACATAATTTTATTTCGAATAAAATTCCTCCACCCACATTAAACTTCTTCTTGGACTATTTCTTCTGTTCTACTCTAACAACTCAATTACCCATCTTCTCCAAAGATTTCACTTCTAATTAAAACACGTTACCTTTTAATTCAAAACTAATATTACAATTTCGTCAAAAAAAAATCTAATATTACAATAATTAATATATACCCAAAATATCAGACCATATCTTTTTGTTATTATTTTTAGTTATAATTTTTTTCTAATTAAAGCACGTTAAAGTAATTACATTCCAATTAAAATTCCTCCAAAAAAACTAATCATGCAATTATTAATATGCACCCAAAAATATGCACTATACATTCAACTCATTATTTTTAGTAATAAATAAGAATAGTTAGATTTATTAATAAGATATTACATGATTAAATTACTTTACAAAAAATTCAAGGTTCGAATCCGTCAGCAATATTTTAATTTAGAATTTGGCAATATAAATTTTAAAGGGTGAAAAACCAAAATACCCACATTTTTATTCCTCCTGCCCAAAATACCCACCGGCAAAACCTTCCGCCCTTTTTGTCCACGGGGCACGCATCTTCAAGATGCGTAGACTGAATACGCATTTTCTCCTTGCGTGGCTTTTGTAAAATGAAAAAACCATCGGTAAACAACTCCTTGAACACGCATGTTCAAGATGCGTGGTTGGGAATACGCATTCTGAACATGCGTATGCCACGTTACTGTTCATCGTCCCCAGCCATCGTCGACGTCATTTTTTCCGGCCAAAAACTTCGACACAATCCTACACTTTTTCCAGGCAATGATAAATCACGTACTATATACCAAAAGAAACGTCTCATCTTCCTCTACAATCCTGTAATTTTGGATTTTCGTTTTCTTTGCCGGATTTGAAAGACCCAATTCGAAGCTCAACAATCCGATCAGTTTTCCGATCTGCTCATGTACGCCCCTGCGGGGCCTGAAATCAATAGATGAATATTACAAAATGAAGAGCAAGTTGTGGTCATCGTTTTGGTGTCCTCTGTGTTTGAGGAGGTGGCCAGAGAAGCTAGATCGCACAAAGGCGATTTTTGGGCGATTTCGAGCTCGCCTGAGCACCGATTGTGTTTGGGAGATAATGACGTAGCATGACGTCATCACGCATTCTGAGAATGCGTGACCTGAGATACGCATGTTCAACATGCGTATCCCAGGCTACGCATTCTCAGAATGCGTAGACCGTGGGTATTTAGGGCGGCGTTTTCAGAAACGGGTATTTTGGGCAGTGGGTAGGGGAAAAGTGGGTATTTTGGGCAATTTCTCAATTTTAAACCATGTATATCATTATTTAAATTTATATTAAATTAAAATTAAAAAATTTATTAAAAATAGTAATTATATCAAAACATAATTGTAATGTTAAATAAAATTTATAACATAACAAAAGAAACCCGTGCATCGCACGAGTTATAAGCTAGTTATTATATTAAAACAGAATCATTGAAAGTTTATCGGTTTGGTTTTCAGTATGATTATTCTATTTATTGAAATAAATAATAACATAATATAATTAATGGTATAATTAACCGATTTCCTTTTTTTTACAGTTAAAGTGATATGGGCTAAAAGTAAGCCCTAAAGACACATTTAATGTGGCATTAATTAGACCTAGAATGGTCCAAACGTGGGGCCCACCAAATGGGCCCAAACCCTATTTATAATATTAATTTCGTAATTAATATTAGGGGTAATTACCAACTCAGCAATAAGAGTCAAACAAGGATATTACTCTTGCCTGACTTAGCCTCCAAGATACATATTCCAACATGGAAACTGGTTCCTACATACTAGGATCTGGAACCTTCTTCTAGGCGGTGACTTGCCCACCAAGTCACCTAACCCTACTACGATCCTAAGGCTTCTCAGCCTATATAAAGGGCCTGACCCCTCATTCTCAGAACTACGTCTTGGCTTGATTCTCAATAACGAGATACGTAGGCACTCTGTGAGGACCGATTAGTCCCGAACATGGAAACATCCATTAAAGCTCGAAGCTCACCAACCCTAGCATTAAATACAATTCGTAACCTAGTTTTTATTCCACAACATTTGGCGCTGTCTGTGGGAACAAAACATCAACCATGGTTCAAACACGAAGGACACCAACAATTACCGAGCCTCTGCCACTCAGTTCTGCACCGCCCACTACGGATCCGGCGCCCCAGACGACCGGGGCGATTGTTCAACATCAAGTTTCTCAACCTCTAGGGATAACTTCCCATGTTGAGAGTACGTTACCTCCGAACATCCACACAAATCAAGGGACCAATCCTCTTCAGGTGGTGGTTTCTCCCTTGGTTGTCGATACTAACAACCTCCCACATGGGGTCCAGATCCATACTACGGATCTCCCCGTGAACACCAACCCAATGTATGGGCTGCCTAACTACCCTCCTACTCAAGGAGCTGGACTTAGTGGCCATGCCTTGCAGATCCGAGATCGAGAGTATGTTGATTACTCTGGCCCCTATACTGATGATTCATCGTCTAATGAGGATGATCGTGATGAAGCCCCGCGGAGGTGATGTGCTAGCAGAGAATCAAGAAGAAGAACACAAACCGTCCATGACGGACTTCCTTTGACAGCCGCTGAGAGGATCAGGGCTCATGAGGCCGAGATCTTAAGGTTGAAGGACGATATTGCAAGAGAACAAGCTAGGTTAAATCAGACTCAACCTCCTCCAACATCAGGACCGATTCCCTTTATAGATTTGGAGAGGTCTTCAAGAAGGCAAAGAAGGGCTGATGCTCCAACTGGAAGAACAACGAGGGTGGAAACCCCCAAGAGCAACCCCAAGGATCTGATGCCACTTGGGGATCCTGATGATCCCACACCCCCGTTTACTGAGGAGGTGATGAATGCTCGTATCTCAAAGAAGTTCAAGATGCCGACAATTAAAGCTTATGATGGAACGGGTGATCCCGCAAACCACGTTAGGACATTCTCAAACGCACTGCTGTTGCAGCCTGCAAGTGACGCTTTGAAGTGTAGGGCGTTCCCTCAAACCCTGTCGGATATGGCTCAAAGATGGTATAGCCAACTGCCTGCAAACTCAATTGGCTCTTTTAAGGAGTTAAGTGCTGCTTTCGTTAGTCAGTTTATCAGGGGAAGAGTTCATGAGAAAAGTTCTGCATCCCTTATGTATGTGGTACAAGGGAAGAACGAAAATCTGAGAGACTACCTTAAGAGGTTCACCAAGGAGACTTTGAACATCACTGATCTGGAAAATAAGGTGGCAATGGTAGCCCTGGAGCATGGCACCACCGACCTATACTTTAAAAGGTCGTTGGCGAAGCATCCTCCCGATAATATGGCTGAGCTCCAGCGAAGGGCTGACAAGTATATCAAGGCTGAGGATAGTATAAAGAAGGAGGCCGCAATAAGCAATGGCCAAGGTAACAATGATACAAAGAAGAGAAAGCAAGATCGGGATTACGATGCTAGGGACAAGTATCCCCGGACTAGCAAGGATTCCGAATCACCACCAAAGAAGAATTTTGGACCGAGATTTTCTGATTATGCAAGGTTGAATGCTCCTAGGAGTCAAATCTTGTTAGAGATAGAGAAGGATAAGGACTTTCGATGGCCGAAGCCACTAAAAGGTGACCCCGCAAAGAGAGACAAGGGTCAATACTGCAGGTTCCACCAAGATGTGGGGCATGATACAGATGATTGTATGCAATTGAAGGATGAGATTGAGTTCTTAATCCGTAAAGGAAAATTGAACAAATTCACTAAGGGTGAAGATCGTGGAACACAAAGGAGGGATTACGAAAGGAGAGACAATGACAGAAGGGATAACGATCTTGATCGTAACCCACAGCCCCGAGGGCCAGTTATCAACATGATTTGGGAGGCCCGACAGCGGCCGGTACAACTCAAAACTCTCGAAAAGCGTATGCCAGAGAGGTGATGCACATTGTGGGAGAGGCCCCGAAACGTGCTAGGACTGAAACAGTGATTGGTTTTGATGATTCTGATCTTGATGGGGTGAAGTTGCCCCATGACGACCCATTGGTCATAACCCCTGTGATTGGGAACTCGGAAGTGAAGCGAGTCTTGATAGACAATGGAGCTTTTGTTGACATTTTGTTTCACGATGCTTTTGTAAAAATGGGATACACTGATTCTCAGTTAACCCCAACCAACATGCCCATCTACGGATTCAATGGAGTTGAGTCCAAGGTTGAGGGTACCATTCAGTTGCTCATGATAATTGGACAAGAACCTAAGGAAGCTACTCAGATGTTGAATTTTCTAGTGATCAAGGCAACCTCGACTTATAATGCAATCTTGGGAAGGACTGGACTTCATGCGTTCAAGGCTGTTGCCTCTACTTATCATATGAAGATTAAGTTTCCAACCCGAAATAAAGTTGGAGAACAGAAGGGCGGCCAGAAAATGGCAAGAAGTTGTTATGTGTCCGCATTGAGAGCTGATGGAGTCGAGGGGCAGGTGCTCCCGATTGAAGACATGGATGTCCGCGATGATGATGAACACCGAGGGAAACCAGCTGAGGATCTAGTTCCTATCCCTCTAGAGCCGGGCAACCCTGAGAAAGTAACTTATGTGGGAGCATCTTTGAAAGAACCCCTGAAGGGCAAGTTAATAGCATTCTTGCAAGAAAATAGCGATGTGTTTGCTTGGACTGCAGCTGACATGCCAGGGATTGATCCCCAACTCATAACTCACAAGTTGAATGTTGATCCTGGGCGGAAGACAATAAAGCAGAAGAAGAGAAATTTTGCTCCTGAAAGGCAGGAGGCCATTAAACAAGAAGTTGACAAGCTCTTAGAGGCTAGGTTTATTGAAGAAATTCAGTTTCCCAAATGGTTAGCAAACCCTATAATGGTCAAGAAAGCGAATGGGAAGTGGAGGATGTGTATAGACTTCACCGATTTGAATGATGCATGTCCAAAGGATTGTTTTCCCCTGCCAAGGATTGATATGTTGATAGATGCCACAGTTGGACATGAGATGTTGAGCTTCATGGATGGGTTCAGCGGTTACAATCAGATTAAAATGCACAAGGATGACATCCCTAAGGTATCTTTCATAACTGACTTTGGTGTTTTCAGCTATCTTGTTATGGCTTTTGGTCTAAAGAATGCAGGAGCTACTTACCAACGACTGGTGAATAAGATATTCGCCCATCTGATTGGAAAAATCATGGAGGTCTATGTTGATGACATGTTAGTCAAGAGCCTACTCAAGGCAGATCACATTAAGCACCTCAGAGAGGCATTCGAAGTGCTGAGGCACCATAAGATGATGTTGAATCCAGCCAAGTGTGCTTTTGGCGTTGGATCTAGAAAGTTTTTGGGTTTGATGGTTTTGAAAAGAGGCATAGAGGCCAATCCCGACAAGATCAAAGCAATCTTAGACATGGAACCACCCCGTTCTGTGAGGGACGTACAGAAGTTAACTGGCAGGGTGGCCGCTCTAGGGAGATTCATCTCCAAGTCTGGTGATAAGTGCTTGCCTTTCTTTCAAGCATTGAAGAAGGTGAAATTTTTTGAATGGACTGATAAAAGCCAAGAGGCCTTTGAGCAGCTGAAGAAATACATGGTTGAGGCCCCGTTGTTAGCCAAACCAAGTCCCGGATGATACTCCTATGGTTTTGATGATCACATTCAGCAAGCTATTTGCTTGTAGTTTGATATAAAACATTGTGTTATGGTTGTACTAACTTGGTTTTGCAGGGTATATTAAGTTTATAGAGAATATATATACAGCAAGCCATTTGGTGTTACAACAGAGACAGTTTGGCAAGCCATTTGCACTGACAGACACAAACAGCAAGCCATTTGCAAACTGCCAGAAATCCTGAAGATATATATCAAGACAAATTCTCATGGATGTAATTCAGGAAATATATTGTGAGGACTATTTATTATATAATACGTATACAATATATTCTAGAGCTCAAATCTTGTCAAATATCTTTCTTTAAAACATTTTATAAAACTTATGGGAGTTTCCTTATTTAAAAGATTTTCTTTCTTTCAAATCTCCTATACGCGTTTTATATCTATACAATTCAGAAGGGTTAAGTTTTCATCGATCTCTTTCTCTCAAACCTTCTGTCTAACGTTCACAAGAACGTTTGTAAAATCTCTAACCAATTGAACGTTGGAAATTGATTCTAATAGTTCGAATAAATTGGTGATTGATTTTCTGAACGTTGGTGTGAAGCTTTATAAACTGATTCTTGTGTTCATTCGTTTCTAACAATCTAGAGAACATTCAGAGAAAACTTTCAAGCACACAAGATTTCAAACAACTCGGTTTTTCATTGCTATATCTTTCGATTCTCTCGAGCTCTTAATATATTCATACGTGCTATATCTTAGAGAGTTCATAGTTTGAGTTGTATTCATCTATTGATTGTATTGTTCGATTTGTAAGGTTTAGTTGTTGGACAAGTTGGCTTGGGAACTAGGGTTTGGTGATCGTTGCTAGAGAAGTATACTTGGGAAGTATAGCTTAGAGAGCAAGTTCAGAAACAGGAGTTCAGCACGCCATTTGTCAACAGCTGGGTATTAAGGGAGATATATTATTGTATCTTGTAATTGGTTTTATTTCAGTGATCAATAATATATTCTCTTACCAAGTTGGTAAGGGACCAGGACGTAGACCATAGGGGTTAGGGGTCGAACCTGGCTAAAAGTCTCTGTGTTCTTTATTTTCTGATCTTTACTTACTGCTTGCATCTGGCTTACTATTTCTGCACTTTACTGTACTTGTTATCTGTGCATTCAGCATACCATTTGTGTCTGCATAAAACGAAATCAGTAAGCTGTTTCTGGTAATTTTTAAAATCGGTTTTAGTTAAACATAGTTAGCCATTTACACCTATTCACCCCCCTCTAGGTGTGCATTTTCATTTGGTATCAGAGATTTGGTATACTAACAATTCTGTAACAGGAAAGTATTCGATCATAATGGCTGAAAACTATCCCGAAGGAAAATCTGATTTTAGGCCTCCACTTCTTCGTGGCACACACAACTACCACTGGTGGAAAAGCAGCATGGAAACTCACTTATCCAGAGATCCATTAGTTCTGAGAGTTGTGCAAAAAGGTCCATATGTCTTTCTTGATAAGGATGGCAAGCCAAAGGATGTTGATGATCTCACTCCGGATGAATTAATCAAACTTGGCTACAATGGAAAGGCTAGGAGTTCTCTTATGAATGGTTTGAACCAGGCTGAATATGATAAAGTATCTTCACTCAAATCAGCAAAAGAAATGTGGGATGCTTTGGAGACTTATCATGAAGGTTCGAAATCTCTAAAGAAGGTGAAACTTAGCAAGCTAATGAATGACTTTGGAAACTTCAAACTTAATGAAGGTGAAACTATCAAGGATAGTCAAGCACGGTTTCAAGTTACTATTAACTCACTGAAGAGGCTTGGAAAATCTATACCACAAGATGAAATCAATATGAAGGTCTTAAGTGCAGTACCATTTATCTACGAAGCCAAAGTTACTGCCTTGGAATCCTCACCACTTATTGATACTATGGATCACTTGGCTGTATTTGCTGAGCTAGAGCAATTTGAAAGCAAGATAAATGGAAATCAGGTGGGAAGTTCAAGTGTTAAAGCTCCAACAGAAAAGATGAAGAATATGGCTCTCCATTCTAAAAACAGCAAGCAAATTGACTCTAATGATGAATCTGATTCAGATGAGGAACTTGCACTTATTTCAAAGAAGATCAAAAGGCTGATAGAAAAGAAGAATATGATGAAAAGGGAAAGAGGTGGCTACTACAACAACAAGAAAGGCTCAAAAGACTCTAAGGAGGAAACTTGTTTCGAATGTGGCAAGCCAGGTCATTATAAAAGGAACTGCTACAAACTGAAGTCAAAACAGCCTACTGTTTTCAAGGATAAGAAGAAATCAAAGGCTCTACTGACTTGGAGTGATGATGATTCAGATTCCAGTGATGACTCAAGTGAAGAAATGGTGAACTTAGCACTTGTTGGAATTGAAGATGAATCTACTCAAGGAAATTCAGAAGGAGTGTATGTTGAAACTGATTCTGAAGAGGATTCTAGTGAGGTAAACTCTTCTAATGATTACATTTCTTCAGATGATACATTGTTAGATTCACTAACCATGCAGGAACATAATAGTGTTACAATTGAAGAACACATGGCACTAAAGGCTGAAATCAGCAAGCTGACTGATAAGAATGCCTATTTATCCAAAATGGTAAAAGATCTGTTGCCAAAAATGGAAGAATGGGATTCAACTTCATTCAGTAAAGCTACAGAGATCAAGGAACTAAATACTAAGAACAGACATTTAGAGGCTAATGTCAAGTTACTTGAAAAGAGAAACAAGACCTTGACTGAAGAAATCAAAGAGCTAAGGTCTGATGTCAAAACTAAAGCTAAAGCATTGGAATCATACAAAATGAAGGAATCTAGTCAAGCCGAATCCTCAAAAACTGCTGAAAAGAGAGTCCAGCAAGCTGAACTCATCAAACAGTAAGCTGAAGTGATCACCCTCCTAGAAACAGAAGTTAAAGATCTCAAGAAGGGCATGGAAACTTTTGTTCAAGGTGAAGACACTTTAAAAACAATGATGAAGAAGGCAAATGTACCTTTGGTCAGAGAAGGTGTTGGTCTAAACTTCAACAAGAAAGATAAGGTGCTCAAATATGATGGAAGGAATGGCATACCCTATGACTATGCTATGCCCTGGAAGACATGCAACAAATGTGGTACAAAAGGTCATCTGGAAAAACATTATGTGGTTCAAGTAAATCATAAAGTGAAAACAGCATACCAGAATGGATCAGTCAGACAGAAAACAGCATACCAGAATGGACCAGTCAGACAGCAAACAGCATACCAGAATGCTTCTGGCAGAAGACAAACAGCTTACCAACAGAATGATCAGTCCCCAAAAGTGGTCCAAATGTGGATCAAGAAATCTGATTTAAATGCTTTATATATTCTTGCTACTAACCAACCTGGACCCAAACCTATATGGGTACCAAAACATTGAGGTATTTTTGTTTGTTTTGTAGATGTGCCTTGCTGCTAAGGTCAAGTCAAAGCAATGGATCTTGGACAGTGGATGCACAAGACATATGTGTGGAGACAAATCTCAGTTTATGAATCTCAAAATGAAAAAGGGTGGAAGAGTGACTATTGGGAATAGCAAAACTCTTCAAATCCTTGGTACCGGTTCTATTGGTAATAGTAATATTTCAATTGATAAAGTTCAATATGTCAAAGGTCTTTCTTATAACTTGCTGAGTGTTACTCAATTATTTGATGATGGACATCATGTTGAATTAGGCATTGATAAAGCTATTATTACTATTGGTACTAACAAATTCCCCCTAGTTGCTAGAAGGGAAGGAAATATATATGTATTAGACTTTGATATGCTGGAAACAGCATGCTGTTTGGCTGCAATGGATAATGATCCATATATTTGGCATAGAAGATTAGGTCATGCACACATGGATTTGCTCAGAAAGTTGTCAAGCAAGAAACTAGTGAGAGGGCTGCCCAAACTAAAGTATGTCAAAACAGAAGTATGTTCAGCTTGCCAATTGGGAAAACAGCTTCGAAGTACTCACAAATCAAAGAAAATGGTATCTACTTCTAAACCCTTAGAGCTTCTGCATTTGGACTTATTTGGTCCAGAAGCTTACAAGAGTATTGGAGGTAAACAATATGGTTTTGTGATTGTAGATGATTATTCTAGATTTACATGGGTATTATTTCTTCGTACTATAGATTGTGCTTTTGATGAGTTTAAGAAGCTAATCAAATTACTTGAGAACAAGTTGAATACAAGACTTGTAGGTATAAGGAGTGATAGAGGAGGTGAATTTCTCAACAAAGACTTCATTGCTTATTGTGAAAAAAGAGGAATTACACATGAATTTTCTGCACCAAGGACTCCACAGCAAAACGGAGTGGTAGAAAGGAAGAACAGGTCACTACAAGAAACAGCAAGGACTCTATTGCAAGAAAGCAAGTTGCCTAGAAGTTTTTGGGCAGAAGCAGTGAATACAGCGTGCTATTTGTTGAACAGAGTCATAATCAGGCCTATTTTGAACAAAACTCCGTATGAATTGTTGAGGAAAAAGAAGCCAAACATTAGTTACTTCAAAATCTTTGGCTCAAAGTGTTTTGTGCTCAAGACAATTGATAATGATGGTAAATTCGATGCTAAATCTTATGAAGCTATCTTTCTTGGCTATTCTTTAACTAGTAGAGCATATAGAGTTTATAACTTAAATAAACATATAGTTGAAGAATCTATTGATGTTACTTTTCAAGAACCTAACAATGATCTGGCAAGAGACGAGGAAGAATTTGCAGGTGAAGTTGATAATATACAACATCAAGTTACTGGAAATCAGCAAGCCAACAATTCTGCTGAAACTGGAAGTCAGCAAGCCAACAACACTACTGAGAATGGAAAACAGCAAGCTGGAACTGCAAATCAGCAAGCTGAAGTGGTCAGATTAACTTCACATGAAGAAATTGCTCAACATTCTCTACCAAAGGCTACAAGGACAGTAAAGAATCATCCTCCAGAACTTGTCATTGGAAATATTTCAGATGGAATCACAACAAGGAGAGGAAAAGAAAACTTTTGTGCTTATGCTGCCTTTTTAGCTCAAGAAGAACCCAATAATATCAAAGAAGCATTAGAAGATGAAAATTGGATCATGGCAATGCAAGAGGAACTCAACCAATTCGAGAGATGTGATGTTTGGGAACTTGTAAAGCCACCAGAAGATGCTTCTATCATAGGAACCAAATGGGTGTTCAAGAACAAAGTGGATGAATTTGGAACAGTTACTCGAAATAAGGCAAGGCTCGTGGCTCAAGGCTATAATCAACAAGAAGGAATTGATTTTGAAGAAACATATGCACCTGTAGCTCGTTTAGAATCAATCAGAATGCTTCTTGCCTATGCATGCTACAAGAAATTCAAGTTATATCAAATGGACGTAAAAAGTGCATTTCTAAATGGCGTGCTGGATGAGGAAGTCTATGTCAAACAGCCTCCTGGATTCGAACATGAGAAGTTTCATGACTATGTTTACAAGCTCAAGAAGGCATTATATGGTTTAAGGCAGGCCCCTAGAGCGTGGTATGAGAGGCTTAGTAAGTTTCTTCTCAAAAATGGATTCATTCGAGGTAATATCGATCCCACATTATTTACAAAGCAAAATGGTAAAGATATTCTTGTTGTACAAATATATGTGGATGATATTGTATTTGGTGCTACTAATGAATCTATGTGTGAGTGGTTTTCTAAGTGCATGTACAATGAATTTGACATGAGCATGATGGGGGAACTCAATTATTTCTTGGGTCTTCAAATCAAGCAAACCATTGATGGTATTTATGTGCATCAATCAAAGTATACAAAGAATCTGCTCAAAAGATTTGGTTATGAAGATGTCAAAGCAAAAACAACTCCTATGACTCAAAACAGCAAGCTGTTTGCAGATGAGAATGGTAAGGAGGTGGATGTCAAAAGGTATAGAGGTATGATTGGAAGTTTATTATATTTAACTGCCTCAAGACCTGATATTATGTATAGTGTTTGTGTTTGTGCAAGGTTTCAATCCAACCCTAAAGAGTCTCACTTAAATGCGGTTAAAAGAATTTTTAAATACTTAAGTGGTACTATCAATCTTGGTTTGTTCTATCCTATCACAAATACTTTTGATCTCGTGGGGTATAGTGATGCAGATTATGCAGGGTCTCAAACTGATAGAAAGAGTACAAGTGGTGTTTGTACATTTCTTGGACAAATCTTGGTTTCATGGCAAAGCAAAAAGCAAGCTTCTGTTGCTCTATCAACGGCCGAAGGAGAATATTTAGCAGCTGGTAGCTGTTGCTCTCAAATTTTATGGATGATTCAAACTCTAAGGGATTTTAATATCAAGTGTGGCAAGATTCCAATATATTGTGACAACACGAGTGCTATCAATATCTCCAAGAATCCTGTGAATCACTCAAGAACAAAGCATATCGACGTTCGTCATCATTTCTTGAGAGATAATGCAGCAAAAGGGAAGATTGAGTTGGTATTTGTCTCAACTGAAGTTCAACTGGCAGATATTTTCACAAAGCCATTGGCTGAAGAAAGATTTGCAGCCATACGAATGGAGCTTGGCATGTGTACTGTGTAGTCAGCAAGCTGACAAGCACAGAATGGGTAACGTTGGCTTACCATTTGTATCTGAACAGTTTATATGCCAATACCATGATTTGATTTTGTTGATTTTATTTCTCTATGCTTATTCCAGACATGGACTAATATTCTTTTTGTTGAATTTTTTGATGGATTAAGGGGGAGAAATTTAGGAGAATTTATTTGCTTGTTTGGTCAAGATATTCGGTTTAGATATGATTATTATGCTTGTTTATCTTGAATCTGTTTTATATCAAAATGTACTAATATGCAGGGATTTAGGGGGAGTTTTATATTTCTCCTAAATAGTGTGTAATCATCAAAAAGGGCGAGATTGATACTCCTATGGTTTTGATGATCACATTCAGCAAGCTATTTGCTTGTAGTTTGATATAAAACATCGTGTTATGGTTGTACTAACTTGGTTTTGCAGGGTATATTAAGTTTACAGAGAATATATATACAGCAAGCCATTTGGTGTTACAACAGAGACAGTTTGGCAAGCCATTTGCACTGACAGACACAAACAGCAAGCCATTTGCAAACTGCCAGAAATCCTGAAGATATATATCAAGACAAATTCTCATGGATGTAATTCAGGAAATATATTGTGAGGACTATTTATTATATAATACGTATACAATATATTCTAGAGCTCAAATCTTGTCAAATATCTTTCTTTAAAACATTTTATAAAACTTATGGGAGTTTCCTTATTTAAAATATTTTCTTTCTTTCAAATCTCCTATACGCATTTTATATCTATACAATTCAGAAGGGTTAAGTTTTCATCGATCTCTTTCTCTCAAACCTTCTGTCTAACGTTCACAAGAACGTTTGTAAAATCTCTAACCAATTGAACGTTGGAAATTGATTCTAATAGTTCGAATAAATTGGTGATTGATTTTCTGAACGTTGGTGTGAAGCTTTATAAACTGATTCTTGTGTTCATTCGTTTCTAACAATCCAAAGAACATTCAGAGAAAACTTTCAAGCACACAAGATTTCAAACAAATCGGTTTTTCATTGCTATATCTTTCGATTCTCTCGAGCTCTTAATATATTCATACGTGCTATATCTTAGAGAGTTCATAGTTTGAGTTGTATTCATCTATTGATTGTATTGTTCGATTTATAAGGTTTAGTTGTTGGACAAGTTGGCTTGGGAACTAGGGTTTGGTGATCGTTGCTAGAGAAGTATACTTGGGAAGTATAGCTTAGAGAGCAAGTTCGGAAACAGGAGTTCAGCACGCCATTTGTCAACAGCTGGGTATTAAGGGAGATATATTATTGTATCTTGTAATTGGTTTTATTTCAGTGATCAATAATATATTCTCTTACCAAGTTGGTAAGGGACCAGGACGTAGACCATAGGGGTTAGGGGTCGAACCTGGCTAAAAGTCTCTGTGTTCTTTATTTTCTGATCTTTACTTACTGCTTGCATCTGGCTTACTATTTCTGCACTTTACTGTACTTGTTATCTGTGCATTCAGCATACCATTTGTGTCTGCATAAAACGAAATCAGTAAGCTGTTTCTGGTAATTTTTAAAATCGGTTTTAGTTAAACATAGTTAGCCATTTACACCTATTCACCCCCCCTCTAGGTGTACATTTTCACCGGAGAGACTCTTTATCTATATCTAGCAGTGTCTGAACAAGCATTGAGTGTCGTCCTCATCAAAGAAGAGAATAAGGTTCAGAGACCTATCTACTATGTAAGCAAGGTGCTCCACGGAGCCGAATTAAACTACTCATCCATCGAGAAATTTGCTTTGGCTTTGGTAACGGCCTCGAGGAAGCTACGACCATACTTCCAGTCGCACAAAATTGAAGTCCTGACGGACCAGCAGTTAAGGAACATATTGCATAGCCCAAAGGCCAGCGGAAGGCTAATCAAATGGGCCATAGAGCTTGGAGAGTTTGATATCAAGTATAAGCCTCGGACAGCCATCAAGGCTCAGGCATTGGCTGACTTCGTGGTTGAATGCACCATTAACAACCAAGAAGTCGGGGGGCAGGAGATGATAACCACCCCTGAGAATGGAGATAAAGATGAAGAACTGGTAGCTGATCAGAAGGAATATTGGGTGCTCTATTTTGATGGAGCATCAAAAACAAAATCTAGTGGTGCAGGTTTTGTTTTGCAAAGCCCCGATGGGTTCACAGTTGAGTATGCTTTGAAGTTGGATTTTCCTACTACCAACAATGAAGCTGAGTATGAGGCATTGATAGCCGGATTGGGTTTGGCTAGAGTTATGAGGGTCAAGAACCTCAAAGTGTGTGGAGATTCAAGATTGGTGGTCTCGCAAGTGAATGGTGAATTTGAGGCCAAGGATGAAACTATGGCAAAGTATCTGCGAGTTGTGAAAGCTTTCATGACTCAGTTTGATAAGTGCTATGTAGAACACATTCCGAGAGAAGAGAACTTTAAGGCCGATGCCCTATCTAAGTTTGCTTCTTCTGAAATCGAAAATTATGCAGGAAGTGTTTACTTCCAGGTCTTAAAGGCCCCGACTATCAATTCTAAGTTGGTGGCACCAATTGATATAGGAAGCTGTTGGATAGATCCTATTAAAGCTCACCTTGAAACAGGTTGGCTCCCTGACAATGCCTTGGAGGCACGAAAACTGTCAGTGAGAGCATTGAGATATGCCCTGATCGAAGGCATCCTGTACAAGAGATCGTTTGTCATCCCGTATTTGAAATGCTTGAGGCCCCAAGAGGCAAGAGAGGCTTTGGAGGAAGTTCATGAAGGAATATGTGGGCAACACTTGGGGGGCAGAGCCCTAGCTCACAAGATTACTCGACTAGGATTCTATTGGCCGGAGATGTTGGCCGATGCACAGAATTACGTCAAGAAATGTGACAGATGTCAGAAGCACGCTCCAATTGTAAGGCACCCGCCTGAGATGTTAATGTCAGTCAGCTCTCCCATCCCATTTGCAATGTGGGGGATGGACATACTTGGTCCTTTCCCTATGGCTTCAGCACAAAGGAAGTTTCTGATAGTCGTCATTGACTACTTCACCAAGTGGATCGAGGCTAAGCCTCTAGCCAAGATAACCACCAAACAAGTTGCCCAGTTCTTTTGGGAGAACATAATTTGCAGGTATGGAATCCCGCGAATCCTTGTGACGAATAACGGGACGCTGTTTAACAATGAGGAGTTCAAGAAGTACTGTGAGGAAAACGCTATTGAGCTTCGGTTTACTTCTGTAGCACACCCGCAAGCTAATGGACAGGCCGAGGTAGCCAATCGAATCATCCTTGATGGAATAAAGAAAATGGTCGAACGCTCAAGGAACACCTGGGTGGATGAGTTGCTGCCTATACTCTGGGCTTATCGCACTACTTGTAAGGTGACCACCGGAGCAACCCCGTTTCTGCTGGCTTATGGAGCCGAGGTAGTTGTGCCACTAAAGATTATGCATGCGTCACCTCGAGTTGAGGCATTCGAACCAGAGACTAATGAAGAGGGCATGAGACTCGCCCTAGACCTGATTGATGAAGTCAGGGACGAGGCAAACGCTAGAAATGTGGAGCATCAAAAGAAAGCATCCTTTTATTACAACCACAGGGTAAAGGAAAGGTTCTTCCAGCAAGGTGACTTAGTTCTGAGGAAGATCGAGGCTTCTGGAGTTGGCCAGAAGGGAAAACTAGCCCCTAATTGGAAGGACCATATCGAGTCAGGAAGACACTAGGACGAGGATCCTACAAGTTGGAGACTTTGGATGGGAATGAGGTGCCCCGTACCTGGCATGCTTTGAACCTCAAGATTTATTATGTTTGAGTTATCTTTGTAAGGACTTAGCTCATTATCTATTTATTAAGAGAAGTAGAAATAAGGTTTGATGAAACCATTTCAGGGCTTAACGCCCCGAGTAGGACAATAATAAGTTATGTAAGGGTTGAACCCCATTCTAAGTTATTAATACAAGTTTGTTTTCCATTCCATGATTCTATGTTTTATTTATGTACCGAGCACCTGCTGAGTGTAAGCCTAGAAAGGCCTAGTACCGAAAATAAATGAACATACGAATAAGGGAAACAAATGCATAAATAAAACGCCCCGAAGGGCCACAATTCGAGTTAAGGTTACAACACAACGAAATAAGAGTTTAAGTCCCGAAGGACGATGAATAAAAAGCTGATAAAGTAAAGCCACAAGCGGCTAATTAGGCCATGCAAGGCCACAAACCAACTCCAGCTACTCCTCTGCAGACTCCTCTTCGCCGCTCTCCTCTTCCCCGCTCTCCTCCTCCGAGTCTTCACCGGAGTCATTGTCAGGCTCGCCCACCACCATAGGCTGAACCACAGCAACTCCGGCCCCTTCTTCTTCAGAGGATGAATCAGAAGAAGAACTACCCTCGTTTCGGATCAGCCTCTTGCCATGGATTGGATGTCGAACCACTCCAACTTTCCTTGCGGGCGGGGGTTTCTTCCCACGGGAGCCAGAAGAAGATGAGTCTTGGCTAGCAACTTGGACAGCTCCCTTGGAGTTGGATCCAGAGCGTCGATGACTGCCTTTGGAGCCGGATCCTGATGTTTGAGGAACAACTTTAGTTCCCGAACCAGAAGCTAGAGTAGCCGGGTTGACACCCCAGTTAGGGCAAGGAAAATCAGCCGGGTTGACAACAGAAGGATGCCTATGGCTCACAACGTTGATGGCCTTATCCCAACCAACAGACATGTTGAAGGGACGCATCTCATCATCATGATCATCGATAAAATTAAGAAAATCTTGGGTCTTATGATAGGCCTGGATCACCTTATCAGCATCAGACGCCTTCTTTCGGGCTAAAGAAGAAAGTTATTTACGGGTGGATGCAACATTAACTTCTGCACGAACAATTTGGGAGTGCAGATCTTCATTCTCTTCCTTGAACCTTGCAGAGTCATTCTTCAAGCTAATATTCTCATCTCTAAAAGCCCGGCCTTGAGTTGAAACAGTTTGAAAGTAAGCATTGGCCTGCAATAAGGAAATGGGTGAGCTACAAGGAATACACAAAGTCGAAATCAATAATAGCATCGAACTTAACAGAGGGAATTTCATACCTGATACAAGGCTTGAGCGCCCATAAGCTGAGACTCATCCATTTTGTCACCTGCGTGCATAGTCACTTGATCGGGAGGAGTGATTGAACGCTTGGACCAGTCTAGAGCTAGATGAGGGCTCCCGAAGACTGAGTCTTGTTCACATATACCCCAAAGAGGTAAGAAAGGAGTCCTGACATCCCCATCAGCGTTCCGGGATCGTTTCTCGCCCTGAGAACAACGCTCCAAGAAGTTAGGGATATGAGGCTTAATAGGATTTAGTAGTTCTTCAGCCTTCTTCTTCATCCTTTTAGTCACAGTCGGCTGGTTTTGAGGACGACTATCAATCTCCTCGGCAGCTGAAATACAAAGAGAAAAACATCGGGATAAGAACAAACAGAGCTCATAATAAGCTCAAGTAAGAAAGTTACCCTCAATGGAAAGAAAGCTAAGGCCAGCCTCAATATGATTCTTTTCATTCAGAAAAGTTTTATAGTGTGTACGGCCGTCGTCAGCAAGAAGCCTATCTCGATCCCACAATTCTGAGTCACTAAGATCACACACGAAATGTGAACTATCTTCTACGAATCCAAATCTCTTTACAAAGAAGTTACCCCAGTCACCGCCTTTCCATTCAAGAACTACAAACTCCCTTTCCCAGAAATGCTGCGAATCTGGAAAGGAGATGGGATTCACTATGTGTGGAAGTTTAGCTCGGAGCTTGAGGCTAACCCATCATTTCTTGTGGTCAGAAGAGTTGTTGGCCCCAAAGATACTTCGAAACATTGTAGTAGTCGGTAGAATCTCCAATTGACGACACCTTATTAAGAAAATAGAGATGTACCTCCAAGCGTTGGGATACAACTGACAAGGATGGATTTGATACTCCGCCAGCAATCTAATGATAAAATTATCAACCGGGAATCTGAACCCAGCATCTAAGGCACCCCAGTGAACGCAAATCCTTTCAGGATGCCAGTTGCATGTTCTATCTGATGGGTTTGGAAGACGAACCTTAATGGCACTTGGAAAGTGGTATGTCTCCCTTATTTCTTGGACATTTCGTTCCGACAACTTACTTGGACTGTTAAAAGAATCTAAGCTAGCACAGTTTGGGAATGCTTCCCTCATAATGTTTAGAAGATCTAGTAAGGATTCAAATCTATGTTCAACATATGAAGGAGGTTTGATTTGTTCTTTACCTTTGGCGGTCCTCATTTTACTCCTCTTCGCCATAGCTTCCATCATGGAGACAGGGGGAGCCAGTGGGCGATCACCTTTTGACATCTTGATCTTGAAGCTGAAACTTGATCTTGAAGCTGAAACTTGATCTTGAAGCTTGAACTTGATCTTGCAACTTGAAAGCTAGAGAATTTAAGAATCTGAGAGCTCTGAAATGAAGAAGTGAATTGAAATGAAGGCTACTTCTCCTCTTTTATAGAAAATGCATGACCTGCAACATCAGGTTAAATCTCAGCTTGGTTCGTGTTTACAGGTCATCTATCGTTTATAGATGAAAAAAGGACAGAAATTATCCGCGTTTTACAGAAATAATCGTTATAATTCATATATGCCAGAAGAGAAATAGCAGATATAATCGCTGGAGCTACAAAACAAGTGACTTCTGAAAAGCTAAATACGCTTAAGGAGTTAATTAAGGAGATCAGCCATAATCACAAGATTAGCAGTGCTAATCATAAGTTAAGGAGTAATATCGTCAGAAGTCACGAATGACCAAACTGACGACTTAAGATCAAGATCAAGGTTCTTGATCCTTAGGACCACGGATGATTTTAGATCCTAGATCCCTGACGACTTAAGATCAAGATCAAGGTTCTTGATTCTTAAGATAACGAAGTCACGAATGACCAAGATAGTAACTTGAGATCAAGATCAAGATTCTTGATCCTCAAGATCACAGATGGTTTTCAGGTCCGGTTTTCCTAGCCAACCACGAGGTAGCCGACCGCCGAGCCCGAGGGACGACGGCCGACCATGAAGCAGCCGACCACGGTGCACGAGGGACCGCAGCCGACCACCTCAAGGCCGACCATGGCGCCTCGGGAAGCTCCAGCCGATCAGCCTCCGGCCGATCACCTTGAATCCGGACCCTTTGGCCGATCAGGTGCTAGCCGACCACGAGCTAGCCCTTGATCCGGCCGATCACGGGTTATTTCGTGGTCCTGGAACTTGAAATTTTCAGCGAACCTCGGGTAGTTTTCAGACCTAGATCTCGACTTTTTTAGCGAATCTCGGATGAATTTCAGTACTAAGAAGAGGTCAAGATGAGCACAGATTAGTGCCGTTTAAGCACAGATTAGTGCTGATAAGTGTGACAGCCCCAAATCCGGGGTCATAAATCCGGGCCATCACGGACCAATTTCCATTCAATATCAATATCTCTTGAGTTTTTTTTTTTTAACAATTAATACTTATGCCATTGACCCCGCAATAATAAACACACACACACCAGTCATATGCTCAGAGAACAACATTCACCATAATAAAAGTTTAGGATTTAACAGTTATTACAAACCCAGAATCATCCTTAAATACATTGCTGAATAATACTTCGTCATGAAGCATTTCAACAACCAAAGTTTCTTACATGTTTACACACTTAATTATACATAGAGCTACCAGGACCCGTTTGCCTCTACGCTACCTCAGGAATCAATGCTAGCGTGCTCTCAGAAGGTCGCCTTCCCCCTACCCTCTTGCGGGGCGTTCTGCGAAGTATTGGCATTCCTAGCTGTATATAGATAAGTAGCAAGAATGAGCCAAAATAGCTCAGAAAGATAATTTCTATCTACTAACATCAAAGGAAAATAAACCGTTATATATATATAATAGACAAAAGCAAACTTCAGTTATTATGGAAGAATTTTATTTCCATTCAATATGTATATACACTTTCTAATTATCCTTGTACGTAAAAAATATATAGTATCATTCCATCAGTATTGCTTCTAACATCATATAATATCAGTTCCTCTTCTTGAATGCTATAACCATCAATATACCATTTCAGTGTAATCTTTCAAGATAATATAAAAACTTGAACAAATCTCTCGCTATAATCTTCTCATTTCCATCTTATGCAACAATCATATCAATTAATATAAAATCAGTTTCTCTTCGTTTGTAACAATAATTCCATCATTCCATATCACTTTCCTGTTTTCAGTTATAGAAATCTGAAAACCATTTTCAATTATTTCTTTCAAGTTTTGGGGATATCTGCTGGCGCTAGATACGTAGGACGATGATCAGTCGCCTGACCGTATCCGCTCTCTGTTTACTACTAGTAGAAGGGATGATCCCTACCTGGTAATCAACCCTGGAGGAAGGCTACCTGCTACATCCTCCCTTGGCATCTTCGTGCCGAGATAAAATATTGGATGCTGGACTGTGCCACTACCACACAGCCTCTTACGCTTACTGTTGCAATCCCCCTTTTTCAAATCATCAAATACCATTTCACATTTTCCATTTCCATTCACATTTCCATTCACATACATCATTTCCATTTCCATTTATCATCACCTTTAAAATTTATATATGTCATAATACTTTGATTATGACTCAGACATCTCCTCTGTATTCAATGAAATCAATATGCTTTTATATACGTAGAGTATTCCATTTATCTCAAAAGTATTAAATACCATTCAATAATATTTATTAAATCACAATACTTAGAAAGAATATAATATTATAAATCATATAACCCTAGATAATAACTGATTCCATTCCTTTATATATCTTTAGATAACAACTGATACCATTCCTTTATATATCTTTAGATAACAACTGATACCATTCCTTTATATATAACTCTTGATCATAAGGCATGTTCACTTCATGCACAATCATCTCTATGTATATTCATATCCATCTTAGACTCATATTCATAATCATATTCATATCATACTCATATACCTCTCCTTTTAATATCAATGATCACGGAAAACAAATTCTTAATAATATAGTAACAATAGCATCACATGTATATATTCCATGAAATCAAATTTCTTTAAAGATAAATTATTTCCAAGTAGGGATATAAAAGATCTTGCCTGGATCTCTAAAGCGAGTATGTGAAATCCTGAGTTCGTCTCCCGTTTCTATAGGAACAAAAGGATCACCATTAGTATATATCCCACTTAATCACTTAATCTCTACACCGTAACACCCTTAACTCATATTATAAGTTTAACATGGTATTTATGCACCAAAAGTTTACATGCACTTAACCATTTTTTAAACTCGATCTAATTTTTAGCATATTCCACCATTCCCCTTAATAACCACACTCGACTGTAAAAATTCTTAGAAAATATAGATTTCGAATTTTAATGCAAGGTCAACTGTCAAGGGTCCTCTAACCACCCTACTACACTATCCCAAAATTTCGTGACTTATAAAAATGTCTAAGTATGGTAACTTTAGCCTCAAATTTGATACAATTACGTTTTCTCGGTTATTGAACGTCTTTCACTAAAACTGACTTTTCTCCTAAACCGTACGTCAGATTTTAACGTACTTTATATCAAAACGATCTATGAACTAAGATCTATCATTTCATGGTCAATTGGTAACCTAGAAAGTAGATTACCGTACTGATACAGGGGTCCAAAACAGGGCAGTTTCTATCCTAACGAAAATCGGGCATTATAACTGCTGTACTTTAGTACTTTCCATAAATCCAACTCCTCCAAATCAATTATCAAACACAATAATCATCACCTACACCATGTGGTCTTCATTACCAGCCATGGTTACAATCCCAAACACTTCCATATTTAACTCAAACCACTTACAAACACATAAATCACCATAATCTTAACATTTATACTACTTAACCACTACTACATCAATATCCTTCATAAATACAAAAGGGCAAGAGTATTTATACCTTCTTGAAGCTTTAAAGATCATTAATAAACCTGGATATATCCTTAAACCACCTTGAATTAGCTTGAATCAACTAAAGGAGCCATTAAAACAAAGTTAATTCTAGGATTTTACTATTCATTTACTATTCACCTTCAACTTTGAGAATTTATTTACCTTACTAAATGATGATGGATGGCTATGAAACTTTGTGAATCTCTCTTTCTATCCTCCAAGAGCATCCATGATTTTCCTCTTGATTTGTAGTTGATGTTTGCTAGGGTTTTTGATTTTATTTTTCTTCTTTTTCTTGGTGTGGCCGAATGTAGTGAAATGGGATGGGGGAGAGACTTTTGCTTGGTTTTTGCTCTTATCTTCTCTTAATCTTGATTAACCTAGAGTCTTGTGGAATCTTGTGGAAAATTATCTAGGAAATTGTCTAATTTACCCCTTAAACTTATGTTAGTGGAATGTGATGTCAATGTGTTGTCATTGGATGAGTTAATCATCTCATTTCCTTGGTTTCCTTAAGTATAATGCTACTAATTCTTATAAATGATAATGTGGGATGTATCCTTGTTATATTACTAATCTTGGATGCTTAATATCCATATTCGTCTAATTGTAATTCGTTTCGAGTATACCTCATTATCTCAGTGGTTTTGAAATCATTTAACAATCCAATTTCCCTTGGTATTCTCTTAACTTAATAATCCCTTGGTTTAACCTAAATCTTTTAATTCCTCAATATATAATTCTTTTAATATTTCCATGCTCCTTAATATCCAATAGAAGCTCTTTGGAAGTCAAAATCCTCAAAAATCCATATTTAGGAATTTCTGAAATCCATCGTCATTTCGAGTCACTTAATTTCAATGTACAACACTAATATGGTTTCTGTTTACTTATTTTCCGTTTCCATTATAGAGTACTTATATACCATTTCTCTAAATCCTCGAAATTTACTATTCATGTGACCACTGTAGCTTTGCTAAAGTTAGGGTTATTACAGTCTTCCCCCCTTAACAGGATTCCGTCCCGGAATCACGTTGAAAATGTCCATAGATACCTCTTTCATCCACACTTCTAACTTCTACACCACTTTCTCTATCCTTTTCCTTCATAATATCTCTATCTTGTTTGCGCAAACATACACCAACATAATCTTGCTTGTCATTCATCAACGTGCCATTTAGCTTATTAATAGTAGTGCTTTCACTATCTTTATCTTGAAATTTCCTCCTGTTTCAGTCATTAGTTCATCTTTCATTCCTCTTTTAGCTAAGGGTATCGGCCACCACATTGGCCTCCCCTGAATGGTAGTGTATCTCACTTATAGTTTATCCCTATTTTGATCTCTATCATGACATAAAATATACACACTTCGATTTTATTATATCTTGTCTCTGTAAAATCTTCCAGAAATCCGACTAGAATAAAATTTCTTGAAACCATTGTAAGGAAATACTACCTATAATATATATTTCCTGTTCGTATCTAAACAAGTCTGTGGTTTACCCCCAAAATACTATTATTCTCCTTTTCATAGAATTTCTAACCCCTAACAGATACTGATTTTCCTTATCTAGATTGTCAACCTACCTATACCATTCATTGACCACATTGATTCCTAACCAACATTTATACTTAGAAGATTAAATAATAAGAGACAAAGTTCACCTGCATCTGTATCCGGCTTTTTCAATGCTTCCCCTAAAGTCATATGGTACACTCTGGCAGTGGGTTTATTTGAAGCAGTCGTACTTTATCCCGGCATAGATGACCCACCGGAACGGCAATCCCTAGCAAAGTGTCCTAATTTCCCACATTGATAACACTTGATATCAATTTGTCAGTTGATGTGCACTGGTTATAATAGTGTCCTTTCTGTCCGCACTTAAAGCAAGTTATTTCCGACACACTCCCGTATGCTTTCTACCACACTTGCTACAATCTGGTATTGGTGGTCGTGCTTGATTAGACTGAAAAGTTCCTGAGGATTTGCCACCTTGATTCACAGTCTCACTAACAGCCTTGTTATTCCCTGACTTTCCTCCAAACTGGGGACTTTCCTCCAAACTGGGGTTTTTGTCCTTTACCAACCTTGCTAAAGTAACTTTCTTCACTTGAACCTCCCTTCTGGCCCTCAAATCTCCTTTTCTTACTTTCTCGACCTATCTGGTTTTGTTCACTCTCAGCTTCTATAATGGATGCCTTTTGAACCACTGCAGCATAATCAGTCAACTCAAATGGTGCCATTCGCGTTCGCAGCCATGGTTTCAATCCTTGTTGGAACCTTTTTGCTCTTTGTTCTTCAGTACGCACAAATTCGGGAACAAACCTCGACAGTTCTGTAAATTTAGTTTCATACTCAGCCACTGATAGATTATCCTGCTTTAATTCCAGAAATTTCATCTCCATTTGGTTTTCCAGATACCTAGGGGAATACTTATCTAGAAACACCCTAGTGAAACGTTCCCAAGTTATCACTCCCGCTCCCTCTAGATTCTTCTTAGCTTCCCACCAATAATTTGCCTCTCCCTTTAAGAGATAGGCTGCAAAGATTGTTTTCTGATCTCCTCTATCCTCAATATCTCAAAAGCTTTTTCCATCTCTTTTAACCAGGCTCTGGCTACTACTGGGTTAACAATTCCCTCAAACTCTGGGGGTTTCAATGACTTAAAGGCACGAAAGGAGTTAGCTGCCTGATTAGGAAGAACAGGTGGTGGTTGAGGGTTCTGTGGATTAGTCAAATTCTGCCTTAATAGTTCCATGAATTGGTTAAAGGGATCACCGCCCTGATTTCCTTGTTGTTCAGTTGATTCATCTTCCTCTTCTTCATGATTTTGTTCATTATGAGCATTTTCATTCTGTCTATTATGACTTCCTTCCTCTCTCTCATTTTCTCTTGCATTTGTTCTATTATTACGCTTAGGCGGCATGATTCTGTATATAGCAATATTCTCCATTAATCACCCAAAATTTAGGGTACAATATACATCATTTCCATATATACACAATCATATCATTAGTTAACTCATTTATGCATTTCAATATTTTAACTTCACGCAGTTAGTATCTAGTTATATTACAATTTTAACAAATAAGCATATCACCCTTAGCACAATAACCTTTTCATTTAAGTCAATCACCTGACATACATTAATATTTCCAAATCTCAGCATTTATTATCCAAATACGATAGAATTAGGCAAAATACATAAACTTCATTAATTCACATAAATATTTTACAACTTGTGGATACATCCTTCACTACTAGCTAATATATACATCATAAAGTACAAGGTTCGAAACCCAAAAACATATCCGTACACACTAATCCGATATAACAAAAGTACTACTAACTGTCCTCTAATCAGACTGGGATTAAGACAGTAAGCAACTAACCTAATCCCCAAAATGACATCAACAAGATGACTAGTCTGATTAGTGTCTAAGACTACTACTCCGAATCACGGTAACGCCGCTTTGACAACGTCCCTGATCTGCACTACCATAGTGGTGACTACATCTACTATCTGAGCTCTCCATACTGGATCCCCTCTGTCTCCCAACATCCTCCTAATATCACCGAGTGCCCGCAACTCGATACTAACTATGCCCAAAGACAACCCATCTGGTATCACACCTCCTCCTCTCGCTCTGTCTAATCTCTGCACAAGTGTATCTATAGTCCGACGGGACTCCTCCAGCTGTCCCTGTAGGACAAAGTACTCTGACAAGAGGATTGCTGGCAAATGATCACCTGGAAATATAGGTGCCTCCTGAGGGGGCACAGCGGCTGGGGGAGGTACATCTACAAGTGGGGGTGCATCTACTGGTGGAGGTGGGGGAGGTGCAAATGGTGGGGATGGAGGAACTGGCTCCGTGTCCGCATCCTCAGAAGGATCATCCTCCAACTCATCCTCTGATAAAATTAAGTGTCCCGGTGGAGTGAACTGCTCAACTGGGTCCTCAAAAGGGTCAGGGCTAGGTAGAGGAGATGGAATAGGTGAGGGCACTGGATCAGGTATAACAGGGGTAGGAATCACATGAATATCGGTCCACTCGGTCTCCTCCTCCTCCTCCTCAGCTATGACTGACAACCTAGGCCTCTTACGCAAGGGTCTCTCCTCCTCGGGGATATCTGACCGCACTCAGGAAGGACCTGCCCCATCAGATCCCACAAAAGGTCTACCAGTGTATGGCACTATGGCTACAGTATCCCTCTGCCTGCGCTCCTCTGCCTCCTCTCTCAGGCTCTGCTCATATCTCTCCCTGGCACTAGCACGTCGTCTCTCCCTGAGGTCATCAACAGCATAGTCTGGCACCTCTACTCCTACTAGCTGCAGGTCTATAATCTCCTGCTCGGACAATCCTAGCCACTGGGGGTCCCGACTCGGCTCACCCATCTCCGCTCCCTATAATAAAACATAAAATTCTATTAGTAACGGTCTATAAAATTATAGTATATGCTTAAAATAAATACTACCTGCGATATACCACCCCTGAACTTGATGGAAGTTCACAATTTATATTATAACTGATACAATTATTATTATCACTCTTGTTCCTGAGCATTATGACTCTTAGCTCTGATACCAAACTGTGACAGCCCCAAATCCGGGGTCATAAATCCGGGCCATCACGGACCAATTTCCATTCAATATCAATATCTCTTGAGTTTTTTTTTTAACAATTAATACTTATGCCATTGACCCCGCAATAATAAACACACACACACCAGTCATATGCTCAGAGAACAACATTCACCATAATAAAAGTTTAGGATTTAACAGTTATTAACAAACCCAGAATCATCCTTAAATACATTGCTGAATAATACTTCGTCATGAAGCATTTCAACAACCAAAGTTTCTTACATGTTTACACACTTAATTATACATAGAGCTACCAGGACCCGTTTGCCTCTACGCTACCTCAGGAATCAATGCTAGCGTGCTCTCAGAAGGTCGCCTTCCCCCTACCCTCTTGCGGGGCGTTCTGCGAAGTATTGGCATTCCTAGCTGTATATAGATAAGTAGCAAGAATGAGCCAAAATAGCTCAGCAAGATAATTTCTATCTACTAACATCAAAGGAAAATAAACCGTTATATATATATAATAGACAAAAGCAAACTTCAGTTATTATGGAAGAATTTTATTTCCATTCAATATGTATATACACTTTCTAATTATCCTTGTACGTAAAAAATATATAGTATCATTCCATCAGTATCGCTTCTAACATCATATAATATCAGTTCCTCTTCTTGAATGCTATAACCATCAATATACCATTTCAGTGTAATCTTTCAAGATAATATAAAAACTTGAACAAATCTCTCGCTATAATCTTCTCATTTCCGTCTTATGCAACAATCATATCAATTAATATAAAATCAGTTTCTCTTCGTTTGTAACAATAATTCCATCATTCCATATCACTTTCCTGTTTTCAGTTATAGAAATCTGAAAACCATTTTCAATTATTTCTTTCAAGTTTTGGGGATATCTGCTGGCGCTAGATACGTAGGACGATGATCAGTCGCCTGACCGTATCCGCTCTCTGTTTACTACTAGTAGAAGGGATGATCCCTACCTGGTAATCAACCCTGGAGGAAGGCTACCTGCTACATCCTCCCTTGGCATCTTCGTGCCGAGATAAAATATTGGATGCTGGACTGTGCCACTACCACACAGCCTCTTACGCTTACTGTTGCAATCCCCCTTTTTCAAATCATCAAATACCATTTCACATTTTCCATTTCCATTCACATTTCCATTCACATACATCATTTCCATTTCCATTTATCATCACCTTTAAAATTTATATATGTCATAATACTTTGATTATGACTCAGACATCTCCTCTGTATTCAATGAAATCAATATGCTTTTATATACGTAGAGTATTCCATTTATCTCAAAAGTATTAAATACCATTCAATAATATTTATTAAATCACAATACTTAGAAAGAATATAATATTATAAATCATATAACCCTAGATAATAACTGATTCCATTCCTTTATATATCTTTAGATAACAACTGATACCATTCCTTTATATATCTTTAGATAACAACTGATACCATTCCTTTATATATAACTCTTGATCATAAGGCATGTTCACTTCATGCACAATCATCTCTATGTATATTCATATCCATCTTAGACTCATATTCATAATCATATTCATATCATACTCATATACCTCTCCTTTTAATATCAATGATCACGGAAAACAAATTCTTAATAATATAGTAACAATAGCATCACATGTATATATTCCATGAAATCAAATTTCTTTAAAGATAAATTATTTCCAAGTAGGGATAGAAAAGATCTTGCCTGGATCTCTAAAGCGAGTATGTGAAATCCTGAGTTCGTCTCCCGTTTCTATAGGAACAAAAGGATCACCATTAGTATATACCCCACTTAATCACTTAATCTCTACACCGTAACACCCTTAACTCATATTATAAGTTTAACATGGTATTTATGCACCAAAAGTTTACATGCACTTAACCATTTTTTAAACTCGATCTAATTTTTAGCATATTCCACCATTCCCCTTACTAACCACACTCGACTGTAAACATTCTCAGAAAATATAGATTTCGAATTTTAATAAAAGGTCAACTGTCAAGGGTCCTCTGACCACCCTACTACACTATCCCAAAATTTCGTGACTTATAAAAATGTCTAAGTATGGTAACTTTAGCCTCAAAGTTGATACAATTACGTTTTCTCGGTTATCGAACGTCTTTCACTAAAACTGATTTTTCTTCTAAACCGTATGTCAGATTTTAACGTACTTTATATCAAAACGATCTATGAACTAAGCTCTATCATTTCATGGTCAATTGGTAACCTAGACAGTAGAGTACCATACTGATACAGGGGTCCAAAACAGGGCAGTTTCTATCCTAACGAAAATCGGGCATTATAACTGCTGTACTTTCGTACTTTCCATAAATCCAACTCCTCCAAATCAATTATCAAACACAATAATCATCACCTACACCATGTGGTCTTCATTACCAGCCATGGTTACAATCCCAAACACTTCCATATTTAACTCAAACCACTTACAAGCTAGGAAATTATCTAGAGTCTTGTGGAAGCTTGTGGAAAATTATCTAGGAAATTGTCTAATTTACCCCTTAAACTTATGTTAGTGGAATGTGATGTCAATGTGTTGTCATTGGATGAGTTAATCATCTCATTTCCTTGGTTTCCTTAAGTATAATGCTACTAATTCTTATAAATGATAATGTGGGATGTATCCTTGTTATATTATTAATCTTGGATGCTTAATCTCCATATTCGTCTAATTGTAATTCGTTTCGAGTATACCTCATTATCTCAGTGGTTTTGAAATCATTTAACAATCCAATTTCCCTTGGTATTCTCTTAACTTAATAATCCCTTGGTTTAACCTAAATCTTTTAATTCCTCAATATATAATTCTTTTAATATTTCCATGCTCCTTAATATCCAATAGAAGCTCTTTGGAAGTCAAAATCCTCAAAAATCCATATTTAGGAATTTCTGAAATCCATCGTCATTTCGAGTCACTTAATTTCAATGTACAACACTAATATGGTTTCTGTTTACTCATTTTCCGTTTCCATTATAGAGTACTTATATACCATTTCTCTAAATCCTCGAAATTTACTATTCATGTGACCACTGTAGCTTTGCTAAAGTTAGGGTTATTACAATAAGCATAGATTAGTGCCGATTAGCACAGATTTGTGCTGTTTAAGCACAGATTAGTGCTGATAAGCATATATTAGTGCCGATAAGCATAGATTAGCACCGATTAGTGCTGTTAGTGCCGTCTTATGCCGTTTAACATCGTTTAACACTGTTTAAACGTTGTTTAAGGCTGATTAGCGCTGTGTAGTGCCGTTTAACACCGTTTAGTGTCGTTCAACATCGTCGTAAATGCGTCGGTCGCTCCACGCTTTACATTAAGATGATATTGTTGAAAGTACTCGCGTAAGAGCAATAAACCCTGACCCAAGTCTCGGAAAGGTCGTTATAACTTCAAGAAAAACCTGATCAGTTTTCCTAGAAGTTGGGGGGCAAATGATATGGGCTAAAAGTAAACCCTAAAGACACATTTAAAGTGGCATTAATTAGACCTAGAATGGTCCAAATGTGGGGCCCACCAAATGGACCCAAACCCTATTTATAATATTAATTTCGTAATTAATATTAGGGGTAATTACCAGCTCAACAATAAGAGTCAAACAAGGATATTACTCTTGCATGACTTAGCCTCCAAGATACATATTCCAACATGGAAACTGGTTCCTACATACTAGGATCTGGAACCTTCTTCTAGGCGGTGACTTGCTCACCAAGTCACCTAACCCTACTACGATTCTAAGGCTTCTCAGCTTATATAAAGGGCCTGACCCCTCATTCTCAGAACTACGTCTTGGCTTGATTCTCAATAACGAGATACGTAGGCACTCTGTGAGGACCGATTAGTCCCGAACACGGAAACAGCCATTAAAGCTCGAAGCTCACCAACCCTAGCATTAAATACAATTCGTAACCTAGTTTTTATTCCACAACATAAAGATATTGCCTTTTCTAAACATCTAAAAGCATCAATCGTACTGTATCTTTCGATCATTAATATTTTTTTTTAATTAAAACACATTACCTTTTTGATTTAAAACTAATCTTAAAATCATTAGTATATACCTGAAAATATTACACCATATTTTCCAATTATTAATAAAATATATTAAAAATATGTATATGTTGTTTATAATAATTAAATATTAGTATAATTCGTAAACATGAATATATTTTATTATATTCAAATTATAAAATTATTAAAAATAATAATTATATAAAAACATAATTGTAATATTAAATAAAATTTATAAAATAATAAAAAACCCATGCATTGCACGGGCATGAAAAGTTTGTCGGTTCGATTTTCAACACGATCATCTTAATTATTTAAATAAATAATAAAATCATAAAATTAATGATAATTATCCGATTGACTTTTTTAATTATATAATTAAATTAATTTACTAACATTCGAGGTTCGAATTCCGTCAACGAAATATTTATTTTAGAATTTTATAATATAAAGTTTAAATTATGCATATCATTAATTGAATCATTATTAAAATTTTTAAATTAAAATTAAAAAATAATCCTCGACCCCATTTTATTGTTCACTTTATTTTTTTTTCATATATTTTAAGGTGCCAATTCAATATATTTTCACAAGTTCTTCTAAAAAAATTTCCAGAATAAAAATTTAGTATTCAAATTTTTATCCATAAAAAAATATAGAAAATAAAGAGAAAATGACCAAAATACCTCAAAATGAGGTACCCATTGCCCAAAATGTCTAAAATCGGAACAAAAGGCCCTATCTACCCACGGGATATGCCACTTGAAACGGCGTATCCCCTGTACTGTTCATCTCCCACATCTCTCTTCTCTCCCCGTCTCTCTCTCGTTCTCTCCGATTTCTCTCCCCCTCTTTCTCCTCTCTTCGGCACCTCCACCATAATCGAGCACACCAAAACAATCACCACAGATTACTCTTCGTTTTTCCCCAACTGATTTAGCAAAATCTGGCCCCGCAGGGGCGTATGCGAACTCGTCGGAAAATCGAGGGAGGTGTTATGGTTCGAGTTGGGTTTGTAAATTCTGGCGAATGAAATGGTTAAACAATGGTATGGTTGTGTCAATCGTCGAGAGACGAATCGTTTGGTCTATACCACGTAATTGGAAGATGACTTGAACGTTGGATGCCTGGATTGTTGTGTTTTCTGGCAAAATCGTCCAAAAATCGTCACAACTGACGATGTCGCGTAGAATCTGAGCAAAAGTGACGATGACGTCAGCTGACGTCATCACGCATTCCACAAATGCGTATCACCTGATGCGCATTACGTGAAAGCGTATCTCAAACAATTTTCAGCACCAGCCTGCAGCGTGTCTTCAATACACGCTGTTCTCACTAGCGTGTCTTCAATACACGCTGTTGTCAATAGCGTATCTTCAAGATGCTCCTTCCCAAGTAGTGCATCGCGTGGGTATTTAGGACCGCCCAAGTTGGCGGTAGATATTTTGGTAATGGGGTTTGAAAAAAGAAGCATTTTGGGTCATCATCCTCAAATAAATAAGAAGCTATATTTTATTTAAGTAAAAATAAGTCGACAATAAAACCCGACAGTAGTCGATTTTAACTTAACAAAAACTCAAGTAGGTTCTTCTAGCTAGGGTTGACATGTTAATTATTCAAGATAATAGGAAACAAAAGCAAAAAAAGCACAAGGGAATCAAATGGTTGAGTTTGCATTAGTACTGCTCCAGGCGTCACCTTAGTTTGATTAGGAGCAATCATTCATGATCATTAACAACAATATTAGTTACTCCTATTAGATTAGATTATAGCAACGCAAAAGTTATGTATTAAAATAAAATGTTGTGACTGCGCAACAACCTTTTGATTTATCAAATTATATAATATTATCAACATGTTAAGAGTGACAAGAATCCAAAGTTATTCATGTGAAATTTGGATTAAACAAAGTTGAGAATTAGCCTCTTGTGCTGTATGTATATACTGTATGGTCAGCTTCAGTGCTGTCTTTCTCTCTTTTTATACAACCACCATATATTGTTCTATGCTCCTTTAATTAGTTATTTACACTACATGGTCAGCTTCACTGTTGTTTTTCTCTCTTTTTTATACAACAATGATATCTTGTTCTATGTTCTTTATGTATTATATTTGCTGTTATGTACCATATCTAATTTCATAATTTGGTTACCCAAGGAAAGGAATGTCAACATAGCTGGCTGGTGGGGATGGCAACCCTGCAGCCGCTTGCTATGTCTTCTTTTAATTAAAAATAGCAGTTGTCTCTTCATTCATTAATCTGCAGTTTAACTTTTTCTAGAAACATGGGTTATTGGGTTTCACATTTTTTTTAATATAACTAATTTAAAATCGCACGGATTTTCCTTAATATTATAATTTTTTTTTGATAATTTAAATGAATTCAAAAAAAATTTGTAAGTTAAATTTTTAAATAAGATGATTTGATAATAATTATATATATATATATATATATTTATATATATATATTGGCTGTAATATTTCTAAAAAAGGAAAAGTTTTAGTTATAAAATATAGATTAGATGATACGTTTTATCTGAAAATGGTAATCAATCAATTATTAATTATTACGTTATTATTTTATTGAATACAATTGCCCTTGATACTATTAGAAAAGAAGATATTTTAGTAACAGAAATATAAAAGGTAACATGTTTTAGCTGAAAATGTAATTGGTTAATTGATAGTAATTATAAAATTATTATTTTATTTTATTAAATATAATTGTCTATGACCCTTTTAGAATATATATAAAAGATAACGTGCTTTACCTAAAAAGGAAATTAATTAGTTATTAAAAAAAGGTATTACCCATAATATTTTTAAAAAATATTATAATATAAAATATATATATTATATAATATTAATTTATATATCAAATTGTTATCAAAAAATTATATATATATATAGGCAAATGATCAAATACAAACCACTTTTAAAATACAAACCTACAAACCAACACTAAATTAATTATATTTCATCTATTCTAAGGTTCTCGCCAAGGGTACCTTCACAAAAAATGCTTAAAATAATTGGCTCTATCCAACAAAAAAAAATCTTGCCGTGGAAATGCGAAGCATTTAAGACAGTAAACGGATGAGTTAGGTAGTCATGAGGGCCGAAGGCTCTCGACAAACCCGTCAATCGTCTATTGCCTTTACCATTGATTGTCATTCCTTACAACTTTAGAATGTTAAAGGCGCGAAGCGCCGTACAAGAAGGTGCGAAGCACCGTTAACCAGTGAAATCCACTGCCACATCATCACGTGAACAATGATTTATTTTTTTGTTGGATAGAGCCAAGTATTTTAAACGTTTTTTGTATTGGAGTACCCCTAGTTTGGTCATTAGATTAGCTTGAAATATTAGATTATGCTTGGTTTGTAGGTTTGTATTTTATGGAGGTTTGTATTGGAGTTGCCCTATATATATATATATATATATATATATATATACTGAGTAAAGTTCTATGGAGTACTGTTTTAATTGGAGTACTTGGAGTACATATACATTCTGCATTCAAAATTTTGCAAACTTTATTATTTTGCAAAGCTTATTACGTGAATATCACTATTTCATCGAAAATATTGAAAATTTTGTATGTTTTGCTAACAAAATATTGCAAAACGAATTGTTCTACGAAACACATTTGTGTTGCAAAACATATATGTTCCGATTGCAAAATATAAAAAATTTTCAAGATGAATATATTGCAAAACATACATGATTTTCAAAATTATCAATGATATTATGATATTCATATAACAAGGTTTGCAAAATAATAAATTTTAAAATATTTTGAATGCAGAACGTATATGTACTCCAAGTACTCCAATTAAAACAGTACTCCATAGAACTTTACTCAATATCTATACTATATATATATATACTATAATAAGCGAAATGGGGTATAATTTGTAGTTTGGTTATCCCTATTTTTGGTTAACCCCTTTTCACAACCATTAGATCTTCAAATCAAATAGATCAATGACCGTTAGATACAACAATACTAAAAGTTGGAGGCCTAAGGTTCAAATCCCGCCAACAACATTTTAATATAAAATTAATACTAGATTATGCGTTATATAGAGAGGTTCAAGGTTCGATTCCCACCAACAGCATATTAATTTAGATTTAATACTAAAAATTATTTACATACAAATGTCTAAAATTTGAATTCTCCCAATATATTAAAAGTAATATTTATAATATTATATATACTAAACTATAAGTAAATTAAATTTTAAAAAAAGTAACACGTGCTTTGCACGGGCTATAAGCTAGTATATATAAAACATTTTACACGTTCAATTTAATATTTGTGCTCCATCTTGAATTCTTAAAATTTTATTTGGACGATTTTACCGGCCACATGAAATCAACAAAATAATCTTTAATTTAGTGATTGTTTAATAATTATTATAGAATGATCAACAAAAAGGTAATTAGTTAGTTATTAATAATTATGATATTATTAGTTTATTTAATTAAATAGAATGATCCATGATATTTTTGAAAAGAAGAGATTTTAGTTAGAAAAGGTAATAGTTGAAAAACTTAATTGGTTAGTTATTAAGAACTATAATATCTTTTTTTTATTTTATGAAATATGATTGTCCGTGATTACAAAATAAATATGTACGAAAATAAAAAAGAAAATGAGTAAAAAATAACTAAGTAGGGGTAATTAAATAAATACACGAAGTACTGAACTGACCAACCAAACTTTTAATGTTTCGGCTAGTATAATACTCCCTCCGTCCCATTTTGTAAGACATGGTTTGACTTTCACGGAGATTAAGAAAATATAATTTGACTTGCTAGGTGGTAGCATGTGGTTGGTTGGTTGTGAAAGTGGGTGTATAAAAAATGGGTAAAGTAGGAAAGTAGTGGGTGTAATAGTGTTTATTTAATAAAAAGGAAGTATAAAATAGAGAAGTAGTGGGTGTAATAGTGAAAAGTAATGTTCAAAAATAGTAAGTTTAGTAGGTTCATTCTTTTTGGAACGTGCCAAAAAGGAATAAGTGTCATATAAAATGGGACGGAGGGAGTATAGTATAGATTTGGCTTTATGATGTTTAAGAACTTCCACTGGCTACAAAGTAATTTTTAATTTTTTTTAAAAAAATATATTATTATTATTATTATTATTATTATTATTATTATTATTATTATTATTATTATTATTACTACTACATATAGGCACTTACGTAAATGAGAACCCTATATTATAGTGAGAACTGATATCTAATCTCAGCACTTCATTTACAAAAAAAAATAAAAAATTAATCTACACCGCACATCAATTCTTCTCTCCTTTGCCCGACAACTTTTTCACCCCTCCTTCTATACTCTCCTATTACTTTTTCTGGCCAGCCACCAATATCGCTCGTACCAACGCAATATTCACCCTCTGGCCTCTGCTATACGTATACACATATATACTCTCTTTCTATTTCTCTCTCTCTCTCTCCCTCCCTCCCTCCCTTCTTTTCTCTGAATTTCATTGAAATTGATCTAAAATTGAAACAAATCCCACCATCATTGACAATCTGATACTTACATCAACGAAACTAGTTCCCATATCTAAAAAATGGTGTTTTTTAATCAAATTCTAGTGATTTGTACCTGAAAGTTTGTGATTTTAATTTTCATTAAATTTGATGTTCTATAAATCGTAATAGTGGTGGTTGTGGTGACAACAACGATAGTATAATTTTTGGTGATTTGTATTTTATTTTTATTGATTTAACGATGAATTTAGTGATTTTACGATTTGTGTTGATGGAGGTCGTGTTCCCTATAATGGTGGTGATGGTGATGTTGGTGGTGGTGTATGGTGATAGCGTCGGTAATTGTAACGATAACTGTAGTTTGTGGCTGGAGTTAGGGGCATTATAATGGCGGTCGTGATTAGTGATGATAGGGTGGTGATTTACAGTTAGCCGGAACGAAATTTGGTGATAATTTTCGTTTGATGATGGTGATTTTTGTTTACATCTGGTGATTTCTTTAAGAAATTGATGACTTTTAGGTGACCGAGAATGGTGACCAGAAACGATGATCGGAGTTTGTGATCAGAGTTGGTAATCCGAAGTAGTAACTGAAGGATGATGATGATGCAAAGGGTAGATACATTGGGGTGGAAAAGACAGGCAGGTGATAGTGAGGAATATGTGTGAAAGAGATTAAAACAAAAATATGAATGAAAGGATAGAATTAGATCTCAGTTCTCATAATTAATATAGTTCTTATGTGAATAAGACCCTGTGTGTGTGCGTGTGTGTGTGTGTGTATAATATTAACTTACTACGAGTGTGGTGTACAAGTTATTTTTAATATATATTATTTGTTTTCATTTGAAATACATTAATTCCAACAAATTCTTAAAATTGTTGTTATTATTATTATTATTATTATTATTATTATTATTATTATTATTATTATTATTAGTATGATTTGTTGGGATTCATGGGTGATAACTTAGAGACAACTTAACTAGATTCTATTATGCTTAGTTTTATTGTATAAACTAAGTAGAACATACTGTCACAGCCAAAGTATGTTCTTGTAACCAAATAAATTATTGTCATGTAATAAGTGTACATCTTGGAAGAAGTTCATCTAAATGTTCAAGCCTCGAGGATACATCAGTTCGATAACAAGAATAAAGTTACTAACATGTCACTGACAGTAAGGTTACAAGAAGACAGCATGTTGAAAGTCATGACAGAATATCCACTCTGACAACGAAATTGGCGAAAACCTGGAGACATCAACATTCTCATTCCTGACAACAAGTCTGGAATTCCTGACAACAACATTGGCGGAGATTCATACTGTCATCCAAAGAATATTCTCATGACAGCAGACTCGGCGGTATAGGATACTGTCTCAATGGAATCATTTTGAATTGGGGATCTACCCAGTCAAACATGTGACAGAAAAGATGTTCAAGAAACAGGCGTGCTGCAGTATCCCAAGATTGTAGCAGACCTGCAAAGACTACGACAGAACCTTGAGAAATAACAAGACAAATCTTACCAATTCGAGAGTATGACAAATCAACATCTAGAATTGTGTTAGCTTAATTTAGAATGTATCTAAATTTTTTTTTATGTACTGATAACTCTGATTGTATAGCAATTTAGGTAAGTCACATGGGTCTGTAATTTGTAAGGAGTTGCCACTTGAAAATGACAGCAGCTCCACAACCCATGTAGATAGACATGGTAGAACAAAGTAAGATATATAGAGATCTATCTCTCATTCTATCTGTATCACTCAAGAAATCGAAGCTGGAGAAAATAATATTTTCTCTTGGTTATAGCAACACTTTGCAAAATAAATAAAATAATTATTTTGTGAGAAAAACTTGAGCAACTACTTGTGAATGCATTTCTTCTACTGATAAAACCAAATCTTTATTATAGTTGTTGAAGTAAAGAATTTAATTTATCATTATTGCATTCAATCCCCCCCTTCTGCAATACTCAGGGACCAACATTATTATTATTATTATTATTATTATTATTATAATTATTATAATAATTATTATTATTATACATTTGAATGAAATTTATGGGATAATGTGTTAATTTAATGAAAAAGCTAATACTAATAGTTATTGGATATATATACAGTATATGTCTGTTCATAATAATAAGTCTAAGTAAATAACGTTGTCAGTTTTATGTACTTCGCAAAATTTTAGTCTATTAATATTTTGTCTGTGTAACAAAATCTATAAATACTTGTGTGGTATGTTTATAAATACTTGTATGGTAAAGTTTAGTCTGTATAATTAGTAATGTGGTTGTAGCTTATTTTAATAATCTTGAATATACATAAATTAGTCAAATAAATCATTTTGGAAGAGTTCAAATTTATGCATGTGGCTGGATAATTAAGTCAAAGGAGAAATAAGTTGAGGACTGAATAAAAGTTGTCTAAGGCATTATATCGCAAATTCTAGAATACATTATGTCATATGGTGTTAGAAATTACATGTTAGTTTTGATGAAAACAAAAAATTTTAAATTGGAATTTTGTTTTGTTTGTAACTAATCAATTGGTAACATCTTTGTGGAATATCAGTCGATTACGAAACTTTCTACCTGAAAGTTTCATTCCATATTTTTGTAAGTGTAAAATGTCTCGATGGATGAAACTATATTGTAACTAGGATTATTCTGTAACAATCTATGTAATGCCACTTTATCTGTAGAATTATAGTGAATCAACTAATAAGTTAGTTAAGATTCAACTGCTAATAAAATTTAAAAGTCAATGGGTGTAATATTAGTTTATCAACTGATTTGAGGAAACGAAGTTAATTTATAAATATATGAAAACTTGTATTTCTTACAAGTGAAATGAATACCCAAGTGCTATTTGGATGACTTTAGGGATGAAGAGTAAAGAAAGTGGTTGACTCATAAGTATAGATTCCATAATATCGGTTGACAATAACTTATCATAAAGAATAAGGCAAGAAGACAAATCAGTCATTGCAGGGATCACGTGCAACCTGAGAATTATGTCAAAAATACCCAACTTAATCAGTCATTTTTTGAACAATGGAAAATACTCGGTCTAAAAACTACTTGAAAGAAGTCTAGAATAGAAGAATAAAGACAAGGGAAATTTTCAAAATTGACCAAGCACAAACAATTAGCATATATGTGACAAAGTGTTCTACCTTGTATTTCTTTATTCGATAAATTTATTTATTTTTTTGTAAATTCTTGTGGTATATAAACAAGAGTGTAACAATCTAAACAATTTGTGAAAATACAAGTGATTTTCTCTTTAGTAGTAAGGAACATTTGTAAAGAGAAATCACAGTGAAAGTTAGCAGCTGTGTAATTTTACACAGATTTTTCAAGAAGAATTTATAACGATTCTCAAGTAGTTAAACCCATTAATACCTGAAATTTTAAAAGATTAGACTCCATCCGTCCCGTTTATATTGATCATCAATCAAAAACATGTATATAGCAAGTAAATATATGAAAATTGCCAAACTTAATCTCAGTTGTTTACATATTTAGAAAACAATAACATATTCAACACATAATTTGTTTTAATAAGGAAGTGTGACCAATACTTTTAGGACATGTAAAAAAGAAATTTTGGCCAATATAAACGGGATGAATGGAGTATCTTGCTTTTATTTTTAGTTCTTAAATTCCAAGTTAAAGTTTTATATTTTCATAATTTGTATTCAATCCCCTCCTCCAAACTATCTATTTGTTTCACATTATTGTATATGGGATAAACAAAAAGTAAAAGAGGCTATATCGAAAAGTTTATAAGTATTCATATAGCAAATTCAAGATATTGATAAGTATTTATACAATTTTGTAGAGTCTAAATATCGACAAGTATGAATACTGTATCACCAAATTAAAATGTAAAGAGGTGTGTAACATTGTATCGTAAAGACTATATATTGACAAGTGTTACACTATATTACCAAGTCAAATATCAGCAAGTAAAGATAGTTATATAATAAACTGAAAATATCAATAAGCTATTTCAAAAATTGAAGATTTGCATTATATTGTGAAGTCTAGATCTTGACAGTATAAGACATGGTGTATATAGATTCTAATTTTTTTTTTTTTAAATCTAAGTATTCAAATAATCCAAGAGAAAAATTATTTAAACGTACATCTATAAGGTTGAAATGTTGCTCAAATCCTGAAAAGGGACATGTGTCAAGCTTATAAATAAATTTGAAGCGATGATAAAGGACAAAATAATACTTGTAAGATTCCCAAAATAAATACATATAAAAGTTCTTATCGTAATGTCAAGCTCATTCAGAGTAATATTATAATAAAATTTTGCACATGTTTTGTATTGTTACGTATTCCTTAGAATTTACATTTTACATTGTAGTTTTCACATCTCTTTCTTTAAGTTTAGTAAGAAATTTTTCTTGAAGATAGAAATTGATATTCAGTTTTTTCAAAATTTTGATTTGAGAAAATTAGATTGAATTTCATTTCTTGTTATTATTTCATACTACAATAATCGATATTGACTTCCACCATTTAAGCTAGATTGGATAAAAGTTGGTGAATCGAAGTAAATTATCGTCTAATGTTATTTTCACATTTTTAGATCTTTTGGGATTAAAATCTTATTTTGGTTATATTTATTTTCACATTTTTACGTGTAAAACACTTTCTTATTAGTACTGATAACGGACGAGACTTTTAAAGAAAATAAAAGAAATAAAAAATAACCTAAATGTTAGGCATATAGGCATACCTGTATACACCTAATAACAAGTCTATTGTAATCTAATGCAATGCACTACTTACACTAGCATCATAGCCCGTGCGAGGCACGGGTCATTTCTAGTATTGTTGAACATCGTAAAAATGTGTATTATTTGAACAATTTGGTGATATTTTTATACATTAGAAATATATGAAACAAATTTGGAGCTTGTATGTAAGGAATGCACGATCACCAAAAGTATGAGAGGATACCGTTGTGGCTTCTGATGCCAAATCAACTTCTTCCTCGACCATCAATAGGCAAGTATATGTCTTTGCAAGCATTTAAAGGGAAATAACTATGCAACAAATAATTGAATGCTTTCATGTTTGAAATTTTAGACATTTCACAATACATTTAAAGATTACAAGACCTTAATTATTGTAACATACAAGATCTTACTTATTAAGTTAAATTCTGAGGTACTCCCTTTGTTCTCCTATTATATATAGAAGAAGATACACTGTTATATAGCACTATATACATAATCTTATTTATGGTATCGTCTCATAACTCAACGATAAATTTTATTTATCTATTTAAACTGATAACCGACATGTAGTACAAATCTCATATATATGGTCACGCTCTATGAAGAACCACACTAAACTGAGAACCTGATAACTCTAATAAGTTCAGTAGTGGAAAGTTAGAATTCACGTGTTTGACTTCAAAATTCAAATGCATAATTTTTAAGTTCAGTAGCAGAATATTTTTTGAAAAAAATAAGTTCAGTCGTAGAACTTTGTAGAAAAAACAAGTTCGGTTGTAGAACTTTTAATGTCATGTGCATAACTTTGAAGTTCAGTAGCAGAATACTAATTTTTTTTTACGAAACAAAATAGATTATGCACTAAAACTCAATGGTAAATAAGTTCAGTTGTAGAACATGTAGAAGAAGCAGGTTAATTTGTAAAACAAAATAGGTTCTACAATATGATCCAATGGTTATCCGGTTCTCATTTAGATAATGGTTCTCATTTGAATCATCCCCTATATATATATATATATATATATATATATAGGCAAGTGCTCAAATACAAACACTACGCCACAAATGGGCTTTAACAACACTTTTTTCGGTGTTACGGGCAAAAGTGTTGGCATATATGGCTTAGAATTGGTCTACGCCTACACATATTTTTAATGTTAGCATTTCTATAAATAAGTGTTAGCATAGACTTCAGACGGTATCTATCCTAACACGGAAGCAAGTGTAGGCGTTGGTCTTTAAAAAATGTGTAGCCATTGCCCTCTAAAAATGAGTAAAAAAATAGGCGGGCTTAATCTTTTTCCGAAAATTTGATTTAAGCGGGTCAAATTTCGTTAAATCTCCCGATTATTCCCTCTATCTCAATTATTCACTCTATCACTCACTCTCTCTCAACTCACTCTCTCTCTCTCTCTCTCTCTCTCTCTCTCTCTCTATCTCTCCCAAATTTCAATTAAACCCCAAGCAATTAGGGTTCTTCACGGGTTCTATTCATGTTTAATTAGGCCTCTCACTATGGGTTGTGTTCGGGGTTCAATTATACGTATATCAATTAGTTCCTTCCAAAAAAAAACCTAAGTATCAATTAATTAGTTCAATCACTCACACTGCCCGGCCACTACCAATATTCAATCGTCTATCATCTTCATCTTCAATCAATTGGTTTCATCAAGGCATCGTTCAATCGCTATTTACAACTCACTGGGTTTAATCTTCTCTATGATTTTCACCTGCGATTCTAGGGTTTCGATTTGGGTTTAATCAGGTTGTTTATCTCTCCCTCTAAACATGTATAAATAAACACGAGTGATTTGGGTTTCGGTTTGTTCTGCAATCGATTTGTTCTATTACTCTGTTCTTCTCAATTTTAGGGTTCTATTTTGAAGTTTTAGGGGGGTTTAAATTAATTTGATGTTTTAGTTTTGTAGCTGCTTCAAGATTAAAAGGTATTGGCTTCAATTTTGGGTGTGGGGTTTGGCTTCTCAGTTCACAAGATTAAAAGGTATGTTGTGGGTTTGGCTTTTCAATTTAGTACTAGAATTATTATTTTATTTTCTGGAAATAGGAGTGTCAAATTTAATACTAAAAGGGAACCTGCGGGTAGTTCATTCTGCAACTGAATGGATCCTGATAGATTCAGAATTAACTACGAGACTGCACGCTGCATTGGTGTAAGTAAGATCATTCGAAAAAAGTCGAGTACTGAACTGTTCTTTTCTGCTTTGTTGTAGTTTAATTGTTTTCATATAGTTAGAATTCAGGCCTGCTTTTTAGTAGCAGGGTTGAGGAGTGAAAGTACTTTTAACACAAAATTCTGGAAACACCTGGAATTGTAAGCATATATGATAGATTCTGGTTTTGCCATCTGAAGATTTGGCAGTCTGATTAACATTAGAACCATGAAATTTCAGAATCCGAATAAATCTCATAATTTTTAAATTCATAGATTCAGAAAATATGATCAAGATTAGTATAATCTTACTCAGTTTTATACCGACTTCTTAGATAATTTTCACATTTAATGTTATATAATATAGTGTAGCAATGTAATATAGTATATAATTTCTCATATTATTAATCAAGAATTAAAGCAAAGTATTAGACCACAGGACCACTGAACAATTTCCTAAAAGAATCATACCGAAGATATCCAAAAATGTTTGGTTCATCATGCACGTGCTCTGGGTTTTCCATACAACTAAATTGATCATAAGAGACACCCGGATTTGCTCGAGTATGTTTATCAATGCAATCATTTAATAGCTTTCTGATAAATTAAGTAGAGGTGTATGACTTATTAGAGATATCTTATAAGATTATTTGGGTTTTATATAATTTATGTAGTTCAACACTTGTATGATACTGTGAAGGTTTAAACAAATTGGTCCAGCTGACAACTCCATCAAATCCCGTGGCAACTAGAGCAGATGACATGGTCTGGATTTTTGGGAACTGGCTCTTGAACTATTATGTCGCTCATGGCTCAGGGCAGCATGTTGGGTTCTTCTAGTTTGCCTGGCTTACCTACTTTGATATGGAAACTCTTTGCTGACATAATAGCAAAGCTAAAGCTTATAGGATGCTTTGTATGTGATTTATGTGTTGCAACTTACGCGTCGTCAAATATATAGATTTATGATATATATGTAGTACGTCTCCTGGTTGTACATGACAACAATCTTATTTCAGGATTGTTTACCCGTGATCTGTCTGTTATGCATCTCGTTGGAACTGTGCTCCTCAACTTGAAGCAGGTGGAACCTTGAAGGACTAGACGCTGTATAATTGTCGATGATCTATTTCAACTTTCTAAAGCTCCAAAGCAAGATATTTTATCTGTTATATGCAAAGTTATCAAAGATTTGAAAGGCTGTAAGTTCCAGGCTTGCTCGACTTTTGTGATCGTTAATTATTTAATTTATTTATAATATAAGATGAATATGTACAAACACAGTCATTTCTGTATATCTTTTCTATTATGGTATAAATGCATAACTCAATATCTCTAGTGTTGTCATTTGAGCTCTGCATATTTAAGAATGACTTATTCCGGCTATGTTTGGCCTTTCAGAAAAATAGGTATGCAATCATTCGCCAATGTAATATCAAGAGCAAAACCCGTGGAATTCAAGACAAGCGAGACATGAAAAAAGAGGAAAGAAGCTGAACTGAATCCTCCATCAACAACAGGCAGTCGAAGCTGTTGACTTTTCAAGTTTGTAATGCTTTGCAAATACCTAGCTTTAGACAATAGAATTATTAATTCTAGAGTTTTAAGTGATAAGCATAAATGGTGAATTGTATATTTGTTGTTCTTTCTGTTTTTTCAAGGAGTCATTGTGGATTTGAAATGGCTTCTGGACAGCCTGTTTGTGTATTGGATGTTTGACAATATTTTGAATGGGAAGCTCTATTTTTCTACATCATGTCCTTTCTGTATTTTAAAGTGTTATTCTTCATGTGTTGGTAAAAGAATAGCGTGTTGCCAGAAAATATAAAAAAGTGTTAGCATAGGTCTACACCAACATTTTTAATAGTGTTAGTAGAAAGATAATGGTGTAGGCATAGATCTATACCAACAACTTATAAGGTGTAGCCACAGATCAGGAAGGTGTTGGCATAGGGGTCTAAGCCTACACTTTTCTCCCATGTTACCAAAAATCGAAAAAGTGTTAGCATAGACCCCTACGCTAGCACCCGTTTTTGTAACACTCCCAAATTTGGGAAAAGTGTAGCCGTAGGTGGTTTTAGGCTCTTTTACCAACACTTTTGGCCCTATAATTACACTTTTTTGGGCGTAGCCGTAGGCCATATGTGGCGTAGTGAAACCAATTTTAAAATACAAACCTACAAACCAACAATAAATTAATTATATTTCATCTATTCTAAGGTTCCCGCCAAGGGTATCTTCACAAAAAATGCTTAAAATAATTGGCTCTATCCAACAAAAAAAATAGAAATTAAAAAAAAAAAATCTTGCCGTGGAAATGCGAAGCATTTAAGATAGTAAACGGATGAGTTAGGTAGTCATGAGGGCCGAAGGCTCTCGACACACCCGTCAATCGTCTATTGCCTTTACCATTGATTGACATTCCTTACAACTTTAGAATGATAAAGGCGCGAAGCGCCGTACAAGAAGGTGCGAAGCACCGTTAACCAGTGAAAAAAACTACCGCCACGTCATCATTTTTTTAAAAATATTTTTTTTTTATTTTTCAATTTTTTTTCTATAAATGGATAGAGGGTAGAATTATAAGACTTTTTCGTATTGGGGTACCCCTAGTTTGGTCATTAGATTAGCTTAAATGTTGGATTGGAATTTGGTTTTTAGGTTTGTATTCTAAGGAGGCTTGTATTGGAGTAGCCCCCTATATATATATATATTAGTCACGCTCTATGAAGAACCACACTAAACAGAGAACCAGAGAACTCTAATAAATTCAGCAACGGAACTTTAATTTCAGCAATAGAATATTTGTTGAAAAAAGTAAGTTCAGTCGTAGAATTTTGTAGAAAAAGCAAGTTCGGTTGTAGAACTTTTAATGTCATATGCAAAATTTTGAAAAAGAAGTAAGTTCAATTGTAGAAATTTTAATTTCATGTGCATAATTTTGAAATTCAATAGCCGGACAATATATTTTTATTACTAAACAAAATATGTTCTACAGTAGGATCCAATGGTTCTCCGATTCTCTTTTAAATAATGGTTCTCATTTGAATCAACCCCTATATATATATATATATATATATATATTTCAAATTTCCTTTGAAAACTTCACATCTTTCTTATTTCGCTAATTAAATTGCTATATTTTGTATAGTATTTATCACACTGTCTAATAAATAAACAATATATTATATATAATTATTAACCAATAATCGATATGTAATCCAAATCGCATTTGTATATTTTTTTATAAATTTTCTTAAAATTCATATTTTTAGTATGCCTATAGTTTAATTGATTCTAATTTGATCAACCAATTTTAATTTAGTTCATTTTTTAATTAAATTTCACAACAAAATTAACCACGAGCACTTCATATGTGATATTGTTAAAAAAACATATTTGATCTCAAATAATAATTATTTTATCTATGCATTTCATATATGAGATTATGAACAAAACAATTTATCTCAAAATAATAATTATTTCCTTCATTTTAAAAATATAAGAAAATTTTCTATAAATTTTATTTAGATGGGTAGGTCTATAATATAAAACACAATGCGCAACACAAGTTATAATATAAGTAATTTTATCTTAAATGATTAGTGTAATATATATTAAACATAATATAACCCAAAAAATATTTGTGTATGTAGTTAATGAATTCCATTATAAGTATAAATGTCCATCTAGCTAAATTAGTTGGTGAGTTTAGTTTCATTATAAGAGGTCATGAGTTCAATTCCTTGGAACAACAATACTTTTTTAATATTATAATTGAGTTAGGTTCGGAATTAGGTTCGGAGCTAATTTATTTGCTCTTATATATAGAAAGATGATCCCCTAACTGGAGAACCCTTTATTTTTTAATGTACTTAAATTCTAGTATTTAGTTTAGTAGCCAAATATAACTTGTACAAATAGCCATGCCATAAAACTTGGAAGAAAATCTTTGGATTATGACTCAAGATTGAAGATAAAGGTTGTAAAATAATACAGTTGTAGAGTTGAAGGTGAAAAATATTTTAAGTCCAAATTCGAGAAGTGAAGACCACCTACCTACGATCGTATTCAATTCGTCAATCGTATAAAACCCTAGTCGCTCATAGTCAATATTCCTAATCAATATTCAAGAATTAGATATTCAAAAATCAATTTTCATTATTCTGTTCCATCTTCAATTCAAAAATCATGAAGTGTTATTCCATATTCGATTCGAGAATCAAGTTCATGAGAATCTGAAAATCAAGATTTGTGAATAAATTGAAAGAATGATTTAATTTATATGTTCTCCTAATTATTAATTTGCTGCTAGGTTATCTTTTATTGTTCTTCATAATTAAGCTAGATTTTTTTTTTGAATCTTTAGATGTCCAGTTAGATTTTTCAATTCATTCTTGATTTCATGATTTTTTTTTGTTACATTACCACATATGAAGATTATTATAGCCGGACATAAGCTACAAAATTGAATATTTTAGCTTGTTTTCGGTTCTTGAGAGTTGAGATTACAGACTTATAGTAGGCACTAGGAAATAACTTAACTAATTTTGTTTAATAATCATGTTCTTCTTTGTTTCAGTTGAAAATTTATAATATTGTCACGTCCAAATTCATATCCCGACACGGGGATGAGAGATTCTAATGATCCTAATACTCAAACTACTGAAATTCAAGTAAGCTTGAAGAGAAAAAGAAAGAAAATTAAAAAGAGGTCGAAAGTGTGAGATCATTTCATTAAATCCACGAATAAGGATGGGTTCTTGAGAGCTAGATGCAAATATTGTGAAAAGGTATATATATTATTCCGACCTTATTTCAAATAGAACTAGTTCACTTTCAAAACATCTTAAAGTTTGCAAGAAATTCGTCTTAAAGTTTGTAAGAAACTCCCACTTAGTGGTGAATTTAAACAAACAAATTGTCCTTGCAACTTGTAGGAGAAAATGAGAGCATTATTAAATAATGGTAATTTGATCAAAAAAATTTCTGGATACAAGTTAATCGCCAAGATCATTATTGATGAGTTTTCATTTAGATTTGTCGAGGGTGAGGGATTTAATGACTTCACCCAACCACTTTTTAAGGTGTCATCTTGTTTCACTATCGCACGAGATTGTTACCAAATCTTTTTGGATGAAAAGAAAAAATTGACTACATATTTTAAAATGTTGGGTCAAAGAGTTTGTTTTATCATGGGTACTTGGATTTCAACACAAAAAATTAGTTATATGTGCATCACGGCTCAATATATACATTGATTAAAATTGGATGTTTCACAAAAAAAAAATAACTTTTGTCCTATTGAGGGTCATAGGGTGAATTGTTAGCTAAGGACCTTAGTATGTACTTGAAGGAATAGGAAATTTCAAAAGTGTTTGTAATTACGATTGATAATGCAAGTTCAATATGCTAAACATTTGGTAACTTAAATCTTCCTTTCTCCCCTCGTGTCTCTCTTGGTGTATCACTTGTAGTGTGTCATCATGACTGTTAAAGAGCCATTTTGGTCTCTGTCTAATTAAAGAGAAAGAGTGATGGAGAGATGGGATTTGTGACAACATGCACCTCACTCATCACCTGTGTCATAGCATGTTTATGGTATTACTTGTATGGGGATTGTGATGTGTGACATTGCAGGTTGAGATTCTACTAGATAGACTCAGGCATAAGGGAAGGTCGGAGTGTGTATTTAAAGTTTGCTGAATTATACTTGTATTGAATTATTAAAAGATAGGTTGTCTTCTAGGGGACTAATTTTTTGAACGAAGAATATATGCACATGAGATGTATCGCACACGTATTAATTTGATTGTGAATGATGGCCTTCGTGATATGAAAACATCGATTAAAAGAGTGAGAAATGTGGTTAGATTTGTAAATCAATCTCCGACTAGACTAGCCAAATTCAAAGAGTGTGTTGACTTACAAAAAAATGCGTTATGCTTGGATGAAAGTACAAGATGGAACTCCACTTATTTAATGCTAAATGTTGCCCAAAAACTTAATTTTTTTTAATCATTTGAAAGCATGGATCCCTACTTTGTAATTTAACTTAATGCACATGGGGGGTGCCTACATATTGGGATTAGGGTAATGTTAGAAAATTGGTTGACATGCTTGTCCATTTTTATGACTAACCTTGAGGATATCAGGTTCTTTGTATGTCACATCTCATATATTCTATCATGAGATTATCACGGTTAATTTGTTATTGAAGGAGTGGATAAAGAGTGATGATGTTGATGTAAAATTTATGGGTGTGCAAATGAAAGAGAAAAATGACAAGTATTGGGGTGATGTTAATAAAATGAACAAACTCATTAATGTTGCAATTGTTGTTATCCTAAATAAAAATTAGAGTTTCTTGAGTTCGCATTTATTGAATATGGAAATGAAATTGGTTGGAAGTTGGCAAATGACACAAGATTAGTGGTGAAAGAGTTGTTTGAAGAGTGTAAAAGACTTGTCAACCAAAAAATACTCAAACTCAAGTGAATCATGGTCAATCTTCACTATAGCATCGGAGTTCACTTTCACTGCGTAGGGGACTGGGGGGTAGAGGATCCTCGAGTGGGGGACTGGGGGGGGGGGTAGAGGATCCTCGATCCTTACAGAAGTTCTTCGTCACCAAAAGTAGTGAAAAGTTTACTTTGTGCTCGATATTGGTTACGTTCATATAAACTTTCAAAGACAATTGACGAAGATTTATATGGTCTAGAAAAATTTGGAAAAGGTATATATTGTTTACACATTTTGTTATTTAAATTTAAGTTGTCATCAATTAGTAATTAGTATATATATTTTGATGCGGTTGATGTGTTCTTTTATTCACAACCTTTTCAGCTCTTAGTCTTTTCAGCTCTTAGTATATATATTATAATATATAATATATATTATATAGCGTAAGTTTAATTTTTCAAAATTCTCATTTTACCCTTAACTGTTCTGCTCTATTATATGTCTTAGTCGAGAACTACCCCAATTTCAGCTCAAACAACCCTTCATGTTTTGAAATATCATTTTGTGAGTGTTTTTGAGTTTATACCTTCATCTTAAATCATTTTGAGAGAAATTGTTTTTTCTATAAATCTTTTACACCATCTAAAATATAATCTATAACTATTTCTAATCTACCAATCTTAATTTATTTACCCATTTTTTTCAAATTTGAAGATTTTGAAGATTGAGCTTGGAGTACCAATCCCAAATTGATATTTTGAAGATTGAGCTTGGAGTAACAATCCCAAATTAAGATTTTGAAGATTTAGCTTGGAATATCAATCCCAAATTAAGATTTTGAAGATTGAGCTTGGAATTTAAGGTTAGCTCTCTATTTAATCCATGGCTTCTTTCATTTTTTTAAAGTTAAAATCTCCTAATAAGACACCTAGTAATATTGAGATAGAAAATGAAGATGTTAACGAAAATCCACACATCCCTAAAATAATAGATCTTGATGATGATGATGATGATAATGATAATAATGAAGATGTTAAGAATGATGATGATGTTGATGATGATGGTGATGTTGTCTATGATTTTGATGATGGTGATGACAATGATGATGGTGAAGGCAATGATGATGGTGAACGTAATGGTGTTTCTTTGGATGATTTGAATGATGTTTATCCATATGTTGGTCAATTATTCGATAGTTTAGATGAAGCGGAGAGGTTTTATAGAGATTATGGTAGGCGTATTGGTTTTGAAGTAATAATTAGAACTACAAATAAACGTTCAAAAAATAAAAAAAATTGTTCGCGTTTGTATATATGTCGAAAGGGTGGGAGATTAGCCTCAAAATCTATGGATGATGAAGGTGAAGTTCCGAAAAAAAAAAGAGAAATAGAGATTCTCTTGGTAGAACAAATTTTAGATCGGCCACGTGGCAAATTTAGGGATAAAACGGGAAAAAGGCTTACGTTGTATAATATAGCGTACTATGTTATATAATATAGCGTATGCTTTTTAATCCCAGCCGTCCATATCTTTAGTGGATGGTTATAGATGGGTTGGATCAATATTAAAAAATATCCAACTGTGGCTGTAGAAGAGGACCCTATATATATATATATATATACACACTATTATATTAAAGTCGAAATATTGAAAGTTTAATTTTTCGATGGTTTCGGTCTTTTATTTTAATTAATAAATAATAAAAATATATAATTGATGTAATTGGCCGATTGCCTTTTCTTATTAAAACACGTTTACTTTAAATGAAGATATTACCATATAAACACCTTAAACATCAATTGTAACATATCTTCAAATCATAAATATTTTTTTTCTATTTAAAATACGTTACCTTTTAATTTGAAGAGTAAAATGCATTTTGTGTACATGCACTTCGTGTGTCGGACCACTTAAGATACCACATTTCATTATCTAGTACTTGCAATACTACATTTTGTGTCCCGTTGTCTAGTTCCCCTAACTCCGTTAGTTTGGCCAAGGGTTGAAATGACTTTTAACAATCATCTTCTTCCTCTCAAACTCATGTCCACCATTGACGATTTTTTTTCAGAATTTGAAACTCGAATTTCTCATTCATTACTTAACGAAATCAACGTATTTAAATTGCAACAAGATCATATTTTTCCAATCTACAATATGATATCAATTTTAACTATCAAATATGCACATTCAAAACCATCATATTGTAGAGGAGAAAGATACGATCTTGTTGCAATTTAAATAAGTTGATTTCATTAAGTAATGTATGAGAAATTCGAGTTTCAAATTCTCAAAAAAATCATCAATGGTGGACATGAATTTAAGAGGAAGAAGGTGATTGTTAAAAGACATTTTTACCGCTACAATAACTAACGGTGTTAGGCTGATTTGACGGAGATACACGCAATGTAAACAAAATTTAAATTTCATTATTGCAACTGCTAGATAATGAAGTGTGGTATCTCAAATAGTCCGACACACGAAGTGCATGTATACAAAGTGCACTTTACTCTAATTTAAAACATAATTTTACAATCATTAATATATACCCAAAAATATCACATTATATCTTTCAATCATTAATAAAATATATTGAAAACCCGTATACGTTTATAATAAGAAAACATGGGTATAATTGTTTGTATTTTGTTTCAACGGTTCAACCAAACAATGAATAATGATTGTTAGATTTTTATTAAATAAATAAGAATCGCTAGATCTAATAATAAGGTATATTATATATTTAAATTACTCTACTAATGATCCAAGGTTCGAATCCCGTCAATGACATATTTAATTTGAAAATTTATGATATAAGTTTTAAACCATGCATTTCATTAATTAAATTTACATTAAATTATAATTAAAAAAACTATTGAAAATAATGATGTATATGAAAACATAACTGTAACATAAAATGAAATTTATAACATATCAAAATAAACACTGACATCGCATGAGTCATAAGTTAGTAAATAATAAAAATAGATTGAATTTAATAACAATTTAATGTGATTGTAAGCAAGTTCGAGTTCGAACTCAAGTCAAGTTGGTTTTCGAATTTCGAACTAAATTTTGTCAAATTCGACATATGTTTTATTTGATTTGTTTAACTAAATAATTTCTAATTTATGTTCGAATATGACTCGTATACGAACTCGATTTGAATCCAAATAAATGAGTTGGAGCTCGAACTACTCGCAAACCGCTCGACTTGAATTAATATCATAAACGAAAACGGCTTTTATTACATCCAACTCAAAAAAATACAAACTTAGAATTCGTTTTGTTTAACTTATAAAATATAACTTATAATTTAAATTACAACTTATTCGTTTTAAGTGTAAGTTAGATGTATGTATTTGGCTAATTTTATTTAAAGTGAATTTATTCTAAAATATTTGATTAAAACAGTAGAAATTTGCATTTTTTTTAAATATATCATAAAAGTATAAAGTTCAAATATATGCAAAAATAAAACATGAGTTAAAAGATGACTCAAATATATGAAATTTGATTTAAGAAAAAAAACATGTTGAAAAAAAAATACCTAGAAAGTACTTTAGATTTTTTAAACTAAAATTAAATTTAAACGGAAAAATTTGAATGTATACACACACAAAGAACGACCAACTTAAAAAGGATTGAACAGCTTTAAACTAATTAACTAACCCAAACAGGATTTAAACAACCCAAACAGGTTTTTAGATTCAGTAAGCAGTTTAAATCTTCGTAATAAATTAAAAAAATCCACATCTTTGACCATAAAGTGTAATCACATTTTTACGGATACGCAACCTAGGATTAAATCCTTGTCCCATATGCATATATTTAATGCTCTGAAATACTAGTAATTGTATCAAAAATACTTGTAGTAATTTGGCAGTTGTTACCTGATTAGATAATTAAAATTTACATTATGGATTTCGGTTTTAATAAATATACACGGACATAAAGATAGAGATTGACCAACGATACACACATACAAGATGTATGTATTATACAAACAGACAGGAAAGAAGAACAGTGGTCTGTGATATCAGTTTGTAGTAAAAAAAACAGTGGGATAGATAGAGAGACAGAGAGAGAGAGAACGAGAGAGATGCTAATATGAACAGAAGAGCAAGAGGAGAGAGATATAGAGAGAGGATAGAGCTAAAATAAACCTCTTCAAGTTGCAGTAGCAGACAACAACCCCCCTTCCCCATTATACTGCTTTACAGCCCACACCACCAGTTTTTATAAACACAAACATACACATATACATACATACTAAATTCTTTCATTCTCTCTCTCTCTAAAAATTGCCCCACCCTCCTTCAATTCAATCTCTTTTTCTACTTTTATACATCAGCATCATAATCTCTCTCTCTCTCTCTCTACTTTAAATGGGTTGCCCTTAATTCATCAAAAACATTTAAGCTTTTGCTACAATTCAGTTCTGTTTTTTCTCTGTTTCTTGAAATTTATTATTTCAGAGACAGGTTTGGTAGTGTCATAAATCTTTCTCAATTTTTGTTGTCGGCGCTCAGACAAACTTTTCATATTTATTTTTTTACCCTCTTCCTTTATTCATTTTTTGACATTGCTCTCTGTCCAATCCACCATGATTTTTTGCAGAGAAGTTGTCTCAATTTTATAACCACTTTAGTTATCTGTAAGTACAAAAAATTACCCATTTTGCATATTGATATAAGATGCTCTGATTATGCTTATTGCTTTTAAGTGTGTAAGTGTATTATCATAAAGGCATGAATATTGATTTGATAGATTCTCTGTTGCCTTAATTTGCTAAATTTCTAATTCATTACTGACTGGACATTTTATTTGTTTGTCCCTGTATAGAATTCAGTGTGAGGATCAGAAATGTAGGTTAATTTTAGACATGGGTTTTTGTTTTCTTGAAGGAAAATTGTAAATGAAGTTGACATTGTTAATTTAAGCTGTGGTTTCTTTAGGGATCTGGATATAGTATTGCTGTGTCTACCAAGGTTTCGAATTGTGAGATTATTTATATGTCTACTATCGGTTGCCGTATCTGCATAGAAATCTAGCTGAATCTTAGGTCTCTATATCTTAATTCTATATCTTTTCAGGAAATATTTGCTTTGATCAAGTACCTCAAATGGGTGTACATGATCAGGAGCTTAATTACTTGATTAGTTGATTTTATGCATTTAGTGCTGGTTTGCATTTCTGATCAGGGTTTTCTAAAATTTGATCAATTGTTTCTGTTCTTAATTTGCATTACATATTTGACACCATTCTTACTATTTTCAGTCTGACTCCGGAAATGTGGTGGTGAATCTACCTATTCACGCTGTGACAGTTACTTTAAATATGCAGTATACCTTCTTCAGACAAATTTTATTGATGCTTTTGTGTTTATTGCCTCCTGGATAATTAAATTTGAATTCTTGTATAGGTTTGAACTCTGCTCTGTGTTTATTGCTTGTCAGATAACTAAATTTTGTCGTCTAATGGGTCATTATTCCATATTTTGTGAAGTTTGATATCATGTATAATTTGTATCATTTCCTAAAAAGAACAAATTCTGTCTTGTTATGATCGTAACTGTTTCAGTTGTCATGTTATGATTTTAGTGCCACTCTTCTGCTGTGCTTACTTGATTTGTATAGTGGCATATTTGATCGTATTTCCTGCCGGAATTTACGTTTGATGTGTAGGTGTTCATATTTCATTTTCGACTGACTTCCTCCTTTTTGAATTTGCAGGAGGAGAACTAAGGTTGCTGTAGTACCCAATCATCAAAGCTAAGGTGGCTCCATTATCAAATGTCAAAGACTCTTGCACCTGTGCTAGGGGGTGCTGCAGGAGCCGTGGTGTTGGTGGTACTAATTATAGTAATATTATGGTTTTGTCTATGCCGTAATAGGAATGTTTCAAGAACTTCTGATACAGGCTCTTCTGATCAATCAATGCAACGTAATTTTACATTTTAGCATATATATTATATATATGTAACGGAAACACCATATCAATTAAGATCAGTTCATCATTTTTATTGTATTGACTTGCAGTTGGAAGAAACACTGGATTTGAGCTAACGTTGCGAGAGGCTAAACGTTTCAGCATGGAAGAATTGTTTTCGGCTACCAAAGAATTTAATGATAGAAACTTGATTGGCGAAGGGAAATTTGGAGAGGTATACAAGGGGCTGCTTCACGATGGGATGCTTGTAGCTATAAAAAAACGGCCTGGTGCTCCCAGCCAGGAATTCATTGAGGAGGTAATAACGGCTTTTGGTTAGAAATGGATGACTACAATCCATAGATGTAATTATCTCACGACTTACGAAATTTTGTTCCAAAACCCTAATTCATTTATCTACTCTCTAGAGTTCTTATAATTTGATTAAACAGTGAAATAGATAGAAGATAGCCAAGTTCTGGTCATTGTTATTACATCACAGTTTTTCTAGCTCATGATAGATAGCTTCTTTATAGAATAATATCATGCTTCCCTCTGTTCCTTTTCCCGGAAGAGGTTTTAATGAATAACTTTGGCTCCTGGGGTGTTCCATGGAAGAACCTTGTGGACGTTGTGTATTACATATTTACTTATTCATTGTTGGGACATCTTATTTTTTATTTCTTCTCATACTTAATGGGAAGGTTTAAATCATAGTGCTTATATATATTCTCAGATGCCTTTATTCTCATGCACTGCATACTTTGTAAACAGCTACCAACTTAAATTCTATTATGGCACTAAGTGGTTGTTAGACTTAATGCTCTAAGTTTATATATTCCTTATACATCTTTTGGCTATTCTTATATTGCTCTCTATTTCCTTTTCCGTGTGATGATCTATAACTGTACTTTCATATCAGGTAAGATATCTCACATCTATTCAGCATAGGAACCTCGTGAACCTCTTGGGCTACTGCCAGGAAAATGGTCAACAGATTCTTGTCTATGAATATATACCAAATGGAAGTGTATCTGTTCACTTATATGGTAATTCTCAATCCACCTCATGTATTTTCCCGATGAGAAATATGCTACAGTACCGAGATGATAGAAATTACGTTGTAGTAACCACTGGGACCTCTATCAATTTCTGTAATTCTGAATGTACCATTCTAGTACTTTTGAGCTCAATTATTATTTTACCCATGAATCACATTCTTGAACTTCTATGGTTTATATTTGCAGGAGCTGGACATGTCTCAAAGGAGAAGCTAGAGTTCAAGCATAGACTTTCCATAGCTATAGGAGCAGCTAAAGGTGATCCTCTGCAAAACCAGTGAGCATTTTTTGGCTTTTCTGCATTGGTTGATCTTTTCTCTGAACAAGATGCCTTAGGGGGTAAAAATTAGTGTCACAAAGAATCGGCGTCATTGTTTCTAAGCGTCTATTGTCATGAAATTAGGACACCTTTTCATCTCTGTATGTATATTGAATGTGTATAATTCTAAAGCACTTCTCTGTTTTGGTAAAAAAAAAAAATCAATTTCTTTTTCAATATGCAGGTTTGGCTCATATCCACTCTATAAGCCCTCGTCTGGTACATAAGGATTTCAAAACAGCAAATGTTCTTGTTGATGAAAATTTCATTGCGAAAGTTGCTGATGCGGGAGTCCGCAACTTCTTAGGAAGAGGTGATATTCCAAGCTCATCCTCTCAAAAGGCAGCAGATGAGATGTTCCTAGCCCCAGAGTAGTATTTCCGAAACGATTTGACTATCTTATCTATTTTGTGAAAGTTTGTCCTTTTGGTGAACTATATGTCATTTTTTCCTATAGGGTGAGGGAGTTCAGACACTTTTCTGATAAGAGTGACGTATACAGTTTTGGTGTATTTCTGTTGGAGTTAATGAGCGGCCAAGAAGCGATGAAATTGCTCTCTTCAGATTCCAACCAAAACCTAGTTGAATGGGTAAGCTGCAGTTCTCAACTTCTCATGAAATGTTCATGCATACCATGTTTCCGGATTAGAATTAACTGATGGTGCTTTTTCATATTGTCAAAACAATTTACAACTTAAAAGTGGCGTACAATCAACATTAAATTATTTGAACTTATTAAAAACATCACTACTCTTTTGATCATCAGTTCAATTAAAACCGTTTTATTCTTCAAAGGTGCAAAATTGTCAGGACTCCGGGAACATTCCTGCTATCATAGATCAGAGACTAGGTAATAGATTCACAACAGAAGGCATGGAGGAGTATGTGCAGTTGATAGTCCGTTGTGTAGATCCTTCCAGTGAGAGACGTCCTGTCATGAACTATGTGGTAATGGAACTAGACCGGATACTCGAGAAAGAAATGAACTTGACAACAGTCATGGGGGAAGGAACCCCAGTTGTTACTCTTGGAAGTCAGCTTTTTAGGTCTAATAAATGAAATTGAATGGGGGGTATATGGGGGTTATTTCTTCTGAATTGTGAAGTTTGTTTGATGATCAACACCAGTCACCAAACATATAGAGATACAGCTGTTCTGGTAAGTGTATAAACTATGTAGAGTGGCTGTATCGTTTTTTTGATTAATTTTTTTCCCTTTACAATATAAAAAAAATCTTGTTATAAACAGTTCTCTTTTGTTAATATCAGAGTGAAAGTCGATATCGTGTGACTGCAAGCTGCATTTTGTCATTTAGAATTTAGTTCTCTTTTGGTAATATCAGAGTGAAAGCTTATGTTCTGTGACTGCAAATTGCATTTTTGGTCATTTAGATTTTGTTTTTATGATTGAACACCCTCCTACACTTACCTTGTCTACAATGTTTGAACCCACGATCTTTCCGTAAAGAGATTGGATGAGATACTGCTCATACAAGAGGCCTTCAGTCTATTTAACAATGGTGGAATTTATGTGCTCTAATTTTATTCTAATTAATTCCTGGTGTTTGTAGAAGCGGCCGAATATGCACCATTCCCACATAAAAGTTTCTGTATACAAATTTATCTATTTCACCTCTGGACATGAATTTTTCTAGTTAGTTCTCATACTGATCTTAGCCACAAAAGAATATGGTGGGTAAAACCACCACTTCTATTTTCATACAAGTCTACAACATGTTCGTACCAAAAATTTTTTTTGGGAATTTTGAAAAGGTCTCAACATAAAACTAGAGTTTATCCTATGTTCATGGTACTTCGAAAACAAATGTCCCTCGTCTAACTTGAATGGACACAATATAAGCTAAAACTTTGTGCTTCCCTTGATTGGAAATAATAATATTAGGCTAGCAAGCATGAAATCATGCTGCGGCATAAGTAGCTGTAGTTTTAGTTCTTTACATCTAGCTTGATTTTAATAAAATTAAATTTGTATTACTGCACGTAACTTTTAGTTTTGATGAGATTATAATTTTATTAATATATCATTAGTGATAATTATAATGTGAGTGTCCAAAATACCCATTTTTTAATAACACTTGACCAAAATATTCATATTGAAAAAACAGTGCCCTAAATACTCACCAGATACTCTACTGTCATAGAGGAGTATCAGGATGATACTCCAGTATCATAGGAGTATCAGGGTGATACTCAGGGTGATACTTCACTAGGTAAGGAGTATCACACCTGATACTCCACTGGGTAAGGAGTATCTGACATGCGTAGGTATTTTGGACAGCGTTTCTGGAAATAAGTATTTTGGGCAAATAAACACCCCAAAATGGTTATTTTGGGCATTCTTTCATAATTATAGTTGTTTAATTAATGGCATGTGTTACTTATATATTATCGGTGATAATAATAGTATGAAACAATGACAATTTTATCGACATTTCTCACTTCTTTTACCAAATTGATGTTACGAGTTGTCCCATATCGGTTGTGGATGGGGCAGATAACTAGTTTATAAGCAGTAGTTAACTTCATTAGTATGAGGCCTTTTGGGATGTATCCAGAAACAAATTCGTGCAGGTTCGGTCCAAAACGGACAATATCATACTAATGTGGAGTTAAGGCCTGCTGAGCAAGCCAATGGTCCATAACGATCTCAATAGGCTCAAGATGGATCATGGAAGAGGCAGGTGGACTATCCCATGATGGGCTTTAAGAGGAGGCAGATGGGTTTCTAGTAAACATGGGCCTAGGGGGAGAAAAGAGGTAGATTTGACATGTGTCAATCCCGATGTGTGAAGGGGAGAATTGTTAGGAGTTGTCTCACATCAGTTGTGGAGGGGCAGATAACTAGTTTTAAGCAGCCAGTTAACTCCATTAGTATGAGATCTTTTGGGATGTGGCCAAAAACAAATTCGTGCGGGCTCGACCCAAAGCGAACAATATCATACTAATGTGGAGTTAAGGTCTGCTGATAAGCCCAACAATCGATGGATAACCAATAATACCTCCCTAATAAGCGACTCTCAAATGCGTATTATGATTTACCCGACTCGATTGTCAACCGACTAAACTAATATTCTCATTCCATTACACACACGATACTCAGTAAAATTAGGTCATTATATCCACTAAAATGAAAGCTATACATGTACCATATGTATGGATAATGAAGAAGATGCAATGATTTATATAGACAAAGAACTTTATAAATAATATACATATACAAAGAGTGTATCAGATCCATATACCCTTATGGCAAATGCGTAATATCCTGAATAAGCCTCCCACAAATGCGTAACAAACGAAATAAGCTTTCGGCAAATACGTAATATACAATACCCTTTAGTGAAATGCGTATCAGGTGGGTAGATTTGGCCATATATCTCTGAACATCGGTATTTACGTCAATCTTGCGTGAAAATTAGGCATAATTGGCCTTTGTCCTACTAGTTGTTTAGAACTAAGAACTAAAAATATAAAATTTAAACTTAAATATGTTATTGATGAGATTTGAATCTTTACCCTTTAGTATAATATACTTAAAAAAACTATATTTTTTAATATTAGATCTAATGGCTCTAATATATTTACCAAAAATCTAACACTCACTGTTATTTCTATGGTTAACGGTCATTATTATTTCTATGGTTAAACCATAAACCAAATTATCCCTTAGTTTACTTATTATAGTATACTAGTTTATAACCCGTGCGATGCACGAGCTTCTTTTAAATATGATATAATATTTTCTTATAATAAAATTAAATTTTATCTAATTTTCTAGTTTAATTTTAATTTAATATATACTAGCTTCGTTACCCGTGCAAGGCACGGGATATTCTAGCTTTATTATGAAATTTTGTTTTTTATTATTTGTGATCATGAATATTCTTCAATTTGTTGCAATGTTACCTAAATATAGATTAACTTACTCTTTTTTCAAGTGTTCTCGCTTTCTAACAGGTTGTGTCCAAAATATTCTAATATCCATTCAATTAGTCATATAATTCAATGATTTTAGCCATAAATTTAAATTCTTTATACTTAGAACTGGATGTCACAGTTTCGATTCTGGAAAATGTGAAGATTAACTAACGTTTTCATAGCATTTGACTTTAGGGGGATTTTAGAGTTAAATCATAAAAAATTGGAAGGCAAAATTGTGAAATGATATTAAATAAAATGTGGAATATTGTGATATTTTGGATTTTAGTAGTTCGAATTTGTAGCCGTGAACACCTTTCAATTTGTAGCGGTGTAGCCTAAATATAGCTTAGCAACTCTCTTCTCGAGAGCTTCATTTTCAACATGAATTGTCTAAGATTTATAATATCTATTAAAATAGTCATCTAATTCAATGTTTTTTGTTGTGAATTTAAATTCATTTTTTCATAACTGAGAATCTAAATCTGATTACTCGCTATGAACTTTTAAATAGTATATTTTATTACAAATTAGACTAATACATTAAATAATATTATTACTAAAATATATATGTTTATTATTCTTGTTATTCCCAAGCTTAATTCCTAATCGTGAACATAGTCGTTTAGTTCCGATTCTCGAGTTTTATAAGTATTTCTATACAATTATTATTCATATATTGGTGTAATTATATAATAATTTATCCAAGAATTTTAATCTAAATATATGCACCAATATAAATTATTAAAATTTAATGGCTATTATTAGTTTGTTGTAATTAATTACGTAATATTAAAGTAGATATTAAATAATCATATTGAATATAAGTTTATTAAATGATATAATTTTGCCAGGAATAAAATGTGACATGTTATGGTATATACGGAGTATCTAAGTTCACTACATATCATGTATCACTAATTTATACTAAACTATAACATATAAATTATCTTAGAAATTAAAATACCAAATATTCTTCATCCATCACTCGACTTACATAGCATATTTATGATTTACAACACAAGTGATTGGTTAGCCTATTGGTAAGGTGATGTGCATATGAATGGAAAGACTTAGGTTCGATTCTCCACAACAACAACTTTTTGGAAAAAGACTAAATGGATTAAAATGCAGGGCTAAAATAGTAACTTTGCAAGAAATAAAATGTGACATATTGTGGTATTATATATATAATAGATAATAGATTTGAATTAATATTTTAATTCGGGCTAGTTTTTCAATGCACATCATCATATAATATGTATAATAAAATATTTTAATTGAAATAATATTTAAATGTATTAGTTTTAATATAAATGGACAACCTTTCATTTCGTTTATTTCTTTCACAATTATAATTAGAAATATACAATTTTTTAACCATTTAATTAACCAATAATTTTCTTATATTTATCATTTTTATAGATTTTTAACATGTAAACTAAAAAGTGTGTTCATACTAAAAGACGAAAAAGTGAATGTCAATGATTTAAATCATGTATAATTTGGTTTTCTACATTGAATAGGATTATCAATGTAATTAATGTAACTTTTGAGATTTTGAGTGTTTCCATTGGGATAATAACTGTTGAATCATCCCTAAATTAAAGATAATTTTATAACCTTCGTGTGGTTTGGAAAGTCATTCAAATCTGATTTCTAGATCTTGAGATAGAGCACAAATAGTAAATATAAACTTTTTTTAATATTAATAAAAAAAATAAATATAATTCAGTTGTATCCTTTTTTAAATATATCCTTTTCATAGTATAATTTTCTTTTCGAAATTCAATTATAATACAAACTTTTAAATAATATCCTTTTCATATTTAGATTATAATTTTCTTTTTAATATGATATAATCTTGATCATCTATTTTTAAAAAGATTAGATCGACGATTGAGATTAATTTGGTAGTACAGTGACGAAAATTATGGATAAGATCCCTCTTATGCTTATTATATATAAGGATATAATAACAAAATATAATAGAAATCCGTATACTACGAATAATGGCCATTATATTTTTAGTAAAAAATAAGATCTAATTATTAAATATATTATATAATTAAATTAATTTACTAAAATTTCAAGGTTCGAATTCTATCAACGACATATTTATTTTAAAATTTTATAATATAAGTTTTAGAACCATGCATATCATTAATTAAATTTACATTAAATTATTAAAATTAAAATGGAATATTGATTGTAACATAAAATAAAATTTGTTAATTATCAAAAAAAATCCGTGCAATCGCATGGGTTATAAGCTAGTAAATATTAATGATTGAAAGATACGATATTTTAGTTGTATATAAAGGGTAACATGTTCAATTAAAAGTAAACGTCGTTTAAATTAACTGAAAGATAAGATATTTTAGGTATTTATTAAATTTTAGTTAATAGTACAATTATGTTTTTATATAAGTATCAATTTAATAGGTTTTTAAATTTTAATTTAATATAATTTAATATACTCATATTTATGTATTATACTAATATTTTCTTATTATAAACAACATATAGGGTTTTTAATATATTTTATTAATAATTGAAAATATGGTGTGATATTTTTTGGTATATATTAATCATTGTAAGATTAGTTTTAAATAAAAAAGGTAACATATTTTAATTAGAAAGGAAATATTAATAATTTGAAGATATAGTACCATTGATGTTTTTTTAAAGGGAACATCTTCAACTAAAAGTAAATCTGAAAATGGCAATGACTAATTAACATTAATTATATTATGTCATTATTTATTTTAATAATTTGGATAACCGCCCATGATATAGTAAGAGAAAAGAAAAAGGTAACGTGTTTTGGCTGAAAAAGGTAACCACACATGATATAATTGGAAAAAGAGAGATTTTAGTTGGAGAAAAGAGAAAAGGTAACGTGTTTTGATTGAAAAAGGAAATTGATTAGTTAATAGTAATTATAAAATAATTATGTTATTTTATTAAACAAAATTGCTCGTAGTTTTTTTAAAAAAGAGAAATTTTAGTTAGATAAAATGTAAAAGATATTTATTTTAACTGAAAAAAGAAATTATTTAGTTATTGAGAAATAGAAAAGATAATATGTTTAACCTGAAAAAGGAAATTAAATAAAGGAGAAATTTTAGTCAGATAAAATATAAAAGATATGTATCTTATATGAAAAGGGAAATTATTTAGTTCTTGAAAAATTAGAAAAGATAATATGTGTAACCTCAAAAAGAAAATTGATTAGTTAGTAGAAGTAAGGGTAGATAAGTAAAATCAACAGGTACCGTACCGACCGACCGACCAACCAACCAAACTTTTAATGTTTCGGCTTTTATATAATAGTATAGATTAGTCAAAAGCTCACGTATTGTTTAGAACTAATATTATAAATTCTTAACTTTAATTTGTTGTTAACGGGATTCGAATCTTGGGTATTCATTAAACTAGCACAAATATGGAATAAGGGTATTTATGATTAAATTTGTTCAATGAAACCTCTTATTGGTGTATTATATGTACTAGCTTAACACCCGTGCGATGCACGGGCTTTTTTTAAATATGATATAATATTTTCTTATAATAAAATTAAACTTTTATATAATTTTCTATTTTAATAGTTATTTTAATTTTAATAAAATATATTAGTCATAATTCTCATGTATTGTTTAGAACTAATCAGTTAAGAGTGTTTATAGCTAGACCTGGCAAATCGGGTAAACGGATCGGTTTCAGGTCGGATATGCTTCGGATCGGATCCACTTTCGGTTAAGGTACTATTTAGAGTCCGTTCGGTTCGGATCGGATCTGATTCGGTTCGGATCCATTTTCGGTTAAGGTACTATTTAGAGCCTGTTCGGTTCGGATCGGATCTGATTCGGTTCGGGTAAAATTCGGATTAAAATCGGATAAATTTTGGATTAAGATCGGATCAAATTCGGTTCGGTTCTCTTTCAGATTTTTACTATTCGGATCGGATTTTGGTTGGATGTAGGAACATTCGGTTCGGATCGGATTGTCGAGATATATCTAATTTTTTGATGTACCCAAATTTCCAAAAACCAAAAAAATATTTTGGCTTGAGATCTTAGCAATGAACAACTAAATTGACTAGTACTAGTAACTAGTGCTTTCTTACAGCTTTTTGTTTCGTTTTAAAAAAAATATTTCTCGACGATCCAACTGTCGGATGTCAAAATATATCTAATTTAGTGATATTTGCAAATTTTCAAAAATAAATAAATTAATTTGGTTGGAAATCTTAGTAGTCAACTACCGAATTGACTAGTACTCGTTGATAGGCCATAAACAGCCAAGGCCCAACAAGGAGCCCAAACAACAAATGAATCATCTCAAGAGAATAAGAACGGCCCAGCCCATAGTGGCTGACCCCGGGCCCGGAGCCACCACCACGTGGCGTGGCCCCCACCCCGAACTAGGGGATCCCCTGACTCGTGGCACTTTATATACGTGGCACTCCACCTCAGCTAACGCTCCTATTGGTGGCGCTGACCAACACTAAAAGACGAAGGGAGATACGTGCCAGATCATGCCCACCACAACGTGGCCACGCTCCAGTCAACGGCCAGACCAGACAAAAGCCACGTGCCCTGCATCCCGGGAGTTCAGCGGCTTGTCCCCCAGATCCAACGGTCAGGGGTGAAGGTAACCTACCCCTAAACCCTAGGCCTAGGGCTATAAATACCCCTAGTAAATAGGGTTTAGGGGTTAGCCATTATTACACACCTACACACATTCGTTACTTCGTGATACTCTACTTGATTACTACCTTCCGAAGCCAACTCTCATTCTCACGCCGGAGGCACCTCGGGGCCAAACCCCCCCTCCGGTGTTGTTCTGCAGATACCCCACTACAGCTACACCACTTCCGAGACAGGAGTTGGCGAGGAAGTACCCGATCGAGATTCAGAGTTATCACTCGTAACAAGTGTTTTGTCACGGATTGTTATTCTATTTTTTAAAAATTATTTCTCTACGATCCAACCGTACGGATCTCAAGATATATCTAATCTAGTAATATTCCCAAATTTTCATAAAATAAAAAATTAATTTGGTTGGAGATCTTAGTAGTCAACTACCGAATTGACTAGTACTCGTAACTAGAGTTTTGTCACGGATTGTTATTTTATTTTTAAGAATTATTTCTCGACGATCCAATCGTACGGATCTCAAGATATATCAAATCTACTGATATTCCCAATTTTCAAAAAATAAAAAATTAATTTGGTTGGAGATCTTAGTAGTCAACTACCGAATTGACTAGTGCTTTATCACGGATTGTTAATTCTATGTTTTAAAAAATATATCTCGACGATCCAACCGTACGGATCTCAAGATATATCTAATTTAGTGATACACCATAATTTTAAAAAAATAAAAAATAAATTTTGTTGGATATCTTAGTAGTCAACTACCGAATTGACTAGTACTCGTAACTAGTACTTTGTCACGGATTGTTGATTCTATTTTTTAAATATTATTTCTCGACGATCCAACCGTACGGATCTCAAGATATATGAAATCTAGTGATATTCCCAAATTTTTAAAAAATAAAAAATTAATTCGCTTGGAGATTTTAGTAGTCAACTATTGAATTGACTAGTACTCGTAACTAGTGCTTTGTCACGGATTGTTGTTTCTATTTTTTAAAAATAATTTCTCGACGATCCAACCGTACGGATCTCAATATATATATAATCTAGTGATATTACCAAATTTCAAAAAAATAAAAAAATAATTTGGTTGGAGATCTTAGTAGTCAACTACCGAATTGACTAGTACTCGTAACTAGTGCTTTGTCACGAATTGTTGATTCTATTTTTTTAAAATTATTTATCGAAGATCCAACCATACAGATCTCAAGATATATCTAATCTAGTGATATTCCAAAATTTTCAAAAAAGAAAAATTAATTTGGTTGGAGACCTTAGTAGTCAACTACCGAATTGACTAGTACTCGTAACTAGTTCTTTGTCACGGATTGTTGATTCTATTTTTAAAAAATATATCTCGATGATCCAACCGTACGGATCTCAATATATATCTAACTTAGTGATATTCCCAAATTTTCAAAAAATAAAAAACTAATTTGTTTGGAGATCTTAATAATCAACTACCGAATTGACTAGTACTCGTAACTAGTGCTTTGTCACGGATTGTTGATTATATTTTTTAAAAATTTATTTTTCGATAATCCAACCTACAGATCTCAAGATATATCTAATCTAGTGATATTCCCAAATTTTCAAAAAATAAAAAATTAATTTGGTTGGAGATCTTAGTAGTCAACTACCGAATTGACTAGTACTCGTAACTAGTGTTTTGTCACGGATTGTTGATTCTATTTTTTAAATATTATTTCTCGATGATCCAACCATACGAATCTCAAGATATATCTAATCTAGTGACATTCCCAAATTTTTTTAAAAAAAATTAATGTTTAAAATCTTAGTTGTCAACCATCGAATTGACTAGTACTCGTAACTAGTGTTTTGTCATGGATTATTGATTCTATTTTTAAAAAATTATTTCTCGATGATCCAACCGTACGGATCTCAAAATATATCAAATCTAGTGATATTCTCAAATTTTCAAAAAATAAAAAATTAATTTGGTTGGAGATCTTAGTAGTCAACTACCGAATTGACTAGTACTCGTAACTAATGTTTTGTCACGGATTGTTGATTCAGTTTTTTAAACATTATTTCTCGACGATCCAACCGTACGGATCTCAAGATATATCTAATCTAGTGACATTCCCAAATTTTTAAAAAATTAAAAATTAATTTGGTTGGAGAACATAGCAGTCAACTACCGAATTGACTAGTACTCGTAACTAGTGCTTTGTCACGGATTTTTGATTCTATTTTTTAAAAATTATTTCTCGACGATCCAACTGTACGGATCTCAATATATATCTTATATAGTGATATTTCCAAATTTTTAAAAAATAAAATATTAATTTGGTTGGAGATCTTAGTAGTCAACTACCGAATTGACTAATACTCGTAACTATTGTTTTGTCACGGATTGTTGATTTATTTTTTTAAAAATTGTTTCTCGCCGATCCAACCGTACGGATGTCAAGATATATCTAATTTAGTGATATTTCCAAATTTTTAAAAAATAAAAAATATTTTTAAGAAAATACATGTGTCAAAATTTTTTAAATAAGACAAAATATGTCAAAATTAGATACATCACTTATATAACGCTTCCATAAGCGTTATGGAAGTGAATGCACTCACTTAGACAACGCTTTAATAAGCACTATATAAGTGAATGCACTTTAATTTCGGTCTAGAATATGCAGAATTTATTTATTTATTTTTTTGCTAATTATGTGCAGAATTTATTAATTTATATTTGCAAATTGAATTAAAATATTATTATATACAAAATATCGTAAGCAATATTCAATGACAATAATAAATATATAGCAAATCAGAAAATATAAAAATTGACAAAACTAAACAAATAAAGGTCAAGGAAATATTAATCTATATAAAATTATTTTATCGGATATTTTTCGATTCAGTTATTTTTAGTTTTGGATTTACATCGGATTCAAGTCATATTCGGTTCGGGTAAATTTTTATTCGGATTTGATCGGTTCTGATTATAATCGGATACATGGTTATCATTGGATACAGTATTTCGGATGATTTTTGGTTAAATTTCCGGTTCGGTTAATTTTCGGATCGGGTCAAATCGATTTTCGGATCGTTATCGGATTTGATTAAATTGAAACGGTTTCGGTTCGGATTCGGATTGTTTCGGTTTCAGATATAATTTCGGATAATCTATTTCGGATCCAATTTCGGATTCGGTTCCACATATTTCGGTTCGGTTTTTCGGATCCAAACCCATTTTGCCAGGTCTATTTATAGCTGACTTTGCCAGGCATATAATGGTGATCTAACCTCGGGAACCGGATTTAGTTGGTTAAAAGTGTGCAGCTTAGTTGTTCCACCAAAGGTTAAAAACTTTATGTGGAGAGCTCTGCAGAATTGTCTTCCAACCCTTGATAATTTTCGAAGAAAGTATGTTGAGGTTTATCCAATTTTGCTCGTTTTGTCATTGTTCTTTGGAGACATTAGCGCATGCTCTTTTTTACTGCTCCTTTGCTCATAATTGTTGGGACCTGACTAAGCTTGATGTTAACTTCACTCCTGGATAGTCGCTTCAAGATATAATGAAGGGGATTCTTGAAAAGAAAATGTCTAAGGAGCTTGAAATTATATGTCAGTAGTACTGTGGCAAATTTGGACGTAATGGAATAATATGGTTTGGAACAAAAAATTTCAGATGCCCTCTATCGTAGTTAACGGAGCTAGCTCTCTTTTATTTCAGTGGCAAAGAGCTCAGACCAAGCGGGCTGGACTCAGTACCTTAAATGACAGCGAGGACGCTCTGGTTTGGAGGAAAACCCAACCCGAGATGGCTGTCTTGTAATATTGACGCAACAGTCTTTGAAGGAAGTGGTAAGAGCTCTTTTGGGTGCCTTTTAAGAGATGATCAAGGAAGGTTTGTAGTTGGCTATGGAGGGGTGTTTGATTGGAATTATAAATCTGAAGCATGCTGAAGCTTTGCCATTTAAGGCCATTTAAGGAAGCTTTATCTTGGTTAAAGAAGACGCGGATGTCACAGGTGCATATCGAGATTGATTCTCTGGCTGTTATTCAGGCTTTTGACAGTAAAAGGATGGATTCTTCATATCTTGGATCTATAATAGATGATTGTCATTCAATTGTAAAGGACTAAAATTTTGTTAGACGTTCAGTGAACATAGCGGCTCATACTTTAGTTAGAAAGGCTGATTCAATGACTGAGCGTAAGGAATGGTTTGAGCGTAAGGAATGGTTTGATGTACTGTTATGTCTAAATCTTAGAATAACCCCTAAGCAGGCCTAATGGGCTAGAATAGTCCAATATACTATCAACACAATATGGAAGACAGTGACCCCTAGCTACTGGTTGAGTTCGCAGCAGTCCCTAGTATGGGATAACATCTACCACATCTCTCAGCAAGGTCCAACGAGGCCTAGAGGTCCAGCGAGGCCTGAAGGTCCAGTGTGGCCTAGCATATTCTTATTACGAAGGCTCATCATGATTAAACCCAGCGAGGTCGCATGAGTAGATATGAAGGCTCATAGCTAAGCTCAACGAGGTCGCATGAGTAGATATGAAGGCTCATAGCTAAGCTCAGCGAGGTTGCATGAGTAGATATGAAGGCTCATAGCTAAGCCCAGCGAGGTCACATGAGTAGATTAGTTAAGCCCAGTGAGGTCGCATGCCTGTACCGATGAGGTCGCATGCCTGTACCGACGAGGTCGCATGCCTGTACCGATGAGGTCGCATGCCTGCACCCACAGGAGGTCGCATGCCTGTACCCAGGAGGTTTCACGCCAGTACCCAGGAGGTCGCATGCCTGTATCGACGAGGTCGCATGCCTGCACCCACAGGAGGTCGCATGCCTGCACCCACAGGAGGTCGCATGCCTGTACCGACGAGGTCGCATGCCTGTACCAACGAGGTCGCATGCCTGTACCGACGAGGTCGCATGCCTGCACCTACAGGAGGTCGCATGCCTGTACCCAGGAGGTCGCATGCCTACACCCAGGAGGTCGCATGCCTGCACCCATAGGAGGTCGCATGCCTGTACCCACGAGGTCGCATGTCTGCACCCACAGGGTCGCATGCGAGGTCCTCGTAAGCTTTCCATTAGCCTCGCAAATTTGGCCTTGTGATTCTAGCATTATGTTAGCCATAGGTAACATTTATTGGGCCATGGGTCATGAGCAGAGTTAATGGATTATTAGCATCAGGCCAAAAGTGTGTGAACTTGGGCCAAGATGGATCTACAAAAGCCCTAGCCCATTTGGGTAACTTGATAAATGGATTTTATATCCATTTAGAGCATTCCATATCGGCTTAAATTGATTCACTTGGCCTCAAGTTTGTCGTAATTTTGATATGTTTTGTTTAAGTGTGCAGGTTTGAAGAAATGTCGATTAGGGTTGAAGTTTCTGTCGTTTTTAGAGTTGAATTGTGCAATGGAATGAATAATGAAGTCTTGTCGTGGGTTGCCATGAAGATTCCAAGCTAAGGAAATTGAAGACGGAAGCTTGTGCAAAAAGAACGGGAAGAAAATGCGAAGAAACGAAGAAAAAAAAGAACAGGAAATGGCAACTGCCAACATCCAAAGCGCAGGCAGCGCCTCTAGAGCGCTGGCAGCGCGCCAGGAAGAGCAGAAACAGAGAAAAGAGCGCTGGCAGCGCTTGCCAAGCGCAGGCAACGCGCGTGCGGCCAGAAATTGTTGAAAAATTCCTATTTTGCCCCTATTCGAATTCTAATTGTATTTTTGGTAGTTTATTCGAATTCTAATTGTATTAAAGGATATTTTCTTGCTGGGCAAGACGTCTGGGGCCTATTTAAACACCTTGAACCAATGTAATTTGTATCATTAATTATTGTAACATAGAATTGCAAGGGAGAAAAGCGGAGAAAGATTCAACGCTCGTGACAAGCACGGATCTAGATCCACTTCATCTTTTGTATACCTTGGATTATAGATTTGTTTTCTCAACTCTTTGTTCTATTAATATTAATAATTTCTTTCATATCTTGTTTTATATCATGTTTTCATCAAATTCCATGGTGACGAAGGGTTCGATTATGAACTAATCGTTGTCATGGGATTCTAACAGATTTATTTGTGGAGCTTTAGTATCTTGATGTTTTAAAGATCTGTGTGTGATGTATATCTGATATCCTCGTATGGTTATGCTTAATTGATAGATGCGTAGCTAACATCTAATTTGTTAATCTCTTGTGAAGTGAAAGTGGATCTTGAGATTTAGAACTTGCCATGCTAGAATAGGTTCATAATTGTTTATCAATATGATTCGTAGTGTAAAATGAAAATACTTATGCTGCCCTGTGTGATCTTTATGGATAACTTGCTCTTCAACCGTTATGTTTTCAAATTCTATAGACATATAAGGTCTAAGCATAATTGGTGTCTATTCATCTTCTATCTCTTTTGTGGATGTATGGGTAGTTTGGTATACGTATGCTGACAGGTAGCGTGTACGTGTTTCGTGTTATCCGATCAGATATCATAACCATTGCACATAGTGATTAAAGGCGTCAGATCTAAGCGAAGTATTTAATGAAGTTAGGATCTCATGTTTATTCTCATATAAGTAAATCAGTTTAATTCTCTTTAGTTAATTAATTCTTAGTTTAATAATTTGCATCTTAGTTAATTTAGATAATTAAAACCCCCAATTTGTTATTTGTCTTAGCAGTGAATTAAAACCATACATTGTTGCATATGTACATCTACTGAATTGAAACCTAAACCAGATCTCTGTGGAACGAACTTGAATTATATCTATGTTACTTGTGACCACGTACACTTGCGTGCTTTTGTGTTAACATAACTTTTTCTCTAAGAACTACGTATGGCTTGATCCCTATAAATAGGGTACGTAGGCACCTTGTTATGGATGATTGACAGTTGGCAACAACAGAGAATAAACAGTTTTCTCTGACATTCAACGAATCAACAAACAAGATCAGCCATAAAAAATCACCAATCTCCTTCCGTGTTCTTCGTGTTCTTAGCAAAATATCGGTATTTTACTCCGTGATTCCAGCAAACCTCCAAAATATTGTTATACAATATTCTCCCTATAACATTTGGCTCATACTTTAGTTAGAGAGGCTGATTCAATGACTGAGCGTAAGGAATGGTTTGATGTACTATTATGTCCAAATCTTGGAATAAGCCCTAAGCAATAAGGAACGCTTTAACTCAATTTGCTCAGAAATCTGGAGAATCTTTGTGTGAGGCTTGGGAACGTTACAAGGAGATGCTTCGAAAGTGTCCTCATCATGGTATGCCTGATTGGATGGTGATTAATGGTTTCTACAATGGGTTGGGAGCACAGTCTAGAGATTTGCTAGATGCAGCATCGGGTGGAGCCCTATTGGCTAAGAGCTATGGTGAAGCATATGATCTTATTGAGACGATGGCTGCCAATGAATATCAGAACCCAACCCAGAGACTATCTCAAGGCAAGGTAGCAGGTATTTTGGAAGTGGATGCAGCTTCAGCTATTACAGCTCAGTTGAAGGCGTTGACTATGAAGGTGGATTCTCTTACAAATTATGGAGTTCAGAAGGTTGCTAGTGTTTGTGAGCTATGTGCAGGTGCACATGATATGAATCAGTGTGCTATCTCTTCTGAATCAGCACAGTTTGTGAGTAATTTTCAGATACCTGCTGCACCAGTTCCAACCACCTATCATCTGAATAACAGGAATCATCCTAACTTCAGCTGGAGCAATAATCAAGGTGCTCAACAACCTCAGCAGCCTTATCAGCAGTTTCAGGGACAGCAAGCGAGGCCACTCAATCAAGGCTATCAGCAGCAGTATGCTCCAAGGCAACCATATCAGCCTCCGGGATTTCAGCAGCAACAATCTCATGGGAATGCTAGTCCATCTTCGAATGAAAAATCTGAATTAGATGAGTTGAGGTTGATGGTTAAAAGCCAGGTGGTTTCTTTAAAGACTTTGGAGAATCAGATTGGGCAAATTGCAAGTGTCTTATTGAATAGGCAACAGGGGACTCTTCCAAGCGATACGGAGGCTAATCCAGGCAGGAGGGATGGCAAAGAACAGGTCAATGCAGTTACTTTGAGATCTGGAAAAGTCACGAGGGATCAAAAATCAGCAGCTGAAGAAGACGAAAAAATCAAGGAATATCAGGTGGAGGCTTCTGCAGATAAAGAAAATGCAAATTCTGAATTGGCAGCTGATCAGTTGGATAGCGAAGCGAAAATAGGCAAAACTTTTGCTGAAAAATCTACTCCAAAGCAGTCTACAGAGAGCAATCAGATCTATCCACCCCCTCCATTCCCAAAAAGACTTCAAAAGCAAAATTTTGTTGAAAACTCTCTTCTGAAGCAGAAGTTGGTGAACCAGATTTATCATCCTCCTCCATATCCTCAACGCTTGCAGAAACAAGATCAAGAAAAACAGTTTCAGAAGTTTATGGATGTCTTCAAGAAACTGTCCATTAACATTCCTTTTGTTGAAGCATTGGAGCAGATGCCAAGATATGCAAAGTTCATGAAAGATATTTTGTCACGAAAGAGAAGGTTGGAAGAATTTAAAACAGTGGCTTTGACAGAGGAGTGCAGTGCTGTGTTGCAACAGAAATTACCTCCTAAACTTAAGGATCCAGGAAGCTTTACAATTCCATGCACCATTGGAAATTTGTCTTTTGACAAATGCTTATGTGATTTGGGAGCTAGCATTAATCTCATGCCCTTGTCTGTTTTCAAGAAACTTGGTCTGCCTGATCCGAAGCCAACCAACATCTCTTTGCAATTGGCTGATAGGTCGATCATTTATCCGAGGGGTATAGTAGAGGATGTTTTAGTGAAGGTTGATAAGCTCATATTTCCTGCCAATTTTGTGATTCTAGATTTCGAAGAAGACAAGAAGATTCCCATAATCTTGGGAAGACCTTTTCTAGCTACGGGCCGTACTTTGATCGATGTGAAAAAAGGAGAGCTTATAATGAGGGTGCAAGATCAGAATGTCACCTTTAATGTGTTCAAGGCCATGAAATTTCCGACAGAAGATGAAGAGTATTTTAGTGTCGAAATGGTTGATACGGGTCAGATAAAGAAGTTTGATCAGTTGTTGAGTGAAAAGTCAGACACGCACATGCTAAAGCATCACATCAGTGATTCCATTGACAGTTCTTCAATTTGAGATCTCTCGAATGTCAAGCTCGGAAAACTTCCATCCCATTTGAAGTATGTCCTTCTGAATGATGAATTGGTGATTTTTAAAGTGTGTCAAGATAATGTGTTAAGAAGGTGGATCATGGATGATGAGGTAGAAGAGTGTTCTTATCAATCGACTGTGAAGCATAAACACCCTAGAGGTGTGAAGAAGAAAAAGAAAAAGTCGATTGGAGGAAGAGTCAAAGTGAAGTTTGATTTAGAAAAGATGTGGGAAGATAGCAAGAAGGTTGTCAGACAATGGGTGAATGGTGCTTCTGCTAAGGACAAGTCAAATGCGATCTTCGAGCCACCATGATTTGAATCACATTTGTCCGGCTAAATGAAATTAACGACAGCGCTTCGTGGGAGGCAACCCATATGGTTCCGACAATTAGGTATGTTTTCTACTATCCCTTGTATTACCTTCCATTCAATGGGGACATTGAATATTCTAAGTTTGGGGGTGGTTTGGGGGATAAGTAGTGTGTAGTAGTTATTTGTGTGTCATTGTGTTCATGTAGGAATCATATTTTGCATATTAGTAGTAATTCATGCATGTTCGTTCGTATTATTTATGTTTGTTTCATATAGGACATTCTGTTTTTGTTTTTGTATACCATGTGAGTTCATTTTAGTTGCATTTTCATGGCATGCATATTTCATGATCCCTTAGGACGAGCTAATTCTGATTGGTAGGTAGATGTCTAATTGAGTGTGGTAATAATGAGTAGAGGGTTGATTTATAGTTCCTACGAAATTGACTTGCATGTTATGGGAACAAAACTTTTACACAATCTCATCATTTGCTTTTGGGCTAGGTTGAGGTCATGCTTGTTTGGTTGTTTTGAGATTTAATCACTTTATTATATTTAGAATTTTCGTTATTCCCTTGATGGCGTAGGAGCACTAAAGTCTAAGTTTGGGGGGAACCAGGGATTTCATGCTAATTGTTAATAGTTGTCAAATAATGGCTAGGCGTCAAATGGCTAGTAGCCGGCTCATATTTATATGAGTAGTCTAGGGTTGGAAATGAGAATTCTCATTCCAGATTGCATGAAAAAAAATTCAGAAAAAAAAAGAAAAAAAAGAGTCAAAATTTCAATTGTTAAAGGCAAAATTAGCCACGAGTGAGCTCTTTAATACTCGAGTAATTAAGTCTGAGGGGACTTAGTCCTAGTAACCTAAAGTCCTTGTGGTTTGGGATTGCTGACCTAACACTCGCTACATGGGTATTATTGTATAAGCCTTTTGGGGTCTCATTCATTGCACGATTAAATAAGCATGCGTATTGTATATAGTATTATGTGTCGTAGTGTAGTAATAAAGCATGAATTCCTGGCTAACTTGAATAAGGATGGAGGTATTTCTAGGTCATGAAGTGTCTACAGTCTATTCTATTTATAAACCAGTGATTGTCTTGGCTAAGAATGAGTATGATTTTTATCTGGTTCTGGGAGTATTTCTGATGAGCATCGCACACACGCACGTTTCTGTTCATGTATTGTTAGTATACGGGGACTTAGTCGAGCTCTATTTAGATTTAGTTGCATTCTTTGAGATATTTGCTTGCTAGTTGGTTTTGGTTAGTTTGAAGGGGATCTTTGCATTTTCATATTAGTTGCATTCATGCATTGCATTGTTTTTGCATTGTTTAGTTAGATGGATTTTGTGGGTACATTCGCTATAGGCCCTCACGAGACCTAACTCGTCCACTAGGGCTGCCTAGGGGTTTAAAGGGCTTGTTGCATATGCCAAATGCAACCGTGATCACCTACGGAAGTGGTACTAGTTAGTTAGTTTTTAATTGTTTATGCTTGAGGACAAGCATCGGTTTAAGTTTGTGGGTGTGATAAATGAATTTTATATCCATTTAGAGCGTTCCATATCGGCTTAAATTGATTCACTTGGCCTCAAGTTTGTCGTAGTTTTGATATGTTTTGTTTAAGTGTGCAAGTTTGAAGAAATGTCGATTAGGGTTGAAGTTTCTGTTGTTTTTGGAATTGAATTGTGCAATGGAATGAATAATGAAGTCTTGTCGTGGGATGCCATGAAGATTCCAAGCTAAGGAAATTGAAGACGGAAGCTTGTGCAAAAAGAACGGGAAGAAAATGCGAAGAAACGAAGAAAAAAAAGAGCAGGAAATGGCAACTGCCAGCATCCAGATCGCAGACAGCGCCTCTAGAGCACTGGCAGCGCGCCAGGAAGAGCAGAAACAGAGAAGAGAGCGCTAGCAGCGCTTGCCAAGCGCAGGCAGCGCGCGCACGGCCAGAAATTGCTGAAAAATTCCTATTTTGCCCTATTCGAATTCTAATTATATTTTTGATAGTTTATTCGAATTCTAATTGTATTATAGGGTATTTTCGTGCTGGGCAAGACTTCTAGGGCCTATTTAAACACCTTGAACCAATGTAATTTGTATCATTAATTATTGTAACATAGAATTGCAAGGGAGAAAAGCGGAGAAAGATTCAACGCTCGTGACAAGCACGGATCTAGATCTACTTCATCTTTTGTATACCTTGGATTATAGATTTGTTTTCTCAACTCTTTGTTCTATTAATATTAATAATTTCTTTCATATCTTGTTTTATATCATGTTTTCATCAAATCCCATGGTGACGAACGGTTCGATTATGAACTAATCGTTGTCATGGGATTCTAACGGATTTATTTATGGAGCTTTAGTATCTTGATGTTTAAAGATCTATGTGTGATGTATATCTGATATCCTCGTATGGTTATGCTTAATTGATAGATGCGTAGCTAACATCTAATTTGTTAATCTCTTGTGAAGTGAAAGCGGATCTTGAGATTTAGAACTTGCCATGCTAGAATAGGTTCATAATTGTTTATCAATATGATTCGTAGTGTAAGATGAAAATACTTATGCTGCCCTGTGTGATCTTTATGGATAACTTGTTCTTCAACCGTGATGTTTTCAAATTCTATAGACATATAGGGTCTAAGCATAATTGGTGTCTATTCATCTTCTATCTCTTTTGTGGATGTATGGGTAGTTTGGTATACGTATGCTTACAGGTAGCGTGTACTTGTTTCGTGTTATCCGATCAGATATCATAACCATTGCACATAGTGATTAAAGGCGTCAGATCTAAGCGAAGTATTTAATGAAGTTAGGATCCCATGTTTATTCTCATATAAGTAAATCAGTTTAATTCTCTTTAGTTAATTAATTCTTAGTTTAATAATTTGGATCTTAGTTAATTTAGATAATTAAAACCCCCAATTTGTTATTTGTCTTAGCAGTGAATTAAAACCATACATTGTTGCATAGGTACATTTACTGAATTGAAACCTAAACCAGATCTCTGTGGAACGAACTTGAATTATATCTATATTACTTGTGACCACGTACACTTGCGTGCTTTTGTGTTAACATAACTTCTTCTCTAAGAACTACGTATGGCTTGATCCCTATAAATAGGGTACGCAGGCACCTTGTTATGGATGATTGACAGTTGGCAACAACAGAGAATAAACAGTTTTCTCTGACATTCAACGAATCAACAAACAAGATCAGCCACAAAAAATCACCAATCTCCTTCCGTGTTCTTCGTGTTCTTAGAAAAATATCGGTATTTTGCTCCGTGATTCCAGCAAACCTCCAAAATATTGTTATACAAAATTCTCCCTATAACATTTGGCTCATACTTTAGTTAGAGAGGCTGATTCAATGACTTAGCGTAAGGAATGGTTTGATGTACTGTTATGTCCAAATCTTGGAATAAGCCCTAAGCAGGTCTAATGGGCTAAAATAGCGATCCACAACTCATAATGGGCCTAAAGATGAAGATTGGGTCACCAAAACCCACCACCATGAGCTAGTCCAATATACTATCAACACAATATGGAAGACAGCGACCCCTAGCTACGGGTTGAGTTCGCATCAGTCCCTAGTATGGGATAACATCTACCACATCTCTCGGCAAGGTCCAACGAGGCCTAAAGGTCCAGTGTGGCCTAGCATATTCTTATTATGAAGGCTCATGATTAAGCCCAGCGAGGTCGCATGAGTAGATATGAAGGCTCATAGCTAAGCTCAACGAGGTCGCATGAGTAGATATGAAGGCTCATAGCTAAGCTCAGCGAGGTTGCATGAGTAGATATGAAGGCTCATAGCTAAGCCCAGCGAGGTCGCATGAGTAGATTAGTTAAGCCCAGTGAGGTCGCATGCCTGTACCGACGAGGTCGCATGCCTGTATCGACGAGGTTGCATTCCTGTACCGATGAGATCGCATGCCTGTACCGACGAGGTCGCATGCCTGCACCCACAGGAGGTCGCATGCCTGTACCTAGGAGGTTGCATGCCTGGACTCAGGAGGTCGCATGCCTGTACGTACCGACGAGGTCGCATGCCTGTACCGACGAGATCGCATGCCTGTACCGACGAGATCGCATGCCTGCACCTATAGGAGGTCGCATGCCTGTACCCAGGAGGTCGAATGCATGTACCGACGAGGTCGCATGCCTGTACCAACGAGGTCGCATGCCTGCACCCACAGGAGGTCGCATGCCTGTACCCAGGAGGTCGCATGCCTGCATCCATAGGAGGTCGCATGCCTGTACCCACGAGGTCGCTTGCCTGCACCCACAAGGTCGCATGCGAGGTCCACGTAAGCTCTCCATTAGCCTGGCAAATTTGACCTTGTGATTCTAGCATCATGTTAGCTATAGGTAACCTTTATTGGGCCATGGGTCATGAGCAGAGTTAATGGACTATTAGCATCATGCCAAAAGTGAGTGAACTTGGGCCAAGATGGATCTACAAAAGCCCTAGCCCGTTTGGGTAACTTCTTCTCTAAGAACTACGTATGGCTTGATCCCTATAAATAGGGTACGTAGGCACCTTGTTATGGATGATTGACAGTTGGCAACAACAGAGAATAAACAGTTTTATCTGACATTCAACGAATCAACAAACAAGATCAGCCACAAAAAATCACCAATCTCCTTCCGTGTTCTTCGTGTTCTTAGCAAAATATAAGTATTTTGCTCCGTGATTCCAGCAAACCTCCAAAATATTGTTATACAATATTCTCCCTATAACATGCACCATTCTTTCTCATCGATGTTTTACGTCTTGATTTAATATAAAGTTCAGATGTTTGAATTAAAAAAATAATAATTTGTTGATAACGGGATTCGAACCTTAGGTATTCATTAAAATTAGCACAAATATGAAATATTCCTTAGTGTTAGATATAACGATTCACATCGATTTACTAAAAATCTAACGGTCATTATTGTTTGTATGGTTGAACCATTGAACCAAACTACGAACAATTATCTCTTAGTTTGCTTATTATAGATTAGTATAGATAGATTACAGATTCCAAATCCAACCCCCCCCCCCCAACCCTCTCGCGTTAGGAATTCAATGCTCAATTTTATTATTTTCTAATCGCCTTCCTAAAAAATTGTAGCATTTATATTCCTACCTAATGCTATCGATGAATATTTTTTTTTTCTAGTTCAAATCTTAATTTCATCTGAAAATACTTGAACTTTGAATGTTATGCAATTGAAACTTAAAGTTCATGTGAAAAACATATAGTGCAAATACGTAAATTCATACGTAGAACAAACTTATTTTTATTAAATTATATAAGTTCCGCACGCGAACTTTGAAAATTCTACATTTAAACATGTTTATATCTTACATGTGAATTCGGAAATCTAAAAAAAATATGTGTAGAACATGTAGATCTCAGTTTAGAGTGGTTCTTCGTATATATATTTATGCCAAGCTTTTAAAATCGAAAAAAGTTATAAATATTTTTATATCCCTACCATGGTTCCAAAATATCATTTACAAACAACAATTTGTTTATAAATATAAAAAATTATAATAAATTTCTAGTATCTGTTTTTGAATCTTCTTTTAAATCTAAGTGAAATTTGTGGGAAATTGTACATAAATCCTTTTCAATATTTAATTAATGATTCATATATTGATTTTAAAAATTATATAATGATGATTAAAATGTGTTAGTACATTATTTTGTAAGAATAAAGTAAAAAATATTTAGAATCTTGTTGTAAATCTCAGGTTATGTGGTTCTTAAAACGGGAGTTCTCTCTGAAATCTTATTCTATCTTTCATTCAGAACCGTTGGATTTTCAACTCATATAATATCCCCTCATTTTTTCGTATTCTTTCCTTCACAATCGTTAGATCATCAACTCATATAGATGATGATTGTTAGATAAAATACTAAAAGTTGTTAAATACAAAGGTCTAAGTTTCGATTTTCACCAATAACATATTAATTTACATTTAAAAGTTGTAATATATAAATGTGTAAATTTCGAATCCTCCAACATATTAAAATCATACTACACTATAACCAAATTACAAAAAATTAAAAGTAACCCGTGTACGGGTTATAAGCTACTCCCTCCCTCCCACTCTTTTTTTTACATATTTTCACCACTGCTTGGCACGCATTTTAAGATATATGTAAAGTGTAGTTTCATAAATAATTTTTAAATTTTCTTTTTTTGAATAAAATTTAAACATTAAATTTTTATTTAAAGGAAAAAAAATTGAAAATAAAATATTGAACTATTATATCCTTATATATAATAAGAGTAAGAGGGATAATAAACGAGTACTACCATAGGTCAAGGGTTCGACTCCTAACAACAACATATATTTTATAAATTAAATTTAAAATCACTACTACAAAGGTTAATTAATAAGCGCACTAAATTTAAACTTTTGATTTTTATATATAATTATATCCTATTTTATAAAAAGACTAAGAAGAATAATAATGAAGTACTACCGTAGATCAAGGGTTTCATACTCACCAACAACCTATAAATTATAATATTTATAAAATAACCAACAAACTATATCTGTAATTTGTATTCAACATAATGCAAACGTACCCTGGAGTCTGGACCTCATAAGGTGAGCCCAAACAGAAAATTTTTACAGTTTTGTTTCGCGTGTATTTCTTCTCCGGCGATTACAATTTACAAGTCAAGAAAAATAAGGATAACTTCGCTAACATAAAAATCGTTTAGAAAACATAATATACGATTGAACTTTATATTTGATTTGAACGATATTACAGATCATGTAAAATTAATAAAATAATCTTTAATTTAGTGATACTTTATAATTATTTACCAATTAGAGCTACACAGAACAAAAAAGAGAAGAAATTGATGATTTTTTACGTTGGAAATTCTATTCAATTTATGAAATCTACTTATATTTCATTTTGATTTTCAAAAAACCCTTCTTTAAAATTATTTGAGTTCCACTAACAACCAAATATAGTTTTAATAATAAATGTAAGAGGAATTTTGTCCAAAATTTTGGTAATCGGTAGTCTGTCTCAGTACAACAAAATAAATAAGAACCGTTAGATCTTAAAATGAATATAATATAATATAATATTATATAATATAATTCTTAGTATCCCTCTTATTCTTATTATATAATAGAATATAATAACAATGTATTTGGTTTTTAGTAGAACTATCTTCAAATAATAACAAGTGTTTTTAATAGAATTTTCAATGTAAAAAATTGTCAATTTCTTCTCTCTTTCGTTTCTGTGTAAGTTTAATTGAAAAATAATTGTTAAACCATCACGAAATTAAAGGTTATTTTGTTAACTTCACGTGGACGTAAAATCGTTCAAATCAAATTTTAAGAATTCAAGATATAGTAAAAATATTAAATCGACAGTGTAAAATCTTATATATATCAATTTTTTAACAACAATTTGATATGTAAATTAATAACATACAAATTTTTTTTAAAAAAAATGTAATTATAGACATTAAAAAAAGAACCGTACGTTGCACGACTTATAAACTAGTACTTTATAAATACATTAAAAGTGTGCCGAGTCCTGTACCAAGCTTAAATTACTCGGGGAGTAGTATAAATAAAAAGTGTATACTTATTAGGCTTAATGGCTTTTTAGCCCTCAAAGTTTCCACCAAAATACCCTCACTGTTTCAAAACATTCCTTTTAGCCCCTGAAGTATCCGTAAAGGTCCAATTAACCCTTGTACCGGTACAAAAAATTGTAACGGTACGTATCGGATGGGCAAAATAGACATTCCATGTGTCCGTTACATTTTTTTTTAATTTGTACCGGTTTAAGGGTTAATAGGACCTTTCCGGATACTTCAGGGGCTAAAAGGTACAACGTATTAAACTTGAGGGTTTGATGGGTACAAAAGGTCATTACTATATCTACTCATCTGTACTATACTATGAGATGCGCTCTCCACTCATCTATACTATACTATACTATAATAAGCGAAAATGTAAGGTTCGATTCCCGCCAACATGTTAATTTAAATTTAATACTAAAATTTATTCTATAAAAAATGTAAAGTTCGAATTCTTCCGATAAAAATCAATCGTATCATATTTTTCAATCATTAATATTTTCTTTCTAATTAAAACATGTTACCATTTTGATTTAAAACTAATCTTATAATCATTAATATATACCCGAAAATATCACACCATATTTTTTAATTATTAATAAAATTTATTAAAAATCCGTATACATTATTTATAATATGGAAACATTAGTATAATCCATAAGCAAGAGTATATTAAATTATACAAAATTAAAAAAATATGAAAAATAATGATTATATAAATACATAATTGTAATGTTAAATAAAATTTATAACATAGTAAAAGAAACCCGTGCATCGCACGGGCATTGAAAGTTTTTCGGTTCGATTTTCAGCACAGTCATCCTAATTATTAAAATAAATAGTAAAAAATAATATAATTAGTGATAATAAGTCGATTGCCTTTTTAAATTAAAAGAGTTTTACTTTTAATTGATTGATTAAGACTTACATCCAATGATGGTGTTTATATAGTAGATTATGCATTAAATTCAAGCTCAACACCCTCAACATGCATTGGCCATAACAGTCAATAGTAAATTTTCAAGGCATTCAAAGTTGTAACTACCAAGATAGTTTCAAAGATCTATAAAGATAAGACAATGCTAAAATGAAAAACAGTTGGACCTTTACTGAATAAAAGGTATTCAAACTGATTACACGGAAATTATACTAGTATGCACCAAGCATGTATACTTCAAAAATTTCTCAGTTTCTACTACATCATTTTCAATTTAATTTTCACAGCCTCCATGGAGGCTTAATACCCATTCATGCCTTCCTTGCATTGGCCTCTGCTTCGATCTGCTTATAGGATGTCGCATTATGAATTTCCTAAACTTATTTTGGTAGTGGTAAGCAGAGAGAGAAGAGTGTATGTAAGTCTTACTCGAGGGGTATGGAGATAATGGTGGTTGAATTAAACTAGTAGATATGGTAATGACCTTTTGTACCAATCAAACCCTCAAGTTTAATACGTTGTACCTTTTAGCCCTGAAGTATCCGAAAAGGTCCTATTAACCCTTATACCGGTACAAATTAAAAAAAAATTGTAACGGACACATGTAATGTCTATTTTGCCCATCCGATACGTATCGTTACAAGTTTTTGTACCGGTACAAGGGTTAATTGGACCTTTACGGATACTTCAGGGGCTAAAAGGAACGTTTTGAAACAGTGAGGGCTGATAGGTATTTCGTATAAAACTTTGAGGGCTAAAAGGTCATTAAGCCTACTTATTAACACATCTATACTAATTTATAATAAGCAAACTAGGGATAATTGGTAGTTTGGTTGTTTGGTTCAACCAAGCCTTAAAAGAATAGTGACGGTTAGATATTTAGTAAACAGATGATAACTGTTAGATCTAATAATAAGAAATATTCTATATAAGAAATATTATATATTTAAATCTCTGATCCAAGGTTCGAATCCCGTCAACAACAAATTTACATTAAGATTTTATATTATTGTTTTAAACAATATATGTCATTTATTAAATAACTATTATTATTACTCCCTCTGTCTCTAAATATGTTGCATGTTTACTCTGGACACGTTTGCCAATGCACACTTTTAATCATTAATATCTTCAATTTCGTATTAGTTTTAAATATAAAAACTTCACTGTATTAAAGTACTCATAAATACTGTTAGGTCCGATAAGATTGTAGAAGGGGGGGTTGAATACAATCTATACCAATTTATCGAAATTTGTCTTTTAAATAAAATTTAGTTTAGACAAATTTGTGCGGAATAAATTGAAACAAATTTTCAAGTTGAATATAACAATATATTAACTTGATGGGTGTTACAATTTCGGTACAGATTAATTATCAAGTTGATAAAAACTAATTAGAAAATTCAACATGAACTTTTCTAATTTAGTTAATAAAAATCAAGATAAGAACTAGGAAACTTAATTCGCTAGTAGTACAAGAATCACAAATAATTAAGTTCTAATGGATACAATATTTGATACAAGAACTTAAGGATTTATGGCAATTTAATTGCTTGGTTTTGCTTCAAAGATGAGAGAGATATGATATTCAAGGCTGCTGTGTCTTTGTTGCTTGTACGTGTGTCTCTGTGTCTGTTGCCTTCTGTATATATTTAGTCCACTTGCTGAAAATATCTTCTGAATTGATTTAACACTTGTTCAGACTATCTGTAGACTACCAAATGACTTGCAGACTATCCACAGACTACCGGTATGACTATCAGCTCTCTGTAGACTACCGGTGTGACTATCTGGCTTGGCAGACTACCCAACTCTTTCTCCAGACTATCAGAATGACTATCCTGATGGTCTTTAATACATGATTTTTCTGGCAGACTACCATGCAGACTATCAACCTGTGCAGACTATCAGACTTTGTTGTGCAGACTATCAGCCAGACTACTTTTAAATAGTCTTTTAACATTAAATCATAGTCTAAAACACTTCTAATAGACTTTAGAAATTTATATTAATTCCGAATTAATTAATCAAATAATTAACTTAATAAATAAATTAATTCTTGAAGAATTAATTTATTAATCAAGTTAACTAAATACTTTAAATTAATTAAGAGAGAATTAACATAATTCTTTTTCTTGGCCATGCAGACTATCTTCTTTTCGGACTATTGAATTTAGAATGAAAAACCTGGCCACTTTTAATTTCTTTTACAAACCATGCGCCAATGACTATTACTTTAGTCATTTGAAAACAAAACACATGCCTGGCCATTCTTAGTCTTTTAATTCATATTCATGCGCCTGACAACCAACCTGCCATTCCTTCTTCACCCGCACAACTTGTAATCTTTAATTAATAAATAATTATTTTAATCCAGAAATTATAAAAATAAATATCTAATATTATTAGATATTTATAAATATAATTTTCTAAATAAATAAAATATTTATTAATATAAAATTATCCTTAAACTCTAAACTGCGGTTACCTGAGCGTCTGGAACCGGACTCCTTTTGCTTAACAAAAAATATATCAATTCCAACCGGGGTTCCAGCTTTAAGAATATATCACTTTGCATTTCTTTGTGATAAATCTTTTTCCTCACAGCCAGTCCACTTGATAGTAAAATCCTTGTGGTTAATTAATTTAGCACTTCTGTTGCTTGCACAATGATTTTCTCTCATACCAGTCTTGATAGCTTGAACCACTGAAGTTAATGACGAATAACCACTGTTTAATGTTGACACTCGATGTACTGTCTGGTTCATGAGTGACTAACCGCAATGACTGTTCTTCATATATTGACTTTAAAATCTGGTTCCTTTTCTTTTCTTCTCTCTCTCTTTAATCTTCTGTACTGTCTCTGTCACCTTGAAATCTCTGTCACTTTAAACGAATCCACTTCTTAACAAATACTCCACTGAGGCTTGATCAGATGACTGAGCTTCTTTCAATGTAGTAATATCTCAAGTCTGTAGATTGACCTTGATCTTTTTCTTCTGGCAGATAATACAATCTGAGATTCCTTGTGACAGTCTATATACTATTTACTATTACAATCTTGTTTAAGTTGAGTTGTATCCTCGAAATACAAATAGGCTACATCATATGCCTTTCAATCTCCCCCTATTTGTTTGTTAGACAATAACAAGCAAATACCTAGAGGATAACTCAACTAACTCACTTAAACAAGAAAAAGATTAAGCATTTAGGAGCTTAGCAAATAATACATTAAAAAAAAAATTCTCTGGTTTAGATTTAACAATTCCAGAATCCTCAGTTGATGAAATGATAGATGATTGTTCCTCTAGCACTGAACTGATCTTCAATAGATAACTCATATTCATTTCTGATTCTTCATATCTCTGCCTGATAATCCTTTACATCTTACATTGGTGATTATCAGCAGTTCTTGATTTACAATCACTTCCCTTTTCTGACACAGCTTTTCTCACTAAATAAAAACAACTGTTCCTACTATGTAGACAATGGTGAATCAATACCATTTCTATAACTTCTAGGAAATCTACTACTCCTCCAGTTAGACTTTATACATAGTACATTGAAAGACTAATAGAATAGTATTGTGATGTAATCTTCTCCTTATATCTCCCCTTTCTTCTCAACTGAATCTCCCCTTACTTTTCCGTCTAAGGCTCCCCCTTAGTAACTTGACTTGCTTCTCTTCCTAAGCACAGTCTGTAAATGCTCCCCCTTCTGTAAATGCTCCCCCTTTCTAACCTACTCTCCTTTTTCTTGTACCCCTTTACTTCTCCCCCTTAGTTGAGGAATCCTCCAATCAACTAGTTGACAAAGTAGTTGTACCAATTATTTGAGCTTTGTTAGAAAGGAAGTTTCATTTTCTTCCTCATTGTGAGTGTGTGATAGTGTTTAGTGTACCTCACAAGTGTTTCACTCTTCTCTCCACTCATTTGTGTTGAGTGTCTCACTTCTCTCTGTGTTTACACTCTTGCTCACTGGTGTATCACTCATATCACTCATAGCTCCAACATCCTTTAGTGTACCTGCATGGAAAAATCACCCTAGCCCCTTCAAGAGAGGTCAGTGGTGGTGTAATGGGAGTTCACAAATCCCAAATCCTCATTGGACTCGTCAGACGAATCTGAGTCATAATCTACAAGTTGCTAGTTTTCCCTTTTTAGGGTTTTCAGATTTGAATTCTGAGAAGGTAAACAATGATCTATAAAGTTAGCATTGAGATCAAGGTTCCCTTCTAATGTCTGTGAAGACTTCACCTTGTTAAACTCATCAGGTAAAATCTGAATCATAGTTTACAAGTTGCCGATCCGCACCTATGTCGGATCCGTTACCCGCAGGATCCAGAGATGTTCCCTCTGGGGAGTTAGATAATGATCTTGTTAAATTTTGCATTGAGATCAATACCTTCTCTCGAGGTCTGTGAAGACTCTTGGTTCATTAAAGAACCTTTAACTTATAATCCTAACCGTAAAATGGTTGGATTACAAGTTTCCGTCAATTCATCCTTAAGTGTGTGCAATCTCACTTTGTGCATATGAAATATTTTGGTTAGTGTATAAGGTAGTGACTCTCCAACTGAATATCCCACACATCCTTATTTGCTGCATCAAGTGCAGTTACTCCCTGGTGACCTCTAGTCTGATAGGTTACTTCCATTTAGGGGGTAAGATAGAATGTGTTTGAGTTTGACTGTAGTCTGGGATAAAAGTTGTTGGGTTTACAACCTCATGACTAAAAATGTGAGAATACGAAACTCCAAATAGATGAACCTGCATCACAGAATATAAGCAACAGAGATAGAATGCATTTTTATCGGTGAACATTTTTCTAAGAAAATATTGCCTTTTATCTTAAGAGAAATGATATACAGTTGTGATTTCAAAAGATTTACAATGTAAGCAATCACAGCTGTAGAAAGAAATTTTGAGTTATGGGAAAGATATAGATCTTGAGCCGGTTTTACTAAACAAAAATCCAATTAACAATAAATATTAATCAAATTAATGAATGTTAATGTTTAAACCAATACAAACAAAACTATTTTATCATGTTTTAGGTCCTGTAATATAGATACCAACTATTAGAAATTGTTAGCAATTGATAGGTATTGTCTTCCAATTGTTAGATCCTGAAAATCAAACATTAGTCCCTAAACACTTGAATTGACATATACCAATTTAATACCAACAATGGTCTTATATAAGAAATTCTGTTAACAACAACAACACAACAAATAATTAGAATTAAAACTGCAGGTTATGTGTGTGTTAATCAGAAGAACGGTAAAAGACCAAGTACAGGAACCTGTTTGTAAGTTTTGAAAGTATAGTGACAAAACTTTAAAAATTAAAAACTGTGTACCTAAACTGTACAAAACTGAAACTTAGGTGTCAAATCTGCAAAATTCGAAAGTTCAGTGCAAAATCTGCAAATTCGAAAGTTCAGTGCAAAATCTGCAAAAATCGAAAGTTCAGTGCAAAATCTGCAAAATTCGAAGGTTCATTGCAAAATCTGCAAAATTCGAAACTTAAGTGATAAAAATAAAAAACAGAAAACAAGTGACTAATCTAAAAATATACTACATATATTTACAAAAAAAAATGGAAAAAGACTATACAAAAATAAGAAATAATATAAATAAATAATTATATTAAATAAAAACTAAAAACAAAACATTTTTTTTAATCAATCAAAATTAACTAGGTAAATAATATATAAATACCTCGATATTACACTTTGTAAGAAGTGTCATACCGAGTGTCATAATAACACAAATCTATCATATTAACCAAAAACAACTCCTATTACACTACATATTTACAGAACATGTTTTATATACAGAACATCAAACATGAATTAAAACATAAGTTACAATAAATCATATAAAAATATATAAAAATAAAAATAAACATAGGTTATACTTTTTACAGAATTAAAACAATAATAACAGGACAAACATTACAAAACATTAAATAAAATATAACTATTTACATAAGTAGGCTTATAAACAGACACAAGACTAAAATAAAAAAACAAACACTACAAAACATGTTAAATAAGATTAATATTCAAAAATTACAATACCTGTACAAACACATTAAAGTATATACAAGAATATTTATAATAGGTTAGCAAATCCATATATTTTCTAACAAAATAACTTTCTACTAGAAAATTATTTAGAGTAAAAATATGATTTAATAAACTATCATAAACATTGCAGTTACTTTAAAATAATGAAATTTTAAACAAAAATAGTTTCCTCAAAAATTCTAACTTGAGAATTAGAGAAAAATATTTTTAGAAAAAAAATTTATCATTCTAAAATACAGAAACATGGAGTATAACAAGAGAATGGCTATGACAGTCCTTTTTAGAAAAATAACAAGTAAGGATTTGGAAAGAATGTCATACCATTTACTTGGTGCTTAGACCTAGGCACCAGCTTCCATGCTTCTTGTTGATCAGGATCAGCAATTGCTTTCTCAGATTCCTTAGATTTTATACCTTGATTCTGAGAAGCCCTTCTAGTTCTTACTCCAACATCTGGATCATCAATGATTAGTTCTATTCCAAACAGACTGTGCGAGAAGGTTAGATCTTGATGAATCGCCTTGTTCTTCATTGTGATGTTGTGTTTGACTAGTTGATCCTTTGTTTACTTACCCCGAGTAATTGCCAGCTTGACTTGATGATTCTTCTCCAGTGACATGGGTATCTCCAATATTAAAATTGTTTCCACCACTATTACTTGGATAATTATCATCATTAACATTTTACATTTATGATTTCAAGGCAACTCCTCGATAACAACAATTGTTAACTCCTAACAACTGTTTGTAGGTAGACAACCTTGGTTTTATAGATAATATTTAATTACCAAAGTTGTCTTTTCTGCAATCTTAGAAATGATATTCTAAGTCCAACACACCTTGATCCATTGTATACAACATTCATTATCAAAGTGATTAGAATCTTCAAATAAGCATAAAAATTATTCGAAGTAACTGAACTATGGTAACTTTAGATATTACAATATCCATAGTTCTACTTAGATAATTTTCACACCTTGTATAGTAGAATGAGTGAATTTCAAAAGATAAGACAATGATTACTTAGAGTTCTAAGTAATTTCACTTAAATCAATACATCTCACAATTAGTTTGTAAATAGAATTCTAACTAAATATCATTAACTGATATAAGTCAAAACTTCAATGCAACCAATTGTTATAATCATGATATTAATCATAGTGAATTTCTGAAAATGATGCATTAATAAGTTCACTAGAATTAACATCTCACAACTAATTGAAGACCACTAAAGATAGGTCCAAATTAGTTATGATTCAAATTTATTTTGATAAATGAGGTATAGAGCAAATACTAACTTGAATTGCTTTAGGTTCTATAACTCATATTAATCAAAATAAATAATTAAATAATTAAATACTAAATCTCTATGAGTTAGATTTTAGCATTTAAATATTTAAATTATCCTTAAATAATCACCACTCAAATATATTACAATTATACACATGGCAATCATTCAACATATAATTTTCAGCTTGAGGATGTAAATAAGTTCACAAGTCCTTTCAATATTGACAATTGAATACTTGTAAAATCATTTAAGAATTACTTAACAGATGGGATTTACAAATCATATAGCATTAATAAAATCCCAAATTTACAAACCAATCTTGAAAAATTAATTTCATCAAGTGATTTAGCAAACATATCTGCAAGTTATTCTTTACTAAAGATATGCTCTCTCAAAAGAATTGATACCTTATGCAAGATGCTTAGCCTTGAGTGTTCCACAGAGTTGTTGAAGATGAAATTGTTTCCTTGTGTTTTCCTACTTCCGTACAACTCATTGATCTGTCTCTATGCAGCAAAACATGTCAGAACTGATGTCTCTAGGTACCATCTCCGAAGATTTGGGTCCAACTGAAGACATCTGAAAATCAATTGTAATAACTACAAGAATAGATTCTCTAGGTTCCACTTGGGACCTTGCACAATTGCATATTGAGAATATAATATGTGTGTAAGTGATCTATTAGCAATTGAATAAGATAATGAGCCGATGATTCCTCTATAGCCTGATTAGGTCCTAATTAGTAGATCTTGAACTTGTTGGATCAAATATCTTTAGGGTACCATTTCCTCAGATTTGGGTCAGCTTAAGATTTTTGACTACCAACTTGTTAGGTCCAAACTAATAGGTCAAAAGCCAGCTATAGTGGTGTGTTGGCAGAGAGTCTTGACAGGTCTAGAATCTTTTGAACAGAAACAAAAGATCCTTGACTTACTTTTATTGTCATCATTCTTTTGGCTTACTAAAGCAAATCAAAAGAATTGCAACTTTACCAACATCAAAACAACAAATATCTTGATATCAATTTATAGTTAGTAGACCAACATATAATATAATTAGGATATCATTGCACGTACATATTATTTATGTTTGTGCCTAAAGATGTAGAGAGTTCTATAAATATGACACCAATTGTTAAAAGATACCAACTGTTAAAAATTGATACCAGATGTTAAATTATAGTTAGAGTGTCATACCATGTCTTCCATGCTTGCTTGAGTGATTATACCAGTTCATACTAACCTGTAGAGATCTTCAATTATCTCAATAACCAGGATTGCACTTGTTCACATTCCTCTAGCATCCAGATTCTGTAGGTCCAGATGTCCATTATGATCATGAATGTACAACAGGTGCCTGATATCCTCAAGTCTTGTCACTGGTGCTTCTTGTTAGATATACTATCTTATCAGCTTGTAACCTTGCATCCAGTTTGGGTTTGTCCCTCATAACAATGCCTTGACATCCAGTTAGACTTCTGGTTATCCTTGTACCAAATACAACCTTGTTGTTTAGTCTGGATACCAGCTTCCCTTCAATCTGCCTTTTGTACTGATTAAGATCAACTTGCATTGCAATCACTCAATCTGGATCATTCAGGGCCTTTGTAGCTTAATTAGTTTCTTCTAAAAGAAAACCAACGAAATAATCATTAGTACTTGAAGCTCTGCTAGTCTTTTACTTCCACCATTATGAACACTAAGAATTAGGACAAGAATTAATTAAGTCAACATTCTTTGTCTTGGCAGACATGTTCTCATAGTGTCCTTTGATTTTCAATGTGGTGTTGAGTTGACTTGTTGATCATTCAGTTGCTCCCCCTAAGTTGTTGCTGGGTATTCATGAAGATTCTCCATGCTTCACATTGGTTGGATCTGAATAATCATCACCATTGACAGCTGGGAGCTAGAAGTTGTTGAACATCACTAAGACTTTTAATCACCTTCTGTTGATTAATAACAATCACCCTGTAGGTTGTAGACTCCATTGAGTAACCAAGGAAATTATCCTCTTGAGCATTAGCTGATTGCCAGGATGCTCACTTTCATTTATCATTGAAAAACAATTTCCTTCATAACTTGTGAGGTCTTCCTGTATTTCTCACTGATCAGGGTTCAATCATGTTAGTAGCAAACTATTGACTGCCTTAACATTAATACTCTTGAAGGTGCAGAAATCATCCAGAACACTAATAGATATGTCCTGTAATCTGATCTCCAAGTTGTCATAGTCAGTTTGCTTCCTGCAAATCTTCTAGATGTGATCAATCGCCATCAGTGGTGTCTTGTCTTCAGATTGTCTGAACAACAACTTGTTTGTTGAGAGAAGCCATCAGTCATCACCACTAAAGTATATTTTTCTTTGATGTAGAACTTCTGTGTGATGCTTCTTTGACTTTCCTTTATGACATGTCTCATAATTTCATTTTTCTTTAATTCCAGATGAGGTAGTCTCCTTTACTGATTCGATTTTCAGGAAAGAATCTCTTGATTTGACATTCAGGCAAAAGAGCTTCATTTGTCATAGTTGCACTCTTGTCTGATGAATCTTTAGATTAGACATATTGACTTCACCTTAGACTGAGATTCCATGTCAAATATTGATAAGTTCTCTTTCCTTAATCCTCGAACAATAGGCTCTTCATCTTGTAAAAGATGCTTTATTACTGACAACATTCCTAGCTATTGAATAGCCATGACCCTCGGTCATACCCTTGCTGTTATCTCCAAGGGATACCACTTGGCCAAATTCCTTCACCACTCTTGACAGCAGGGCTCTATCCTCGGTCATATGCCTTGAACATCCACTGTCCAGAATCCACATAACACGATCTACCTGTTACACACCCTGCAATGCCAAAACGGTTAAACTTTCTTCGGGACCCAAGCTTGGTTGGGTCCAGAGTACTTGAAAAATTGGCCTTTGTCAGGCAAAACCACATTCTTGACCTTGACACCAATTTCATCATTAAACAATAGACATTTAACCCTATAAACAGATTTGACAATCTTTTGTTTTATCTTGGGTATCCATGTCTCTTTAGCAGCAATAGCATTCTTTTCAATGACTGGACATTTGACCTTGTAAACAGCCTTAATAAAACTTTGTTTAGGCTTTGGTACAAATGTCTCTCTCCTAACATGAGGAGGACTAGCAGTCTTTGATCTAACATTGTTGTTCCTGTTCATATGTTGTCGAGGAGTAGTCTTATCATCACATGCATGATTACCATTAAAGTAAGCAGACATGACATTAAAAGCACAAGACATACAATTGACAGCACCACATGCTTTATGAGAAGAATCAATAATAGGCATGGTATGCATGTTAGACATGTTATTGTCCTTTTTCAACTTGTTATCACCTAACCCAATTTTAGACGAACTGGTTGACTCAACAAACTTAACTGATTTCGTAGAAACAACCTTATTAGATTTAACATTTTTGGTTGTAGGTGCCTTAACAGATTTTTCATTAAGTTGGACACTTCCACTAGCAATGTCCTCAATACGCATCTCCTCTTGAATAACGAGAGAAGTCAAATCTAGAGGCTCTGCAATAGACTTCTTAAAGAGTGGATCTTCAACATCCTTAAGCACATGTGGTATTCCCCTTTCTTTAGCACTAACAGGATTAGGGGAGTTTATGCCTAACATTCCAATAGCCTCGTTGTAGCCAAACCCTATTCCTACGGTTCGGTCTACAGCTTGTTTATTGAAAAACTCTTTAGAAGTTTTAACAGAATTAAAGCAAGCAGATAATTTGACATCCTGTTCCTTTATCTTAGTTTCAAGTTCAGCAATTTTAGAAACTTGTTTTAACATGTATTCTGATATTGGCTTTTCCCTGTAGTTAATTCGAGCTATTTCTTTTATTTGCTGATCTTGATTATCATGCACTTTTTTTAGTTCTAACACTTCATTTTCAAGATTAGTGTTTAACAGATTTATTCTAGCATTTTCAGTTTGTGCATTACCCAAGGAATTACGTAAACTACGAATAAGTTCAGCATCAGTGAGTATTACCGGAGTTCTGTAATAGTCGGATGTCTCAGCATTTGCCACAAGCGCAAAATCCTCAACCACCTCTTCATCACTGTCTGAATCATCCCAGCTTCTTTCCCGAGCTACATAGGCATTGTCTGCCTTCTTTTTTTCAGATGCATACTCTCTCCTTGCATCTTGTTGAGGTTGTTGACACTCAGTTGCAAAGTGTCCCAATTCATTACATTTGAAGCATCTGATATTGCTTCTGTCTACCATCCCAGTCTCGTAGCCACCCCTTGTGCTACTTGAGGAATAACCTCCTTGCTGGAATCTATTCCCTGTAGACCTGAGTCTGAAATTGGGATTTCTTCTAAATCTGATATGACTAAACTGCCTTACAACCAGTGTCATTGACTCATCCTCCAACTGCTCCAGCTCCTCTAATGAATAAAATTCTCCACAACCCTGACTTGCAGCTGTCTTCCCATATTCTGCTACAATCACCTCCTTTTCAGAGCTGTAAGGTTGAACAACCTTAGCTTCCATTTTCACCGAGGCTTCACCAACCAAAGCAGTAGAAGTGTCATCTACCCTTTCCTCATTTATTGTCAAAATAGTATCCCAGATATGCTTTGCATCTTTACAATTAACAACATGATTGTGCATGATTAAATCTAGGGATTCCATCAAAATCAGCTGTAGATTCATATCCAGGGCAGCTTCCTCCTTTTCAGCAGGGGTATAATTATTAGGGTTCTTTGGATACGTCCTTTCAGCAAATTCAACAACTCCATCCACAATTACTTCCTCTTCTGTAACCATATGAATTATTGGCCCGGTTTTCAATATTCCTAAATATTTAGGATTGGCCACTTGAAGAAAAAGGGTCATTTTCTTTTTCCACAGTTCATAATTTTCCTTGTCAAATATGGGTATCTTAATAGAACCAACTTTTGAAGACATGATGAATTTTTAAGTGAGTTAAAAATTCGAGATAGATTTTTTATTGAATAAAAATAGGATCTTGATTTATGTATCAATCAATAGGCTCTGATACCAATTGTTAGGTCCGATAAGATTGTAGAAGGGGGGGTTAAATACAATCTATACCAATTTATCGAAATTTATCTTTTAAAGAAAATTTAGTTTAGACAAATTTGTGCAGAATAAATTGAAACAAATTTTCAAGTTGAATATAACAATATATTAACTTGATGGGTGTTACAATTTCAGTACAGATTAATTATCAAGTTGATAAAAACTAATTAGAAAATTCAACATGAACTTTTCTAATTTAGTTAATAAAAATCAAGATAAGAACTAGGAAACTTAATTCGCTAGTAGTACAAGAATCACAAATAATTAAGTTCTAATGGATACAATATTTGATACAAGAACTTAAGGATTTATGGCAATTTAATTGCTTGGTTTTGCTTCAAAGATGAGAGAGATATGATATTCAAGGCTACTGTGTCTTTGTTGCTTGTACGTGTGTCTCTGTGTCTGTTGCCTTCTATATATATTTAGTCCACTTGCTGAAAATATCTTCTGAATTGATTTAACACTTGTTCAGACTATCTGTTGACTACCAAATGACTTGCAGACTATCCACAGACTACCGGTATGACTATCAGCTCTCTGTAGACTACCGGTGTGACTATCTGGCTTGGCAGACTACCCAACTCTTTCTCCAGACTATCAGAATGACTATCCTGATGGTCTTTAATACATGATTTTTCTGGCAGACTACCATGCAGACTATCAACCTGTGCAGACTATCAGACTTTGTTGTGCAGACTATCAGCCAGACTACTTTTAAATAGTCTTTTAACATTAAATCATAGTCTAAAACACTTCTAATAGACTTTAGAAATTTATATTATTTCCGAATTAATTAATCAAATAATTAACTTAATAAATAAATTAATTCTTGAAGAATTAATTTATTAATCAAGTTAACTAAATACTTTAAATTAATTAAGAGAGAATTAACATAATTCTTTTTCTTGGCCATGCAGACTATCTTCTTTTCAGACTATTGAATTTAGAATGAAAAACCTGGCCACTTTTAATTTCTTTTACAAACCATGCGCCAATGACTATTACTTTAGTCATTTGAAAACAAAACACATGCCTGGCCATTCTTAGTCTTTTAATTCATATTCATGCGCCTGACAACCAACCTGCCATTCCTTCTTCACCCGCACAACTTGTAATCTTTAATTAATAAATAATTATTTTAATCCAGAAATTATAAAAATAAATATCTAATATTATTAGATATTTATAAATATAATTTTCTAAATAAATAAAATATTTATTAATATAAAATTATCCTTAAACTCTAAACTGCGGTTACCTGAGCGTCTGGAACCAGACTCCTTTTGCTTAACAAAAAATATATCAATTCCAACCGAGGTTCCAGCTTTAAGAATATATCACTTTGCATTTCTTTGTGATAAATCTTTTTCCTCACAGCCAGTCCACTTGATAGTAAAATCCTTGTGGTTAATTAATTTAACACTTCTGTTGCTTGCACAATGATTTTCTCTCATACCAGTCTTGATAGCTTGAACCACTGAAGTTAATGACGAATAACCACTGTTTAATGTTGACACTCGATGTACTGTCTGTTCATGAGTGACTAACCGCAATGACTGTTCTTCATATATTGACTTTAAAATCTGGTTCCTTTTCTTTTTTTCTCTCTCTCTTTAATCTTCTGTACTGTCTCTGTCACCTTGAAATCTCTGTCACTTTAAACGAATCCACTTCTTAACAAATACTCCACTGAGGCTTGATCAGATGACTGAGCTTCTTTCAATGTAGTAATATCTCAAGTCTGTAGATTGACCTTGATCTTTTCTTCTGGCAGATAATACAATCTGAGATTCCTTGTGACAGTCTATATACTATTTACTATTACAATCTTGTTTAAGTTGAGTTGTATCCTCGAAATACAAATAGGCTACATCATATGCCTTTCAAGGAATCCAACAAGATCACTCATGACTATATTTGGTCTTATAGATTATGCATAAATTATTAGTTTATCTCATGTTATGAACAGTCCCGACATATCAAACGAGCAACTTCAAAAGAGACGGAGGGAGTATTACTTATAATTTTATTAATTAATGTTACAAATAATATACTATATTATAATAAGCGAAAAAGGGATTAATTTATATTTAATATTATAAATTAATGTAAAGTTCAAATTCTTCTAATAACATATTAAAATTAATATTTATAATATTATATTACACTATATAAAATTTATAAAAAATTAAAAGTGATACGGGTTATAAGCTAGTCTTCTCTAAATCGTGTGCTAAAAGAAGTGTGGTCAATTTGTTTTGTTGGGAGCAGGAGGATAATGTACCCGCATAAAACAAGTACTACCCTATAGTGCATGATATCATGAAGTTTGTTCATTACTGTTCAGCTTCTGAACATTACAAATGAGCGTACTCATATCCAGCATGAATTACAGCCCGACTAAATTGGATCAAATGTGTCTAAGAGAAAAACTTGAAGGTTGTTAGTGCACATTATCAAATTTGAAATGCAATCATTGTACAACCTAATACCTTCTCCAACTTATCCTCCAACCAGAACCCATCAGAGAGACAAAGGGCCGGGTTTAAGATTCAACAACATATAAATAGTAAGTTAGTGGTAACAATGTTAATCGAGTGCAAATCATCCTCACTTCACTATCCCTCATTTGCCACGCATGCCAAACCGCCCAAACAGGCAAGCATATCCAGTCACCAGTGTGAATTCGAGCCTTGGCATTTTAGTATACATATATGTTTTTAACTGCAAATCAGGGGGGAAAAAAACCTTAGCATCTATGTTTTAACTGCTTCTGGAGTGCTTACAGGCTACAGCTAATTTGTACTCTGTAGTACTTAAAAGTCGGGCAAAAGGTCACTTTGCCTAATGTACAATTTAAAATTTTCCACTTTGCCTACTGTACTAATGAGGTGGTCATTGTACTTTCCTTTTTTTCTCTTTTACCCATCGCCGTCAGTCAAGAAATGGCTCAGTTAGTTTGACTGTTAAAATGCTGACTGTGATGCACTCTCAGCCTGCCACGTGGATGACACATCAGCAAAACCCTATTTTTTTAATAAAAAAATATTAAAAACTTTAAAAAATCATAAAAACTTTAAAAAAATATAAAAATTTTCAAAAAAATCGTGAAAAAATTATAATTTTTTTAAAAATTATAAAAATTTTAAAAAAAAATCAGAATTTTTTCATTAAAAATTATAAAAAGTATAAGTAATTATATACTTTTTATAATTATTTTTTCATAATTAATTTCTTTTTAGAGTTAACAGCCAATCAGATCAAATCAAAACAATTAAAGGTTAAAATCACAATTATTTACCAATTTTCCACCCAATCAGATCAAATCAAATCAAAACAATTAAAGATTTGCTCCTGTTATTTTAATAAAAAAACCAGCCATTCTTTCTACCTCATTCTACTGGGTTCTCGATTCTTCTTGATTCCTCTCTGTTTCTTTTTCCTTACAACACTCTATTTTCTTTCCCCATTCTAAAATCTCTCGCTTCTCTAAACTCTATCTCTCTAATCTGGAAATAAAATATCCGGTTCTTAGCAATTATATTAATCACCTCTCCTCATCCTCTATTCAATTTTGAGGTCAATTACCGTTTCTGCAAATTCGAAAATTTAGGGTTAAATTAGGGGTTACGATTTTGGAGAGAATCACCACCACCACCGCAGATATATCCATTTCCACCAACATATCAAGGCTGCCCTCCCTCGTATCCTGGCTACCCTAGGTCCAATCATCAATATGGCCCTCCACCACCACCACCACCGGGCTATTATCAGACTACTGCGCGTAACTTTGTACTAATAGGACCTCCACAAAGAAGCAACGGTTACAAATATGCTCGTCTATTTCTCACACTCATGATCATACTATTTTTTGGAATGTCAATAATGAGTCTCCTAACTTGGCTTTTGTATGGATATGATATCCCTGTAATTTACGCACAGGAACTAAACATGACAGAGATTAGTTTTGATAATATGGGGTTAAACGCGACATGGAGCGCAAACGTGAGCATTAGAAATCCAAGCCACAAGGATGAAGTTCAATATGATTACGTCGAAGCACCATTGGTTTATGATGATCATATTTTGGATACAAATTATGCTAATCCATTTGGTGGAAATGGATATAAAATTTTTATAATTTTTAAAAAAATTATAATTTTTTTACGATTTTTTTGAAAATTTTTATATTTTTTTTAAAGTTTTTATGATTTTTTAAAGTTTTTAATATTTTTTTATTAAAAAAATAGGGTTTTGCTGATGTGTCATCCACGTGGCAGGCTGAGAGTGCATCACAGTCAGCATTTTAACAGTCAAACTAACTGAGCCATTTCTTGACTGACGGCGATGGGTAAAAGAGAAAAAAAGGAAAGTACAATGACCACCTCATTAGTACAGTAGGCAAAGTGGAAAATTTTAAATTGTACAGTAGGCAAAGTGACCTTTTGCCCCTTAAAAGTCTATAAAAAAAGGTAATTTATTATACTCATTGAATATCTAGCTTGAAATAAAAAATTTGTTTTGAGCACCTACCAAAGATGCAAACATTTAACCTCCATATCCTCTATAACCACAAACATTCACAACAGGAGAAACCGCATAATGTGGTTATGTTTCTTGTCTCGATGTTCTCAAATACTTACGACTCATCCATGAAATTACATAGATCTAGAAATAGGTTTTCAGGAAGTGCACACAACAGTGATTCAGAAACCTGGAATCTTCAAGTTCAATCACACTTGATGAATATTGCGGATGGCTGCATTGATGCTTTTACAGTCAAATTCCATAGTCTTCATCCAGTTCTCAAAATCTCCAATTTCCTGTACGTACAAAATATAAAGACTAAATATGAGGTTAATCTAGAGGCGGCAAGATGCCTAGGTTGATGAAAATTACTGCCAGATTTAACTTTTTTTGATTTGGCAAACAACTATCTACAGTTTTTGTTCTAGAAGTAACGATTACTATCTACAAGCGTAAGATTTGAATTATATGCCTACTTTCCTAAAGGTGTTCAGCTTTTATGTCAAAAGATGAGCACCAAATCTCTATTGTAGATTACAAAGCTCATTCACATTGAGCAGAAGTCTCAAGAAACTTCACACTGAAAACTTAATGCAAACTCATAAGCAACTTCTTTCATATTTTTCTTTTCATAATGGATGATTTTCCCTCTTACGATATTTCCCTTTCTAAACTCAGATAATTTTTTATTCAAATCCAAAACAAATGTCTTCAAATGGTAGAACACATTAAATGATAGAACATGTCGAATCTCATGAATATGGCATCGCCACACTGCAATTTTAGTAAGTCAATAATTTTCCAAATATAAAATATCGTGTGCATGAATGCGCTCACATAATGAATCCTCTAGCTACTGTATGTGGCAGTTGTAATTAAATATACATCGATAATAATACTAGGGAAAGAAACAAAAAGACACTAGCATTGGCACTGTGCTCTAGGCTTCGGGTCATTTCTGACAGATACACCACTTAATTTAGGTTTCTTTGCTTCTTTATCCTAACAACGGATACAGATTCCTAATATTTGACTATACAGTAATACATGCCATCACTTACAATCGAAAAGGATAATAATGTATCTACACGGTGCAGTACTTAAATTTAAGTTTACAATGTATTTCAATCTTTGAATCCTCTTTACATTCAGAGTAGATACTAAACTATGTAGCTTGTCCCTTATTTCCAACAATGCAATAGAATTAAATTCATTATCCGATGTGGCAAACATAAAAGAAGCAGAATTACGCAATACAAATCGAAAAGTAAAGGGAAGGCAAAAACCTTGACAGCATTATTAAGAGTACGAGAAGCGACAAGCCATTGATCAGTGTGTTTAGCGAAACGAAGAACAGAGGAAGATAAAGCTTGGATTTCGAGCTCGATACGCTTCTGATTAATGTAACACTCCTCCACACCTCCGTTGACTGCTTCTACTAAAACATTAGATACTCGAATTGCATTCTTAATTGCGTCTTTTTTTGCCTTGTCTGATTTCAATTTTAACAATCAATTTTAAGTGGAATATTAATCAAATCTATATTAGCTAAAATAATAATCTATGTGTGTGTACCTGTGTGTTGTTTAAGACGGAGACAAGATTGATTGTGATCAGAAATGAGTTGCAGCAGCGAAGCTTCCAGATTTTTTGAGGATGATGATGATGACGATGATTTCTCCATTATTTTCAGGTGCTTCTCAACTCCTTTCAACGGGTCGGATCCAAAAAATAATACCGCAGCCAGGAATTGAACCTGGATGAATCTAAGAAAGCAGATATCAATTGCGCTACTGCGGTTTTTGTCGACAGAATTGCAAAAAAAAATCTTTTGAATTCTCTTGCGCATCTTTTTTTCTCTCTTTTTTTTTTACCAAGTTATTCTCAAGCAATTCTGTTTGTCACTTCAGTTGGGTACTTGTAGGACCATCAAGCCCAAGAGAGTAAATTACATTTAGTTAAAAGGTTCATTTAGATTGTATTAGGCCCATTAAGCATTATGTGTTTGGTTGGGCCTTGTAGTCCATAAATGTAAATCTTGTTAACTAAGTAAACTAGGGTTCTCCTATAAATAGGAACCAAACCCCACTTGTTAAGGGGTTGGCAATTTGAGAATAGAGAGAGAGTCTCCTACTTGTAGAGAGAGTAAAACATTTCATTAATACAATACATCTCTTTGATCTTCATTTATTTTCTCATTATTATAGCAATTATTACCTAGATCATCTCCTAGTTAATTATCTCTCTATCATTTGGCGCTAGAAGGAGCTCTCTAGTTTGAAATTCCAACCAAAAATGGACATCGACGACCCGACAATAGAAGAAATTGGCGCAAATCAGAAGATGCCGTCGGCCCCCAGAGCAGAGGACCAAACGGCACCTCCACTGAAACCAAGACAATTGTTTCCGCCAGTAGAAGATGAAATGTGTGGATCTCAATGACCCACTACAATCATTCATACTCACAAAGGTCAGACAGCACAGCCTGACACCCGTACGAGGGTCACAACAGCAGCAGGGAAGAAGGTTCTTTCCAGTGACATGCGCCTCCATCTCCAGAAGGTTCGAAGGTAGAGAATAGGTGCCAATGATAATTTGGAAGGCGCCTCCGACTCCGATGAAGAGTTAGCCATCTTGGAAAGACAGAAAAAGAATTTGGAAGAAAAATTAGCCCGGCAACGAGATATCCTTCGTCTACAACATGAGCTAAGAGAGACCTCTATTTCGGCACATGAAAGAGGTAATAATGCCGAGGGCGATGGTTTCAATGAAGGATATGAAGATTACGCGGACGAAGAATCCACAAAATCGATTTATTCACAGCCACGACCACGAAAACGACGTAAAGCCCCGACAGCAAGTGGTTCGTCATGGCGCAGCGAGTCTAGCGAGTCGTTTCGACCCGAGGACTTTGCTAGAATCCAGGATGACGTCGCCACGTTCAAATAGTTTATGCGTAACCAATCTGGTCAGGTAACGACTACTGAAAGCCCGCTGTCAAAGGACATAGAAATTGCTCGCATAGATAGAACACTTAAAACGCCTTCTCTGGATTATTTTGACGGAACGTCTGACCCTAGTGGTTTTCTCAACACCTTTGATGGTCGTATGGCGTTTTTTGGCCATTCAGAGATAGCCATATGTCAATTTTTCTCTACCTGCCTACAGGGCACAGCTCTCCGATGGTACAATAGCCTTCCTCCCCGATCCATCGTCTCCTGGCAGTCGTTAAAAACGAAATTTCAAGCCCGATTCTCTAGTAACTACAATGGGGGAAAATCACCGCTTCATTGATGACGGTTAGACAGCGATATAATGAGTCTTTGCGTGATTTTTTGGCTCGGTTTCGAACTGAGGTGGCTGACATCCCAAATTTGATTGAAGAGTTGGCTATCAATTATTTAGCAGCCGGAATCGATAAGTACCGACATGCAGTCTTGTTGGAAGAGTTCTTCGACAAAATCCCCGAACATTACAAAATGCTTTCCAGATCGTCGAACATCGAATGAATTTACAAGAGGCAGTAGGCAACATACAGTCACCTCGTAAAACTTTTCGGCGAGACTACAACAGAAGTCCTCGAACACGATCGCCAAGTCGACGGTCCCCAAGGACCGACTACAAGCGCAATTATGACTCATACTCCAAATCGGCGGATTCACGCAGCCCTCACAGCTCGAGGCATGAAAGGTCAGATAGTAAGTCATGGAGGCCTCGTGAACGGCAAGAAAAAGAATTCACTAAACTTACTGTTGACAAAGCAACAATCCTTGCCATCATAAAATCAGAACCGGATTATCGACCCCCACGGCCGATGAAACCGGGACGACCTCCGAGCTCCCGATACTGCGAATACCATGAGGATACTGGCCACACAACACACCAATGCTATCAACTGAGTAATCTTATCGAGTCCAAAATCAAGAGGGGACAGTTGACTCACTACATCGACCATGATGCAGAAAGTCAAAATGATCGCCCCCGTGATCAAGATCATGTCATCGACGTCATAGCGGGAGGGTTCGCCGCCGGAGGCACATCAAACAATTCTAAAAAGCTTTATGCTAGGGAAGTATTTCACATCAATCCCGAGGCACCCAAACGCCTTCGACCTAATCCTACTCCGATTATCTCCTTCTCCGATGATGACTATCCGTCAGGATTGATTGAGTCTCATCAAGACGCACTGGTAATTACAGCCAAGGTCGGCACAAACACAGTGAAGAAGATTCTAATTGACAATGGAAGCTCCGTTGATATATTGTACCATCACGCTTTTGCGAGGATGAACCACGGAGATAGAAAACTTGAAAATGTGAGCATGCCTCTATATGGCTTCACCGGGAACGAGGTTAAGGTCGTTGGCACCATCGATCTCCCGGTTCTTTTTGGAACGCTCCCGTGTCAAACATGGCACGTCGTTAAGTTTCATGTGGTAAATGCAAGCTCGAGCTGCAATGCCATTCTCGGCAGGACCACGTTAACGGCCCTGAAGGCCATAACTTCCATTCCTCACCTAAAAATGAAATTCCCCACCGAGTTTGGAGTGGGAGAGGTCGCGGGCGACCAGCATGCAGCTCGCCAATGTTATTTATCTACTGTACTTCCCAGAACAAAGAACGTCGATGACGCTTCTATCAACCAAATTATTGAAATAGATCCTTGTGCAACCATGGAATCCACAGTGGAATCTAATTGCATTCCCTTAAAAGAAACTATAGAGATTGAGGTGGAAGAAGGTAACCCTGAAAAAACAACCAAGATTGGCAAACATCTAAAAGGTGACTTTCGCCAACAAATCATTAATTTTATCCGAGAGTACGCGGACATCTTCGCATGGGATCCCAAGGATATGCCAGGGATACCTGAGACAATTGCCCGTCATTCACTCCATGTCAAACCAGGACTACGCATGGTGAAACAAAAGAAACGGATATTCTTTGCTCTCGTGGTCGCCAGTCGAAAATTAAGGCATTATTTCCAAGGTCGAGAGATCCAAGTCATGACAAATCAACCAATGAAACGAACTCTCCATAAACCTGACATGACAGGCAGGCTGGCTGCGTGGACAATTGAGCTCAGTCAGTTTTATATCGAGTACAAGCCTCGAACAGTAATGAAAGCCCAGGCACTCTCAGACTTTGTTGTCGAATGCCAATTTGATAAACCCGATCCTCTCCACCTCGACGACGATAAATGTCAATCAAGGTCATGGACCCTTTATGTTGATGGTTCATCCACTTCGAAGAGGAGCGGGGCAGGCATCATACTCATCAGCCCCGAGGGGTTCAAAATTCAACAAGCAAACACCTTTGCTTTCTAAGCGACAAACAATGAGGCCGAATACGAAGCATTAATCGCTGGGTTGAGCCTTGCTCTAGGACTCGAGGCCAACGTCATAGACATATTCAGTGATTCCCAGTTGGTGGACTATGCAACAAAATGGATAGAGGCGAAACCCCTCGCAAGAATTCGAGAGAAAGAAATGATTGAGTTCTTCATGGAGTTTATAGTGTTCCGGTTTGGTATACCTCGATCAGTCGTGACCGACAATGGGACCCAGTTCATTGGCAAAGACTTTGAAGCAATGCTGAATGAACTAAAGATACAACATCTCAAGGCCTCGGTGGCGTACCCACAGGCCAATGGCCAAGTCGAGGTATCTAATAGAACCATTCTTCAGTGCCTTAAGAAGAGAATTCAAGACTGTCCTCGCTGCTGGGTAGACGAGCTCCCCAATGTCCTGTGGTCATACCGGACAACTCCAAGAACTGCAACGGGGGAAACTCCATTTTGCCTCGCGTACAGCACAGATGCGGTCATTCCAGTCGAGGTATCATTTAACTCTCCCAGAATTGACAAGTTCGACACAACCAGCTCGCAGGAGGGATTGAGGTTGGATAACGATCTCCTGGAAGAAACCAGAAATGAGACAACAGAATCAACGCTCAAACATCAAGCCAAAGTAGCGAAGTACTACAACAAGGGCGTAAAGCCAAAGGAATTTCAGGTTAATGACCTTGTGCTACAAGAAGCAGCCTCATCACAGCCCACGATCTCTGGAAAATTCAAATCTCCATGGGAAGGTCCGTACAAAATCCACAAAGTAATTCGACCAGGAACTTACGAGCTAGCACAGCTCGATGGCGAGGTGATTAAAAAAGCCTGGAACGACATACATTTGAAAAAAATATTATCAGTAATTTTTGATTCTATCTTGACCAAGATAGAATCACTCATCAATGTATTAAGGTGAAAAGGGGCTGATATGAGGTTCCCACCTTAACTCCCTTAATTTATTAAATAAAAGTACATCTTCGTCTACGACCTTTATATTATTTCTAGCCAAATATTCGGCAACACTTATTATTAATGCCAAAACAATTCTTTTTGAATCGACAATTCAAAATTTAGTAAACAATTCATAATACCCCGCAATCCATTTAAGTTAGATAGACTGTAAGGAAGATAGCAGTTAAAATAACAAAGAAAATATTGCATCAAGACAATGTATGATAACTTGTATCTAGACGATACAAAAATCTCGAAACATCTCGACAAGACACACGTTATCAAGAGAGTATACATCACCAAAATACGATGCAAATACTACCAATCTAGAACTCCAAAATACACTCAACGTTGGCTGGCAATCTTCACTAAGAATAACCGATACTATACTCAATAAACTTTCCAAGTAAAAACCTATAACCACACACTCCACTTCGATAGAAAGTCAACAAAGCGCACTTCACGACCAAATTAAATGGCGTTTAAATAAAAAAGTAAAATTCAAATACGTCAAACCATGACACGCACCTCACGAACGATAATAGTAAACACGAGACCAAAGTTATACATACCCAATAATCCTTTAATTAAAAGCAAAAAGTCACATTAATTACGGGGCATACCCCGCCTTCAAGCTACTCCACCTTCATTCCCTCCACCTTCTTTCAGTGCCTTTGCTAAATCAGCACAGTAGTCGTCTAATGAATGCCCTGATAGATCAATTCCAGCTAGGGCAAGACGGTCATAGCAATCTTGATATCCGGATGCAACAGCATTTGCACCGTCCTCGGCCGCTTTCTCTACCTCGAGCTTCAAGGCCGACACTTCTTCTTTAAGCGCATCGCGCTCGCCCTGTAGTTTCCCAACATCAGCTTCGAGGGCAGTGGTTTTCTCCTTCATCTCACCAGCCGACCCTCGAAGTGAACTTAACTCACTATCCAAAATCCCGATTTTCGCCTATGAATCCTCAAGCTCCTTCTTCATTTTTTCAAATTCCAAGGCTAGCGTCTTCTCACGACCCTCCGCCTCAACAGCTCGGTGATGGGCGTCACTTGCTTTCTCCTTGGCTTCATTCACTTCGCGAGTGGCATTCACACGCCACTCGTGGTCTACATCAGCTCAATAATCTTTGACAATATGAGCCAAATCAGCAAGGAGCTACAAGATGAACAAAGACGATTAAAAAAAAAACTATGCAAAATTACCCGTCCGCCACGAGCTAGGCATCGATCGGCGATCTCATCCCTAGTCTTATCAATATAAGAACCTTTATCCCGAGGCAGGTCAAATGCTTGAAAAACCTACATTGATAAATCACATGTATAAGCTATATTATATACCCTATTTTCTATAACGATCGCAGCAACAGTAAAAACGAATTCATAAATAATGAACTAAAAAACTATAATAAAGAGGAAAACCTGAGTTGTAAATCGTGAGCCTGTAGTCCAACGCTCGTTAGCATTAATCTCGATCCGCAAAGGTTTATCTGAAGAACAACCCTGAAACAGAGGAGGCAAGCCTTCCTTGTTGAGTCCAGTGAAAGTTAAGGACTTCCCAACCCCGATACGTGTAAGATCGCCAGGCTTCTTCGAAACACGTTTAGAAACATCATCATCGCAATCCTCTCGCACCCGCTTACCAGATCGATCACGTACACCACTAGCAACAAGGTCATTCTCGACGGAGACAACATTATTGGTCGTAGCCCCGTCAACGGGGACTGACCCAACAGCGGGGGAAACTTCTTTCACCGCTGAATCTCGCTTAGCGGAAGACCGGCTCGCCAACACCAACATAGCCTTATGCATATCGTCTTTAACTCCGCTGTTCAAAACTTCCTTCAGAGATTCCCCAGCTACTGCAAAGGCAAACAAAAAGTTGTGAGCACTTAACACATCAAAAAGCTAAATAAAATAATTACAAAACCTTACAATTATGCTTCTCCAAAAATACGGAATTCTTCAATTGAGCAGGGGTGTACAAAGGACCCCCACCCTGAAACCTATCTAAAAAGATATCATCGTATTTCACCATATTGGTCAAGTAGTCTATCGTCTTTTGCGAGACTTTCTGACAAGGAGGAACGAACTCGAGGTCAGGGCCGGTGTAATACATCCACTTCCCATGCCATCCTGAATTAGACGATTTAACATCCACAATCTTGGAACGACCATTCAACTTATCGAAATAAACTTGCCCACGAGAATACTTTATACTGAATATTGAAAAAAATAAGTGGATATATAGACGGCACATACCCCAACTCGGCACAACGAGCAATGAACCCACTCACCTGGGCCACAGAATTAGGGGTCAGTTGCGAGATCCCACAACCTACGACCTCGAAGATGGTCAGATGAAAATGATGCATCGGCAAACGCAACCCCAACTCAAAATGAACCATAGGAATCCCTTGCATACCAAATTTAGGCATTTCCCATATCCTATCCGTCGCTAAAGGAACCTTACACTCACAAGAGCCTTTTAAGTCAACCCAAGACCCCACATCAACGTTAACAGCACGATCGATGTAAATACTGGCATAGTTAAGATTAGGCCTATTCTTTAACTCTGTCAAACCCTCAATTCTAGCATCTTCCACAACTTTCTGGCAATTCGCCAGAGTTCGCGGACTAAGAGGAGGCAAAGCCTCAGGTTCTTTCACAACACTACTGGCCTCATTTAAAAAATCGAAGCTATGATCAGATAACTGTTCAGGGATTTCTATTTCATCCAAATTGATGGAACTCTCTAAACCCTCATCCCTAGTTGATAACCTACCCAGATTTATATCATCGGGTGTATGAGAAGAAGATGACGAAAAAGACATTTGCATCATGGCTAGGCAGACTACAAAGCACTCTATAAAGCGAATCTGAAAAATAAACAAAAAACAAAAGATAAGAGAGTACCTGGCTAGAATAGTGAAGGCAAGAGGCGCGGCGAAGGAATATAAGCCCTCTAGAGAGAAACTTCTTCTTTTCTCGAAAAAATAAAACCCAAAAAATGAAACGCCACTACTGAGAAAATATATATACAAAAAAACAAAAAAAAAACAACAACACACACACTTATATCATACCAGTGTCGTCATAAATTAATGAAGGTGATTTCCATGGCCAAAACATCTCATTTATAAAAAAAAATTACAGTCGATCGACACTACACGATAATCGGTTTTCTCAAAAAAATTAGAAAAGCTTAAAATTAAATAAAAATTAACTAGAACAAACATTAACTTGAACAAACAATTTCATTTAAGAAAACCCCAAAGGGGCCAATTACAATTCAGACGCGAATCATCATTACAAAGCTACACAAAGACACACAATCAATCTACTATTTCTCAGATTCGATAATTGCTTGCACAATGTCAGGACATTCATCCACATCGCTAAAATCCAACTCATTCTGTAAAAAGTAATCGGTCAAAGCCTCGGCAGTGACGTTGGCAGACGGAGGTACACAGTGTTAGTGTAGGTGCCCTAGAGGCAATACATTGTTTCTCAAATAAACCTTATGTCATTTGATTATTAAATAAATGTATTTATTATGACTCTAATTACTGCGATATTTGTTAGCATAATAAATGTCCTTAGAATAATGATACACATTATATAGTTTAAGTTTACAACTTGAATTTGAGATTATATAATATATATCATATTCTTAAAGGTCCCTAGTCGAGTATTATTATACAGGACAATAATAATACATAAATAGACTAGTATGTTTTTGACTGATAACCACATCTCATTGGTTATAAGTATGGAGATACTAAAGTCAATACATAGGTACATGTAGGGTACATGGTACTGGACAGACCCACCGTGAGATTCTTCATGTTAATTAAGTCATAAGAAAGACTCACAGTGATAATGGTGTAATGATCCTTTGACTTGAGATCATTATATTTCTATACGAGGATAATATACTTTGACTACATTAAAAGTTACCTTTGACCGGGTAATGATAAAAGTGGACATCGGGTATATTGTGAATCATATGAGAAATATGAATGATAGATAAAGGATTTAACCATCCTATAATTAGGAGAGATATTATTGGCCTCTTGATTGAGTGAGACTATAAAATGCATGGTCGTGCTCAAATGATGATTTGTTTTAATAGTTTACTCATGGATCAAGTAAACCCGGATTAAATTATGAAGAGGATGACATAAACATGCCTCGAGTTTAATCTATAATATTTGGTTAAAGGGATTATATTACACGGGAACATTAATCACAAAAGGTTTATCGAATCACGATTTAATTATTATTTAATTGGGTAGCAATGATGTATTACTAGATACCGCTCATTGTTTATAATTTTATTGGAGAATAAAATTATTGCCAAAATAAATAATAACCTACAGGGTCACACACACGGAACATTTTAAAGGAAGAATTAATTTAAATTATGAATTTAAATTAATTAATGATAAGTTGGATTTTATTATATTAATTAAGTGGGACTTAATTAAGTTATAATAAAATACAAAGATATATGAGATATGATTTTAATAATTAAGTTTGACTTAATTATTATTTATTTGAATAATAGAATTAGATTTTATTATTTAAATAAATCATACATGGGCTAGGTTTTGGCTTGGGCTTTTTGCCTTATACTATCATATATATACATGATGATAGTAAAGGAAGGAAAGAATTTTTTTTTACGTCAAAAAATTTATACAGCAGCCGAAGGAAAGAAAATAGCCTAACCCTAAAAACTAGATCTCATATTTTCATTGGAGACTAGTACCTCCCTTCCATTAAAGAATCGTTCTTGGACTGTTCGTGTGGATACCGTAGAGGAGGCTTCGAAGAGGAGTGCTCAGTATTCGTGGGAGGCTTGCATCTCCATCATTGTTACGATTGTAAAGCTTCAAAAGGTAAACATATTCTCACTACCATGATTATTCAAGCATTAAACATGGATCCCGGGCTTGGAATTCGATTTAATTTTATTGTTTCCGTTGCGTTTTGATGCTCGAATTCCAACAATGGCATCAGAGCTACATGTTTAATGGATAATCTGGTTAAATATTGATGTATACAATACATACGTGTTTAATTTTGTTTACCAGTTTATGGTTTAGAACCTTCTGCTAAATTCTGGTGATTTACATGTTTACAAGCATGGTTGCGTTTATCTTTTGCTGAAATCTATTCGTCTGGGTGTTAGTGTCTGCTACATTTTCTGGAATCATATGATTTGCTGTGAGTCTTGTATGCAGATTACGATTTATAAAAACCTAAGGCATGAACACGACGATCTGCATGAAAACCACGATACGCATGCGTCTCTTTCTTCGATTTTGTTTGAGTCTGCGATCTGTTACTGCCTACTATGTATTAATGAGATTAAAACGTGACTTAAATGACATGAAACCAGTCGATTAACATGATTCATAGTCATAATCAGTTCTTGCATGTTTACGTAAGTATAAACATATACATACATACGGGTTCATATATAGTATGCTACTGTGATTCGACTTTGTTGCTTGTCTGCGATCTGTTGCATATGCTCCGTTTTATAAGCTATAAACGGGGGTTAAACATCTGATAAACCAGTTGTTGATCTTGTTTTTAGTTCATGCATACGCATGTATATATATACATGTTCATACGTGATTATACATATTAGTTTTTGATTTTAATTCATTCAAAATCAGTGCTATATGTTTATGATGTGCTGCTGAGTAATCGTAAGGTCTGTATAATCAGTTTTGAATCAAAATCGCGACTTACAATGATCAAAGGATCGAACTGGGCATTCTGGAAAAACTGCAGAAAAAATGCATGTACAGGTGATGCGCATACTGAGTATGCGCATCTGCTAGGGTTTCGGTCATACACGCATACGAGGAATGCGTGTCTGATTAAATTAATTGATTAGGTCATATGCGCATACTGTACATGCGTATCTTCTACTTTTAAATAAAAAAAAAAAATTCAGCCAGGTTTTGCATGCTAAGATTAAATTATAAATGTTAATGTTTAACTTGGAGTATGCAAAATTTTATTAATTAGTAATTTTGATTACTAAGTTAATATTTAAATTAATTTTATTATTTATGATGTGATCATATTTAATTTAATGTAGAATTTGTGAAATTTTATTAATTAGTAATTTTGATTACTATATTTAATTAAAATGTGTTAATTAATAATTTATGATGTGATCATATTTAATTTAATGTTGTATAAAATTGTGATTATACAATATGTGATGCTTTTAATTGCTATGTGAGCATGATGCATGGTTATGGCCCCAAGACCTAGATTTCAATTTATTTTATTAATTTTAATTTATGGTTTGTAATAATTAAATACGACTTGCATGTCGTTTTTTTTTTCCTTTTTGTAATTATTTCATCTCGAATGCAACTCGAGTTCTTTTGTAAAATGTTTCAAGAGGAGCTTGGAGGCAATCAAGGCAGCTTTGGAAGCGAAGCAAGAGATTTTGTAATAATTAGTTATTACCACCATAGATTGACCTTGATTTTTCCATTAGCTTGGAAAAATCGCATAGGATTGGGCCATAACCATAGCATATTATTTTATGTGATGCACTTTACATTTGATGTATGTGTAGAGTAGAAAATGTATTCATGCTTTAATTAGATTAATGATGTATGCATGTATTAGATACGTCATCCATACCATGCTTGCCATGCTAAACAAGATAAAATCTGTAACGATTCGAAATTTTTAAAATGAACAAACGATCATGAGATTTCTGTGTTTATGAAACACGAAATTAAATACGAATTTTCAATTATTTAGATATGGGGAGATTTTGTCAAAAAACCGGGTTTTACCTGTAAGGAAGTTGGGTATTAAGTGAGGCCACTTGTGACTCCTCCAACAACCTGGAAATCAAACTATTGATGAATATTGATTTGAAGTATTTAATTCAAGGAAAAATTGGGAATCTCTTTATGATGGGATCATGGTCGTTTTAATTCAAAACCCCTTAACAAAATATTAAGTTTTAATCGGATGTTTTCCAATGAATGAACACTCATTGAATCCTAGATCGATAAGGGGAATGACTGCCAGTGGCAGGGGACTCCTGTCTATCGTGGTGAGATGTGACGAATATAAGCGATTATATTCGACTGTTGTATCATTGGGTTTAACTTAACTAAGTCATCATAATAAGGTGAAAATAAACGGTTATATTCAATTATTATGAACTTAGAAGCATAGAGTTTGGTTCAAAATCTATTAGATAGACAAGAACAATTGTTGTTCACCAAACTATCCAAGAATTATATATGATATAATTGACAACTGTTGTCTACCTAAATAATCATGTTTTAAGGACTACCAGTGGTTGACTTAGGATATGACGAAATATGGATCTTGGCTCACTAGAAAGATTTATGGGATATTCTTTCCGATTTAATAGTAAGGGCTATTAATTTGATAAAAATAGTGGGAGATATATTATGAATATATCATAATCATTTGAACATAATAATGATAACTCAGACAATCTAATGTTTATTTTGTGCTTTTAACATTGTAGATACTGAATAATGACAAACAACACAAACTCTCTATCCGTTCGATCAATCCTTGAGAAGGATAGATTGAAGGAGGATCTGAAGAAGAAGAAGAAGAAGAAGAAGAAGGCTCAACAAGCTTCTACTTCAGGAATATATGTTATAGAAGTCAATCTGTCTACTTCTACATCTTTGGTATTGGATACTGGATGTGCTTCTCACATTTGTATAAATGTGCAGGAACTGCAGAGAAGTAGGACTTTGGCTAAGGGAGAAGTGGACCTACGAGTAGGCAATGGAGCAAGAGTTGCTGCCTTAGCCGTAGGAACTTATTTTTTATCTATGCCCTCTGGGCTTGTTTTAAAACTTGAAGATTGTTTTTACGTGCCTGCGATTCGCAGGAACATTATTTCTGTTTCTTGTTTGGACAAGAAAGGTTTTTCGTTTATAATAAAGAACAATAGTTGCTCTTTTGCTTTGAATGATTTAACCTATGGTGTTGCGCGTTTATTTAATGGTTTATATGTTCTTGATTTAGATAATCCTGTCTGTAACATAGAAAACAAACGACTTAAAGTTAATGACTCAAATCAAACATACCTCTGGCATTGTCGTCTAGGCCATATAAATGAGAAACGCATATCCAAATTACATAAGGATGGATACTTGGATAAGTTTGATTTTGAATCATACGAAAAATGCGAATCTTGTTTGCTTGGTAAGATGACTAAAGCCCCTTTTACTGGTAAGGGTCAAAGGGCCACTGAACGTTTGGAGCTAATACATAGTGATGTATGTGGCCCAATGCGTGTGATGGCTAGAGGAGGCTACTACTACTTTATAACATTTACTGATGACTTCAGTAGATATGGATATGTATATCTTATGAAGAACAAATCCGATTCTTTTGAAAAATTCAAAGAATACAAGGCTGAAGTAGAGAAGCAAATAGGTGGAGGTGCGAGTATTAAAATCTTACGATCCGATCGTGGGGGTGAATACTTAAGCACCGAATTTAAAGAGTATTTAAAAGAGTGTGGTATTGTATCACAACTCACTCCGCCAGGTACACCTCAATGGAATGGAGTTTCAGAGAGGAGAAATCGTACCCTGTTGGACATGGTACGATCGATGATGAGTCATGCAGATCTTCCAATAAGTTTTTGGGGTTATGCTCTAGAAACAGCGGCTTTCACACTTAACCGTGTTCCAACCAAGAAGGTTCAAAAGACTCCATATGAGATATGGGAGGAGAAACGGTCAAGCATGAACTTTATGAAAGTTTGGGGATGCAAGGCGTTTGTAAAACGTCAAGTATCTGACAAGCTTGGACCTAAATCCGAAGAGTGCAATTTTGTGGGATACCCTAAGGAAACAAAGGCGTATTATTTTTATAGTCCTTCTGAGCAGAAAGTGTTCATTGCTCGAGATGCTGTCTTCATGGAAAAGGATTTTGTTTCCAAAAGAGACAGTGGGAGAACTATAGATCTCGATGAAGATCGAGAACCACAAAATAGCATTGAACCTGAGGTGGAACAAGAGCAGAATAATGATAATGCTTAAGAAACACAGGTTGTTCGTAGATCTGGTAGAATTCGCCATGAGCCAGAGAGATATGGATTTCTTTTGACTCAATGTGGGGATTTGATGCTCATAGATGAAGATGAGCCTCTCACATATCAAGATGCTATGAACAGTCCAGACTCTAAGAGATGGCTTGAAGCCATGAAATCCGAGATGGATTCCATGTACGAAAACCAAGTTTGGGATTTGGTTGATCCACCTGAAGGGGTAAAACCCGTAGGGTGCAAGTGGGTTTTCAAGAAGAAAACTGACATGGAAGGAAATGTTCAGACCTATAAAGCAAGACTGGTTGCGAAAGGGTTCAAACAAATTCATGGTATAGACTATGATGAAACTTTTTCACCAGTTGCTATGGTCAAGTCTATACGGATTTTGCTTGCAATTGCAGCATTCCATGATTACGAAATCTGGCAAATGGATGTCAAAACAGCTTTCCTTAATGGGAGCCTAGAAGAGGATGTGTACATGACACAACCTGAAGGTTTTGTCGATCCAAGGAATGTCGGCAAGGTATGTAAATTACGTCGATCCATTTATGGATTGAAGCAAGCCTCTAGGAGATGGAATATTCGTTTTGATGAAACAGTCAAGGAGTATGGCTTTATTCAAAACGAGGATGAACCTTGTGTTTACAAGAAGGTTAGTGGGAGCCATGTGGCATTCATAGTACTGTATGTTGATGACATACTACTAATGGGGAATGACATACCTTCTCTAAAGGCTGTTAAGACTTGGTTAGGGAGCAATTTCTCTATGAAAGACTTAGGAGAGGCAACCTACATTCTAGGAATGAGGATCTATAGAGATAGATCTAAAAGGATGATCGGTCTAAGTCAGAGTACATACATTGATAAGGTTTTGCATCATTTTGGTATGCAAAATGCTAAAAGGGGATATGTCCCTGTGTCTCAAGGGATAACGATTTCTAAAGACCAGTGTCCGAAATCATTGGATGAGAAGGACCACATGAATAAAGTTCCATATGCATCAGCAATTGGATCTATCATGTATGCAATGGTATGTACTCGCCCCGATGTTTCGTATGCTTTGAGCATGACGAGCAGATACCAGTCTAATCCAGGTGAAGGTCACTGGACGGCAGTCAAGAATATTCTAAAGTACCTGAAAAGGACTAAAGATTCATTCTTGGTGTATGGAGGAGAGGAGAAACTGGTTGTAAAGGGTTACACTGATGCAAGTTTCCAAACAGACAGGGATGATACTGTATCACAGTCTGGTTTTGTGTTTTGTCTAAATGGAGGTGATGTAAGCTGGAAGAGTTCAAAGCAAGAAACAGTAGCTGATTCTACAATGGAGGCTGAGTACATTGCAGCTTGTGAAGCTGCTAAGGAGGCTGTTTGGATTCGAAAATTCATTTCTGATTTGGAAGTGGTTCCATCGATTGTAGATCCCATTGATCTATACTGCGATAATAATGGGGCCATTGCACAGGCTAGAGAGCTTAGATCGCACTCCAGATCCAAACATATACTCAGAAGATATCACCTCATACGAGAGATTAATGAAAGGGGTGAAATACATATATGTAAAGTGCATACAAATGATAACATTGCAGATCCACTGACCAAAGGCCTGTCGCAGCAAAAGCACGACGGTCACACTAGTTCCATGGGTATTAGATACATGGGTGATTGGCTCTAGTGCAAGTGGGAGATTGTTAGTGTAGGTGCCCTAGAGGCAATACATTGTTTCTCGAATAAACCTTATGTCATTTGATTATTAAATAAATGTATTTATTATGACTCTAATTACTGCGATATTTGTTAGCATAATAAATGTCCTTAGAATAATGATACACATTATATAGTTTAAGTTTACAACTTGAATTTGAGATTATATAATATATATCATATTCTTAAAGGTCCCTAGTCGAGTATTATTATACAGGACAATAATAATACATAAATAGACTAGTATGTTTTTGACTGATAACCACATCTCATTGGTTATAAGTATGGAGATACTAAAGTCAATACATAGGTACATGTAGGGTACATGGTACTGGACAGACCCACCGTGAGATTCTTCATGTTAATTAAGTCATAAGAAAGACTCACAGTGATAATGGTGTAATGATCCTTTGACTTGAGATCATTATATTTCTATACGAGGATAATATACTTTGACTACATTAAAAGTTACCTTTGACCGGGTAATGATAAAAGTGGACATCGGGTATATTGTGAATCATATGAGAAATATGAATGATAGATAAAGGATTTAACCTTCCTATAATTAGGAGAGATATTATTGGCCTCTTGATTGAGTGAGACTATAAAATGCATGGCCGTGCTCAAATGATGATTTGTTTTAATAGTTTACTCATGGATCAAGTAAACCCGGATTAAATTATGAAGAGGATGACATAAACATGCCTCGAGTTTAATCTATAATATTTGGTTAAAGGGATTATATTACACGGGAACATTAATCACAAAAGGTTTATCGAATCACGATTTAATTATTATTTAATTGGGTAGCAATGATGTATTACTAGATACCGCTCATTGTTTATAATTTTATTGGAGAATAAAATTATTGCCAAAATAAATAATAACCTACAGGGTCACACACATAGAACATTTTAAAGGAAGAATTAATTTAAATTATGAATTTAAATTAATTAATGATAAGTTGGATTTTATTATATTAATTAAGTGGGACTTAATTAAGTTATAATAAAATACAAAGATATATGAGATATGATTTTAATAATTAAGTTTGACTTAATTATTATTTATTTGAATAATAAAATTAGATTTTATTATTTAAATAAATCATACATGGGCTAGGTTTTGGCTTGGGCTTTTTGCCTTATACTATCATATATATACATGATGATAGTAAAGGAAGGAAAGAATTTTTTTTACGTCAAAAAATTTATACAGCAGCCGAAGGAAAGAAAATAGCCTAACCCTAAAAACTAGATCTCATATTTTCATTGGAGGCTAGTACCTCCCTTCCATTAAAGAATCGTTCTTGGAGTGTTCGTGTGGATACCGTAGAGGAGGCTTCGAAGAGGAGTGCTCAGTATTCCTGGGAGGCTTGCATCTCCATCATTGTTACGATTGTAAAGCTTCAAAAGGTAAACATATTCTCACTACCATGATTATTCAAGCATTAAACATGGATCCCGGGCTTGGAATTCGATTTAATTTTATTGTTTCCGTTGCGTTTTGATGCTCGAATTCCAACACACAGACCATCCGCAAATCTTCCCAGTTGTCGTCCATGCGCTGGTCAATAACCCCGACAAGGACCCAATGCTTGTAACCCCAATCAGGATAAAGAACTCTTTCCAAAGCCGCAGCATCGTCAGTTTCGAGGATCAATTTCCTCTTACCCTCTCTCCAGGCGAACTCAAGCCCATGGCATATCGCTTGCAACGACGCCAAATCATGGTCCGTGCAAGGGATCGCACCCCCAAAGCCACGAAAAAAATCACCATCGCTATTCCTCACAACACATCCAATAGCACAGATGCTTCTCTCCCAGGCATAGATACCACTCACGTTAATTTTATAAAATCCATCTGTTGGCTTCTCCCAGGCCATCTGCACGAGCGTCAGTTATTCAAGAATAAATATCGAAAATAAAGAAATTACCTTACTCAAAATTAACTTTACCTTGTCTCTATTAATACTTTTTCGCAGGTGGCTAAAAACAAGGGATCTAAAGATACCCTTCCTACTAGGGAGGACAAATGTTGGACCATGAAGCCCAAGAGAGTAAATTACATTTAGTTAAAAGGCTCACTTAGATTGTATTAGGTCCATTAAGCATTATGTGTATGGTTGGGCCTTGTAGCCCATAAATGTAAATCTTGTTAACCAAGTAAACTAGGGTTCTCCTATAAATAGGAACCAAACCCCACTTGTTAAGGGGTTGACAATTTGAGAATAGAGAGAGAGTCTCCTACTTGTAGAGAGAGTAAAACATTTCATTAATACAATACATCTCTTTGATCTTCATTTATTGTCTCATTATTATAGCAATTATTACCTAGATCATCTCCTAGTTAATTATCTCTCTATCAGTACTAAAGCTTACAATCAAGGATCCTGGTCCCTGACAATCGTTTGTCACGGATCGGTTATTTAACAATCAATTCCATAGGCCATAGCCGTTGGATCAACGGCTGAGATTAAAAAAAAATAAAAAATTACTGTCCGCTATAATTTTCCGCGGATAGACAGATTGCCTATCTGCTAGAAAATTTCCGCGGACAGGCAATCTGTCTATCCGCGAAAAATTATAGCGGACAATAAATTTCTTTTGTAATCTAGGGGGCCGTTGGATCGTTCCAACTGTTTAGAAACCGATTGTTGTATAACCAGTTCCTGATAAACGATTGTCAGGGACCAAAACCCTACAATCAATCATCAAACTTGTTGGGGTTATAAAATTTTGTATTCAACTTATAGAGAATATAACTGAAGAGCTTTGGCCTTGGTTGCCTTCCTTGCTAAAAGTAAAGTAATCACATTTTAGTTTCTACCATTTTAATCAAAAATATTATTATAAGATAATATTCCCTCCGGCCTCTATTTCATTTCATTTTAAGTGTCATTTTTTTATTATGTTTGAATTTTAATTTAAGTATCATTTTATATGTATTATATTAATATATAAGCTAATATAATGCATATAAAATGATACTTAAATTAAAATTCAAACATAATCAAAAAATGACACTTAAAATTTTGTATGTAATCCAATATAATATATTATAGAGAGTAGGGAACCTGAGATACATCTAAGCTAAGTTCCCTAAGATACACAAATTTTGTATGTAAATATGAAGGGCATTTTTGTAAAATCATGATTCATTTAAAATTTAATTAATTAGCCCTGCGGGTTTAAGTATCTTAAAAAACTTCCCAGATATTAATCTTAGGATCCTTTTCTTATTATATATATATATATGGGGTCTTGTTCAAATAGAAACTAACTTATAATAGAAACTAGAAACTAAACCTAAATTAAATATTTCAAGCTAAACTAATGACCAAATTAGGGGTACCCCAATACAAAAAAAACGTTTAAAATTATTGGCCCTATTCAACAAAAAATTTATAAAAAAAAAAAGTTACTGTTCACGTGATGACGTGACACGTGAACAGTAACTTTTTTTTATTTTTTTTTATATTTTTGTTGAACAGAGCCATTAATTTTATAAGTTTTTTGTGAAGGTGCCCCTAGCGGGACCATTAAAATAAATGAAATATAATTTACTTAGTGTAGGTTTCTAGTTTCTATTCTAAGGTTGGTTTCTATTTGAACGCTAGCCTATATATATATATAGGGAGGTACTGAAATGAGACCCTCTCTTATAATGAGTCCCCCTCATATTTTATCTATTCTAAATGTTGGATGGTACCAAATGGAAAAACAAATTGTATAGTGGTACCATTTGGAATATCCCTAATAATAATTAGCTATATTGTAGATGATGAAAAAGTGATTTTGCTCCAATGTTGTTAACTATATTTGTTATCTATATTTCAAAAATAATATTTTACTATTATAATTATTGGAGGGAGATGAGTTGGATATGAAAAAAGTATAAAATATTAATATAAAATTGGAGGGAGATGATGTGACCATTTATAGATAATGGTAGTGGATCAACAAATTTAGAAGACCAAATTTTTATTGATTGTGGTTGGAGAAGGTAATTATGTATATGGGTTAGCTATATGAAGTGCCAACTAGGATTTAGGTAACAGATTTGTTTGGGTTGGAGATCTCTAATAAGGCAAAAAAGTAACGAAAAGTCTAGCAAAACAAGAAAAACATCGAGAAAAATCCCCAACAAAAAGTAAATTCGTCTCAAAATCCACAAAAGAACCTATATATACAAGGTATCAGACTGGCTCTTGTGTATTTATGTATGTAATCCTATCTCAACTTCTTTGTATAAAAGCTTTCACATTAAGCCCATCAAAACTTTTTTAGGTTGGATGGATCTACCTTGGGTATCCATTCTTCTCCCATTTTCCATAAACTGGCAAAATATTTTATTCGACTCAAGAAACATCCTTAGTGATTCCAGTACCGCATGTACGGCTTACCCGTAGAATCCAGCAAACCAGTATTCTGATGTGTCAGGCTCGTCCATCCCATATTGTTGGCCTTTAGCCCATTGGTAGTGTCTTGCCCATTCAAGTAGCTGCGTTGATTAACCATCTGCGGTAATAGATTACTTGTAGGAACCCCAACACTGTAGTTCACAAATTGATTTAATCGTTGTTGAGGGGTGAATGAAGTATGAGGACCAGCAGTAGAATTCAAGTTATCACAATGAGATAGAACACTAAACAGGCTCTGATCTCCGATACCTCCATTTAAAGAGCTCTGGTTTTGGTAAAGAGTGCCTTCTAGACCAGACCAACCACCACGGCCTCGACTCTCAACAGGAATCCAATTCTGACTTAACAATTCATCACCACTCGGATGAGATTGGGATAGTCCTGAAAGTTGTACGGGATTCACACCCCAACTCTGCATGTTAAGGGTTGAGGAGGAAAGAGGCGTTGAGAAGCGATCTTGCCTTGGAAGAGCATGCCTAAGGCCATCTAAAAACATATTCTCTTGTACGGTCTGATGCATGAAAGGATCCTTCAATCTCTGATCAAGTGCCGACGGATGCAGCTGCTCTTTGAAATGTCCCACAGGCTGACTATTTTCAATCATCATATTTGCTAGTGGCTGAAAATTTAGAACTGCAGGTTTCTGCTCATGATGATACTGTGCATTGCCTGGCCCCTTGAAGAATGATTGAAATTGTTCATTTTGCACTTGATTAGGGTAAGAACCGAAAAACATATCATCTGCTTGTCTACTCATCAAATCTTTCCCAGAATCTACTTGCCGCATGTCAGGTTTCAGATGTATCAATTCAGTTGGATCCTCTTCCATAACTTGTGAATACCCATTTGACAATTCATTGGCAGAAGAGTAATCACGAGTTACATGAGTAGTGTTAAAGTAAGCATTTGGCATGCTAACTGCTGGCCAAACATCACAAGCAACAGACAGAGGATTTTCCTGACTTTGAGAAACATTCACTTGGCTTAAGTTTTCTGTAAAATTTGATACGTTAGGAAGTAAATCATCAGCTCCGGGCAATACGTGCAAATCATCAGCTCCCGGCAATAAGTGATTCGCATCTGAACCCACATCCATTGTATTGAACACACCATTACCACTGAGTACAGTATTATTTTGTACATGATTCTGCGTGAAAATGGAAACACATTCACTTCCACCATCCATAACAGCTCCGTCGATTGCTGCTGTATTATCAGTTTGCTGCTGAAATACACAATTAGGACTTCGTTGTTCTCCATCCTGACCATCAAAAACATTGAAGCAAACAAGATGGCATGTCATTAATTATAATTATAATACAATTAAGTAATTAACTAGGACTCCAGTCCCTTCTCTAAGCATTTTACCAAGCTGTATAATTAATTTTTAAAGGGGGGTCACATATAATCAAAACCCTTCTATTATTTTAATTTGATATCTCTATACTCAAGGTCCTAAACCCAGCCAACCCCATAATAACACAACCACTGATAATGGTACTTCAAATGTTTGTTCATCAATGCACATTAAATATCAGCCACAGTCTAGAATAAAAGAAACCTCCAACGCAATGGATGGTTCACGATGTGTAGTTGCATTGTTCATTTGATCCTCAAGCAATCTATTAGATATCTCGCTCCCCTCATCCTGGCCAGAAAGTAGAAAGTAGAAATGAGTCAACTTGCTAGTCAGCATCATATTGTGAAGATTGTTAAGTAGAGCAGGGAAGATTATTGAGTAAGCATTGCTGGAACTGAGTCTTCTAGTTATATAAGAGTATATTGTATTTTACCACAGAATGGTAAATGTGCACATTTAATCAGGACCAAGAATTACAAGTAACAAACCTCTGTTGAACTTGAATTAGATTCTTCATCACCAACCTGATCATCTGACATGTTACTATTGCTCTTTTTTGTTTCGGCCTGATCAACACATTTTCATGAATTAAATTAACGAAATACGGCAAAAGGAGACATCAAAATTTATGACATACATATGTTTAACAGAAATAATCATGTATTCAAAAGGCTGGCCCTACATAATTGCAACACAAAATAGAAAGACTTAAAAGTGGAGGCTGCAAAATAGTCTACTTGGTATACCATTTCTTTCCCTAAAGCATGCATCAATTGCTGCCTTTGCATCTGCCTTTTTCTCCACTTTGAGAGAGCTGCAGCAATGTCTACATTTGCCAGCTTTGACCTGTAAAAAATAAACTTTTAACCAACTAGGAAGTTATTAAGATAGATTTACTTGACAAAATCCTTACCAGTGCACATGCAACTTATGGCGCTCTTCCTCCTCAAACACTTTATATGGTTGCACATAATAAGTATCAATGTCACCTATAACATGATTAAGTGACTTGGACTGAATGCTATTACTAGAATGCTTCATACTACTCTTAACACGTTGGTGTTGCTCCTTACTAACCTGAACATGACAATGACAACAAATTAGACTTGACTTTGCAAATAACATGATAAAACGAACCTACCTGTCATCTTCCTACACAATAAGACCGATATGTAACCTCCATGAAGGCATGAAAAAGTAACCTCATTGGGGACTGTTTAGATGGGGGATGTGGTTGCTGATAGGGCAGAGGCTAATCACATTCTGAAATAGAACCACAATCTAAAAAGTAAAAAAGAAAAGGACAAAAATAAAAAATGCCGGGCATATTTGATTCTTGAAAAGGTGTTCATCACAGATTCTAGTTTTTTTTTTCCGCATCATCAGCATATACGAGTTTGAACCATCATAAAATCCAATAAGGTCTCTTCACAATAGTGTTGCCTAATCCTATTAAAGCTAAAGAACAAAGGTTGTTCCCTTGACCTTTCCTTTACAGGTTGGTCAAAGAAAGCCCAAGTGAATATTAAACCTTAGAGTTTGATCCAAACTAAGTTTCAGAACCTTTAAGTTTACTTCTCTGAAAATAAAACCTCAAAGTTTTGTATAGATAGAATTTAAAACTTATAATTATTAATTCCAAAATTTTAATTTTACCATAACTTAAAATGTCCTAATTGATTATATCAAGTCAATTATATACATTATCAAAAATATAAGTACAAGATATTATAATAAACGTTTTATTAAAAAAATAAATAGATAGATTATATCACGGCCTTAATATATATTCCTTGGTAATTAAATATTTAATTAATATTAATATCTCTCTAGAACACTGTACAAAAACTATAAAGTAACTCTAACATTACTATTGTTTCCATTTTCGGGACACGTTAACGGGCTTAAACATACAAGTCTAACCAATCACCTTGCTTTCATCAAATATATATTATATAATCGCCTTAATTTATGGTACTTCTTTTATTTATTAATAAATATTATAACACTTTTCTAGAAATGTATAAATTCAATCTACACTATGATAGTTGAAGAACTTTTTATTTAACTACCTATTATAGTGGGATCCTGTTTTATAGTGGTCAGAAGGTTTAAATTTCAACTATAAAACATTTTAAGAAAGTTAGATTCAGTCACACGTCAAGGTTCAAATACCTATGAAGCCATAGCATAGTTATTAACTCGTCATATCGCTCCATTTCGGTCATGGACCGAGATATCGATATATCGATATATCGCCCGATATATCGTCCGTATCTCGCCATTATATGTATTTATATATATATATAATAATAATAATAATAATAATACATATATAATTATATGTATTCAATTTTATATTTAAGTAAAAGTATTTTTATTAAAATTAATAATAGCACATATATTTTATCAGCCTTGTATTTTAATTATTACTATATGGTACAAGAAGCAGGACAATATGACAATACACATCCACTAACACTATTATAATAATATTATTCTAAATAAATATCTAGACATGCCACCCATGTGCTTACTTTATAGTAGTATAATAGTATCACCCAGTTCCCAGTTCCAACACATCGTAACACAAACATACACACATTTATACACACACTGACACACTTATATATACACATATATATACACACAAGAACGAGGATAGACACACCGCTGCTTCCTAGCTTCTTCTTCTTCTCACTTCACATGAATCTTTTCCGGCGAAGGCTGACAACCTCGACGAGTCATTTTTCCAACAGATCCGAGTCGCCCAAGTCGACACATTTGACTGGGCTTTTTCTATTGGGCCGAGTCGGTACCGAGTCACCTGCGAGTCTCCCCGAGTCAGATGCGAGTCCCTTGCCGTTTTCACTCCGACCCAGTCGATACATATAAGTTATATGTATGTATATGTATGTAATTAGGGTAATTTTAATCTGATGGGTTGGTTGACCCAACCCGACCCGGACGGAAAATCCCCATTTCGGCCGAGACCGACGAAATGATAGCCATCTCGGACGATATATCCGACGATTCGGACGAGATATCGTTGAGTAGCATCTCGTCCAAACGAGATAACCTTCAGGAGCGAGACGACGAAATATCGTCGAGATATCGTCGAGATATCGACGATTTAATAACTATGAGCCATAGAACCAGTAAGATTTTCATAGAATCAGTAGTGTTTCTTTAACATAGAAAAAAGAAGGCATATCAAATGAATACCTTGATGTATGACATATACTTGGCACCATCACCAGACTGGACATTACGCTTCTGTATTTTTTCTCCCTTCCTTTTTCTTGCTACCACTTTGAGGCCATCCGAAGCATTATCATGAATATCCTCCATGAGACCTTTTCTGCATATGGTAACACCACAGAAAACAAGTAAACTCCTTATACCACCAAGAAAAACAGCTACAGACATACTTTGCCCATCCAAAATAAGACCAACTTGACATTTTTAAGTCAATTTCAGCCAGACTCAAGACTACATCTCAATTCTCAACTATGAATATTGTTACAGTATGCACAGGGTAAATTTGTAGAATTTGAATGTGTCACATCAATTTTAAATTTAATAGTATGTCAAAGCATGTCATCTATTTTGACACCAAGAAAGTATTAAAAATTGTCAAGGAATGATATTCAATGGTAACAAAGAAGAAGCAATACTCCACAAAATGTAGCTGAAAATTAGCAGATAAAGTGAACAAGCTACAGGTATATTTCCATGTTTTTAAGAAGAGAAAATTATAGAACTTAAAAGAAGAAAAAAAGAGAAAAAACTTGGCAAAAAAGTTCTTCGCTACACTCTGCTTCTTTCCTTTACCAGGAACACAGATTACAAGTAGAAGATTACTCAACCTTCATCTTCTCTTCTCTTCTATTCTAATCTAAAAGTAATAATACCTTCAACATCATCATCAACTCCTAATAAGTTTGCATTTCATCATACGTTGGGTCATTGACAAAAAAGATAGGTTTGAAAAAAACAAGACTGTTGTGATTATATACCTGCAAGTCACAGGCACAAACCTACACATCTACATAATTTTGTGAATCCCAGACAATCAATTGCTTCAAATACGAATTAACAATTAGTGAACTTATGAGAACAACGACAGAAATGCAATACCTAATGCAAAAGAAACATGAAGCTGCAATAAAGGTCAGACGATAATTACCGCTTCAGGGATTCGTGATGGAGTGACTTTAAGTTCAATTCATCATTACTGCATGCTTTGTCATCAGCAGCTGAAGAACAAGATTCAGATGTGAGGCTATCGTCAGAATCATGAACAGTAGATTTATTTGCATTAGTCGACAAAGTTTTATCAACATGCTTCCTGAACCTGCAAGTAAAATTTGGTTTTAATAGATGGAAGCTAAAAGTACCAAAAAGATGCTAAAGGAATCATCAAAATCTATAGAAGTCGAGATTCAAGAAAATACAATTGCTTACAAAAAATACCAATCGAATATCATTATCTTCACAGATATTGGATATTGTAGATTCACAATATTGACAAAATCACTTATCAGCTCAAGGCAATAAAGTGTTTAAAATGCAGATTACAAAACAATTTGATAAACCTATATCATCCAAGGGGACTTCTGTAATATGAAAGAAAAGAAATGGGGGGGAACTTCGTCTGAATCTCACATCCAAATACCATTCATTTTATGTCATCCTTCAAAGCTTTTACTTAGGTTTGTGCAGAAAAATAAGAAATTTCAGCTTCAAATTAAATTCAATAAATCAATGAGGCTTTTCTATTTATCTAAATCAAGGCGCAAATGTCATAATCCTTTCATCCATTTAACTTACCAGATTGTATAAAGTCACATGCATATTCTGCTATAACATAAATCATCAAAGTTGATGCAAAGAAAGTTATAGAGTTCGTGCACCTCCAAAAATTTTGCCCAATATCAATTTCAGGATCCGATTGTGACCATCTTGCTTTCAAAATCTGTAGATCCCTGATCATACTGTGAGAGGATGTAAAATATATTATAAAACAATTAAATACAATGCCAGACAATATGAAAGAGAAAAAACTTCAGTTTACATACTCATTATGGTAGTTTTGAAGCTCTGAATAATATGCTTTCTTGTTCGACTTCAGAAGACGCTCCTTCTTAAGAACAGCGTCAGGATGAAGATTACCAGAACAAAGTGAGGCACTCCTGCAAATTGTAGATTGCAAAGACATGATCAGCTTAAAATTCAAAAAAATTCCATTAGATTTGAAAATATTCATTTCTCTTCGTATTAAGGAGTTGAGTTGGCCCGGTTGTTAGGTGCCCAACTTACGACCTAAAGATCATGGCTTCAATTCCTTATCCGGTATGCTGGGGAGGGGGGGTCATTTCCTGGAAAAAGTCTTTCTACTCTCCTACTCTCTTGAGTAGGGGCAACACTGCAAACATCCTACCCTCCTTAGAGTCCGCTCTAAGCAGGATAACTGGGTATGTCCCTTTTTCCTATTTCCCATTTCTTTTCTAATTGTCCAGAATTTAGTAACAAAACTCCTGCCAGATCATAATTTTAATTTTATTTTTTAATCCAAACAATTACAATGAGATCAACTATATCTTGTCAATTACTCTATTTCTTTATCATTCTGACTTCTTCATTATAATATATAATATAATACCAAGACTTCCATATATCCAGTCAAATGATGATCATAAAAAATCAAATGGTATGAGATTATGCACACTCAATAATCAATAGAATAAATGTTCTTAGTAATCACGCGACAACACTTGTCACACTCACACCACATATTTATGATTTTGCATTTTACATATCTTGGTACTTTAAACTCTTATTTAACCATCAGGTTAAACTTCTCAACCAAGGGCATTAAGCCTAGTATGCTCGTTTTGTCATGTACATATGATCAATTACGAGATTTACTGTATGATATGACTAAGAGTTCTATTAACCCACACACAACCAGAAAAGAAAAAAGGAAATATTTAGATGCACAAAACTTCTCAAAAAGCTTATGTTTGCACCTTAACCATTTGTACGTCATGTTTTCAAAATATGCAAGCCAAATGGATATAAGAATTTACAAAACATACAGCATAGACTAGATGTCTGTTTAGACTAAAATTTTCACATATTCCACTTATAATCTCTGTATGTGCTGTCTGTGTGTCTTAAAGTGGAGGATGAACATAGAAATGTCTAAAACTAAACACGTCCAAGCTGATAGCTGAAAGCTTAATTAGTGGCTAGACCAGAATACTGCATTAGGTTATTGAATCTTTAGTTGTCAATCAACATGCAGTTATTAGAAAGTGCCTCTGTATGTACGCTGACATTACAACTGCAATAAGTCCAAAAACTGGTAAAGAAACATGCATCAAGTGATAGTACCAAATACCATTATGCAATATAAACGAAATAAAAAAACCATTCTTTAAGTACAGTAAAATCTCTATAAACTAATATAGTTGGGACCAGAGAATTCTATTAATTTAGAGAGGTATTAATTAATCGATAAATTATTAATTATTAATTTATCGAGAATTTTTGACATCGAAGAAAATTAATTTCAATTATATACTTTTAAATAGAATGAATTGTACAATTTATGTTTTATATTTAATTCAATATACATTGTTCTGCAAATTCAAAGAGTATTTGTGAGATTTAAAGTAAAGACTCATGTATATTTAGATGATATCAAAGATGAAACAACATTTTTGGAACTTTTTGCACGTAAAGAAGTACTCAAAGACATCAAAAATATTGATTAATAACTTTTTAATACTTTACGAAAACACCACATTCGAACTTTTGGTCAACAAAGAGTGTTAAGGATAAGTTTCATATAGATTCAAATTTTAAAAACCCTAGAATCATATTTTACAAAAGGGTAATACATTTTTTTTTTATGATTGTAAAGGACGTATTAATTTATAATATTATTGGGACCATATATTTATATAGGATTTTTCAAGAAAATTATTATCTTATTATCTTATCGAAATTGATCATTTTTTGAACCTGCCCAAGTTGGGACCGGAAGAAATTATTAACTTAGAGAGATTATTAATTTATCGAGTATTAATTAAAAGAGGTTTTACTGTAGTATCCTGAATAAAACATGCATACACAATACGAGTTAGGTTGTAGGCAGAATAGTAATACTCGCCATTTCATTAATGGATTCCCAAAGTGAAAATTATCTCCCTCCAGCAATTCTTGAACAACTTGTTGAGCCTCGGTTCCTTTTGGCAGAAACTGAGTGAGCAAGTTCCTCTCCTTCTCAGATAAACAAGTTTGCCAGACCTATGGAAATATATCAAACTTTAACATGTACATAAATGGAACAATATGAATTGTTTGTGAATTCGAACATAATGCAACCAGAACACGAGACGATACTAACCTCATACGAAAGCACATCACTTAAATTTTCCAAGTCAAAGGTTTCTTGAGGAACATTGACTACGTCAGCCAAGATATTGTGGCAACTGGGAACAGCATCAATAAAAGGTGACAAATCTCTCTGCGCAATTCCAACCTGCTCCTTCTTGGCCACGACACTCTTCCTACTGTCATCCCACTCAAGAATTATAGTAGACGTGATGCTTGAATCACACTGTGACGATGCTAATTTCTTCCTTTTCACACTGTGTTGATGCCGAGAAGTGTAACCGGAAACACTTGCAGAGCTTAAATGTTTTTTCCAATGATCAGCAGCCATTTCCACAAAATTGCACCAATTACAAGCAGAGCTCAATAGAAAAGGTAATTAAAGACGCATTGTTGATCAGTCAACAAATTACTCTGCTCCATGTGCACACTGGATGATCTACGTTTAAAAGGAACACAAAATTAGCAAACCCAAGAGGATAGAAAATAACAAGGCTCAACATCTGCAAATAGAGTCTTGGTCGAATCAGACTCTCATCAAGTAGGTTGACTTCTAAATTTTCTAAATTTCCTTTTTAAGGTGTTTTTTTTCATTGGGTCATGGGTGGTACAACATCCAAGAAATAGTTCTTAGAGAAGGATTTTTTTCATGTTCTGTAGACCATGCAGAATTTAGTTACACCTGAGTTAAAAGAAATTTATCCAGAAGGCCTACCAAAGTTCTTGAAAGGCCATTAAAAATGCTAAAGAAATGTTTTAGCTACCGTTCCATGAAGCATACTGTATCTGAAAAACATCCGCATTCACACATAATCATGATTTAAAAAATAAATGGTTAGTGTTGGTCTATCGAAAAAATATGATGCTTTCTAGAAAGAGCTCCCAGGCCAGGACGTCTAGCATTAATTATTCCAAAAAACCCTCCAAAAATTCTTCCCAGAACTAATTTAGAAATCTAATTTCTGGCTAGCGGCACAGCTTGTTGCTCGCTTTCCATCTCAGCGTAATCATAAATTACTTTCTTAGTAGTAAAACTAAATTAGTTGCAACATAAATCAATTTGATGCGGAGATATTAAAGGAGCTAAGTTCCCATTCTGAGTTATACAACAACAAACAATAACATAAAAAGTTTCATAGCCACCCTAGGTGTCCTCTCTTGAAAAATATTATCAGGAAAACAGTCAAAAGAAATGTGCTTATACAACCAAAAGGACCTGACTTGCCTCGAATGATAAATGAATGTTGATTTTAATTCAATTAAGATTGGACAACGAACCAAGTACAGACCACAAAGTTTCCACTAGTGTACTAAACTGTAATATCTCCGGGCAAAGACATAATCATTGACCTACTAAGCTAAAAACCTTATCACCTAAACAATTAAAAAGCGAGCAAAATAGACAATTAACAATCAATAAAATAAAAAAACAAAAAAACCAACTAATACAAAATTACACAATGCACATCTGTTTCATTAGATTAAACCTTCCTAGAAGCATAAAGATAAGTAATTACCAAACTTACTTAAAAACAATTCAGAAATAGGGATTTTACTGAATTGCCACCACTTAACCAAGAGTCATATGAAATTAATGAAAAACAAGAAATAATAAAATTCACCATTATTTTTAATTATACAATACAAAACTGCAATAAAGAGTGAATAAACCCAAGAAATCTCAACTGGGGTCATAAAAATTACCTGAAAAAGGGATAAGAAGGCTACATAAACAAAAGGGGGATAGAGATTTTGGGATTTTTACGGAAGGAAGGTAGAGAAAGAGAAGAGGAGGTACTGGTGGCGGGCGCACAGAAACACAAGAAATACACAAGATATGATAGATACAATAATTAGATAGATAGATAGAGAATAAATAATAGGATAGATGATGAAAAATCAAAGGGTGTGTGTTTTGCTAAACTCACTCTCGCAATGTGTTTGTGTTTGTTTTGTTTGAAGGAAACTGTTATCTACTGTCTCCAGGGCTAGGCTTGGTTCTTGTCCTGTCTTGTTTATGGTCGGTGTATGTGTTCTAGGGAGGTGTGGATTTAAATTAATTAATTTAAATTAGCTTAAAATAAGTGCGAAGGAGAAGTAGGAATTTTTTTTTAATATTATAAATTTTTTTAAATAATTTAAATAAATTTTTTAATATTTAAATTTATATAAGTTAAATTTTTAAATGATTAGCCTGTTTGGTTAAACTTTTATTAAGTCTTTATGGACTTATTTTCGGGTAAAAATTTTATATTCTGATAAAAAAAAATTATATAAGTATTTAATGTATGTTTGAGATTTTATAAGTTGCAAAAAAAAAATTAACTTTTTTTAGAAAAGTGTTAGCAATCTCTAATTTTATCTTAAAATAAGTTAACTTATTCTGGAAAAAAGTTCCCTCAAACACCTCCGATATAATTTTATTTATATATACTAGCTTATAGCCCGTGCAAAGCACATGTTAATTTTAATTTTTTATAATTTAGTTTTAATATGTTATTGAAAGAATTTAAACCTTTCATTTTCGTATATAATAAATTTTAGTATTAAATATAAATTAATATGTTGTTGACGGGAATCGAACCTTAGACTTGTATATAACAATTTTTAGTATTGTTGTATCTAACGGTCAAGATCTATTTGAGTTGAAAATCTAATTGTTGTGAATGAGAGATAACAAAAAAATTGGGGATAACCAAAAAATGGATTAACTAAACTACAAATTATACCCACTTTCGCTTACTAACGTATAGTACTGTATAGATATATATATTGGTAGTAATATTTCTAAATAAAAAAAATTAGTCATAAGATATAGATAAGATGATACGTTTTAATTGAAAAACATAATCAGTCAATTATTAATTATTATGTTATTTTTTATTAAATAAAATTGTTCAAGATACTATTGGAAAAGAAGAAGTTTTAGTGAGAGAAAATATAAAATGTATCGTGTTTTAGTTGAAAACGTAATTTGTTACTCCCTCCGTCCTTTTTGATTGTTAACATTTCACTTTTTCAAAACTTTCTGGCACGCATTTTAAGGTGCATTTTAAGGATAGTTAAATAACTTTTTTTTAAAATTTTCTTTTTCTGTATAAAAATTTAAACATTAAATTTTTAAAATTTTTAACAATCAAAAGGGACGGAGGGAGTAGTTATTAGTAATTATAATATAATTATTTTATTTTATTAAATATAATTGTCCATGTTATTTTTAAAATATAAAAGATAACGTGTTTTAACTATATAAAAATTAAATAACACGTTTTTACCGATAATAAATATTAGTCCAAAACTCGTGCAAATCACAAATTATTTTTGAATATTCTAATTTTTAATTCTAATTATAAAGTTGTATGATTAAATGAAATAATAATACATGTTAATAAAATTTTAATTTTATTTATATTTTAGAATTAATATAATGAATGTTATATTAAAAAAAATGGTAGGTTTCTAATTTTAGGATTCTATATAATCTATTTTTTAGTATTATATCTAACGATTCTGATAAATCTGATTTGAAAATTTTTAGTTTATTAATTATATTTATTTAAATTAATTTTGAAATATATTTTGATATTATGTTTCTAAAATATGTGGTGTATTTTTTAATAAAATTATTTACATTTTAAGCTATTATGGAATTTTTGGAAGGAGATAATAAACTTTTTATGAATATATAATTGAAATAATATGTAATTATGTAAAATATGTAGTTACTAAATACTGTAATTATACATAATTAAAATGACAAATAACAATGCTTCTACGTCTAAGTTTCTTTAAAATTTTTAATGTTGAATAATATTAGGAGAAAAATGACATCTAAACTATATTACCAAAGCCCAAATTTTAATTTAGTTAGTGATATTTGAATTATTTTTTTTATTTTCATTCGAACATCGTAAAATTAAAACTTCATTTAACATTTAAATGATATTTTTTTATTATTATCTAGTAATTTTAAATATCTTTATTAGCCAAAATTTTGAAATAAATAATATTTTTAGGTAATTATGTGATAAAATGTTGAAAAAAAAATTAATAAATGAATTTATAAATCATATATGTGATGCATCATACATTTGATAGGATCGGCGGTAAATTTATTTTAAATTCAATTTAGGATATGCATGTATCAATTGCGAGTGGGTAGAAACTTAATAATGTATTGTGTTGTGTATTTTTGTGTCGTATATTTTGATATTTTCATATAATTTGATGTAAAATTTATATCTGATCCGTTTTTGATTTGAATACTAAATTTCAAACACATGTTCGATTGCAAATGTGTCGTATACTTTTCATGTAGTATTATGTATATTAAATAAAAATTATTAGTTTAATTTAAATAAATTTTACATAATATAAAAATATATTTTTATGTCAATTTTATGAAACATATATCAAATAGGTTTATTTAAATATAATTCTATAAAGATTGTAAATATTATATTTTATATATATAATCGTATACTTTTTACAATAAAACATAATTTTTTATTAATAAATATACTTATTTCATGTATTTTTGTATCGTGTCATATATTCAAAATGAAAATTCGTATTTTGTTAGATATTGATTCAAGTGATATCAGGATCTGGACTGTTACTAATCAGATACTGATGCTGATGTCATCAGTAATACAACGTCAGTATTGAGTTGCATCAGGATTGCGAGTTGATCAGGATTACGTGAAGATTCTTATTAATCCAGAGATCAAGGAAGATTGATATGTCGGTTCCTAAATAATAGGAAGGCAGCTATCATTCAAGATATGTATTCATAGTCATATGTATTAGAATATCTTGTAATTGATAGTGTAGCTGTGTATGCTATATAAACACAGTTTAGGTTTTACATGATTGTGATTGCTTACACGAGTTATCTTGTAATTTAGCAGATCTTAAGAATATAAGGATTTCTTAAGAGAGTTTGTAACAGTTTTATATCAGAATTAATAAAGCTATTATTGATTCATACTTGTGTTATTATTTCTGTTTAAGTCGAAAATCTTATACAATTTTATTCAACCCCCCCTTCAACAATTGTAAATTACTGGGCAATGTTAACACAAAATCACGTAAGCGTACGTGGGTCACAAGTAATATTGATATAAGTCAAATTCGTTCCCACAGAGATCTGGTTTTTAATTCAGTATTGTACCTATGCACCAATGTATGGTTTTAATTCACTGTTAAGACAAATAACAAATTGGGGTTTGATTATCTAAATTAAACTAAGATGCAAAATATTAAACTAAAAATTAAATTAACTAACGAGAATTGAATCGAATTACTTATATGAGAATAAACATGGGACTCTAACTTCATTATCTACTTCACTTAGAGTTGACGCCTTTAATCAATGCACGTTATGGTTTTGATATCTGATCAGACAACACAAAATAAGTAAACGCTACTTCTCAGTATACGAGTACCAAACTAAACATACATCCACAAAAGAGATAGAAGATGAATAGACACCAATTATGCTTAGACCCTATATCTCTATAAGATTTGAAAACATAACGGTTGAAGAACAAGTTGTCTATTAAGATCACATAGGGCAGCATAATATCTCTATTTACGCCACAAATCATGATGTTAAAACATCAACCTATCCTATGCTAGCATGGCAAGTTCTAAATCTCAAGATCCACTCTCGCTTCACAAGAGATTAACAAATTAGATGTTAGCTACGCATCTAAATACATGAAACATAACCATACGAGGATATCAAGAATTCACCACACGTAATCTTTAAAGCATCAAACTACTAAGCTGCATAGATAACTCCGTTAGAATCCCATGACAACGATTAGCTCATAATTGAACCGTTCATCGTCATGGGATTTGATGAAAACATGATAATAAACAAGATATAAATAAAAGAAGCAATAATATTAATAAAACGAAGAGTTAAGAAAACAAATCTATAATCAAGAATAACACAAAAGATGAAGTAGATCTAGATCCGTTGCTTGTCACGAGCGTTGAATCCTTCTCTCCTTTTCTTCCTTGCAGATCTAAGCTATGATATAATAATAAAAACTGATGTTACAAATTACAATGCTAGGATGTGTTTAAATAGGCTCTAGATTTCTTGCCCAACAATAAATTACCCTATTACAATTAGAATTCAATTAAGGTACCAAAAACTGGCCAAAATACAGTTAGAACTTAAAAAGGACAAAACAGTAATTTCCCTGCTCCCAACAGTCTGCTTGTCGTGCTGCCTGCGTTCACCACGCGCAGCCTGCTCGTGGAAGACCTGTTCCATGTTGTAGAAAATCTCTCAAGCTTCGCGTGGACAGTAAGTCGACATTCTTGCAAACCTGCACAACTACACAAAACACATCAAAACTAAAAGAAACTTGAGTCCAAGACAATCAATTTAAGCCGATATGGAACGCTTCAAGTGGATATAAAATCCATTAATCACACCCCCAAACTTAAACCGATGCTTGTCCTCAAGCATAAACAATTACAACTAACTAACTAACTAGTTCCACTTCCATAGGTGATCACGGTTGCATTTGGCATATGCAACAAGCCCTTTAAATCCCTAGGCAGCCCTAGTGGACGAGTAAGGTCTCGTGAGGGCCTATAGCGAATGTACCCACAAAATCCATTTAACTAATGCAATGCAATGCATGAATGCAACTAATATGAAAATGCAAAGATCCCCTTCAAACTAACCAAAACCAACTAACAAACAAATATCTCAAAGAATGCAACTAAATCCAAATAGAGCTCGATTAAGTCCCCGTATACTAACAATACATGACAGAAACGTGCGTGTGTGCGAAACACTAGGTCAAAAATCATACATATTCTTCGCCAAGACAATCACAGGTTTATAAATAGAATAGACTGTAGACACTTCATAACTTAGAAACACCTCCATCCTCATTCAAGTTAGCCAGGAATTCATGTTTTATTACTACACTACGACACATACTACTATATACAATACGCATGCTTATTTAACCGTGCAATGAATGAGACCCCAAAAGGCTTATACAATAATACCCATGTAGCGAGTGTTAGGTCAGCAATCCCAAACCACAAGGCTTTAGGTTACTAGGACTAAATCCCCTCAGACTTAATTACTCGAGTATTAAAAAGCTCACTCGTGGTTAATTTTGAATTTAACAATTGGACTTTTGACTCTTTTTTTTCTTCTTTTTTTTTCTTTCTGCTCTATTTTTTTTCATGCAATCTGGAATAAGAATTCTCAATTCCAACCCTAGACTACTCATATGAATATGAGCCGGTTACTAGCCATTTGACACCTAGCCAACAACTAGCATGAAATCCCTGGTTTCCCCCAAACTTAGACTTTAGTGCTCCTACGCCATCAAGGGAATAACGAAAATTCTAAATATAATCAAGTGATTAAATCTCAAAACATCCAAACAAGCATGACCCTAACCTAGCCCAAAAGCACCCAATGAGACTGTGTAAAAGATTTTGTTTCCGTAACATGCAAGTCAATTTCATAGGAACTATAAATCAACCCTCTACTCATCATTACCACGCTCAATTAAACATCTACCTACCAATCAGAATCAGCTCGTCCTAAGGGATCTTGAAATATGCATGCCATGAAAATGCAACTAGCATGAACTCACATGGTATACGACAATAAAAAAATAGAATGTCCTATATGAAACAAACATAAATAATACGAACATAAATGCATTATTTACTATTACTAATATGCAAACATGAAATCCTACATGAACACATAATACAACAACAACTACTAATCCCTCAAACCACACCCCCAAACTTAAAATATTCAATGTCCGCATTGAATGGAAGTAAATACGAGGGATAGCAGAAAACATACCTACAAGGCGCCTTACATATCCTTCCTCATCGCAACTCAACATGCTTGTTTGGCAAAAATCCCCAACAACTGATTAAATTCAACCTCCGCTGTCGAAAACAAAAATTATGCAACACTAGCACTACCTCTCCCACGCTTAGAAGCCATAAGAATCAATACCCAACTCACAAAAAGCTCAACCAATAATTACCAAGCAATATCACACCAAAAATAGCCCAAATATCAAGAATAATACAAAATCCCCAATTTACAAGAACACAAATTCGTAATAAAAATAAGATTAGAAAAAAAAATTACCCAATACGAATTGAAGAGGTGAACTTGCAATTAATTCCTCTTTAGAATTGAATTTTTAGAGATTTAAAGAAATAGAAGAGGAATTGGATTTGTATGTATAGGTGTGTATAAATATAAGATGATGGAGAGGGTTGTAAAAAAAATTAGAGTGTAGAAGAGATTTAGGAGGTTTGGAATTGATCTAGAATAGACATAGGAATTAGGGATTAAAGAAATTTGAGTTAGGATAAAATTTGGGGGAAAAATTGTAGGTTAAAAACTAAAATTCGGGCAAAATTCTGGGCAGATAGGCTGTCACGCAGGCGCAACCTGCGTTACAGGTGCGCAGAGCGCGCGAGGGTCAGTAACGCAGGCGCAGCCTGCGTTACAGGGGGGCAACCAGCGTGTAGAGTAGTAACGCAGGGGCAGCCTGCGTTACTCAGGTGCTGCCTGCTCGAAACTGTTCATTTTTTTTTTGCACAACACTTTTTTTTCCCTACACTAATGCGTTGGTTGCCTCCCATGAAGCGCTTCTTTAACGTCAATAGCTTGACGTTACTTCCAAGCCTCCATTAAGGATGGTAATAGTTTGCCTGGTCATCTCTTCGTGAGACTTCATCGTCGTCACGACGACACACTTTCTGCCACTTCTCCTCGCTTGGCCTATTCGTGTAACAACTATGTCCTATTCAAATGCCTTCATCTGTTGACCCAAAATCTGTCAATTTGTAGAACAACACACACTCGCGGGCTTCGCTTGAATATAATGGATGAGGGTAAATGTAAGTTGCTGAAGCCTTTGGTTCCTCAAAGAGAACTTCCTCCATTGGCTCTAATGCGCTACCTCCATCTTTAAACTCTGAGACAAGTAGAAGACCTGCATCTTTCCCATTTTCTTCAGCCTCTTGGTACGCACATACCAATTCTTAAAATTTCTGCAGCTCACCAGTGTCTGTCCCAATTTGTGCCCTTTCCAAATCATCAACCATCCTAACATGATCAAATTCCTCACATGGCTTGCGAATGCTCACCTCACCTTGGAATTTGTCTTCCTCAATTAAGCATGCAGTACCTTGCTCCAAGTCACCGTTATTTTCTGAAATTGCCTCTAGTATGAATTGTTGTTTCTCTTGTTCCACAGCACTCACAACTCGAGCAACTAGTATATCCAAAGATTTGAGAGACTCCTCATTACTCTTTATAAGCATCCTAAGCTCCTCCATAGCATCAACCTCATCTGACTAAAAAGTAGGAGTAGGTTGCTGATGTTGAAACTCTTCACTACCAAAGAAATATGACATATTTGGAACATCTTGCTGGTACTGTTGAGGATCGTATTGAAAATATGGTTGTTCCTCATAAGTGACATATGGATCAACTCCTTCGTAGTAACAATATTGTGAGGGATCATGAACGCCCAAACACTGCTCACATTGTTGAGGCATGGATGTCCTCGAATATGCCCACCATGGCAACTCCTTGCATGCCATCTTCAAACACTCAAGTACCTGAACACACCGAACTAAACAAAATAGGTAAGAAAAAATCTGAGTCAGTGAACTCTAACGACCACTATTGACAAGCACATAAACCAAAAATAAAACACCGATGGTCCCCGGCAGCGGCGCCAAAAACTTGTTAACACAAAATCACGCAAGAGTACGTGGTCACAAGTAATATAGATATAAGTCAAATTCGTTCCCACAGAGATCTGGTTTTTAATTCAGTATTGTACCTATGCAACAATGTATGGTTTTAATTCACTGTTAAGACAAATAACAAATTGGGGTTTGATTATCTAAATTAAACTAAGATGCAAAATATTAAACTAAAAATTAAATTAACTAACGAGAATTGAATCGAATTACTTATATGAGAATAAACATGGGACTCTAACTTCATTATCTACTTCACTTAGAGTTGACGCCTTTAATCAATGCACGTCATGGTTTTGATATCTGATCAGACAACACGAAATAAGTAAACGCTACTTCTCAGTATACGAGTACCAAACTAAACATACATCCACAAAAGAGATAAAAGATGAATAGACACCAATTATGCTTAGACCCTATATCTCTATAAGATTTGAAAATATAACGGTTGAAGAACAAGTTGTCTATTAAGATCACATAGGGCAGCATAATATCTCTATTTACACCACAAATCATGATGTTAAAACATCAACCTATCCTATGCTAGCATGGCTAGTTCTAAATCTCAAGATCCACTCTCGCTTCACAAGAGATTAACAAATTAGATGTTAGCTACGCATCTAAATACATGAAACACAACCATACGAGGATATCAAGAATTCACCACACGTAATCTTTAAAGCATCAAACTACTAACCTACATAGATAACTCCGTTAGAATCCCATGACAACGATTAGCTCATAATTTAACCGTTCATCGTCATGGGATTTGATGAAAACATGATAATAAACAAGATATAAATAAAAGAAGCAATAATATTAATAAAACGAAGAGTTAAGAAAACAAATCTATAATCCAGAATAACACAAAAGATGAAGTAGATCTAGATCCGTTGCTTGTCACGAGCGTTGAATCCTTCTCTCCTTTTCTCTCTTGCAGATCTAAGCTATGATATAATAATAAAAACTAATGTTACAAATTACAATGCTAGAATGTGTTTAAATAGGCTCTAGATTTCTTGCCCAGCAAGAAATTACCCTATTACAATTAGAATTCAATTAAGGTACCAAAAACTGCCCAAAATACAATTAGAACTTAAAAAGGGCAAAATAGTAATTTCCCTGCTCCCAACAGTCTACTTGTCGTGCTGCCTGCGCTCACCACGCGCAGCCTGCTCGTGGAAGACCTTTTCCATGTTGTAGAAAATCTCTCAAGCTTCGCGTGGACAGTAAGATCGCTGAAAACGGACTTATAGAACTCCAGATATGGCCAAAACAGTGTAGACTGCGCAACCATCCCGGAAAATCCGAATTTTAATTAATTTAATCTCCAAAAACGACAGAAGCATCCACCTTAATCGACATTCTTGCAAACCTGCACAACTACACAAAACACATCAAAACTACAAGAAACTTGAGTCCAAGACAATCAATTTAAGCCGATATGGAACGCTTCAAGTGGATATAAAATCCACTTATCAGGCAACAATTGGTATCAGAGCGAACTGATTAATTATAATCAGAAACGATCTTAAGATGTTGACGAGCAAGTATGAAAGTATCAAGATTCCCATTCTCAAGAAAACTGAGTATCCAACATGGAAGGTGAAAATGTTGATGTATCTGGAAGCAACTGATCCAGACTATCTTGATAGGATTAATGATGGTCCTTTTATACCAACAACTTTGGTTGGTCGAACAGATACAGTTCTAGAACATTGTCATCAAGGAAAAGAACAAATGGACTCCAGAGGAAAAGGCTCAAGTGCTCAAAGATGCAAAGGTAAAGAATATTTTGCATAACAGTCTTGATAATGTCATGTCAAACAGGGTAATAGCATGCAAGACTGCAAAGGAAATTTGGGATACATTGGAAACTCAATGCCAAGGCACTAAATCTATCAAAAGAAACAGAAGGGCTCTGTTGATTCAGGAGTATGAACAGTTTGATGTTAAATCTAATGAAAGACTTACTGATATATATTATAGATTTCTGACACTGCTGAACAATCTATCTCTTGTTGGCAAAGAGTATGATCCAGAGGATTCAAATACCAAGTTTCTAAAGCTCTGACTGAGGAGTGGGATACTCAAGCTTCAATCATTAGGCATCAGTATGATTTGAAAATGTTGTCTCTTGATGAAGTCTATGGAATGCTGAGAACCTATGATCTTGAGGTTCAACAAAGGAAGAATAAGAAGAATGTCAAAGCAAAATCTGTTGCTTTGAATGTGGAATCAAAATCAAAAGGAAAAGCTGAGGAGGTTTCTAGCAGAAAGAGTAGAGTTGTAGAGTCAATTCCTGATGACTCATCATCAGATACTGATGCTAAGTCTGATTCTGATACTGATGACGACTCTACTGATTCTGACATGATGGAGATGGTTGCTATGATAGTCAAGGGCTTCAAGAAGATGAAGTTCAGAAAGGCTAAGAAGCAAGGAAAGTTTCAAAAGAAAACCTTCAATACTAACAAAGACAGGTATAAGAAGAAAGAAGACAAAAGCAGCAAATTTGACAAGTCAAAAGTCAGATGCTACAACTGTAATGGAATGGGTCACTTTACAACTGAGTGTAAGAAGACCAAACCTAAGGCTCTCATCTCATCAAGCAAGGATTGGATGGATTCTTCCTCTGACTCTAAAGAAGAGAAGGTGAATTATGCTTTGATGGCCAATACTGATGAGACTGCTGCTGATAAGGTATCTGAAACTTTGTTTGATTTTGATACTAATAATATCTCTGAGTTAAGATCATTTCTAAAATCTCTGCATATTAGTTTTAGGAGTCAATCTCTTGAAAATGCTAGAATAAAATCTGAACTGGTAGAGGTGGCTAAGAGAAATGTTCATCTAGAAGATGAGTTACTTTTCTTGCATGAGGTACAAATAGAATGTGATAATGCTAAGTACATAAAATTAGAAATGGAGTTTAGATGTACTGAACTTGAGGATGCTAAAGAAAAACTCAGAACCTGGACACACTCTGGAAAGAAAACCCATGATATTATCACTGATAAAAATTGGAAAGAGTGTCTAGGTTATAAGCCAGAGAATGAGAAAAAGGATAAAGGTAAAGTTGTTACTGATGAAACAACAGAACCAGGAAGAGTTGTTGTAAATGAGTCAACAAATCCAAAAACCTACAGATATGTTACAGGCAGTACTAAAACTAAATTAAAACCTGTTAATTATGTGTATCCAGAAAATCCCAAATTTACTTCAGAAAAGGGATCTACTTCTACACATCATTCTGAGACTAGAACTGTCAAAAACAAAAATGTAGGTCTTTTATCTAAAAAACAACTGAGGGACAAAATCTGTGAAGTGACAGATAGAAAGAAAGTCCCAACTGTCAAAAGAAACAGGAATGGTAAAGTTGGAATAAACAAAGAGAATAACTATAAGTATATTCCAAATGCACCAAGAAAAGTATGTTTTAACTGTGGTAACTCTAATCATCTTGCTATTGATTACAGGAGGAGTAAAAAGAAGGCTACTGTAATTCCTAAGTCTGACATTAGGAATAGATCAGTATTTTATAAACCACAGAATCCTTGTTTTCATTGTGACAGTAAATGGCATTCTATCTATACATGTGAAGAATACCATAATTTGTACTACAATTATTATGAGCCTTTGCCAAAATTTAATAAAAGTGTAAATTCTGGTAAAACAAAGAATGTGAATTCTAAGCATGCATTTGTTAAATCTGATAAGAACAAGGCAAATTCTGATGGAGTCAATCCTGAAGAAACTGCTTTAGCTAAAAAGTCTTCTGTTGCTAAAAATGATAAATTGCATGCAAATAGAACACAACAAGCGTGGGTTCTTAAAAATTCTAACTGAGTTCTTTGTGGTTCTGATTGTAGGGTAAAAAGAAAAATGTGTTAGTCATGGATAGTGGATGTTCTGTGCACATGACTGGAGACAAAACCTTGCTATCAGAATTTGAGGAGAAGGCTGGCCCAACTGTGTCTTATGGAGATGGCAACATTGGACAAACTATGGGATATGGCAATATAGTTATTGGAAAAGTAATCATTGAGAAAGTAGCTGTGGTGAAAGGACTCAAACACAATTTGCTAAGTGTTAGTCAAATCACAGACAGAGGTTATCATGTCAACTTCTATGATACTCATTTTGAAGTGATCAGCAAAACATCAGGGAAGGTTGCATTAACTGGTCAAAAAGCCAACATCTACACCAATACTGATGGACCCTCTACATGTCTCATCAGTAAAGCTTCTGTAGATGACAGTTGGAATTGGCACAAGAAGCTTTCTCATCTCAACTTCAACAATATCAATGAGTTGGTAAAGAAAGACTTGGTGAGAGGATTACCAAAGGCACTGTATACTCCAGATGGACTCTGTGATGCTTGTCAGAAGGCTAAACAGAGAAGGACATCATTCAAGAGTAAAACAGAATCCTCAATTGATGAACCATGTCACATGCTTCATCTTGACTTGTTTGGACTAGTCAACATAATGTCCATCAGTAAGAAAAGGTATACTCTAGTCATTGTTGATGAATATACTAGATTTACCTGGGTGTATTTTCTACACAGAAAAGATGAAACAGCTGAGATACTCTTGGACCATGTGAGACTCATTGAGACTGGCACAAAGTATAAAGTCAAGATTCTAAGAAGTGATAATGGAACTGAATTCAAAAATTCAGCAATGGAAGAGTTCTGCAAATACAAAGGAATAGTTCAACAATTCTCTGCTCCTGGCACACCCCAGCAAAATGGAGTAGTTGAAAGGAAGAATAGAACTCTTATCGAAGCTGGCAGAACTATGTTGGAGGAAGCTAAACTTCCTACATATTTCTGGGCAAAAGCAGTCAACACAGCATGCTACACTCAGAACATTACATTGATCAACATACATGGTGTAACTCCTTATCAAATGATCAAGGAAAATAAGCCAAGTCTGAAGCATTTACATGTATTTGGCTGTAAGTGCTTTGTTCTAAGACCTCATCATGAACAGCTAGGTAAATTTGAGACTAAAGCTGATGAGGGCATCTTTATTGGCTATCCATCAACAAGAGATTTTAAAGTCTACAATCTAAGAACAAAGACAGTCATAGAGTCAATCAATATATCTTTTGATGATAAGAAGATTACATGAATAGTTGAAGACTCACATGACAGTTTGATTTTTACAAATGAAGCTACCAAGAATCCTGATGAAATCTTGTTAGATACTGATACTCCATCAGATCCTGACGATCCTCAAATTTCTGATGAAACACAAATTAATGATGGTAATGCAAATGTTGAGGGGGAGCAACAGCAAGAGACCACCAACACTGAAACAACTCAGACATTAGGAGGAGGTTCATCAGAAACAGATTCAAGTGATAATTCTAACAGTAGATCAGAAAGAGATAGCACTATCTCAGGGGGAGATTCTAGCAGTTCTAGTTCTTTTGAAGATAACACCAATCCAGGGGGAGCATCCAATTCAAGGAATGACTTACCACCAGCAAGGAAATGGACTAAAAGCCATACTCCTGATTTAATTATTGGGAATCCTATCGCAGGTGTTAAAACCAGGAGTGCAACAAAGAATAAATGTCTTTATCACAACTTTCTGTCAAAGGAGAAGCCTAAGAAAGTTGAAGATGCACTCAAGGATACTGATTGGGTTATGGCTATTCAAGAAGAACTAAATGAGTTTGAGAGAAATGAAGTCTGGAAACTAGTACCAAGGCCAAAAGGTAGGTCAATTGTAGGTACAAAGTGGGTGTTCAGAAACAAGACATATTCAGATGGCACAATTATCAGGAATAAAGCAAGACTAGTTGCAAAGGGGTATTCTCAACATGAAGGAATAGACTATGATGAGACTTTTTCTCCTGTTACAAGGTTAGAAGCCATCAGAATTTTTCTGGCATATGCAGCTCACAAGAAATTCAAGGTTTTCCAGATGGATGTGAAAAGTGCTTTTCTCAATGGAGAATTAGAAGAGGAGGTATATGTTGAACAACCTCCTGGCTTTGTTGATCCTAAACATCCAGATTATGTCTACAGACTGGATAAAGCACTTTATGGACTAAAGCAAGCTCCAAGAGCCTGGTATGAAATGCTGGCTCAATTCTTACTGGAAAGTGGATTCAAAAGAGGTACAATTGATAAAACCTTGTTTTATTTGAATCATGATAAGGATTTGCTGTTAGTTCAAATTTATGTTGATGTTATCATTTTTGGATCAACTAACTCCAAATTGTATGAGAAGTTTTCAAAGCTAATGCAGTCTAGATATCAAATGAGCATGATGGAAGAAATGAGCTATTTCTTAGGTCTGCAAGTTAAACAGACTAATGATGGGATTTTTATCAATCAGTCAAAATACACAAAGAATCTTTTGAAAAAGTTTAACATGCAAGACAGTGCTACTGCATCAACTCCCATAGCTACAGCTACCAAGCTTGATCCTAATCAAGGTACTGAGGTAGATGTAACCAACTACAGAGGTATGATTGGCTCACTCTTATATCTAACTGCTAGTAGACCAGATATCATGTATGCAACCTGTCTATGTGCAAGATTTCAGGAAAATCCTAAAGAACCACATCTTATTGCAGTTAAAAGGATTTTCAGATGCTTGAAAGGCACTCCATCTCTTGGCCTTTGGTATGCTAGAGAATCTGATTTTAGTTTATGTGGATACTCAGATGCTGATTTTGCAGGCTGCAAAATAGACAGGAAAAGTACTTCAGGCAGTTGTCAGTTTCTTGGAGGAAGACTTGTTTCTTGGTTTAGTAAAAAGCAAAAGTCTATCTCCACATCAACTACAGAAGTTGAGTACATTGCTGCTGGAAGCTGTTGTGCTCAGATTATGTGGATGAGAAATCAGCTAATGGACTATGGTTTGTCATATTCAAAAATACCTATTTATTGTGATAACCAAAGTGCTATTGCTATGACAGGAAATCCAGTACACATTCTCTTACTAAGCATATCAGATATCATTTTATAAGAGAGCAAGTAATGGAAGAGATAATTGAGCTACACTTTGTTCCTACTGATCAACAGCTAGCTAAATATATTCACCAAGCCACTTCTTGAAGCTACGTTTACAAAATTGGTGAATAAATTAGGAATCGTGAACTATGAAAGTTTCTGAGAACAGGGGGAGATTAAATACTGATAATCGTCAAATCCTGATGAATCGACTACTGATGAAAAGTCAGTCCTGACTCAAGTCAAACATCAAATACTGATGCGACGGTTCAATTATCAATACTATTTTCAGATTCTAAGTACACCTTTTCTGTTATGATTTCATGGTTTACTTGTGGCTATTGTTCATGAACTTGTTAATGATGTGATTACTTTAATTAGTTTTCATGATTACTTCTTTGATATAATTCTTTGAAGAAGAGTTCAAAAACATAAAGAATGCAGAACACATTGAATAAGATTAGAGAAACAATTTTTTTTCATTGATAATAAGAAAGAGATTACATGCAAATATTACATCTTTTTGTTCTCTCTATCTTCTAATCTATTCAACAGGAAAATAAAATGTCCAAACCACTCCATTGCTAGCATTCATCCCAGATCCCATCTTTGCCACTTTGTTTAGATGGAAGTTGAAAGGGATAAGGGTATTTTTGCTGACATATTCATTAACAATGGTTGGTGGTGTTGGATGAGGATGTCTTAGAGGAAAGTCATGCTAATGTTGCTTGGAGGGCAGCATCGATGTCAATCGCTTTTGCAGGTCTTTCTCTCTCGATCTCTTCAAGACATGCATCCATCTGCAGCCACAAAGTTTCAAGTTGCCTTTCCCAGTCGAAGGAATCAAACTCTTCACGAGTATAGCTGAAGATATCTCTCTTCTCTACGAGATGGAGGTTCTTTTCTTTGATGATGAGATTAGACATCTTTTTGGTAAGGTGTTTTCTGTGAAGGGTTTTTGATTTACATGAGGGAAGAAGGGTTAAAGAAAAAGCGGACAAGTCTCTAGGTGTTAAATAGATATGGGAGTGGAACGAGAACATGAAACGATTCATATTCTGGTTTTTGGTTCCAGGTATTTTTAGCTTGTGATGTTTAATTTCTTAAATTAAACTCATTGCCTTAATATTATCACAATCGTATCTCTCGAATAATAATACGGGCGCGTGTGTTTCACTCATTAATACATATAGATACACATTGTTAATCGTGTCGCGTGCGGTTATCACCACTCTCACACGTAATTTGGTCCATTACTTATTTTGCACAAATCGATTACTGACACCTGTCTTTGAGAAATCATTAGTTTTGTCTAAAATCAATTTAGTTTTCTAAATTGATTCATTAATTCTCAAACAATTAGTATTGCATCGTCTCTTTCACTCTGTGCGAACATAAACCCTACTTTTCAAAATCACAATTTCCACACTCTCCAAAACTGTAATGGATTCTTCACCATTTACGAACAGCAAAACCATGGTAAATGGTGTCACTTTTTCTCTTAACAACTATGTTGCTGTTCTTGACCATCAGGAGCTATCGAATGATTTTCATATAATTCAGGATTTCTTGGCTACTAGCCCAATCAATAATGCTTTAACCCAACCTGCCAAAGTTTCTTTTAAGTGTGTTATGCAGGTTTGGAATACTGCTGTCTTTGGTGTATGTAAACCTTCAGGAAAGCCTAACTTGACTTTTGAGTACAATGGTGTTACACATCATGTGACTCTTTGAGTAGTAGAAGAAGCTCTTCAACTACCAACTCTGAAGGACACTCCTGCTGATATCTCTGACTCTGAACTTCTTGAATTTGCAACAAGAATGGGATATAATGGAAAGCCAAAGAAGTTTGCAGAATTGTACAGAACAAAGCTAAAGAAGGAATGGAATTTCTTCTTCGATACCATCTGTATATGCTTTTTAAACAAAGTTTCTAACTTTGATGCATTACCAATTCCCTCGGTAAAGATTGGGTATTCTCTAATTCATGATCTTTCTTTTGACTATGGGTCTTTTGTTTTGAAGGCATTAAGTGATAGGAAAACAGATAAATGTGGTTATGTCTGTTTTATTAGATTTCTTCAATTAATATTCTCTCACTTATGTCACAATGTTGAATTTGAGAATGATACAGTTTTGCCTATTTTTAAGATTTCTGCTGACAATATTAATTCTCTACTTAAATGTGATAAGGCAAATGGTTTTGAAGGCACCAATGTTTTTATTCCTAATGAGGTCAGACTTCTTTTATCAAAGAGAATGTCTACTCATTATGGGTCTGTTGCTGATGGTCTAGGACTTATTTCTAGTGCTAAGAGATAGGACACTGCAAATCCTGTTTCTAACCAAAGCACACAACCCAAACACTCTTCTAAACAATCAACCACCTCTGGTGTCTCACAAAAGGCATCAGTTGTAAAATCAATGAAATTAGCTAGATCTGATGTGTCTAGAAGGCAATCAGGATCAAAGAATTTCTCCACTCCAAAACACTCTCAAAAGAAGTCACAAGGGGGTGAACAAGGGGTCCTGGCTATGGAGAAATCTACACTTGAGGTTGATCAATCTTTGATTGATATAGGGGTGTATAAGGAAACAGGAGAAAAAAGGAAATTTAGTCAGAAAATTGATTCTGAGTCTGATTATGATTCTGATGATGATAAATTAGCTTTATCAATTTCTTTGAAGAAAAAGGAAGCTACTGCTGTTGTTACTGAAGAAATGGCTATTTCTAAAAAGCCAAAGAAGAGAAGGAGATTACTTAACAAGAGAAAATACTTCATTCCTATGGAGATACAGAATCTTGATGATGATATAGAGGACATTCCTAATGTCTCTACCAATCCAGATGGATCATCAGTTCCTAACACAACTACTAATCCTGACATCTCTACTCCTGACACTTCACCTATGAAGACTGTTGAAATCTCTGATTCTCCAGCACCTACATCTCTAAAAAGAAGGATAATTGAGATGTCTGTGGATGATGTAAATAAAATTGCTGCTCAGCTTGGTTTAAAAACTGTACCACTTCAACAGACAAATGCTGAAGCAAAGGTCTTTCATAGACAGAAGAAACAGAGGACTACTTCACCTCTGAGAGGATCTAGCCCACAAGAACTTGAACTTCAAAGTAGTTCAGCAGCTACTGCAGATCAAGTCACACAAGAACCATCCACTCAAAGTGTGAATGCAGGCATTTCTGAAGGAATAGTCCTACAAGAACCACTTTCTCAAATGGAAGGTGAAGACAAGCATATTCCTGCCACACAAGAACCATCTTCTCAAAGTGAAGATACAGGCAAAATCACATCAGCAGGGGAGTTTCCTGACAATGCTCAAGGGGCTTCTGAAATTGAATTTGACCTAGCTCAAAGTCTAACAGATAAAGCTACTCATGATAAGCATATTGCTGAGTGTGATGAGTTACTTACAGACACTGCATATGAGGGAAGCACACAAGAACCTTTGACTCAAAGTGTTGAAGCAGTTTCTCAACCTCATACTACACAAGAACCATTGGTAGCAAATACTGATGCAAGTCATTCTCTAGTTGCAGTCGTCAATCCTGATGTAAGTACTACTGATCTAAATATTCCACTGCTTATTGAGCCAATTTCTGTAAGGCAAATGGAATCATTCACTACTTCATCAGGTAACACTTCTATCTCCACTTCTTTTAATACTGATAGTATGATTACAGATAGACCTGATACAAGGGATACCTCTATTTGTATGACTTCAGTTCACTTCTCTCAGCCACCTCTTATTCTTCGAATTTATTGAGCCAGAAACTTTATAGTGAGAATGAGAGTGACCAATTAGAGAAAAAGAAGAGTGAAGAGAGGCAGTCTCCTGAACTGGCAAAAGGAGAGGTAGAACTGAGTGAGAAGTTACAAACTTTTAGTGAGGTAGCAGTTACTATTGAAAGTAACTTAGGTAACATTGTGAGAAGTGATGAGATCACTTTAAAAGAACAGAGAGATATAGGAAATGTTTCTATTCACAATGCAGGTTTTCAGGAAACACCAGTTCCATCTGCCGTTGATTTAAAATTGAAAGGTGTTATGAATCCTGACGATAATGTGGATGATAGAATACCTGAGGCTACTGCTAGCTCAGATGATGAAGATAATGATGATGCTGATAATAATCCTGAAACAGCCCAACTGCAAGCAGCTCTGAAAGCAAGTCTAGGATCTGCTCATGGATCTTCTAGTAAGTATATGCAGTCTGTTGGTCAATCTATAATTGCTCAAGATGATTTCAGAGGGGAATATAGTACTCATCTTCCTGAACATGCTCGAGCCATGAGGAGATATGAATGGGATACCGAGTGGTATCATCCAACTGCTGATATAAACTTCAATAATGCTCTTTTTTCATTCCATTCATAATGCTACTAAGATGACCAGTCCTGAGCTTAAGGCTCATCTAAAAACTACTACTCTTTTGGCAAAGGGATTGAATGATGAAGTCAAGTATGTTAAGTCTGACAATGAAAAGTTTCATGCTCGATTTATCAAAGACTATTTTGAGATTGTTACTTCTCAACAGTTTCAACGTCTAAGCAATTCTTTCACCACAAGAATGGACACTGTGAAGGCTAAAGTTGATACTTTGTCTTCTAAAGTCAATACTATTGATGAAACTCTCAAACTTATCTTATCATTCTTTCTTGATGAGGGTTCTGATGTCAAAAAGGGGGAGAAAGTAGTCAAAACAAAATGTACATCTGATCTAGTTGTAAGAAAGGATGATGATACTTTTGGAAATGATGGTGCTACTGCTCAGGCTCATGGAACAGAAACCTCTGATGCTGCTTTTGTGACAAGGAGAAGTACATCTCAAACTTAAACCAAGCAGTCAACTCATGTTTCTAAATCTGGAAAGAGAACAGTGAGGACAATGGTGCAATCTCAAGTCATGATAGAAGAACAATTTCAAGCACATGGTCTAAATCAAACACTTCCTACAATTCTTGAAGGTAATGAAGAATTGTTAATTACTGATGTAGCAGATGCTCCACATCTTTTTGAGAAGATCACTACTGAGTCAGGTGATAGTGAAATTGTATATCACAATAGTGCTAAAGTTCATCAGTTTCATGCTGAGAAGGCACTTGCTCTAACTTCTAAAGAAAATCCAACCATGACTACTGATGAGATTGTGGAAGAACAAAATAGGATTCTTGAAGAAATTGCTAGACAGAAAGAAGCTCCTGCTACAAGAAGAGGAAGAGGTAGAGGAGGTAGAAACAGAGGCAGAGGAAGAAAACATGTTCAGGAAAGTACAAGATAGACGAGATCTAGTGGAATCAGAATAGAAGAAATTTCTGAGGATAGAAAGAAGAAAACTCCACTATCTCTTGAGATCACTCCTTCATCAAACATATTTGTTGAATCTGTTACTGAAGAAGAAGAAGAAGAAGAAACTCCTTTGATTAGAAGGAAGAAAGTTGTTGAAGAAGCACAGGATAATGTTGTTGAAATAACTCAGGTTGATGTTTCTGACTCTGAATCTGATGATGCTAGAATAGTAAAGAATCTTCAAGTGATGATTCTTACCATTGTGGTTGAATCTTATAATTTTGAGGCTGATGAGTTCAATCAAAGAAGGTTCAGAGAATTTGAGGAAGAAAAGAAAATCAAGAAAAATGAAAGAGATGTTATTAAGGATGCAACAGATGAGTATGTGAGAAGAATTTTTGAGTCTGATGAACAATTGTGGTATGACATCAACAAACTACCTAAGGAGGAAATTCCAAATGAACCACAGTCCAAGAAGAAAGGAGGAAAATGGAAAGATGTTGATGATATGAAGTACACTGGACCAACTATTTTTAGGTCTGGTGGAATAATCTTAGAACCTCCAGTTTCTCATGGACTTCAGAAAGCTAAAGTTTCTAAGTCTGACAAATCTCCACCAAGGTGGATCAGAATGCAATCTGAATTGATAGGACTGGAACCTTACACTCGAGGAGGTATTGGTTCTAGAGATGCAGAGTTAAGGTCTACAGCTCAAACAGATCAACATTTTCTCGTTAGAAGATTTGGTGATGAATTAACTGTTGATGATCTTTGGGAACTAGAATCTGTTGCGATTGTTGCTTGCAATGTGGACTCTAAGAAGGTAGAGAAATTGCTGTATTTCATGAAAGACAAAAGTGTCAAGAAGCTATTTATTCATGAAGTATTGTGCAAATTGACAAAAGAGCTGAAATATGTTCTGTATCTGCTTGAGAACAGAAGTATTCCTGATAAAGAAGCCAGTGTTTACAATAAATGGTGTACCATGATCTTCAGAACAATCAGATCCAGATATTTAAAAGGAGGATCAAGGTATGATGGTAATACTCCCATGTACTTGAATTCAGAAGGACAAGAAGTAGAAATGCAAAGGGGTTCAGCTGTTAAAGAAGTGATATTGTATCAAGAACAGTTATCTTTGAATCCTGGTGGAAGAGATCTTGCATATTTACTGTTGGGAGAGTTAGACTTACCAATAAGCTCAATTCAAAATCTCAGGGCTGGTATCTATCAGATTGATAAGAAACATGAAGAACTCAGGAATCTAAAGAAAAGACTGATTCAGATTCTGGGAGAAAAAGAAGAAGAGTTACTATCAAGTTTCTTGCAGATAAGTAATTTCTTTGTGAGAATTTCTGAGACCGAGCCTAAAGATTTCTTGTAGTATTTTGTTTTGAGTTTTTGACATCATTGAATCAAGGAATTTGTGCTTTATTTCGTTAAGTACAAATTGGGGGAGATTGTTAGATATTGATTCAAGTGATATCAGGATATGGACTGTTACTGATCAGATACTGATGCTGATGTCATTAGTAATACAACGTCAGTATTGAGTTATCATCAGGATTACGAGTTGATCAGGATTACGTGAAGATTCTTATTAGTCCAGAGATCAAGGAAGATTGATATGTCGGTTCCTAAATTATAGGAAGGCAGCTATCATTCAAGAGATGTATTCATAGTCATATGTAATTGATTTAGAATATCTTGTAATTGATAGTGTAGCGATGTATGCTATATAAACACAGTTTAGGTTTTACATGATTGTGATTGCTTACACGAGTTATCTTGTAACCTAGCAGCTCTTAAGAACATAAGGATTTCTTAAGAGAGTTTGTAACAGTTTTATATCAGAATTAATAAAGTTGTTATTGATTTATACTTGTGTTATTATTTCTGTTTAAGTCGAAAATCTTATACAATTGTATTCAACCCCCCCTTCTACAATTGTTAATTACTGGGCAACATATTTGATATTAAATTTAGAGATATTCTCAATGGTACCATTATAATATTGGTTTTTGTCGTTAATATCATCATTTTTTTTTACTTCTATCTATGGCATCCCTGAATTTCAGGTTCTAGATCTATGGTGTCCTTCCGTTAGCAAAACATTAGATAAACGTTAAATGTATAAGAATACCACAAATAAGAATTAAAACGATAATGGTACCGACAATAAAAACCAATAGTACAAGAATGTCATAAATGAACACTCAATTACTTCGTTAATATAAATAATTCTCAACTAAAATGTCAAAAAATCTATCACTAGTTTAAAGTTTCTGAATACTTAATTACTTGACAATCTGTAGATTTTAGAAGGTCAATCAACCATTTAAATACAATTTAAAACATGCTAAAATATATTACGATTTTACAAATTCCTTGCATGTCTCTCTTGAGATCAGTGTTCTAAAAATCAAAATAACGCGAAATAATAATAGATTTTTCATCATTATGCATAATTTTTTGTTTTTTTTAAATAAACGTACTTGCATTAATCAACTAATATCATAATCGATTACATGATGAATAAAATCAGGAGGAGTAACATTCCACTCCCCTAAGCCTGACTCAGATAATGCAGCTTTCGCTAAGACATGCGCTACATTATTTGCAGACCTATACACAAACTCAACTAGCACATTATCAAGGTGCTTAAGTAAATACACACAATCCGACACAATTGTGTTAAAATATGCTTCTCCCTTCATATCCTTACAAGCATTCGCCAGGGTTTGTGAATCAGTTTCCACTATGCAGTGATGCACCCCAGTTCCCTTAATCCACACCAAAGCTTCCTTCAAACTAAGAGCTTCGGCTTCTCTTGGCTGCCAAGCCCCTTGCTTACTAGTACATTTGGCTCGTAGAAAATTTCCATGTGCATCTCGAAGCACACACCCTAACCCAATACTATTACTACCATTCTGAGATATGGCTGCATCGATGTTCAGTTTAACCCATCCCAGTGGTGGCTTACACCATTTCCTTCTACTCTCCCCCTTTTGACTGATCTCTTTTACCTCCACTCTTCTAGCCTCTCTCCAATATTCAAGTAAATTCACAGCAGCAGTCTTAACACCAAACGCTAATCCATTTGCTCTCTCCCAAACCCATTTATTCTGACGATTCCACAAGCTCCAACAAAACATTCCTATCTGCACACATTGTTCCCGTGTAGCTGCTGCATATGCTTTGTGTAGAACATCAAAAGCTCTCTCCTCCCCTACTAGTTGAATCAAGTGTTGAAGTCCCGTGCCAAACCATACTGTTCGTGCAAAATCACACTCAAACAAAATGTGTCTATCTATTTCAGCACCCCTACGACACCAGGGACATTCATCAACAATTTCCACCTTTCTAGAACTTAAAGCATGAGTCGTAGGTAAACACCCCTTACAAACTCTCCATAAGAAAACAATAACCTTTGCTGGGAGTTGCAATGACCAAAGACGATTCCAAAACTTTGCATCTTCACACCTCTGATCACCCTGTAGAATCTTATAACAGCTCTTCACAGTAAATCTCCCATCTTTATCCATCAACCAAAAACAGGAATCCTCTCTTCGCCTCATTGGTATTGGGATCCTAGATATTAATTCTCTATCCCTCATGTTGCATATATCATTCAATATATCATAATCCCACCCACTTTGCTCTTCACTCATCAACCCCTGCACCGTTATCTCTTTTAATTCCTCTGGCATATTAGTAGTGAGGCATCCATTCACATTACACGGCAACCATGGCACCTGCCACACTCTTGTACTGGCCCCGTCTCTAATTCTCCTTCTACTTCCTATCCTGACTGCATCTTGAGCTTCCATAATGCTACGCCACATGTAGCTGGGGTTTACTCCAATTTTCGCTCCAAGGAAATCTGTATTAGGAAAATATTTGGCTTGCATAATATCTGAAACCAAGGGATTTTCTCTGTTTAATATTCTCCACCCATGTTTTTCTAGCATTGCTTTGTTAAAAAATTTTAGACTTCTGCACCCTAAACCCCCTGCTGATTTTGGAACGCACAGCTTTTCCCACGAGGCCCATCTTATTCCCTTACTACTGGCTCCATTTACCCACCAAAATCCGTTCATTTTCTTCTAGATACCATCACAAACTGACCCAGGGAGTAAAAACAAACTCATCCAAAAGTTTGGAATGGCTTGCGCTGTTGTTTTCAGAAGGGTTAATTTACCACCTTTTGACAGACTCTTGTTATGCCAACCTTGCAGTTTTTGACCCACTAGATCTTGCAAAAAACCAAATACCTCTATTTTATTTTTTCCCACATACATCGGCATCCCCAGATATTTACCAGCCTTACTTGTCTCTGGAACCCCAAGCTTCGTACATATCTTATTCCTTTCCTCTGCGCTTGTATTTGGACTAAAACAAATACTAGACTTACTATAATTTATAGCTTGCCCCGATAAATGCTCATACCTCCCCCAAAATATTCTTCATAGTTGTTGCTTCTACTTCAGATGCACGAATAAAAAAAATATCAATCATCCGCAAAGAATAGATGTGATATAAATATATAATCGACGCTCTTCTAGCTATTTGACACCCATGTAAGAGCCCTGTTTCCTCATGTCTTCTCACAATAGCACTTAAGCCTTCTGCACATAAGATGTAAATATATGGTGACAAAGGATCACCCTAGAGAATTCCCCTTTGAGGCTGCACTTCTCCAAACACCTCTCCATTCTGCATAAAACTATACATAACAATCGTAATGCACGACATCACTCTATCAATCCATTGTTGATGGAACCCAAACTTGCCAAACATATTTTTTATAAAACCCCACTCAAGTCTGTCATACGCTTTCGACACATCTAATTTCAATCCTGCCATCCCACTCTTCCTTTTCGTTCTTCTTCGGATATAATGATTTATCTCAAAAGCAATTAGAGCATTATTTATGAGTAACCTCCCTTCGATAAATGCACTCTGTTTATCAGATATTATAAAAGGAAGACATTTTTTCAACCTATTCGCCAAGACTTTTGAAACAATCCTCATTAAAACATTACACAATGATATAGGTCTTAAATATGTCATTGCTTGTGGATGTTTAATCTTGGGAATGAGGCACACAAGCGTACGATTTAGGCCTAATGGGAGCTCTCCAGTAGTAAGAAAAACCTTACACACCAGAACTATATCCCCCCTACTATACTCCAATAAGTCTGGAAAAATGCCGGGTTGAACCCATCGGGACCTGGTGACTAATCTGGATGCATACTAAACACAGCTTCTCTAACTCCCTCAACAAATCATCTGTGCAGCAAACACTTTACAAACTTTCTCCCCATCAGACAAACTTGTATTCTCAGCTGAAGATTTGAACAACGTGGAGAAATACTCAATAATAACGTTCTGAATTTCTGTTTTATCTTCTTGCAAAACCCCATTAGCATCTTTCAGCCTCCCTATATTATTATTCTGCTTCCTGGCCGCTGCATATTTATGGAAGAACCGAGAATTTTGATCCCCTTCTTTAAGCCAAAATTGTTTAGCTCGTTGCTTCCAATAAACCTCTTGCTTTTTCAATAGACAAAGATATCCCAACCTAGCCTCCTTATATTCATTCAGACCTTGATCATCCCGTCTAGATCGAAACTTTCTCATCTTCTCCCTAGCCTCTCTCAACTTCTTTCGCATATCCTGAATCAAACCACCCCCCCATTCCTCCAATTTAGCACAACAAGCAGCTAGCTTCACCATAATATCACAAGTATCGTTACCATTCCAACATCCCTGAATTAAGTTGAAATAATCAGTTTCCTTAATCCACACATTTTCAAAATGAAATCTCTTTCCTCTTGGCATATAAACTCTTTTATTTAACTGAAGGTAAAGCGGTAGATGATCAGAGGTTGTCACGTCCAAGACTCGAATTTCTGCTTGAGGAAACAACTCCCTCCATGCTTGGTTTGCCATTCCTCTGTCTAACCTCTCCTGGACCCAGTTCACACTTCCTCTCGACCTCTCCCAGGTAAACCTATCACCAGTAAAATCCAGGTCTTCCAACCCACAGTTCAGAACCGTTTCTGCAAATCCCTCCATTAATCTTCTTGGATGCATTCTTATTCCTCTCTTTTCATCTACACTCATAATATCATTAAAGTCCCCGAAGATACACCATGGTAATGAGTCTCTACTTGCTAGATCCCTCAACATATTCCAAGCCTCTCCCCTTCTTTCTCTTTCTGAAAAACCATAATAACCTGTACACCTCCATCTGCCTACTTGATCATTTGTCACTTCAAAATCAATATAATTATTGCAAGTTTCCCTTATAGTTACCCCTCCCTCCGTTCTCCATAATAATGCTAAACCCCCACCATGACCCTGAGCTTCTATCACACAGCAACCTGCAAACCCTATCTCTCGACAAACTTCTTCTATTCTTTTCTTTTTTACTAAAGTCTCACATAAAAAAATAAGACTGGGCCGATATTGATTATTAATATCCTTTAAAAAATGAACTGCCCGGAGGTTGGCCATACCTCGACAGTTCCAAGATATTAGACTCATAATGAGAGGCGGACCTGGAGTCCAGAACCCGCCAGCAATCCATTTTTTGGCCCATTATCTTAAACAAGCCCAGTCTGTTGAATAATATCCTCCCCCATAAATTCGCTATTTTCTTCTGACACCACCCTTCTTCTTTTAGGATCAATTACAATCTTCTCATTTAAAATTGAGTTTCCCGCCTCTCTATCCACTCCCTCAATTTGCAACTGATTTGTTACAATCCCATCCCCCATATCTCGTTGCTTAACCCTAACTGACTCATCCCCCCCTGAAATTTCTCTAACTACTCCATCTACCTCCATGAATCTCTTCTCCGTGCTTGAACCACCCTGTACGGTGGTTTCAGTTCTCTGTGCCCACTTTCAACCTCCAGATTTCGAGTTTCGTAACCATCTCGATCTCACATTTGCCTTAGCATTCTTAAGAGGAGCCCTTAACCAAACCCCATACGCCCTATCAATCACTTTATCTAGGTGTTAACATAAACAATATTACAGTCCCTCTCCGAATGACCTAATATTCCACATACAAAACAAAAAGTACTCATACGTTCATACTTAAAATTTACCCAGCTCTAATTATCACATTCCCTCTTAATTTTCATCCTTCATTTTAATGGTTTTTCGATATTTATCGTAACTCTGATTCGCACAAACGGTTTCCACATACCCTCAAAATTTGTTGGATCGGACTTAACATATTTACCCACAGATGCTCCCACACTTCTCAACACATTCTCCGATAAGCACCCACGAGGCAGATCGTAAACTTGTACCCATATATCTGCTTCCTTCAACTGTACCGAAAAAGGATCCTCTCCAGCCTCCAACTGTTTAGTAATTAACATGCTCTGTTCAAAAGACCAGGGTCCTCCCTCCACCACTTTTTAAAGGGGTTAAATATCAAATTGGCCACTGAATAACTTTACATATCTCAGATTGCACACTGATAAATTCGGGGTCTCATTTAAAACACTTTTAAAGACATAAATATCAAATAGATACCTTCAAAATGTACTCGGAAAGTAAAAGTATTTTTTCATCGAATTCTACACATTTTTCTTAAATGCTACTTTAACCAAATGAAATATTATGAATTCTAGTATTTTTGATAATATATTTAGATTTTAAGAAATTCATTTACTATTTAATTTTAATTAAATCAAAGAAAATAACCATAAAATTAAAAATAAATAGTAAATAAATTTCTTAAAATCTAAATATATTATCAAAAATACTAGAATTATTAACCTTTCATTTCGTTATGGTAGCATTCAAGAAAAATGTGTAAAACACAATGAAAAATTATTTTTAGTTCCCGAATACATTTTAAAAGTATCAATTTGATATTTATGTCTTTAAAAGTGTTTTAAATGAGACCCCGAATTTATCAGTGTGCAATCTGAGATATTTTAAGTTATTCAGTGGCCAATTTGATATTTAATCCCTTTTTAAAGATCTAGTTTATGATAGAAAACAAATGAATATCGAAGTTCCCCAAGATCATGTATCTCCATTCCCTCCTTTGGCCTCCACAACGATGCAATGACGTTATGCATAGCACTAAAATTTATATTTTTTTCCGTCAAGAATCTACCCACCAGTACATATGTCTGCTTGTTTTCAATAATTTCCTCCTCTCTCAATATTACTTCTCCCTCTTCTTCATCCTCCAAAGAAATATTTGCATACAAATCCTCCGAAGATCTATGATGATTCTCCATGCTTGATTAAAACAAAGAAAAAACTAGAATATCACCAATCAAATGTGAAAGAAAACTTATGAAAGAAACACTATTAAGACTAACACACAAAAACTTGCCACTCTAGCAAGACGTGTGTCATTTGCATAATTTTTGTTAATTATTCATAAATGTATGTCAAAAGTAACTTTTTTATATAGTGTGTGAAAATACATAAATGAATTGTGTAAAATTGACGAAAAAATTAAGTTAAAATATAATACAATGGTCATTTTGGTACTTCTTAACGTTTCTTTAACATATTACTAATGGAAGGATAGCATAGATCGAAAACCAAAAGTATAATGACATCGCAAGCAAAAGTTAAAAAGGTAATAGTACCAATAACAAAAATCAATAACAATGATACCATAAAGAGTATATATACCTTAAATTTGTAGTTTATTTTTGTATTCATGTACTTTCATTTTTCAGAAAAAAGGCCCCCAATATCACAATTTGAAAGAAAATGGTCCCAAATATCACAGTTCAAAAACTTAGCCCCAAATATCACTCCAAAACGCTATATCGTGTAGCATTTTTTTTCCCAAAGACGCTAATGCGTCTAGCATTTACCTCTTTCCTTTTTTTTTTTAAAACACTAGCAACGCTAATCTAAGGTGTGTTTTGGTGTTGGAAACGTGATATTAAGCTTTGTTATAGTCCACAACGCCACTTTATGTGGCGTTTGGGGGTGTTTTTCATTTTAATTTTTTTTGTTTTCTCCTAAATTTATATTTTTAAACAATATTAAAAAATTTATAATCAAATTTTCAATTAAAAATGTATTTTTTTAATTTAAAAATTACAATTTAATTAAATTTAGGGGTTCACCAATTAATTTTTGGGGTTCAATGTTTCCATTTTGGGTCTTAAAAATATTCGGAACGACGAATAAACCGTATACGAACTTAGGGTTTAGGGTTGTAACCCTAGACCCTAGACCTAAACAACCCTAAACCTAGACCCTAAACCCTAACTTATCCTGATTTTTAAATGCGTTAGCGTTTAAAAATCAGGCCGTCGGATTCAATTTTATAATTAAAAATGTTTAAAATAAAAAAACAATTTTAATTAAATTTATGGGTTCAACAATTAACTTTTGGGGTTCAACATTTTCATTTTGGGTTTTAGAAATATTAAGAACGACGAATAAACCATATACGAACTTAGGGTTTAAAAATACAATTTTAATTAAATTTAGGGGTTCAACAATTAATTTTTGGGGTTCATCATTTCCATTTTGGGTTTTAGAAATATTCAGAACGGCGAACAAAACGTATACGAACTTTAAAAAATATAAATTTATATTTTAATTGACCATTTATAAATAAGTTTTTTAATATTTTTTACAAATATATATTTAGAAGAAAACCAAAAAAAACAAAAAAAATAAGAAAAAAAAGACAAAATAAAAATAAAAACACCCAAACGCGCGTTGGGCCTTTGAAAACGTAACTTCCATTAGCGTTTCTACCAAAACACATTATGAACTCGCGTTTCAGCAGAACAAAAAAAAAATCTACCCCCTTATCGCTAGACGCATTCGTTTCCAAAAAAAAAGAAAAAGATTAAATATGATGTATTATACTATGTTTTGGAGTGATATTTGAGGCCAAATTTTTGAACTGTGATATTTGAAATCATTTTCTTTCAAATTATGATATATATGACCAACACCCCATTTTTCATATATCAAAAGATTAAATCCAAATACAAAATATCCATATTGCTTTCAAAAAAAATATCAAACAAAAAAAAATAATGGGAACGTACAAGTTTGGTCCACGTAAGCGTGTAGTCAGTTTTATCTGTTAAAATGTTAAGAAAAGAGCGAATATCTATCTCACCATTTCTGTTTATCAATGGCATCCTCAGCTAATTCACTTCTTCCTCCCATACATACTCTGCCTTGTTCTAGGTTCCGACCCAGATTTTCAACCCAAATTCAGCAGCTCGATCAGCCATGGCCAACTCTCAAACGACCCAACAAGCTTGTGGTTCGAGTTGTCTCTTCCCTCGCACCTGAACCACTTTTGTCAGACCCAACTTCTCTCTTTGTAATCTCAGAAAATGTGGGCTATTCTACTGCAAGTTATTACACTTCTCTTGGTCTTTTTGTCATTTCTGTTCCGGGGCTTTGGTCACTCATCAAACGTTCGGTTAAATCCAAGGTACGTGTAATTTACAGTAGTAGTTTACTTTTTTCTTAGGCTGGTCTTCGAAAATCAGTAGATATTTTGTAGTATTCCGGACTGGATTCTGAAATTTAGATAGATTTAACTCGGTATTTTAAAATTCTAGTTCCGCCACTGAATTTAAGTGCTTTGTTTGCGAATTTACAGATAGTGAAGAAGACTTTTATAGGAGAAGGGGACGGAAAAATGAAGAAGCCAAGTCAGATGGCAGGGGAGATTCTTTCATTTTTCACTCGCAATAGTTTTGTTGTGTTGGATAAGGGAGAGACCATAACGTAAGCCACTCACTCTCACTTTTGTGCTTGCTTGGTCCAATAATTTTAACGAGTTATAGATCAATGAGATAATGTGAGGTAGTTATATATTATTTTTCATTCATACAAAATTAAACTAGAACTCTCGGTTTCTTTTATTCAGTTTGTCCAGATTTAAAATAGAGATCCATTAATTTGTGCCATTCCTACTTCCTCGAATAGAGATTTAAAATGAATAGGAATTCAGTTCATCATTTCCCGACTCCCGAGTTTAAGAACCTCTTTTGATTGTCATTGCTTCATTGTAATGTGAATATATCACTTGACTACCTACTGACCATGTAGGTTTGAAGGCATGATGGTGCCTAGTCGAGGACAAGCAGCACTCCTCACATTCTGCACCTGCATAAGCTTGGGAAGTGTTGCCCTAGTTCTTACTATAACAAATCCTGAAGTAGGAAACAATTGGTTCTGGCTAACCATCTTAAGCCCATTAGCGTAAGTCCTAACCCGTATTCTTCATTCTTAAACTCTGGTACTATCCAACTTATCACTTAAAACAAGAAATTTATTACTTATATATAATATCAACTGAACAGAGGAGCTTACTACTGGAAGCGAGCTTCAAGAAAAGAGCAGATCAAGGTTAAAATGATGGTGGCTGAAGACGGGACACTGTCAGAAGTTGTTGTTCAAGGTGATGACCAGCAAGTAGAACAAATGAGGAAGGAGCTTCAGTTGAGTGAAAAAGACATGGTTTACGTCAAAGGTATCTTTGAGAGATGATGAGCATGTTCAAATTATTCGACAAACAGTTCACGCGTTTTTAGCATCTGGTGAGGAATTCTAATTATTCGACAAACAATTCACAAGTTTTTTTTTTTTTGTCAAGAACAATTCACAAGTTTTAAGTATATTATGAGAAGAGGTAGTGATCACAGATGTTATTCTTTAATAAGAGCTTTAATGTGCAGTCAGCAGTGTCATTCTTATTGTACTTCCCTAGTTCCACTTTGTTCCTAAACCGTTTCAAATTAAGATTAGAAACTACTATCAGAAGCTTAAACTAAATCATACTGGGAAAACACTAAACCAAGTATGTAATGCATTTATGTCAGCTATGCATTTGCTTCAAAGCTGAGAACCATATAGCAGCCTATACATCAATATTAATGACAGCAAGAGAATGTAAGAAAATTATTGTATTCATTAGAGCAGTTCTAAACTCAGAAATCATAGTATACTTACAACAAAAACCTTATTAGGCATTCAGAGATACCATTAGCAGCAACATTAGCTGGCCATCCAAGTTACAAAAGCATTTTTAGTTATGCTAAGAATGAAACAAAAATTTCTTCCTGCTACAAGTGTCGCGCAAGTTTTCAATAGAATATAAAAAATTGGAAGATTCTAAAAATACTTGGTATCTTAAAATTAAATAAGGATCCACCTCCAACTTTTCATCCGATCAACATTGTGTTTTCTGACAAGAAGCTGTATGTGGGTACTTCTAGATTGTATGGTGCAGGACCCTTGCGAACCCTGCCAGAGATGTCATAATGAGAACCATGGCATGGGCAAAACCATCCCCCAAAATCACCTGCATTCGGTAAAGGGATGCAACCCAGATGGGTGCAGACACCAATAACAACAAGCCATTCTGGATTCTTAACCCTGACACCATCTTCTTGTGGGTCACGAAGAGATCCCACATCAACACTGGTTGCCGCCTTGATATCTTCCTCAGTTCGATGCCTGATGAAGACTGGCTTTCCTCGCCATTTTACAGTCACAGTTGTTCCAGGTTGAATGCTGCTTAGATCGACCTCGAGTGAGGCCAATGCAAGAACATCCTTAGAAGCACACATGCTGAGAATAAACTTCAAGACGAGGAGGCGTATCATGGAAGCATATACAAACCTGCCACCTGTCAAGACAAGATAAGCAGTTGCCCTTTTGCTAGGATCGCCAGGTGAAAATCGCTCATGGTTGGAAATATCATATTCTATTTTTGAATTTGGGTTCTTCACAGCTGACACGGTTGGTGGAATATTGGGAATAGGCTGCTTCTCATTCTTTCCGGTGAGTGCATCAGAAACTAAACCTGCAAAAAAAACCTCAAACTCTATATTATACATCATAGACGAGCACACACTGCCTGCCGTTCATCATAAGCACTAGCAAAGCTTGAACTGTTAAACAAGACCTTGAAGGGTCGTACGACTCTCCTTTTCACATCAATCAATAGTATGTAAATCCGGGTCCCTCTTCAATTTTTAAACTGTATCTCCATTTAAGACCACTTAATAAATCAGCTAACTATACTAACTCATGATACACAGACAAGTTAAAGGTGCCAACTGAAAACTAGAATGGCTATCACAAACATCAAGCACCCTCCCCAAAGAAAAAAATACCACATTTCCAAAACCAAACAAAACTTATGTCATTTATTGGCTTGTAACGGGTGCTGCGACCAAGCGTCATTTTAAACTACAATGTGAAGTAACTTTCATATTCTGGGTGGCACAAATCATCACTTCACAACAGTAACAATGAGAAAACAAGATCCTATATAGATCAATTCAACAACGCTACAAAGCAAGATAGAAGTTAGAAGAAACAATACATATCTTTACAGACTGGATATACAGCACTATTATCAAGCACATTTTTTTAGCTTAGCCACTAGTTCACTAAGGCCAAGGGAGAGGCCATCAATTTAACAAACTTTTACACTCTAATGGTGTAGGCCAAATATTATAACAAAAAATAAAAAAAAAATATCAACAAGGTTACGAAAATATAATAATGAGACAGAATATGGTGAACTTGAATTTGTTCTCCAGAACTCTAGCTGTCATCCCACTATTTCTATTTGTTCTTAATCACTTTTTTGATTCAAGGGTTCTGTAGCAATTGTTTGAACATCCGTTCTTAAGAAAGGATAGAAGAGTGACTGCAACGAATAAAGAGCAATGCTGAGAATAATTGGCTGATATCCCAGGAAGAATTTGGTGAACAATTCAGGATGATAAAGACGTTGTTACTGTACGTAGACATCATCAGGCTCATTCACAAAAAACTTTCTAACCGAATGGATATTGTCAAAATTACCCAACCCTATGTACACTCTACATTAATGTACTAATTTGTATCTCGCTATGCTCTTGCATAAGAGAAAATGCCCAAAATGACACAAAAATTGGGTTAGATGTCCAAAATGACACTTCCTGAAAAGTGTAACTAGCACACACATCACGTATTTACTACCGGCATTAGGGGGGTAACGCATGTTGTACATGCATTACTCGTGTTTTTAGGCAGCGCCAGCTGAATCAACCATTAATAACGCAAGCCACACATGCGTTTAGGGTGTAACGCATGTGCGTGATGCGTTACCCCTAAACGCATGTAACGCATTACGCACATGCGTTACACCCTAAACGCATGTGTGCTTTGCGTTTCAATGATTTTTTCTGCTGGGAAGTGTATAAAATGAACGAGTAACGCATGTAGGAGATGCGTTACCCCCTAACGCAGATGTTACATGCGTTATGTAAGTGCCAGGCGCGGGACACTCTCCATAAAGTGCTATTTTGGGCATTTTTCTCTCAAATTGCATCATTTTGGCACTTCACCCCTTGCAGAATCAGATAATTCTACTAAAAGGTGTAGCTACTCTGGTTAAGCATATTGTCTAGTTTACCGTTTACCGTAGTGTATATAAGGAATAACAAGTAAAAAGAACAAATCTGCAAAATTGAAGTAACAGTTGAGAAATTAAGATCACAAACACTGCAACATAACAAGCCCTGGCATGTCAAAGATCTGATCCGATTTTCATGTAAACTCGAAAGACGAACGAATACAACTGACAACATTATCATACACATTCTTTCATGTCATAAATTTCAAAGACAGTGAAACAAGCATCATCCAGTTATTTTATTAGAGGAAATAATCGATAATGCAATTGAATTAAATTCATATAAATAAAAAAACAAATAAGAAATCGAAAAGGTAAATGAAAAGAAGACAAATTCGACGCAAAAACACACAACATATAAGGACGAATAATGAAAAACGAATATGATAGGAAGGGCGGCGGGGTGGGGGGCGAGAAACTAACCACGAGAGAGGTGGGGAGAAATGAGGGAAGGGAGAGAGTGATGATTGAGAGAGATTGGCGGAGAGATTGGCCGAGCGGAGGAGAGAGATGAAAGACGTCGACCTACGAGCCTCAACATGCTTGCTTTACGCTTATTATTATGAGTATGGAGAGGGAGATGATGAATAAAACAAGAGAAGGAATAAAATAAAATAAAATAAAAAGAGTTCCAATTATTAAGGAAAAGGGGATGGATTCATTATCATAACTAAACTAACCCGTAACCCAGTCCACCCGTCTTGTGCGATTTACTTGCCTCCCTGTACATCTACGTCCAATACTTTGCACTCTCTCCCGTTCTTTTCTTTTTTCCTTACTTTTCATATTCTTTTTCTTGATTTTTTGTATTTCTTTTTTAGTTTTGCCATTTTTTTCATAAATTGAAATCCAAAATATCTAATTTTAAGTAAAATATGTTCAAAATATCTATATTTAATAAACATGATTCTAAATATCCATAAATACTTTGCTAGTAATGGAGAAGTATTAGGATGACACCTCACTCCCAAAGAAATACCATGACATACCACTGATGTGATACTAACCATCACATCGGATATTTCACTCATAGTCGTATACTTTAATCGCTCGTTCACGTCCTTCCTTACTTCAATCACTCGTTAGCGTCTTGTTAAGTATACAACAACGAAAGCAAAACCCAAAAGCGAATAAACAAGAACAAGAAAATAAACGACAATCATACAAGACAAAGATTTACGTGGTTCGGAAATTCCTACTCCACAAGCCGCACTAATTTTGTATTGATCTCTCACAATTGTGTTGTGTTGTTATGTTATGTTACAATTACATGAGTATTTATAAGAGAAGAAACTGGGTCTAAGAATCAGAGTCTAATTCTGAAATCCTAACTCTAATTAGAGTCCAATTCAGGATTCCTAACTCAAGTCAGAATCCAATTCCAATTCTGAAACCTGATAGACTCCACAAACCCAATAATCTCCCACTTGGAGTCTGACCACATCTTCGCTTCACTCTTGTAAATCTAGTAACAAATAATCCTTCGATCAATAACTCTAACTAGTGCAGCGCCTTCTCAACAATCAGTTCTGAAGGCCAGTTGAAGCTATGCAAAGCTTCAACTTTTCATTAGTAACCACCTTAGTCAACATATCTGCAGGATTCTTTGAACCAAGGATTTTCTTCAAGGACAAAGTACCATTGCTAATCAACTCTCTTGTAAAGTGATATCTTAGCTGAATATGCTTCGTCCTAGCATGAAACACAGGATTCTTCGCAAGATGAATAGCACTCTGACTGTCGCTATACAAAGCACTGTCCGCCTGTTTCTTGCCCAACTCCTCAAGAAAATTCTTCAATCAAATCATCTCCTTGCTAGCTTCAAAGATAGCCATATATTCTGCTTCTGTGGTTGAAAGAGCAACACTCTTTTGAAGTCGAGACATCCAACTAACTGCTGTGCCACCCAAAATGAAAATATATCCCGTAGTACTTTTTCTTGTATCCAAACATCCACCCAAATCTGCATCAGAGAACCCTTCCAAGATAACATCTTTCTTGCTGAAACATAACGCAACCTTGGATGTGCCTTTCAAGTAGCGCAACAACCACTTGACTGCTTCCCAATGCTCTCTTCCTGGATTAGACATGAACCTGCTAACAACTCCCACTGCATGAGCAATATCTGGCCTTGTACACACCATAGCATACATCAAACTGCCAACTGCAGATGCATACGGAACTTTAGCCATATCTTTCTTGCCTTCATCCATTTTAGGTGACTGCTTTTTCATGAGATTAAAGTGAGTCGCCAACGGTGTACTTCTGGTCTTCGCATCTTGGTAACTGAATTTCTGCAACAATTTCTCAATATACTTCTCTTGAGATAATTTCAAAGTACCTTCAGATCTATCCCTTATGATGCTCATACCATGTATCTGTTTTGCTGCACCCATATCTTTCATCTCAAACTCCTCAGACATCTGTCTCTTTAACCTGTTGATTTTCCTCATGTTTGATCCTGCTATCAACATGTCATCAACATACAACAACAATATGATATAAGATGAATCAAATTGTTTAAAATAACAACAATGATCCATAGCACTCCTAGTGTACCCATTCTTCATCATAAAGCTATCAAACTTCAAGTACCATTGTCTTGGTGCTTGCTTCAAACCATACAAGCTTTTTATAAGCTTGCAAACAAGGTTTTCTTTTCCAACTACATGAAATCCTTCTGGTTGTACCATGTAGATGTCTTCCTCAAGATCACCATGTAAGAACGCGGTCTTAACATCTAGTTGCTCTAGATGTAACTCCTCTGCAGCCACAATACTTAGCACAATTCTAACTGTAGTCATCTTAACAATCGGAGAAAATATATCAGTATAGTCAATACCCTTTTCTGTTGATAATCCTTGACTACTAACCTCGCCTTGTATCTCTTGCTGCCATCAGGTTCTTCTTTGATCCGGAACACCCACTTATTCTGTAAAGCCTTCTTTCCTGCTGGTAATTCTGTTAAAGACCAAGTTTCATTCTTCTCAAGAGAACTCATCTCTTCTTCCATGGCTGATTTCCACTGAACTGAATCATCCACCTGAACTGCCTCTGAATAACACTGAGGCTCTCCATCCTCGGTCAATAACATATAATATGTTGAAGGAGAAAATCTTTGTGGTGGCCTCACAATTCTGTTAGATCTTCTTACCTCAGCCTGTGGAGTAACTGGAACTGTGTCATCACCATTCCCCGAACTCCCACTATTTCCTGCAAGATCTTTTTCTGTAATATCTTCAAGCACTGCTTTCTCTTTCTCAGGTTTTTCTTTTGCAAACTCAGAATCGACTGCAAGCTTATCCTTATACACTGCATTCTCATTAAAAGTAACATCTCTACTTCTAACGACCTTCTTCGTCAGTTCATCCCAAAAAAGGTAACCCATATCATCTGAGCCATAACCAATGAAGATACACTTCTTTGCTTTTGGATCAAGCTTGTCCCTGTCAGAATCTTTAACACGCACATAAGAAACACAACAAAAAACTCGCAAGTGTGAAAGATTTACCTCCTTTTTCTACCACTCTTCTTCAGGAATCTTGAACCCCAAAGGAACTGAAGGTCCTCTATTTATGAGATACGATGCTGTGCTAACTGCATCTGCCCAAAAAGTCTTTGGCAACCCTGCATGCAACCTCATACTCTTGGCCCTCTCATTCAAGGTTCTATTCATGCGCTCTGCAACACCATTCTGTTGCGGTGTCTCTGGAATTGTTTTAATCATTCTAATCCCATATTCTGCGCAATAGCTTTTAAACTCATCACTACTGTACTCACCACCATTATCTGACATCAGACTCTTAATCTTCAAATCGGTCTGATTTTCAACTTCAGTCTTCCACTTCTTGAAAGTAGCAAACACATCTGATTTATTCTTCAAGAAATAAACCCATACCTTTCTAGTGGAATCGTCAATGAAAGTGACATAGTAGCGAGATCCTCCCAACGACGCAACTGCTGTTGGACCATATACATCTGTATGAACTAGCTCTAACCTCTCAGCCTTGGGTGTCCTCCCTGATTTTGCAAAAGTAACTCGTTTCTGTTTTCCAAGAACACATGGCTCACAGAACCCAACTTCCACATTCTTCAGCTCTGGAATCTTCCCCTTCGAAGTTAACAGCTTCATACCCTTTTCACTCATATGACCAAGTCTTTGGTGCCACAAAGTTGAAGACCCAATCTCATCAGCAACTGCATTTGCTTCATAGCTAGATTGTTCAACTATGTACAACGTCCCTTTTTTTCTCTCCACGAGCAACAACTAGATTCCCCTTTATAACCTTCCACTGTCCGTCTCCGAAAGTAACTCGATACCCTTCCTTATCTAACTGACCCACAGATATCAACATCTTCTTCAGTCCAGGAATGTACCTTACATCTTTCAACGTCCAGCTAGTCCCCAAAGAGGTCTTGAGATTAATATCTCCCATGCCCGCAATATCCAAAGTCTCATCATCAGCAAGACGAACTTTACCAAAATTTCCAAGTCTGAAATTTAACATCAAATCCTTGCAAGGGGTAGCATGGAATGATGCACCAGAATCCATAACCCATGATTCAACCGAACATTCAACACAACAAGTCAAAGCATCGTCATCCGCCACTTCTTCAACTACATTAGCTGAATTATCCTCTTTCTTCTTTCCTTTAGGAGCTGCGGGAGCCGTACACTGATTTCTGAAGTGACCTTTCTTCTGACAATTCCAACAAACAATCTCCTTGCGATCTTTGGACTGTCCTCTCTTCTGTGACTTCGATCTGCTACGCCCCTGATTCTGCCCCTATCGGACTTTCTGCCTCTACTCTCAGTACTCAACAAGGAACCTGACGACTCTCCTGAGTTTCATCTTCTCCAAGAATCGCATCTCGAACTCCATCAAAAGTCATCTTACTGCTCCCAGATGAATTACAAATAGCAGTGACAAATCCTGACCAACTGTCAGGTAACGAGGATACCAACAACAAGGCTTGTACTTCATCATCGAATTTAATATCCACTGATGTCAATCTTGATAGGATAGAGTTAAATTCGTTCACATGATCAGCAACACAATCACCTTCATTCAATTTTGTGGCAAACAACAAGCGACACAAATATACCTTATTCGAAGCAGATGGCTTCTCATACATATTTGATAACGCCTTGATCAATCCATAAGTTGTCGTTTCCCTTCCTTGACGATATTGTAAGCAACGTTCTTCGCCAAAGTTAACCTGACAACACCCAGAGCCTGCCTATCCAATAGATTCCAATCTTTGACATCCATCTTTTCTGGCTTCTTCTCCTCCAGCGGTTCGTGTAGTTTTTTCTGATACAAATAATCTTCAATTTGCATCTTCCAATACCCAAAATCTCAGCCATCAAATTTGTCGATCTTTACTTTCCCTTCTTCTGCCATCGCTCCCACTCGCCTGAAAACCTAGGCTCTTGATACCAGTTGTTGAGTATACAACAACGAAAGCAAAACCCAAAAGTGAATAAACAAGAACAAGAAAATAAACGACAATCACACAAGACAAAGATTTACGTGGTTCGGAAATTCCTACTCCACAAGCCGCACTAATTTTGTATTGATCTCTCACAATTGTGTTGTGTTATTATGTTATGTTACAATTACATGAGTATTTATAAGAGAAGAAACTGGGTCTAAGAATCAGAGTCTAATTCTGAAATCCTAACTCTAATCCTAACTCTAATTAGAGTCCAATTCAGGATTCCTAACTCAAGTCAGAATCCAATTCCAATTCTGAAACCTGATAGACTCCACAAACCCAACACGTCCTTCCTTCATAGTGGAGTATTTGAACGTTGGATGTTCCACTACCAAGTACTCCCTCCGTCTCGTTATATGTTGCTCATTTCATATGTCGGGATTGTTCATAACATTAGACAAATTACTAATTTACGTCTAATTTATAAGACAAAATATAGTCACGAGTGATCTTGTTAAATTTGTATTTGTGAGTACTTTAATACAGTGAAGTTTTTGTATTTAATACTAATATGAAATTCAAGATAGTAACGATCAAAAGTGTGCGTTGGCAAACGTGTCCGGAGGAAACAGGAAATATATTTAGAGACGGAGGGAGTACAAAGTATACTCCTATTTGGTTACTATTTCTAAAAAAGGATATTCAGACAAATAAACATAAAAAACGTTATTTTAATCATTTTTTTATCATATGATAATAATTTGATATTTGATTTTAATTTTGATACCTCCCTCGCTGTTACCAGCTGACAGAATAATCAGTCTTATTTGATGGGTAAATAATTTAATTCATTTTGAACAAAATAATTTAAATCTAATGGATAGCGATTTTATCGGATTTGAATTTGAAACATCAAATTCGATTCTAAATCAATTTAAATACAAAATTTGATAAAAATCCAATATATATATATATATATAATATTTTAAAATGTAAATTATTCATATAATATTTTAGATAAAAAATAAATATTAATATAATTTTTATTTAATTATTAATCAATAGTTAATATTAATTTAGTAAATTAAGATTTCTATTTTTTAATCCCACATTTATTGATATATTTGATATCTTATTTTATATTTTAATTTTTAATTTTATTATTACACAGATTAATAGATATTCCAAATTCGACTTAATAAAGTAATCAAATTGACCTTCTGAAAATTCGAAATGATCCGATCTGATTTGAAGCAGATTTAATTCTAAATTATTTCAATTTAATAATCTGAACACACATTTCTTCGTTTTCTAAATTATTTCAATTTAATTATCTGACCACTAATTTTCTCGTTTGTGAGAAAGGATGAAAAGTCTACTATTAAATTAATTGTGTAAGTGTTTTATATGATTATTTTTGGATTAAATTGATAAAATGATTGAAAAATGTAAAAATATTTTTTAATAATGAAATAATATGTTTAATGTATATTGTATATGTTTTTCTCTAATATAAATTTATAAATCTTTACTTTTTTTATATATATTATTTTATTCAAAGTTGATCAATTTAATATTTAAAAAAAATCAATTGTCACAGTAAATTTTAAACGAAGGTAGTAAGGAAATCGAGTAATTAGCATTTTGCAACCCTTATGTTTGGGCTCTTTTTTGATTTGGTCTCAAATTATGTTTCTCGGCAGTTTGTACCTCTAAATTTCAAATTCGTTTCGATTTATACCCTTTTGAATAAATTCCGTCCAAATTAACTGTTACCGTTAGTATAAGCTAGTAAGGATAAAATCAGAAACATATATTATTTTTCCTCACCAACAACCCAATCCTCTCCGCCTGCTACCTCCACCTTCATCACCGTTAGGGCTGTAATTCGAGTCGAGCTCAAGCCGAGCTCGTTTGTTAAACGAGCCAAAAATCCCCGCCGAACCCGGCTCGTTTATTATACGAGTCGGGTCGAGTTTACTCGCGAGCCTAACGAGCCGAGTCGGGTAGCAGTTAAACGAGCCGAGCGGGTAGCTCGTTTAGTCATTGATTTTTTATTTTTTTTAATTCTGAAAATTACTTTTTTTTAAAAAAAAATCTAAAAATTAATTATTAATTATATAAACATCTTTACACATAATAAAAAAAGTAAACAAACAAGAGGTTAGAATTTTTTTAATTTACAAATTATCAAAAAAATTAAATATAATAAAAAATTATCTAATTTTCAAATATTTAACCAAATATAACAAGAATAGTAGTGTTTTATTAAAATCTCCAACCAAATTAATTTTTTATTTTTTGAAAATTTGAGAATATCATTTAATTAGATATATCTTGACATCCGTACGGTTGGATCGTCGAGAAATATTTTTAAAAAATAGAAACAATAATTTGGGACGAAGCACTAGTTACGAGTACTAGACAATACAGTAGCGTTATATTAAGATCTCCAACCAAATTAAATTTTTATTTTTTAAAAATTAGGGAATATCATTTAATTAGATATATCTTAACATCCGTACGATTGGATTGTCGAGAAATATGTTTAACAAAATAGAAACAATAATTTGGGACGAAGCACTAGCTACAAGTACTAGACAATATAGTAGTGTTATATTAAGTTCTTCAACTAAATTAATTTTTTATTTTTGGAAAATTTAGGAATATCATTTAATTAGTGAAGGAATTTACGGACGAGCGGAAGCGCGATATAACAATTATTCCGTAAAAACCATATATCGCACATATAGAAAATCATATAAAAACGTAATAGCGGAGGAATCGAAACCTTACCTTGAAAATTCGAAGATGGTGTCTAGATGGTTGCTAGCAGTTGCTTCTCAGAGTGTGAAGCACTCTACCGGTATCCACCAAGAATAATCCTTCGATGAAGCTTTTTATAAAACTCGAAGCTTTATAAAAATGGAACTTTTCCTTCTTGAGAGAGAGAGAAATGAAGAAGATGGAGGCTAGCTCCCTTTAGGTTTTTCACAAAAAAACACAAGTGTGTACTTAGAATGAACTATCTCATTCTATTTATAGGGCACAAGTAGGTTTTAGTATAATTAATATATCAATATATATTAATATATAAATCCCACACTTTATCTTATAAAATGTTTAAATAATAATTAAAATTATTTTAATCATTATTATTTTTCTAAACTCTTTAGTAAATAACTTGCTCTCTCAAAATACCTTCATCAATAAATTAATCTTTTTATGGTGTGACCCTGTAGGTTCAATATTAAGCCGGTAGTAGAAATAAATAATAATAAACTTTTTATTTATTATTTATATGAATTCTAAAATTCATTAAATATAATTAACTGATTAATTATATTTATTCTACATCGTGAGTGATGCTTCTCAACATATCGCGACTATCCGGATAATATGAATTCACTGCTTAGAATACCAAGAACCTGTCAGTGCTAGTTACCGTACAATCAATTCCTTCTACCCTACAATATCCCGATTAAATACAAGGCATGGATCTCGTGTCAAGCCTATCAAATTTAATCATATGATTTCTTATTCATAATGCAAATTTCATATTAATGCAAATTAGAAACTCCTTTCTAATTTCATACACTCTGGCCAGAAATTCCAGAACTCGCATACTAAGAATAACATAGGATATTCACTTCCTTACTAGAAGGGGTAGATCCTCTATTGACCATTAACTATCTCCATACACAAATCCCTATGCCCAGAATAGACCTAATGGATGTCCTTGAGACTAAGGACTAAACCAAAGCACAATTCATTATATACAAGATTACTCTAACGATCTCAAGTCTAAGGACACTTGTACAACTATCACTCAGTGAACAACTATCGACACGTGAGTAAACTCCATTAGTTGTTCAACTTATCGAGTCATGTTCAGTGAACTTATTCCCTAATAAGCACCTACATACTAGCTATAGTGTCACCACACAAATGCCTATGAGAACAGACATCCTCCTGAAAGGAGCAAGCATAGTATGTACCAATCTTTGCGGATTCACTAACTTCTAATTAGTTATCCTATGATCAGGAACTGTTTAGGTCTAGAATTATCATCTTCTAGATCTCACTATTATAATCTCATTATAATTCTAGAAGTTTTACTTTAAACCATGAAATATCTTATTTAAAACACTTTAAATAGATAAGGCCCGTAATAAAAACAAATAAATCTTTTATTAATATTAATGAAATCAAATAAGTGTACAAGAAAGTTCTTCCTAAATCATCATAAATGATTGGATTTTAGGACAAACTCTTTCAATCTCCCACTTGTACTAAAGCCAATCATTCTAGTATCTAATACCCATTCACTCATTATGACGATCGAAGTGAATCTGAGATTGCGGCTTAGTGAGTGGGTCTGCTATGTTGTTATGTGTGTCAACTCTCTCAATGTTGACATCTCTACTTTCAATTATTTCCCTAATCAAAAGAAAGCGCCACAAAACAGTTTTGCAGCGTCACTTGCATCTATAAACTCTGCTTCCACTGTTGAGTCAGCCGTTGTAGGCTGTTTTGAACTCTTCCAACTAATCGCTCCACCTTTCAAGGTAAACACGTACCCTAACATGGATTTGCTATCATCACTTTCTGATTGAAAACTAGAGTAGGTATAACCCTTCTATTTTTCAACTCAGATCCACTAAAAACAAGAAAAATATCCTTAGTCATTCGCAAGTACTTAAGGATGTTCTTCACTTCTTTCCAGTGGTCTTCACCTGGATCTGACTGATATCTGCTCGTCAAATTAATTGAATGAGCAATATCATGCCTAGTACATAACATCGCGTACATGATAGATCCTATTGCTGAAGCATAAGGAATCTTACTCATACGCTCTCTTTCCTCACGTGTCTTAGGAGACATCTTCTCGGAAAGGGATACTCCATAGCTCATCGGTATGAGACCTCTCTTGGAGTTTTCCATGCTAAACCTTTTAAGCACTTTCTCGATGTATGTACTCTGGGTAAGACCTATCATTCTTCTAGATCTATCTTTATAGATCTCCATACCGAGAATGTAGGATGCTTCTCCCAAGTCCTTCATAGTGAAGTTCTTTGATAGCCACACTTTGACTGATTGTAGCATCGGTATATCTTTTCCTATAAGAAGTATGTCATCCACATACAATACAAGAAATGTTACCGCGCTCCCACTAATCTTCTTGTAGACACATGGTTCATCTATGTTTTTGATAAAACCAAACTCTTTGATTTTCTCATCAAAATAGATGTTCCATCTACGAGAAGCTTGTTTTAATCCATATATGGATCACAAGCAAAATACGAATTGATTTGAGTAGGGCTACATGCAAAAAAGTTTCATCAAAGTCAATCCTTTGCCTTTGTCTGAATCCTTTTGCCATGAGCCTGGCCTTATAGGTCTCCACCTTTCCATCTACTCCAATATTTCTCTTGTATACCCTTTAGCACCCAATAAGTATAATGTCCTCAGGTGCTTCAACCAAGGTCCATACTTGGTTGGCATACATAGAATCCATTTCGGATTTCATGGCACTCTGCCATTTCTCAGAGTCAACACTATGTCACATAAGGTTGTTTAGTTAGAACAGGAGTTTCCTTTTGAACCGTAGTAGTTTGTGTTTCATGAACTTCTTTAAGTTCAATCTTGCTCCCACTGTTCCCTTCAAGGATAAACTATTTTTATAAGATGGTAGCATGTCTGGAGAGAAATACCTTATGATCAGTGTAACAGTAATACCCTAAAGTCTCTTTAGGATATCCCACAAACCTACATTTTACGGATTGAGATTCTAGCTTATCAGGGTCAACTTTCTTGACATAAGCTGGACATCCCCAAATCTTAACGTGTTTAAGACTCGATTTCCTTTCTTTCCATATCTCATATGGAGTTTGAGGAACAATTTGGAAAGCACCTTATTCAGTAAATATGTTGAGGTTTCCAATTCATAACCCTAAAGTGATACTGGAAGATCTGCATAGCTCATCATGGATCGAACCATGTCTAACAAAGTTCAATTTCTCCTTTCAGATACTCCACTCAACTATGGAGTGTCCGGATGAGTCCACTGGGAGACTATACTATTTTCTTTGAGATAATCTAGAAATACACCACTCAAGTATTCATCTCCTCGATCTGATCGAAGAGCTCTAATACTATGTTTGGTTTATTTCTCTACTTCATAACCGTATTCTTTGGACTTTTCAAAGGCTTCAGATTTGTATCTCATCAAATACATATATCTGAATCTAGATCAATTATCTATGAAAGTCACGAAGTATTAAAATCCTGTCATGGCTTGCGTAGACATTTGTCCACATACATCTATGTGTACCAATACTAGCAACTCTCTATCGCTCTCTCCATGTCCACTAAATGGAGATTTGGTCATTTTACCCAATAGACAAGACATGCATGTAGGATATGATTCAAAATCAAAGGGTTCCAGTAACCTTTCCTTATGCAATGTCCGAAGTCTATTTTCACTAATATGACCAAGTCTGTAGTGCCATACGTAGGTAGGATTTTCATCATCCTTTTTTTTCTTTGTTTAATATGAAGTAAAACATATTCTATGTCACATACATACAGACCATTATTTAAAGTTCCACTACCATAAAGAACATTATCTCTGAGGATTGGATGTTTAATATTCTGAATAATAAATGAAAATCCATCCAAGTCTAACATTAGAATAGAAATAATATTCCTCACAATCGAGGGAACCAAAATAACAGTTATTTAAAATAATAGTCTTGCCTGTAGGCATATGTAAATCAAACGATCCTACAGCTATGGCAGCAACTCTTGCTCCATTGCCCATCCGTAGAATCGCCTTCTCTTCCCCAAGAGCCCTACTTCTCCTTAGTCCTCGCAACGAATTGCAAATGTGAGAACCACAAGTAGTATCTAATACCTAAGTAGAAGTTTGATTTAGTGACATGTTTACTTCAATCATAAACATATCTGAATTAGAAGTGGTAGTCTTACTAGCCCTCTTCACCTTCAGTTCTGCAAGGTAAACCTTACAGTTCCTCTTCCAATGCCTCACCTTGTTACAGTGAAAACAAACAGCATATCCCAGCTTCTTAGCCCTTGAGAACTTTTCTCAAGCTTCGAAGCCAGTCAGCATAGTTGGGACCAGTCAATATATGAGCATATAGTATGCTACGGAGTGATTGTGCAGAAGACCTAGTGTATATATCTATATATATTAAGTCTGCAAATGATATACACATAACAACACTTAGCAAATATTCAATTTCATTATTAAAACACTATATGAATCGAGTCTTTATTCATAAGTGGCTCCCACTAGTTTATCTAATTTATACAACCCCCTAAGTGAATAAATAAGCATTCGTAATGCTAGTGGGAATAGGGATCCTACATTCCATCACACAACCTCGGCTGTAGCACGAAACGCCATGTGATGTTCAATAGGCAGACAACTCTTGTCAATTACATCTTATGTTATTCCCTAATAAAATTTTAGCCTCTTGAATAATTGAGTCACGGCTGTAGCACGACAAACTCAATATTCTAAGTCAAGTCTAACCCAACATTTCGTACAATTGAATCAGTCTCCAATGGCCCACGGCTGTAGCACGTAACGACCATTAGATTCTAATTCATTGTACACATCTCTATGTAATAGACAAGTATTTCTAATTTTGAAATCAAAGCCCTCGGCTCTAGCACGAAACGACAATGATTTAAAAATAAGAACTACTTTCTACCATGTTGGAAGGCTATGACCGACACAAGCCCGTTGTGTCATTGGCCAATTACTACTTAATATTATTAAGAGGGATTTTATTATAAGGTTTATAATTATATATATTTATAGACAAAAATTATAAATAAATTTTTCTTTAAAGTATCATAATTACTAACCAATTAATTAATAATTAAAACTGTATTAATCATTTAAATTATTTCTAAACCTTGTAGAAAATAATTTTTTTCCTATTATTGATTAATAATTAAAACTCTTTTAATCATTAATTCTATTTCTAAACTCTTTAGAAAATTAATCTCTCCCTTAATATAATTTCATAAATTAAATAAATAATTAATAATATTAAGATCACATATTAATTATTTTATAATAAATTAAATCTCATTTAATCAATTAATAAAATTGTTAACTAATTATTTATTTCATAAATAAATAATTATCAGCCATTATTAATTAACTAATATTATTTAACAATCATAATCATATTATAATAAAGAGATTCTTTTCTTCAATTAAATATTTCAAATCAATAATCGATAATCGGATGATTCCCAGATCGGGGGGAGCATTGTCAAGAGGCGTCACTTAATACCCTTTTCTTATAGATCAAAATCTGTTTTTGACAGAATCATCCTTTCTCTCAATATTGAAAATTCATATTTAATTATGTGTTTCACAAACACAAGAATCTCATGATTGTATTCATAATATAAATATTAAGGCAAGAAACGATTCCTATTTCTAGATTTTCTAGCGCACGCCTTATGTTGATTTAAGTTCACCTAGATCTATCATCGCATGGTAAACTTAGGCATATATCTCATATATAAACATAAATAAATAAGTAAACATGCAAGCAATATCATGTCACACATTGATATAATGATGTATGGATTTATTATAACATTTAAAAGCAATTAAAACAATTAAAACATGCTTTAAAACACTTTCGGGAATATAAATAGTTCAAAACTATTATATAAAAAATATTTGACCACTCCATTAGATCCGTTTCGGAAAAAGGAATCCAACGATATATTGCACGCTCAAAACAGAGTTACGAAACTCCTAGAAAATCAAATTTAATGTGGACAGAAAAAGCTGTAACGCATGACTAGCTGCGTTACAACAATTTAAAGTCATTTAATCGTGTAACGCATGTTGTAAATGCGTGACAGCCCTGTCACGCATTCCCGGTATGTGCGACCCCCCTCCCCGCGGTTGTCCCACACGCGCGGGCAGCAGCTTGAACTGCAACAGTTTTTTTTTGTATGTTTGTCAGACTGCCGTTGAACTAAAAAGAAACGTCACGTGCATTTGTAACCCCCTTTCATTCATTACCTTAACTCCCCTTTTACTCATAATAACTACTCCCTCTGTCTCTTAAAACTTTTCCTGTTTATCTTTATCACGTTTGTCAACGCACACTTTTGATCGTTAATATCTTTAATTTCGTATTAGTTTTAAATATAAAAATTTCACTGTATTAAAATACTCATAAATACGAATTCAACAAAATCACTCATGATTATATTTGGACTTATAGATTAGACATAAATTAATAATTTGTCTCATGTTATGAACAGTCCCGACATATTAAACGAGAAAAGAATTGTGAGACGGAGGGAGTATTATTATTAATATTATAATTTTAATACTAATAAATTAATTAACAATTAATTAATTAAAAATTACAGGGATATGATTTCTCAAATCAAACAGTAGCAAAAAATTACCAGGTAGTTATGGGGTCCTTGTGCAATTTTAATTTCATAATATTCACATGCATGATTATTTTATGAATTTTAACTAAAACAATTTAAAAAAAAATCATAACAAATAATCTATACATCATAAAATTATGAAAAAAATACCTAGATGATCCACAACACTTGTAGAACCCAGATCAGTGGTCAAAATCTCATGCAAATATTATTTCGAATTAATTCATAATTAAATTTAAATAAACTTGCAAAAATCATAATAAATCCATACATGCATAAAAAAATCTGAAATTTTTATATGAATCTCTATATGCAAGAACCTGTCTCTGATGCCATTGAAGGAATTTACGGACGAGCGGAAGCACGATATAACAATTATTCCGTAAAAACCATATATCGCACATATAGAAAATCATATAAAAACGTAATAGCGGAGGAATCGAAACCTTACCTTGAAAATTCGAAGATGGTGTCTAGATGGTTGCTAGCAGTTGCTTCTCAGAGTGTGAAGCACTCTACCGGTATCCACCAAGAATAATCCTTCGATGAAGCTTTTTATAAAACTCGAAGCTTTATAAAAATGGAACTTTTCCTTCTTGAGAGAGAGAGAGAGAGATGAAGAAGATGGAGGCTAGCTCCCTTTAGGTTTTTCACAAAAAAACACAAGTGTGTACTTAGAATGAACTATCTCATTCTATTTATAGGGCACAAGTAGGTTTTAGTATAATTAATATATCAATATATATTAATATATAAATCCCACACTTTATCTTATAAAATGTTTAAATAATAATTAAAACTATTTTAATCATTATTATTTTTCTAAACTCTTTAGAAAATAACTTGTTCTCTCAAAATACCTTCATCAATAAATTAATCTTTTTATGGTGTGACCCTGTAGGTTCAATATTAAGCCGGTAGTAGAAATAAATAATAACAAACTTTTTATTAATTATTTATACGAATTCTAAAATTCATTAAATATAATTAACTGATTAATTATATTTATTCTACATCGTGAGTGATGCTTCTCAACATATCGCGACTATCCGGATAATATGAATTCACTGCTTAGAATACCAAGAACCTGTCAGTGCTAGTTACCGTACAATCAATTCCTTCTACCCTACAATATCCCGATTAAATACAAGGCATGGATCTCGTGTCAAGCCTATCAAATTTAATCATATGATTTCTTATTCATAATGCAAAGTTCATATTAATGCAAATTAGAAACTCCTTTCTAATTTCATACACTCTGGCCAGAGATTCCAGAACTCGCATACTAAGAATAACATAGGATATTCACTTTCTTACTAGAAGGGGTAGATCATTTATTGACCATTAACTATTTCCATACACAAATCCCTATGCCCAGAACAGACCTAATGGATGTCCTTGAGACTAAGGACTAAACCAAAGCACAGTTCATTATATACAACATTACTCTAACGATCTCAAGTCTAAGGACACTTGTACAACTATCACTCAGTGAACAACTATCGACACGTGAGTAAACTCCATTAGTTGTTCAACTTATCGAGTCATGTTCAGTGAACTTATGAGAACAGACATCCTCCTGAAAGGAGCAAGTATAGTATGTACCAATCTTTGCGGATTCACTAACTTCCAATTAGTTATCCTATGATCCGGAACTGTTTAGGTCTAGAGTTATCATCTTCTAGATCTCACTATTATAATCTCATTATAATTCTAGAAGCTTTACTTTAAACCATGGAATATCTTATTTAAAACACTTTAAATAGATAAGGCCCGTAATAAAAACAAATAAGTCTTTTATTAATATTAATGAAATCAAATAAGTGTACAAGAAAGTTCTTCCTAAATCATCATAAATGATTGGATTTTAGGACAAACTCTTTCAATTAGATATATCTTGACATCCGTACGGTTGGATTGTCGAGAAATATTTAAAAAAAAAATAGAAACAATATTTTGGGACGAAGCACTAGTTACGAGTACTAGACAATATAATAGTGTTCTTTTAAGATCTCCAACCAAATTAATTTTTTATTTTTTGAAAATTTAGGAATATCAGTTAATTAGATATATCTTGACATCCTTACGGTTGGATCGTCGAGAAATATTTTTAAAAAAATAGAAACAATAATTTGGGATGAAGCACTAGTTACGAGTACTAGACAATATAGTAGTGTTCTATTAAGATCTCCAACCAAATTATTTTTTTATTTTTTGAAAATTTGGGAATATCATTTAACTAGATATATCTTGACATCCGTATGGTTGGATCGTCGAGAAATATTTTTAAAAAAATATAGAAACAATATTTTGAAAAATAACAGAAAATTTTGTAAACGAGCTCGAACCGGGTCGAGTTCGAGTTTTCGAGCCGAGTTTCATTCGAGCTCGGCACATACCCGGACCGGCTCGTTTATATAACGAGCCTAAAATCACTGCCGAGCTCGACTCATTTACGAGCTCGAGTCGAGCCGGGTTGGGTTAAACGAGTTCGAGCCGGGTAGGCTCGCGAGCCACCCGACTCGAATTACAGCCTTAATCACCGTTCCTCCACTCTCCGTCGACCATCAGAATATCCTTCTACAACCAGCGTCTTCCACTTCTTCTTCACCTGCCTCACCCCTTTCTCCATTCCCGTCAACAACCCCTCCATTTCTTCCCCTTCCCATCCCATTTTCTTCAACTCACCACAACCCCCACCCTACGACTTCAACTCTATAAACGCAATTCACCATCTCTTTTACCCACCCATCTTCCTTCTCCTTCCATCAAACCCACATCACAACCACAACCATCCACCAACAGCCCTCCACCTTTTCTCCGCCTCCAATTCAACGTCGCCAATCCACCACCATCCCCTTCCCCTGCTGCTAATTCTCCACCCCCTTTCCATTCACCTCTTGCCTTCCTCTGCTTTGCAATCCCAACCACCAACATCACCGCCTATCCGTCTCCTTCTCCTGCATTCAAACTCAACCACCGTACTCCTCCACCCCGTTCCTTCTTCCCCACCGTTCTCCTACAACTCTACCACTATCCCTCACGCCAACACCGCCCCACAATCCTCCCTTCTCCGTTTACCTCCAACCACCGTCGCAACTATCTCCCACAACCATCTTAACCCACCACCAACACAGCCTAACCACCACTCCTCTTCATTCAACAGCCGCGCCTCAACTACTCCCTTCTCCTCTCTTTCAATTCCCTTTCCGCCAACAATTCAATCCTCGACTGTTATTGTAAATAACTTTAAGACTATTAAATTACTCATTTATCCCCGACTTTTTAACATTAACGATCAAGTATGACGGAAATTGATTAAAGAGGTGCATATCAAAGCAACATTTAATGTTTGGAATGTAAAGTACCAATAAAAATAATATAAATCGAAAAAACGCACAAAGATAAGAGTTACAAAATGCTAATTACTCAATAAAATCACTACTCCTATTTTTTTGCCTGCGTGATTAATTGCATTTTTAGCTGTGAGCCTGTGACTATGTGGAGTTGCAGGAGTCGTTGAGATTTATAAAGTTGGAAAAATTGAAATTAAAACACCTGGAAAAATCATCTGTGTGCCCCAAAACAACTAAACAAGAAAACAGAAACAGAACAGAGTGGTTTTGAAATTAATCAAACTCCAATAACAAAATCAATGGAGGAGGAGAAAGCTAAAGAAGAGGGTGCAATAGAGTATGTAAGCTATGGTGGAGAACATCACTTACCCTTAATCATGAATCTTGTTGATCAAGAACTCAGTGAACCCTACTCCATCTTCACCTATCGTTACTTTGTTTATCTTTGGCCCAACCTCTCTTTTCTTGTAACTTCCTCTCTCTCTCTCTCTCTCTCTCTCCTCTCTCTCTCCCCCCATCTCTCTCTCTCCCTCTCTCTCTCTGTTTCTGACAATTTCAATTTCAGGCTTTTCACAAAGGCAAATGCATTGGAACTGTGGTGTGTAAAATGGGGGAGCATCGAAATACTTTCCGGGGTTACATTGCTATGCTTGTTGTTCTCAAACCTTATCGCGGCAAGGGCATTGGTAATTTCATCCTCTTTACTTGTAAAGTTTCGGCCTTTTCTATATTTTCCTTATTTTAGATATCTATGCTTAGCTCCAACCATGAATCTTGAGGTTACCATTGAGTATAAAATTAAATTTATCTGCAATTTGAGGATTTCAAGAGTTAGCATATTGCGTTGTTGGAGTCTGAACACTTGGAATTTATGTGTTGTGACCTCTAAGTTGAGGTGTTTAATTTTTTCAGCAACCGAACTTGTTACAAGATCTATTAAGGTCATGATGGAATCGGGTTGTGAAGAGGTATGTCATCAATTCTGTGTTATATGTATTCACACATTTTGCTTAATATTTGTGTTTTCTTGAACCTGCAGTCATACCAAGGTTGTATATATCTTATGATTTCTAAACTTCTTATGTAGAATTAACTATTAAGGATCCCACGCCTGCTGTCTACTATTTTGTTTTATTTTTGAACTTGCTGTCAACTATATTATTGTGAGATGTTACGCATTTCTATAAGATCGCTACAGTGGGAAAATGAATTGATTACTGTGATCTCGTAAGGGAAGATTAAAGTTTTCGTAGATGAGTCAGCTGCAAATGTACTGTTTATTGTATTGGACGACATAATATCAAACATGAATAAAGTTTAAAACACCTATAACTTGAACTAGGAAATATGTTACGTAAGTACCTGATTGCAACTCATTTATCACTTAAAATTAGAAAAAGAAACTTGAGCTTACAAATTACAGAGATAGCAAACTACACAATGACGGGCCTAACTATAAATCTGTGAAGCCAAGTTCCCACCAAGTTGTAAATTTGACTGATGTCCATTATATCTTGAAATCATCATATGCTAAAATAATAACTTTGTGTGTAACCTGTACCTTACCTGTGTGCACAAACCTTGACGCAGTCCACTGTGATTCTCCCCTCCCTCCCCTGAGTTTCAAATATTCTGATTTATGGGATTATTGTTTTTCTCATTTTCCCACGCTCTTGTTACTTTATTTTTTTTAAGGCTTGGACAGCTTTAGAAGCAGCTTGAAGAGCATGATCTGCACAATTTAGCAGAATCACAAGAGGATTAATTTTTATCTTAGTGCGTTGGACTTTAAGATATAGGTTTTACCCTTTTAGAAACAGTCAAGGATGGATGTTGTAATTTTAGAATAACTGAAACTAATTGAACATATTAGACTTTTGAAAACACGTCTAAATTCATAATAGATGTTATGAAAACATAAGATTTTGAATGTAATGTCTCTGTAAGTTGTAGTCAAGTTGGGACAAAGAAGATGCACAAACTGATGGAACAATGCAAAATTTGGATTGTCTTATCTATTTTTTTCACTAATTTGTTACCATGGTTGCGAATAAGCTTGTTGAAATATTGTTTTTCACTTATTCTATATGTTGAATTTGTGATGTCTTTTACCACGAACGACCTCCTGTTTATTTACTTACTGTATTCTAGTTCCACATAATGTAGAATTTATTTTAGGCAGCGGGTAATACCTTTTCTCTATTTTAATTGTTTGATCGATCTTTTACCTCTTTGAGTTAATTCTTGACTTTTTCAATATTTCACCTTATATAAATGATGTTTTATAGTTTACTAATAAATTAAGTTTCCTGATAATATTCAACAATTGTTGGCTGAATATAAATGGTTCAGATCGCTTTTTAGCACGAAAAATGTTTTGATCGGAGATTTAAGAAACCAATATTAATACTATTATATATGCGGAACAAAGATGGTACATGATTACTATGTTAGTTTCATTTTAATTCTTTCAGCGAAGCAAGGGAACTTTGTGTAAAGGCAACCATAGTGACTATTGAATGTATCAATTGTCCCCATGGAGATATTGTAGCAGGCTTGGGCTCATTCCTAAGACCAAATATCCTTTAATTCAAAAACCAGCACTGTTTAATGTTGAAAATCTGTTTAGTGCCTGCCCTTTATAGTAGATATTGCTATGAAAGTTTATCTAAATTCTAGATGAATTGTTCCTGTTCTTAGGTTGTGTCACTTACGGAACGGAATGGAGGAGAATTGAATGAAATTTGTACCAACTCGTGGATTGTCTGAACAAATATTTATTCCTTCATGGTTCATACCATTCTGCAAGTTTCTGTTAATACCATTTCATTCTGATTTCATAATGAATGACCATTTCCTTCTTTCATCATTTCCATTCAGAAGTCTTGTCCTATGTATTTGAACCCCTCTTCTATATATAAGAGATATATCAAATGGTATAAGACCTTTTGGAAATCACCAAGTTTTCTGCAGTTTATATATGTGTGTGTGTGTGTGTGTGTTTCAACTTACTCCTACATTATACTCCCTCTCTAATTTTGCTCACATTTCACAGAAAAGTTGCACTCATATTTTTTACACTCTTCCCTCTTACATCCTTACGCCTTTAATTTTGTTGACAAATTTTCATTTCATTCTTGTCTTATTCCATTCCTTCCAACCAAACCAAGCGTTTCTTTTTTGATATGGTACAAAAGAAAGTCAATATATTATAGGAGTAGCTAACATGATTGAGTTCCTCAACTCATGATCAAGTATCCCATGCACTTATTGTCCTATTTTGCAATTGTTTTGAGGTATCAGGCCTGTCACTTGTAAGTTGTCAGCATAGGTAAATAGAGGTGGCTAAGTAGTTAACAGCTGACAAGGAAGTCACCTTTTGAAAGCAAATATTAGCTATTACCCATAGGAATCAGATTGTACATAGTGGCATAGTGCGAACTGTGGAAAATTAATTGACTCTGAACTAGTCTGAAGTAATGTGAAGAGTTTCTTCATGCTTTGTGAATGCTCCATTTGCTTTGCATAAATGTGTTTTATTTTTGTCAAATCATCTTAATATCATTTTCCTGTAACTTTCGATGTTATATACGAAGGTAACACTTGAAGCAGAAGTTACAAATAAGGGAGCACTTGCATTGTATGGGCGTCTTGGGTTTATTAGGGCAAAGAGGCTTTTCAGATACTATCTAAATGGTGTTGATGCTTTCCGACTGAAGCTATTATTTCCCCGTCCAGAGTTATCATCTGGCCATTTGATAATAGAAAACGAAGGCATACCACAAGAAGAAAGTCAACGGCGACAATAGAATGTGGAACTAGAGCTTTATAGCCAAACGAATGGAATATGCTTAAGTGTAAAATCATTAACACATTTTAAAAAATATTGTCATACTTTCTGAATTTTTTTTACAGTTTCTTTTAGTTATTGTGGATGAACTATTACTTCGAATCAGTAGTTTGTTAAAATATACCTGCCATTTGAGTCACCTGTTTCCTGTAAATTATCGGTATAATACTTGACTAGCTTTGCACCTTAAAGTTGAATAGAGCATAAACCTTGTTTTGCACTGCTGTGACCATTGTTAACAGGCATGTTAAGTATGTATCGATAATTTGCTGTCTCTAACTTTAACAGGCATGTTAGGTATGTATCGATAATTTGCTTCTAACTTTAACAAGAGAGAATTTGGACTTGCATCGCCTGTTCCTGGTTTGTTAGATGATAGTGATCGGAAGTTATAAATCATACTCCCTCAGTCCCGTATTGTTTTTCTTATTTCATATGTCGGGACTGTTCATAACATGAGATAAATTACTAATTCACGCATAATCTATAAGACCAAATATAGTCATGAGTGATCTTGTTGGATTCGTATTTATGAGTATTTTAATACAGTGAAGTTTTTATATTTAATACTAATACGAAATTCAAGGTATAAACGTTCAAAAGTGTGCGTTGGCAAACGTGTCCAGTCAAAACAGGAAAAACATTAAGGGACGGAGGGAGTAAAAGACTAAAATAAGTTCTCTTACAATTACATCAGTTTTTTTTTTTTTACAATTTTTAATTATCTATTACATTCCTGTATTCTGAGTAACCAGTCAAATTCACAATTCGTATATTTCTGGTCCATATGTTTTCCTCTGACCTGAGAATCGAAGCTTGGAATTTAAATTCGAGACAAGATATGACAATTAATATAAGGTACATCAAATTTTAATGAAGGCAAAAACAATTTAATAAGGACTTGTCACAAAAAGTCCATGTAAAGCATTATCTATCAGGTGCAAAGTAAGAATCGCTCTAACAAGTGAAAATAGCACAACTGCCCTATAAACCATCGTCTTATGATGCCACCAGTTGCTGAGACACAACACACTTTGCCATGAGTTCTTTGAATTTGACTTTTGTCCTTGATCGTCTGTTAAGTCGAGGACGGCATGTGCGATGCTGCAGCAATGTATGAAGGATTGTGAACTTGTACTTGCAAGGATGGATTATTTACTGCTACATTGTGGCTGTATGAACCGGTTTGTCCATATGTCAGCATACGAGGATCCTGGTAAGCTTGATTTGGATCTTGATAAACCATTCCTGCCCAGTATGTAGCACTGTTTCCAGAAGACGGCATATGAGGATACTGGTGTACTTGGTTTGGATCATGAGCTACTCCTGTCCAATATACAGCACTGTTGTCAGATGTCTGCATGTGAGCATAATACTGGTAGGCTTGACCTGGGTCTTCATAATACGGATAAGCAGAACTATTTGATTGTGCAGGGACCTGAGGTTGCAGTTGCACATGTGCTTGTATCGGGACCTGATGTAGCGCTTGACCATGTGCTTGTACCTGGACCTGATGTAGCACTTGACCATGTGCTTGTACTGGGACCTGATGTAGCAGCTGACCATGTGCTTGTACAGGCATATTAGCTGATGCAACTGACATCCCGGGGTTATAGTTGTGTGCATGACCCACTTGCAGAAAGTTTTCTGTATGACTTGTTTCAAGTGCAGCAACAGGAGCTGTTTCGGAAAGAGAGATGGACATGCTGTTAGCACCAAAACCAGGGCCTGCCGATGGAAGTCTCCTATCTGGACCTGCATACATAAGGGCAGGGTCCTGATGAGCTCGAGCTCCACGATAGACAGCTCCAGACGACGAACTATGCAGATGTGCAGGGCCATGTGACGGTGCTTCAAAATTTGATTGTGCGACTGGCTCTGTTGGTGCGTCATTAGTTAGTGCAAGTACATTGGGGTTGTTATCATGTACCGTTAGTTTTGGTTGAACAGTCCCTCTATCATTTATCTCCTGCACTGCAGAGCAAGCTTGGCCTACCACAGCATCAGAGGCACCAATACTTTCGGACCCAATACCAGTGCTTGCTGGAGAAGAAGAGTGAACTCCTTTCGCGGCCTCAGTAGCCAATTGAACCCAATAAGCAGCTGTCTGCAATGAGATGGTATTAGTTCATTCCCAGGCCCGGATGCTGATTAGTACACATGTGCTTGAACAAGACCAAAGTAATTCCACGTACCTTTCCTTGCTTATAGCAATTATCTCTAGGCTCAAACTGCTGCAGCATCAACCTCTCAGTATCGTATGGCATACCAGTGGATCTGTGAAAGAAGACCATGATTCAAGTATTCACCAAAACAGCATGAAACTTTCTCTAAATTATCAAGATTGCTATCACTAAAGTAGCTAGCACCCATCTGGTTACTTCTGCAACCTTAAAGCTGGTGGTAATTTCTACCCCATGACAATCTCACCCAGAAGCAGTTGGATGTGCTAATATTCAATATGTTAATGCCTAATGTACATCTTGCTTATAAGCTAAATGACTGTCAGTGTCGAACAAAATTTAGAATTGTAAAGTTTAAGAGACCAAGATAGACAGACACAATACACTACCTCCTCTTTTACCTATCTTGACATGACACTATACGAGCATTTAAACATAAACATGTCACATCATAGAACATAAACGATTTTCTATCTCCAAACTGGAAACTGAATAGAGGAATCAGCAGAGAAACGAACAAAAGAAGAATTAAAGAACATTCAATTCAAAGAAATGCTATACATATATGTGATCTTTACATATGGATGAATAACCTCCTCACGGCCACTAACATAATATAATATTTCATAGTAGAGAGTAAATACAATAAACGACCTCTTTTTGACACAAAAGCACAATCCTCAGCATCAGGAATCTTATTAGTCAAACATCATATACACACATTAATCAGTCACCATGATTAATATCTTCAACCTACCGCAATAGAGCAAGGTTCTGTCTCTGCTATGCCAATATAATTGAACTCTTTCAAGTACTACATATACTATACATATCTACTCAAAGGCATATACATCATGTGTCAATGTACATTCACAAAACAAAGTACCAAACAGTGATGTACACTTTTACAAAGTGTTTTGAGCATATATCCCAAGTACTATAATTTCAAATCAATTTAGAAGCTTGAAGAAGATAGAATATTAGAATGGTTACTTGACTAATTACGATAAAGCATAGACGAATCTAGGGTTTCTTATCCACTCAATTGTGCGTATATAATATACAGTGATATCAAGCCCAGGCAACAATGAATGTTGGTGCAGAAACATCAATATATAGTGTTAACGCACCAAAACTTCAATAGAAGACTTTACCTGTGGTGCAGGACTGGATTACCATCAAAGTATGCTTGCTGGCCAAACTGAGATGCCGAGCCTAATTCTGGTGGCAGATCTCTGTTTGCTAAAAGGGTATGTGGTGCACGTGCTTGAGATAGTCCACGTTCAACATGTCTCATAGTACCCGCTGTGCCCTCATCAGGATGATTCAATCGAGCTAAATACTGGTTGTATTCATGAGAAAGTTCAGATGCAGTTTGGGCCCGTATCTCACTGCTTCTCGGTATAATTGCAGCCGGCCGGACAGTGTTTGGCACTAGAGATCCAGCAATTCCTGGAGATGGCTCAGCTACCGGGCGAAATAGTGAAATCAGATTAGCTACCTACAACAGACCATAAACACAACATTTATTAGCTTTTTGGAGGAATGTAGATCAGCTAATTGTAGTGGGTGTAAGAATGACAAGTGTGCAAAGTGACAACTTGCCTGTTTACTGCTCAGTTCTTGTCTAAATCTTGAACCGCCCTTGTAGTTATCAGCAATTGCAGGCTTGAAAATACTCTCAGGCAGAGGTATGCAATCTCTAAGAATCTCAAATCTCACCTAAACAGATTGTTTAGGTATTAATTAGATCGCCAAGCAACCAAGTGGCCAACAAAGGTTGACAAGTTGACATCAATATTTTATCACTTCAATGTAAAATAGAAAAGTGCTCAGAACTGTTCTTACTGATCCCAAAAAACACACCAGAAAACAGAAAAGTATTTAGCTGATCTTCTAATGGGCAAACACCAATCAATAAGAAGTACTAAAGCTTGGTTTATAGAAGTTGGGGATGGACACGAAGTCAGGAGAAAATTGATAACAAAGTGAAGTATATCAAAACAATCAACAGCAAACTAAAAAAAGAAAATGTGTCTGAGATATATGTGCAGAGAAAGAGGCACGTTGGATCAAGGAATTGTTTACAAGAAACAGTATGCAAAATTCTACCACGCACCACATCCATCAAAATCAATCAATTACTATTCACTTAACAGTTATAGATAGATCATCTATCTGCCTTTAAAATCCAATTTTTGTAATTTCATAACCTCTCATTTTGCAGCAAGCCAGCAACATATACAAATTTCCAAATGGCCACCACTCACCTCCTTATATGACTAAATAAAGATTCAAACCATTGTTTGGTTACTTTGGTACATCTAATGTATGAGCTAAACATGTTTTGGTCACTAAATTGAGGTATAACTTATAAAAGCATCACTAAATGGCCAATGTCTCGATTCATTAGCAACATATACAAATTTCCAAATGACCACCACTCACCTCCTCGTATAATACTAATTGAAGATTCAGATCATTGTTTGGTATATCTAATGTGTGAGCTAACCGTGTTTTGGTCACAAAACTGTAGTATAACTTACAAAAGCATCACTAAACAGCAAATGTTGAATCATTGAACTAAACTTTTCCTACAAAAGATTTGATATTTCTGCTATTGGCACTAAAAGAAGCGCCGAGTTTATGTGATACGTAAGTTGGCATGATTAAGCCCAATACTATAGCAACCCTGTGATGGGGCAAACCAATATAACCCAGCACTACCACTCCTGACTCACTAACCCATAAAAGCAGCCTGATCTATCTCTTTCTCTTTTTAAGTCTAAGCATGATATCAAATGAGGTTAGGAATTTAGGGTTGGCAGCAGCAGAATAAACAGTAAAAAATAATAAAAAACGACATAAGAAATTGGAATAAACTCTAGTGCCAAAGTAGCAAACTTATATGAATCCTAATGTAGACACTGTGTTTGAACGACCAATCGTCTTTTACTCTCCGACTTCTTTCCTTGACCTGGAGATTCATCTCTACAACTTAAATTTATATTCCACCTTTCTCTCTCCATATAAATACTGCAAGAAGCTCATGTTGTCTCCTCAAATACATATTGTTTCTCTTCTTACCAATAATATTAAAGAAGCGTTTTAGGAAGTTAAGATACTGCAGCAATATGGAGATTGTGGTACAAAGGAGGAGATATTTGTATTCAATGATGCATTTGTAAATCAGCACATGGTTTAGTAAAGAATAGGGCATTCGACACAGAAACATTTTCAATTTTTCATCGTTGTTATCCTCGCAGGTAATGTAGTCATGAAGAATAGCCAGCTTCTGTATGACCCTTGCCTTGCATAAGCATCTCAAAATTTGGCTGGACTAGAAGAAGATTACCTGTGCAGAAAATTGGCCTCCAAAAGCAGCTGGTTCAATTGCCAATCTTCCATCTGAGGCAGCAACGTATACACCATAGAGAAGTTTCATGTCAAAGTCATACAAGAACAGCCTCATGTGTGGCTTTATTTTTTCAAGAATGTCCATCCTTGCTGAAGGAAGACCAAAAACTCTGTATTTGTAGCAATCTGCCTTAGTTTTCCCATTGCACATAAATATATACCCAGGAAACTGATCAGTGCAAGCTATTGACTCTCCCTGTAGAGTACCATGGCGGAAATTTGAATGGGCAGGAGCATGATCATACGTTAAAGCGACAGGAATCCTTTGCATGTGTCTCTGGATGAGTCTTTTCTCTATTGCCCTGCTACTAGACTGGAAGTTCTGAGTACCTTTCCTCCTTGCTGACTGTTTGGTTCGCGTCATTGAATATGCTGCAAAATGGAACAGAAGACCCGCTTTAGGAATAGCCAGTAGAAAATGATGGCTGTTGGCAAATAACATATACATGACATCCGATCCTCCAACAAGGCTGCACCGACAACTAAACTTAAAAAAGATTTATGACAAAATGGAGGACAGGCCACAACCAAAAGAATAAAAGTATAACTATGATAGTCATATAAAAACAAATTTCGAGTGCAAGGATGCTTCCAATTTTTAAATGGACTGCAAGAGAAAATAAGTGCTCTTTAGCGAATATAAGTAGAAAACAGCTTAATATATATAAAATTCTGTACAATTCATGCTCCCCTGTTTCAGTGAGTGAGTTTTTCTTTTTACGTTGTTCCAGGATCTGACATAATGTTAGTGAATGTCATTCCTTTATATATAGCAATTAAGCACTTAAGTCACAGGATAACATTTCACAGCTTGCATTCATCAACATGATATAGGTACTGTCCAATATCATGCAATGGTATTCCCTATAACTTATCCACCCAAACATGGAAATTTAATAATTTCTGGCCTATAGATTAACGACACAGCTAATGGCTAATTATTTGACTTCCTATGATATTTGGCAACCATTACAGCCTAACCATGTAACAGGCTACTAGGCTAGTGCTCATGTTTCAGTGCATCATAATATAGATCAATTCAATTACCATTTACAGACACTAAAATGATCCAAATGCCATCTGGAATTAATTAGTGGAAGCATATAGTATAATACCTTCCTTTATTAGATCTGAAGTTCTCTGAAAAGGAGTCCAAAAAACCTAATTATATAATAATGAGAATAAAAAAACAAGACCACATGATCATAAGAATCAAGGCAGGACCGTTACAAGCTTGTTCGATTAACAGCTCTATTTTCTTTTTTACCATACCTCGTTCTTTTATGGTGCATTATGTGCTTGTTCATTGTGTAGTTTGAGCGTAAAGGCTCAGTGTATATGTTGGAAACCATTTCACCCAATACCTTAAGGCCATGTTTGTTTTAGGGGATTATAATTCTTGGAAAATTACACTATCTTTCTTAAATTTAAAGGATTATAATCCCATGGAAGTATATTGCTATCATCTTTTTGATTCATTTCTATGGGATTATAATACCTTCTTTCACAAGGTATTATAATCCCATGGGAGTGAACTAAAACAATGATCAAAATGTGAATTCATGGGATTATAATCCCTTACGTTTGGGATTTATAAGGTAATAATTTGGGGATTATAATCCCTTGAAACAAACATGGCCTAAGGTGTTGAGGAAGGCCCTTTCAAGGATCTTATACTCATATATATTTAACATCCCCCTCACTCGCAAGCCCACTATGGGGTAAGAGTGGTCACTAGGAGCCCATTTTTGGAGCAATTCCTTAGTGCCAAATTAAATTGAGAATATTGGGGGTGGTGAGGTTCGAACTCGAGACCTCCACAAACACCAGAGCTCTGATACCATGTCACAGTTTAGGAGAATAGATTTACAGAAGAAGTATGATTTTCATATATTGTGTGTATATTACAACAATGTAAAGATCCTATATATATATATAGGAGAAGTAATGCACCAAAGTCTTACAACGGTGCCTAACTATGACTTATGCTAATACTAAAGTCTATGGACGGTATAGTTATATTTGACACTCCCCCTCAAGTTGATGCATATATATCACTCATGCCCAACTTGCCAATAAGTGGATGAAGCATCTTCTGATTTAAACCTTTGGTAAATATGTCAGTTATCTTGTCCTCCGATCTTACAAAGTGAATACCAATGGTATCATTATTGATCTCCTCTTTTATGAAGTGTCGATCAATTTCGATATGTTTGGTCCGATCATGTTGAACTGGATTATGTGCAATGGCAATAGTGGCTTTGTTATCACAATGCAGCTTCATTGGAGTTGCAGATGCAAGTCCCAATTCTTCTAGGAACAATCTTATCCACAATAATTCACGTACACCTTTAGCCATAGCTCTATATTCTGCCTCAGCACTAGATAAGGCAACCACAGGTTGTTTCTTGCTTCGCCAAGTAACCAAATTGCCACCAACAAATGTACAATATCTTGAAGTTGATCGTCTATCGTCTTGACATCCAGCCCAATCTACATCTGTATAGCTTTCAACCCTGAGATGATTGTTTTTAGTAAACATTACTCCTTTTCCAGGAGCAGCCTTAAGATACCTTAATATTATATAAACTGCATCCAGATGTGGTTGACGAGGATCATGCATATACCTGCTAACAATTCCCACGACATATGCTATATCTGGTCGTGTATGTGAAAGATAAATTAGTCTTCCAACCAATCTCTGGTACTGGGGTCTATCGACAACGTCACCTGTTTCTCCACAAAGTTTATGATTTGCTTTTATAGGAGAATCCGCAGGTCTAAATCCTAACATACCTGTTTCATTTAAAAGGTCAAGTGTATACTTCCGTTGTGAAAGGAAGATACCACTTGGGCTTCTGGAGACTTCAATGCCAAGGAAATACCGTAGTTTTCCCAAATCCTTCATCTCAAATTCGGAGGCAAGTCTCCGTTTAACATTTGCAATCTCACATGTGTCGTTGTCAGTGATCACAATATCATCAACATAAACAATCAAGACTGTGATCTTTTCCCCCTTCCTTTTTATAAACATTGTGTGATCCGAATTGCTCTGTTTATAGTCAAATTTAACCATTGCTCTTTGAAATTTGCCAAACCAAACTCTTGGAGACTGCTTCAATCCATAAATAGTCTTCTTCAATTTGCATACTTTCCCGATGGTTGCAGCTGTAGAAAATCCAGGTGGGATATCCATGTAGCCTCTTCTTGTAGGTCTCCATGTAAGAATGCATTTTTTACATCCAACTGTTGAAGTTCCCATCCAAGATTTGCTGCACATGAAATAAGGACTCGAATAGAAGCCATTTTTGCCACTGGAGCAAATGTTTCCTGATAATCAATCCCATAAGACTGAGTATACCCTTTCGCCACAAGTCTTGCTTTGTACCTATCAACCAGCCCATTAGGTTTTTGCTTCACAGTGAACACCCATTTGCATCCTACTACCTTCCTTTCAGCAGGAAGATGAGTCAACTCCCAAGTGTTATTATATTTTAATGCATTCATTTCCTCAATCATAGCATCTTTCCATTTAGGATCACATAAAGCTTCCTGCCAAGTATGAGGGACAGAAACACTAGACAAGGATGACACAAAATCAAGTGAAGAAGGAGATAATGCATTATAGGACACATAGTTTGAGATTGGGTGATTAGTACAAGAACGTACACCCTTTCTAAGAGCAATAGGAAAATTAAGAGTAGGATCAAGAGTGTTACCGTTATCAGGCTCAACTGTAGGAGCTGATTCAATATATATTATACACACACAATATCGTGTATGTATAATCACAACTGCTGACTCCCTTTTTTTCCTGTCTTCCCTTTTTTTCTTCCACAAACAAATAATAGAGAACAGTAGTCCAGCCAGCAGGGAGAAAAAAACAACGAAAAAGACTAAACAATTTCAACTAACTGACACAAAAAAAAAACTTCTCAGATTGAAGAAATAGTACCACGGTTAGACTCGCAATTAGGAGGAGATTCAGATTGGCTAAAGAATTTTTTACAGAAACTGGCCGGAAGAGGCCTCACGCGCCGGCGCGTGTGGCGGCGCGGCGGCGCGTCTGCTGGCACGTGAGGGCGTGTGACTGATCGAAATTCCAGTTTGCTTTTTTCTGTAGCCTCCTCTTTCAGTGCTCTACTCAGTGGTATATTTGTTTTTGTGTTTTGATAAGTTTCGAATTTTTCGAATTCAAGGCAGTTGTGTGTTCTTCTGCACTTTTGATTTTTTTTCTGCAACTTTGATATATGTTTCCCTAGGATATAACAAACTCTTATACCATGTTGAAAACCATTTCACCCAAAACCTTAAGGTGTTGGGGAAGGCCCTTTCAAGGATCTTATACTCATATATATTTAACAGTATATTTGGATCAGACCAGCTTATGCGTCAACCAAGACTAAACAGTACAATCGTTAGGTCAGACCACCTCGCCAATCTATACAAGTAGACTACCACAACTTTACTGTACCCCATATGGTTTTGAAAGTGTGTGCCTACCTGCCTAGTGAGTATTACCAGAACAGCGTCCAATACCTCACTACTTCCCCCCCCCCCCGTCTCCCCATTTGCATTTAGTAGGAAAATGAGTCAATCAAAACTACCAAGATTAAATTGTGTCACAGACAATTTAAAAACAGTAGTATCCATCAACCTGTTGCATTTAATAATATTCCCTTAACAGATTAAAAGGCACACGAGCCCTCGGCCTGCCTGGAGCGCCAAGAAAAAACTTCCATCTAGATTCCTGCCCCAACATCTAGTCCTACTCCATGGTCACTAGAAGTAAATACCTCTAACCCTTAATAACAAACATTAGGGTTCATATTCATAAAGTACGCAGGCAGGTTGAAAGATCTGCGCCTCAATATCAATTAAAAAATAACTCCCATTCAATCCCTTTATAAATATCTACAGATGTAGAAACAGATAGATAGATTACAAACTTGACATAACTGAACTCTTTCCCCGTAATTTTCACTTGTTACCTAAAGTAAGAAATACGTTACTAAGTTGTCAAATATTCCTAACAACGCCTTTTTTCGGTGTTTGCAATCAAGTTCTCAAGTCCTCCCACAACTACAACATACTGCGAAAATCGACTTCTATGTCACAAACAAAAACCTACTTAAAACTCAATTATGCCAACAAGAAACATATAAAACATACACAATTAATCAATTACACAAATGTATTGAGTGTATTATGTGTATACATAAGGTCTGTTGCTAACAAGTGATTAACAATAAATTTTAACCTAATTGAGTGAAAAAAAATTGGATCAATAAGTGTTGAAGAGTACCTGAGGCGAGTAAAGTACTGTTTACGAGGAGTATATAATTGGGCTCGCTGATCAGAATCGCCCATGCATTTTGATTTAAGAAAGCCTCAAGTATCAGCCATTTTGTTAATTAGCTTAGGTCACGTTCTGGGTTGAGGCAGTGTTTGGCTACCCAACGACAAATATTCATCAGCCAATTAATCTCCTTTTGAAAAATTAATAGCTTTACTTTTTATTGAAAAAAATATATAAATTAATTTTTACTCACCAAGTGACTTGTATGAAATAAGTTATTTCTAGTTATAGTTAGGGGTGAGTATTCGGTTTAAACCGAACCGAACCGAATTTTAATTCGGTTAACCGAAACCGAAATTCCAGAAAAATCCGAACCGAAAACCGAACCGAATTAAATTCGGTTTTTAACCGAACCGAAATATTTATTTCGGTTATTACCGAAAACCGAATAATAAAACCGAATTTTTAATTCAGTGCAGAAAAAACTGAATAATAAGTTCATGATAAATTAAAATTACATATCCGGCAAGTTACAGATTTAATGCTGGTAGACTACACGAAGGAAAAGATCCTAAAATGACAGAATAAATGTTTCGCTAAAACATGAATCTGTCCTCTTTTCTCTATACATAATTCATAATATTGATATTAAGTTCAGAGCTGATACATATAAGTTTCTAACGATACTAACCAAATATTCTTCCTATCCATGCCACATGCATTCTGACTGGAAGAATCATTGCACAATACATAGTTCATAATACTGGAAGATTTGATTCTCACAGCGGCGGGGTTGTATTAGGTCGTTTTGTACTGACTAGTGACTACTCAGAAGTAACCATATATGATAATTGATATATCTATTATTAACTTATTAATAATAATTTATTGTTATATAAAAAAAATTCGGTTATTTTTTCGGTTATTCGGTTAACCGCGGTTAAAAACCGAATCGAACCGAAAACCGAAATTTCAGAAAAACGGAAACCGAAAACCGAACCGAAATATTAATTTCGGTTAACCGAACCGAAATTATTTCGGTTATTCGATTCGGTTTTCGGTTAACCGAACCGTATACTCACCCCTAGTTATAGTTTCAAAAACAAGTAGTAATTTTTTTAAAAAATTATTGTATGAACTACAATATAATTCGTGTTTCGTACATGAAAAAATTAATTTATTTATTCAATTAATTGATGATTAAAAAGCAAAGAATGATGATTATACGAAAATGATTATTGAAAAAACTTGCAAGACTGAATAATTGGTCGAGATCAACATATACTTAAATCATACTATATATTTATACTATTATATAATAGTCGAAACATTAAAAGTTTGGTCGGTCGGTAGATCGGTACGATACCTATTACTTTTACTTATTTATCCTTACTTAATAGTACATGTTATTTTTACTTAATTATTTATAGTAACTAACAACTAATAAATTTAATTTTTTAGGTAAAACATGTTATCTTTTATATTTTTCAATAACTAATCAATTTTCTTTTTCACGTAAAATACATTATCTTTTATATTTTATTTAACTAAATAATAGCTGAAACATGTTACCTTTTCTAATTTCTAACTAAATTTTAAATTTTCTAAAAATATCACGGACAATATATATATATGATTTTTATCATATTATTTAATGTTAGGAATAATTCATAAGTTGTGATGTTAATAATAGAATTTGCAAATACTTCTTGTATATCCTGATCTTATAAAGGATTTAGCACTTTGTATATGATATATGTGGTAGACAGTGATCTGTAGAGTTAAGTCAGAAACAGTGTGTCGAGGACTACATTTCATGAACTGTGAGCAGATCCTGATACGACATGTCAAATATTGATGGATGTCGAATCCTGATGCAAGTTGGAATCCTTATATCGGTCGTGTTACTGATGATGTCATTATGGATGCTACAGAAACTGGCAAGTGCTATAAAACAGGATCGTTGTTTTGAAGAACAAGCAAGAAGGTATTATGAAGGAAAGAGTTTGCTATTGATGGAAACTATCAACTGGACGGCAGAACATTATCATATATAGATTATAACTTTCTGTTATTAGTTGATAGGTAGCATTATAAATACTCTCTCTATATCTTTGTAAAAAGAGTTCGTGAACGTGAGCTTAGTATAAGGTTTGTATTCGATAGTTCAAAACAAACAGAGAGAGATTTGTATTGAGAGCAGCTGCTAAAGGTACTGTACACCTTTGATAGAGTTTGTATTTGATTTTATTAATACAAACAGTTTGATTTATGATAAGTGGATTTTATCTCCACTTGGAGCATTCTAAATCGGCTTAAATTGATTGTCTTGGGCTCAAGTTTCTTGTAGTTTTGATGTGTTTTGTTTAGTTGTGCAGATTTACAAGGATGTTGTTTATGGTGGATGTTTTTGTCGTTTTTGGAGATATAATTTATTAAAATTCGGATTTATTGGGCTGCACGCGTGAGATTCACTGTTTGGGCCATATCTTGAGTTCTAGAAGTCAGTTTTGGGCGATCTTACTGTCCACGCGAAGATAACGAGATTCTCTATCATTCTAAAGTGGTCCAGAGGCCCAATTGCAGCTGGAACTTCCAGAATTACTGAAGAAAAGACAGCTACGAATTTCCTTTAAAACAGAATCAGTTTAGGAAACGTATTTTGCAGAAATTCTATTATAATTCTGATTTGGTATTTTTCTTGTTGGGCAAGATGTCTAGAGCCTATATAAACACATCCAACCCTTGTAAAATATAGATAGATCATCATCATTAGGAGTAGAACAATTACATATCAATTACTTAGATTTATTTGTATCTTTTCATACTTTGTTTTTATCATGGTTTCATCAGATCCCATGATGACGAGCGGTTTGATTACGAACTAATCGTTGTCATGGGATTCTAACGGATTTATTTATGGAGTTTAGTATCTTGATGCTTTAAAAGATCTGTGTGTGATGTATATCTTGATATCCTCGTAGGGTTGTGATTCATGTGTTTAGATGCGTCATGAACATCTAATTTGTTAATCTCTTGCTAAACGAGAGTGGATCTTGAGATTTAGAACTTGCCATGCTAGCATAGGATAGGTTGATGTTTTAACATCATGATTTGTGACGTCAATAGAGATATTATGCTGCCCTATGTGATCAATGTGGATAACTTGTTCTTCAACCGTTATGTTTTCAAATTCTATAGACATATAGGGTCTAAGCATAATTGGTGTCTATTCATCTTCTATCTCTTTTGTGGATGTATGTTTAGTTTGGTATTCGTATACTGAGAAGTAGCGTATACTTGTTTCGTGTTATCCGATCAGATATCATAACCATTGCATATAGTGATTAAAGGCGTCAGATCTAAGCGAAGTATTTAATGAAGTTAGGATTCCATGGTTTATCTTGCAGAAGTAATTAGATTTCAATTCTTGTTAGTTAGTTAATTCGTAGTTTTGTTAATTTGCTTCTTAGTTTAATTTAGTTAGTTAAAACCTTAATTTATTAATTGTCTTAGCAGTGAATTAAGATCATACACTGTTGCATTAGGTGCGTTTACTGAATTAAAACCATAACCAGATCCCTGTGGGAACGAATTTGGACTTAACCTTATATATTACTTGTGACCACGTACGCTTGCGTGATTTAGTGCAAACAAGTTTTTGGCGCCGCTGCCGGGGATCATCGGTGTTTTATTTTTGGTTTATGTGCTTGTCAATAGTGGTCGTTAGAGTTCACTGACTCGGATTTTTTTTTTAACTATCTTTTTTAGTTCGGTGTGTTTCAGGTACTTGAGTGTTGAAGATGGCAGGTCTGGAGTTGCCATGGTGGGCATATTCGAGTACATCCATGCCTCAACAATGTGAGCGGTGTTTGGGCGTTCATGATCCCTCACAATATTGTTACTATGAAGGAGTTGATCCATATGTCAGTTATGATGAACAACCATATTTTCAGTACCATCCTCAACAGTACCAGCAAGATGTCTTTGGTAGTGAAGAGTTTCGACATCAGCAACCTATTCCTACTTTTCAGTCAGATGAGGTTGATGATTTGAAGGAGATTATGAAGGAGATTAGGATGCTTGTAGAGAATCATGAGAAGTCTATCAAATCTATGGGGACACTTGTTGCTCAAGTTTTGAGTGCCTTGGAACAAGAGAATCAACAATTCATATTAGAGGCAATTCCAGAGAATAATTGTGACTTGGAGCAAGGTACTTCATGCTTAATTGAGGAAGACAAATTCCAAGGTGAGGTGAGCATTCGCAAGCCATGTGAGGAATTTGATCATGTTAGTATGGTGGATGATTTGGAAAGGGCATTATTTGGGACAGACACTGATGAGCTGCACAAATTTCAAAAATTGGTATGTGCGTACCAAGAGGCTGAAGAACATGGGAAAGATGCAGGTCTTCTACTTGTCTCAGAGTTTAAAGATGGAGGTAGCGCATTAGAGCCAATGGAGGAAGTTCTCTTTGAGGAACCAAAGGCTTCAGCAACTTACATTTACCCTCCTCCATTATATTCAAGTGAAGCCCACGAGTATGTGTTGTTCTACAAATTGATAGATTTTGGGTCAATCGATGAAGGCATTGGAATAGGACATAGTTGTTACACGAATAGGCCAAGCAAGGAGAATGGGCAGAAAGTGTGTCGCCGTGATGATGATGAAGTCTCACGAAGAGAGGACCAGGCAAATTATTATCATCCTTAATGGAGGCTTGGAAGTAACGTCAAGCTATTGACGTTAAAGAAGCGCTTCATGGGAGGCAACCCATGTGGTTCTAATGTTAGGTATGTTTCTACTTTTCCTCCTATTTACTTCCATTCAATGCGGACATTGAATATTTTAAGTTTGGGGGTGGTTTGAGGGATTAGTAGTAGTTGTTGTATTATGTGTTCATGTAGGATTTCATGTTTTGCATATTAGTAGTAGTAAATTATGCATTTATGTTAGTGATATCTACGTTTATTTCATATAGGACATTCTATTTTTATTTTCGTATATCATGTAAGTTCATAGTAGTTTGCATTTGCACCCATGCTTGATAGGAATTTTGTGTTGTTGACGCTTTTGATTGAGAAGTGATATGCTTTGTTCTTATGCACACACATACACTAGTAAGTTGAAGCTAGTAGACTTATTAAATGTTGTAAGTAATTAGAAGGACATGAATATGTGCAAGATGATTTAGTTTGTATGCTTTGAATACAAGTCGGTGCGTTAGAAAGATTTTTTTGCTTGGGATTGAGTATGTTTTTCCACCAAGTGAGATTTTGAGCCTTATTGCATAGATTTGCAATTTATTCGTTTGCTTGAGTGTCCACAGATTGTTTGCATTGCTAGCAGTTGTTTGAGGTCTTTCTTGAAACGCATGACATTATTTGACGATTAAAATGATAAAGGCATTTAGGAATAACCACATATTTTCCCATATTACCACACCATATTTACATGATCAATTAGTTAACCCATTGAGCTTAATCCTATTTTTTTGGTGACATACCACATTACTTGCCTAGACCTTTTTCTTGTATTGGCCTTACATTAATTTGAACCCACATTGTCAAAGGCTAGTAGAGTGCTTAAGGGAGTAATAAGGTGTGCAAGGAGGGGTTATTGTTGGTTGTACTTTTGGGAGGAATATTGAAAATTGGGTTTGTTTACTTGATAGTCGGCATGTGTAATAAAATTGTGGGATCATTGTTATTGTTTATAGTATTGTTTGTGTTCTATTTAGCTCTCGAAAAAAAAAAAGGAAAAAAAAAAAATATATATTATGAGAGCATGTTTGTGTTTGTTGTGATCCTATTTTAAGTCGACTTGTCGAGTGTTTTTGTTGGAAGAATAATAAATTATATGGGGGAAAAATAGGGTGTTATGTATGATTTATTATGGTACTTACTAGCTTTTGACACTTCACCTGATTTGGCTTATTTGACATACCTTGTCCCTAGCCCCGATACAACCCAAATAAAGACCTTTTGATTATCGTCATTGATGTATGTTGTGTTAAGAGTTAGATTGATACCAAATGTCAAGCATGCTTATGATTTTGTTGGAATTGAGTGATACACTTACCCTTGTTCTTGAGTGAATATTCTTCTGTGACTGGACTGTGAGTGTTTGCTTGTTTTTGCGTATGAGATCCCGAGTTTTGTCTCAAAGATGTACTCTTGTAGGCTTGGCATGTTTACTAACTTATTCTTACATTTGACATGGGCTTGTGAGAGCTTATGCATGTTCATTGAGTAGACTATGTGAATACTTGCACTTTCGACACCAAGACATTGCGTTATTACTTTGATTCTTAAGTTGATATGGCATGAGAGGATTTGAAGGTATGGTAGGATATTAGCACTAGATTATTTGCATTTTCATTTAGTTGCATTCATGCATTGCATTGCATTGGATTTTGTGGGTACATTCACTATAGGCCCTCACGAGACCTTACTCGTCCACTAGGGCTGCCTAGGGGTTTAAAGGGCTTGTTGCATATGCCAAATGCAACCGTGATCACCTACGGAAGTGGTACTAGTTAGTTAGTTAGTTGTAATTGTTTATGCTTGAGGACAAGCATCGGTTTAAGTTTGGGGGTGTGATAAGTGGATTTTATCTCCACTTGGAGCATTCAAAATCGGCTTAAATTGATTGTCTTGGGCTCAAGTTTCTTGTAGTTTTGATGTGTTTTGTTTAGTTGTGCAGATTTACAAGGATGTTGTTTATGGTGGATGTTTTTGTCGTTTTTGGAGATTTAATTTATTAAAATTCGGATTTATTGGGCTACACGCGTGAGATTCACTGTTTGGGCCATATCTTGAGTTCTAGAAGTCAGTTTTGGGCGATCTTACTGTCCACGCGAAGATAACGAGATTCTCTATCATTATAAAGTGGTCCAGAGGCCCAATTGCAGCTGGAACTTCCAGAATTACTGAAGAAAAGACAGCTACGAATTTCCTTTAAAACAGAATCAGTTTAGGAAACGTATTTTGAAGAAATTCTATTATAATTCTGATTTGGTATTTTCTTGTTGGGCAAGATGTCTAGAGCCTATATAAACACATCCAACCCTTGTAAAATATAAATAGATCATCATCATTAGGAGTAGAACAATTACATATCAATTACTTAGATTTATTTGTATCTTTTCATACTTTGTTTTTATCATGGTTTCATCAGATCCCATGATGACGAGCGGTTTGATTACGAACTAATCGTTGTCATGGGATTCTAACGGATTTATTTATGGAGTTTAGTATCTTGATGCTTTAAAAGATCTGTGTGTGATGTATATCTTGATATCCTCGTATGGTTGTGATTCATGTGTTTAGATGCGTCATGAACATCTAATTTGTTAATCTCTTGCTAAACGAGAGTGGATCTTGAGATTTAGAACTTGCCATGCTAGCATAGGATAGGTTGATGTTTTAACATCATGATTTGTGGCGTCAATAGAGATATTATGCTGCCCTATGTGATCAATGTGGATAACTTGTTCTTCAACCGTTATGTTTTCAAATTCTATAGACATATAGGGTCTAAGCATAATTGGTGTCTATTCATCTTCTATCTCTTTTGTGGATGTATGTTTAGTTTGGTATTCGTATACTGAGAAGTAGCGTATACTTGTTTCGTGTTATCCGATCAGATATCATAACCATTGCATATAGTGATTAAAGGCGTCAGATCTAAGCGAAGTATTTAATGAAGTTAGGATTCCATGGTTTATCTTGCAGAAGTAATTAGATTTCAATTCTTGTTAGTTAGTTAATTCGTAGTTTTGTTAATTTGCTTCTTAGTTTAATTTAGTTAGTTAAAACCTTAATTTATTAATTGTCTTAGCAGTGAATTAAGATCATACACTGTTGCATAGGTGCGTTTACTGAATTAAAACCATAACCAGATCCCTGTGGGAACGAATTTGGACTTAACCTTATATATTACTTGTGACCACGTACGCTTGCGTGATTTAGTGCAAACAATTTATTCGTTTGTTCTCGTTTATTTATTCGAGCAAAAATCAGACACGATTACTTAACTTGTATTCAACCCCCCCTTCTACAATTTATTCGAGTTAACATTTAAAAATTAAAGTCTATAATATTTATGTCCTAAAAATTAATTCAAATTAAAATCATATAATTATTAGAAAATTCGTGCATCGCACGGGGTTTAAGGTAGTACTTTTTTTTTTGAAGAAAACAGCAATTGCATTACTTAAATAGAATCGTACACAAGATTTTCAGAAATAAATTCAGGACGGATACTTATCCACTCCCGTACATCTGACATAGAATGTGTCGCTCGAGCTAACATATGAGCCACTTCATTCGCAGATCTACTAGTAAACTCAATTAGCACATTCTCAAAGTGCTTACAATAATCGACATAATCCGTGACAATGGTTTGTTAAAACCATATACTTACATCATTGTCTTTTTAAGTTGCATCCTTTTAATGCATCTCTATTATTATTATTATTATTTTTTGTCAGGAATGACTTACTCGTACATAAATTGTACAAAGGGGATTTTTTTTTCATTCAAGAAAATTCATCATCTAACCCAAAAGCATGCATGTTGCCTCGGGACGCTTAGACAATAAAACTTTCAAAAAGGAAGAATGTTGAGTATTGAATACAGTAAAAGAATACAGAGGGGGGTGAATAGATTCTTGGACTTTTCTTCGTTCTTGAATCTGTGTAGCAGATAAGTGTCTGTGTGTGCAAATATGTAGGTGCGGATAAAGAATGACACAAGACACAATATCACTTTAATCTAATATATTATTAGATAAAGGTTGCTACAATTTGTGAATACAAATGGTAGTATTCTCAGCTTTGTTTTTCTCAGAGAGATATATCTTACAGTGTATAAAAAACTTCTCTATTTGCTCAAGAAGTGAGATTGTATTCTTATAGAACATGAATACAACTCGGTTACTACAAATAAGGTTACAGGATAAATTACTTTCTTGTATGTCTATCCTTTTTGAGTAAGCATCCAAATGGCTACAGATTTGACTTTGCAAAGTTCTGTTCAGATCCACTTCTCTAGCTCTTTGTCTCTTCTATATCTCTCCAAGCTTCCTTGTAGGCTTTCCAGAGCACGTTACAGATTGTGGTCCATAAAGTGCATTGGCTTGTTGCAGGTTTCAGACTTGTAAAATTTCTTCAGTATTTTGTCTCCAAGAATGTATTCAAGAAGTGGCTAAGTGATTGATTCGAGAACTAGGATTAGATAACTCTGAGTTCTCGAATACTGTCTGATTGACATATCGAATCACTTATCCAATAATACTTTTCTCCAGGATTCCTTGAGTTATCGAATAGAACACTTGACTTGTCGAATCCTTGAGATATCGAATAGCTTTCTGAGTCCTTGAGATATCGAATGGAACTTTGACTTGTTGACTCTTTGAGAACTCGAATACCACTTTAACTTGTTGACTTCTTGAGTTCTCGAATAGAGTATTTAGACATGTCGAATCTCTGATATATCGAATGAGATATCGAACAGTTCATTCAGAGATATCGAACATTGTCTTCTTAGATATCGAATCTCTGACTTCTCAAACGCTAGACTTCTCGAATAGACAAAGATACTTCTCGAATTGGTACTTAGGCAAATTCTTCATTTCTTCAAATCCCAACTGTGATTATTTGACAGTCTTTATCTTCTTGCTTGAGGCATGAACCTTGGAACTTCTTTCAAGCATTATTCTTGACTATATAAGTACAGTTACACAACTAGGATTTGATGCCTATTACAAGTACAAAACAAGTAGAGACTCTACAACTAGAGGTTCCCTCAGTTAAGAGGTCATGTAAGTAATGCAAAGCATTACAAATAATTAGGCTTGTTATTAGATGTAAACAGGCATGCCTCTGTGACTAACAATCTCCCCCAAATTGTGAGTGAGACCCCTAGTCACAATTTCATGTCTGATAACAAGCCTAACATACATAAAGATAGAACTTGAAAAGTACAGGTATGTAAATTGATTGAAGAAAATACATAGAAGTATTCTTACAAGTTATGAGGAACTACTAGCCATATCCTTTTGGATTCATCTTTTGAGCTTTGGCTTGTAGATTCTCATTTTTCATCTTTTCTTCAGCTTCTTTAGCGTTCTTCTTTGCATTTTCTTCCATGGCAAGAATAATGTCTTCCATTGCAGTGAGTTCTTCAATTAGAGGGGAGCCTGACAAATCCTTGAGTACTTCATTCAGCTGTTTCTCAGAATAGGAACTGATGTAGTCCATTCTAATCTTTACATTTCTACCATATTTCTTGTATTCAATGATGTAAGGATTAAACTTGACTCTACACAGACCCATAGCCCTCAATTCATCAGCCTTAGCTTCCATTACAGCAAACTCCTCCTCCATTTTCTTTAGTAGCTCTTCACTGTTCTTTTTCAGTTCTGCCTGGTGATCTCTCTTCGTTTTGACAAAGTCAATTAACTCCAGCTTCCATACCCTTTCTACTCTGTCTTCAGAATCCAACATTGCAATTATCCTTTCTATATCATATAGCCTGCCCCAGTGCTGACATGTCCCTTGTCTGAATTTCTTCTGTCTTCCATTAGTATATTCAATTTCAAGAAGATCATCAACAATGGCAACATGATAGATTCTTTGAGCCCATAGGAACTGCAGTTGGTCTTCATCATATTTTCATCCAGAGGTGGTAGGTTTAATCCTGGAATTATTGCCAGTGCCTTTGACTTGGATAACTTCACCCTTCTTGTAGCATGCTTGAATTTAATCCTTTTTACATGGTTGCCTGGCAATAGCATGTGACCTTTGCTTGTAGACCATTGTAATATTCCATTAGCAGTTTGCTTTTTGAAACACACAGATGGTTTCTTGACTTGGATCTTCTTCTCTTCTTGAGGTGGCAAGACAGTTGCAGAAGCCATAGATGTAGATTTTGCTAGGTCACTACTAACAATATTCACCCTAGACTTAGAGTCTTGTGTTGTGGTGAGGTTACTATTAGCAATGCCTAAAGCTTGCTGTTTTCAAATTTTCCTCTCATAGACTTTGCCTTGGTCATCATCATCTTTCTTGTCCTTGTTATCTTTCTTCTTCTTCTCATCTCTATCACCCTTATCACTCCTGTGATGACTTCTCCTCCCATCACTCTTGTCATCATCTTTATCATCCTTATTCCTCCTAGGCTGAGCCATTTCTGGAATTATACCAGTAGCAATGAATGTTCTTAGGATGTGTAGTGCTTCCAACTCTTCAGCAGTTCTGACTCCACCCTTCTTTTGTAGCTGATCAGTAACAGCAATGATGAGTCTGTGGTTTCGAGGGGTGAGATCACTGGGGATAACCAACTGATTAACATCTTGAATTTTAGTACCAGACTGATAGAAGATGGTTCTTGGTTTGATACATACTTCAGGAAGCCTAGCTTGTTGACCATCTCTCAATTCAGTGTACAGACTCTTGTTGTTCTCCCCTTTCAACTCAATTAGTTCCAAAATAGCATCAATCTCAATGAATTTTAGGGCTTTCAAGGTGTCAATAGATAGGTGCCATATCTTGCCATTGGTCACCATCATGATTTCCTTGAGAAAGATTTGATTTAGCTTTCTTGGAATAACTGTTAGATATTTAATTTGGTCTTTGAGGCTTCTTCTGTATAGCAAAGTATTTCCTCCAACCTTTGCCTTTGAGACTTGCAGAAACTTCAAGAATGCAACATCATGATAAATCTCTGAATTTATTGCTTCTATCAGCTTGGCCTCTGTAATCACACTAGCTTCCACTGGGTCATCTTCATGTCTAGAGGCTTGGACTAGATCACTTGGCATGGAACCTGCCACCACTGTAGTAGTGACAGTTTGCTTTTGGCCACTTGGTGTAGTGATGTGCACAGGTGGTAGAGTGACCACTGGCAGAGAGGATGGAGGTTCATCAACCTTGGATTTGCCTTTGCCTGAGACATGAGGTATAAATTTTGCAATTCTTTGATGACCACCCTCATTTAACTTGATGCCTTTAGCTTGAGGTTTCTCCCCCTTTGGATTTGAGTTCCTGGATGTCCTCTTCTCCCCCTTAGGCTTATTGTCAGGCACAGAGGCTATAGGAGTGACCTTTGGGGTTGAAGATTCTTCAGGTAGAGGGAGGCCCATGTGCTTCATCATGGTAGACAACATTAATTGTTGATGTAGAAGAACATCGGCTGTGGTGGTGGCTTGAGTGTCCAACTGTGTAGTTAGAGTTTCAACTTTGTCTGTTAGCTGAGCATTGGACTTTGTGAGAGAGGCCACTTCCTGTTCAAGAGATTCCACCTTTGTAACCAACTTAGTGGCTTTAAAACCAGATAGAGATTGATCTTTCAGTCTTTCCACTTCAAATTTGGTCACCTCATGCACAGGGACCTCAGTCACTAGCTTATCTCCATATTGATTTTTGAACAAAGTCCTCAGCATGGCATTGGCATCTGTGGTCTGATAAGATAGAGCTTGAAATTTATGCCCCAGACCTGTGACAATATCCTTGAGTAGAGCTAAGCCATTATCCACATTGGTACAGGTAGACTTGCATGCTAGAATGTCCTTGATTACAGTCTCCAATTGAGGGAATTTGGCATCAAAAGTCCTCTTTATCTCATGCACCTCTTTGGTTGTGGCTGAACACACTTCATGAACTTCTGTTTTTAGACCCTTGCCAAGGTAGTGTGCAGCCTTGAGAATGCCCTTGTAGTTGTCATTTACTGCTTCATAAACATCACTAGGGGTGAGAGATTTGGCATTGGACCCTAGTGAAGTGATGTACTCTTCTCTGATGTACTGGAGACCTTCTGAGAGAGAAATATCAAATTTTCCTTGTAGTCAGGCATCTACATTTCCATCTCTCTTAGTATCATCTATTATCTTTGCCTTTTGCATCTCCACATCATCTCTGTGGCATAAGAGAATAGCTTCATAGTCTGGATTTGGCATGTTTGCAGTGAGAAGGTTCTGAGCAATCTTTGTGAACTCAGGGATTTGATCCACAAATAAGCTTTGAAGTGCTTCAACCGTCAATTGAGGTGGAACATACCCTGATCCTGAAGCACTGTCATGTTGCACAGGCTTCAGCCATTGAGACATGAAGTTAGAGCTAGAGCTAGGCAAGCTAGACTCCTTAGTTACAGATGCAACTTCTGTAACCGGATGGAATGACTCTACTACTGTTGTCTCCACATGAGTGAGATGAGTTACAACAGTAGTTGACACAGGCACAGAGTCTCTAGTAAAAACTAGTGAATCCTCTATGTTTGTGATGATGTCATCAGGATATGCCCCAGCTAGCATTCCCTCACCATCTGAATGTGGTTTCTTGGTGGTGAGCAAAGTGTCATGCACTAAGTCACTTGAGTCCATTGGCTCACCAAGAGGAAAAATTCCTGGTGATCAATGCCTTGTTCTTCAATTTCTTGAAGTATAGGCTCCAAAAAAATTTGAGATGTAGATTCTGGAAGAGAAGTGTCTTGTAGAATGGATTTTGGCAACCCCCCTTGAGAAATAGAGGGAGTTTCAAATGTGATGTGCTCTCCACTCAGTGTTGTACCAGCCTTATCACTCCCAGGTGCTGACTCTTTACATATAGGTGCATTGGGGAGGATGCTTGATTCTATAGATGCACCATGTTGAGAGGATCCACCTAGTGAACTGTTTGCCCCTGATTTTACAACTTCAGCCATTGTGTGATTGAAGAGGTGGTTTTAGATTTCTTCTTCTTTGGTTTGATTAAGGGTGACTCAGGTTCCTCACTTTCTAAACCTAATTCAATAGCCAGTGCTGCTTCTGATAATATGGTCAAAGGTGCAGAAGCAACCTGTTTTCTCTTCTTCTCCTTTTTACTAACATCACCCTTTTGAGAGGATGATGCAGTTGGCTCAGTGTTTGGTAGAGTGTTTGGTTGAGAGGGTTGGTTAGCAGGCCCTGGGTTAGCATTGTGTTCTACTTGCTTGGGCTGTGCTAATTGTGACTTTGAGTCAAATGTTGGCATGTTGTGGGGGTAAGTCCTAAACAAACCCTCCATATGGGGAGTTATGTTAAGTCTTACATCCACATCATTCCTAGTCTCTAAATTACCGAAAATGAGTTTGGTCATGGATTTAGGATAGCATATTCGATTTCTATCTATCCCAGGTAATTCAATCAATTTAGCATTTTTAAAATTAAGTACATATTGAATAAAGCGAGGGAAGAAAATGTCAGTACCTCTCTTGGTTGTATTCTTACCAAGTCTCCCATACAACTCCTGTAGAATGATCTGTCCAACATCAATCTTTCTCCCATAGGCCAAGGCATAGCCAATTTGCTGCGCAGGTGCACTGATTTGGTCAAAACTCGACTTCCTAGCAGTGAAGACTTGAAGGAGAGTTGCAAACACATAGCTCCACTCCTTCCTCAGATTCTTCCTGTTCAACTTTCCAAGATTAATCACATCTGAGTAGTTGATAAATTCAAAGAATTCTTCTAACTCTGCATTTGTGGCCAGTATGTCATATGCCTCTTGTTGTGGACCCAATGCTTGATTCATGTCTTCAGTAGTGATAGTTATTTCCTTGTCCTGAATCTTGCAGTAGATTATATATGACGTTATTGCGCTTTCTAGGGCTACAACTTCCACAATAGTAGTTCCCCAAAACTGTTCCAGGATGTCTAGATACAGAGTTGGGTTGGCAGAGAGTGCATCCTTGATGTATGACTCAGGCATCCACTTTACAAAGCATTTGAAGTTCGCGTTGGGTGTCTCAACATCACTAGTTAGGGCGATAAAGTTGGTATTGAATTTCATGGTTGCCATTGATACAGAGAGAAGAGAGAGAAGAATAAGGGTTGAAGAAGAAATTTAGCTTTTGGCAGTTAGGGTTTTCAGAGGTTTTGGAGTTTTAGATGCTTGAGAAATCGAATGAAATGAATCGAATAGATGTAGAATAGTATAAGTATGAAGTACTTGAATTGTCGATTAGATACATGTTTTGTATCGACAAGTCAGGCATTCGAGAAGTGGAAAACAACTATTCGATAAGTCAAGAAAGGCTTATTCGATAACTCAAGCAGATGGTAACTCGCAGCTGGCAGTTATCTAACTTAGAAATAATTCTAAATTAAATAAAATGTGTTTTTATGAGTGAATTAAAATTTCAGACAAAAATCCAAAATTGGTTGAGATTCAGCGAGAATTCAGCCTTTTCAAATGATTCGAGAACTCAAATACAGTATTCGAGAACTCAGTCATTAGAGAACTCAATTACCATATTCGAGAAGTCAAGAATGCCTCTATTCGATATCTCTAAAAGACTCGAACTCGAGAGTGCTCTAATGAGACTTGTTAGAGATGTCGAACAGTGAATCATTCGAGAAGTCTGACTTATCGAAATATACTCATCACTCATAAAAATCAATTTTCACTATCTTTTAAAATTTTCCAGTCATATTCAATGAAGAATATTCTAGTAAATTACACAGTGATTTTCTCAAAATTTCATAGAAATTTCAAGTTGACAAAATATGATTTTCCAACATATGCAACAGATTTGAAATATTTATAAATCATATTTCAGCCAACACTTACTCCAAAAATATTGAGAATTTAGATAAAGTAAGTGTTTACTGCTGCAACAATCTAGATGATATATTCACTTAGCCAGAATCTGAAGAATTCAGCATTCCAATCTCATTAACCAACCTTGTGAAGGTGGCTTCATCTAATGGCTTGGTGAATATGTCAGCTAGTTGTTTATCTGTAGAGACATAATGCAACTCAATGGTTCCATTAGTTGCATGTTCTCTAATGAAATGATATCTGATGTCAATGTGCTTTGTTCTAGAATGATTGACAAGATTGACAAATATAGAGATTGCACTTGTGTTGTCACACATGATTGGAATTCTTTCCAACACAAGTCCATAATCTCTAAGTTGATTTCTAATCCAACGCACTTGAGCACAGCAACTTCCAGGAGATATGTATTCAGCCTCAGTTGTAGAAGTTGACACAGATTGTTGTTTCTTGCTATACCAAGAGACTAACCTTTGTCCAAGAAACTGGCAGCTACCTGAGGTGCTTTTCCTATCCACTCTGCATCCAGCATAATCAACATCAGAATAACCAACCAGATTGAACCCTGTGTCCTTAGGATACCATAAACCCAAGTTTGGAGTGCCATTCAGATATCTAAAGATCCTTTTTATAGCAATCAAATGTGATTCTTTTGGATTTGATTGAAACCTTGCACACAAACATGTAGCAAACATGATGTCTGGCCTACTTGTAGTGAGGTAGAGTAGAGAACCAACCATGCCTTTGTAGACTGAGATATCTACTTTCTTGCCTTTAGCATCTTCATCCAATTTAGTGGCAGTGGCCATGGGTGTCTTTGCAGGTGAGCAGTCTTCTAAGTCAAACTTCTTCAATAAATCCTTGATGTACTTGGTTTGACTGATAAAGATACCATCCTTCCTTTGACCGACTTGCAACCCAAGAAAGAATGTCAACTCTCCCATCATACTCATCTCATATCTGCTCTGCATGAGTTTAGAGAATTTCTCACACAGCTTCTCATTGGTAGAGCCAAACATGATATCATCCACATAAATCTGAACTAGGATAATATCATCACCATGCTTCTTGTAAAACAGTGTTTTGTCCAATGTGCCTCTAGTGAATTGGTTTTCAAGGAGAAATTGTGATAGAGTATCATACCATGCCCTTGGAGTCTGCTTAAGTCCATACAATGCCTTAAGCAATCTGTAAACAAATTCTGGGAAATGTGGATCCTCAAAGCCAGGTGGTTGTTGCACATAAACTTCTTCATCCAACTCTCCATTCAGAAATGCACGCTTGACATCCATTTGATAAACTTTAAAGTTTCAATGAGTAGCAAACGCCAAGAATATTCTGATGGCTTCCAATCTAGCAACAGGGGCAAATGTCTCATCATAATCAATGCCTTTCTGTTGAGAGTATCCTTTTGCAACCAACCTTGCTTTGTTTCTTACTATTGCACCATCTTCATCCATCTTATTCTTCAGAACCCATTTTGTTCCAACAATGGTTCTATTCTTCGGTGTAGGCACAAGTTCCCATAATTTGTTTCTTTCAAATTGATTCAGCTCCTCTTGCATGACAATAATCCAATCTGGGTCCAACAGTGCATCATCAAGTTTCTTAGGCTCAACCTAAGATAGAAAACAACCATAGAGACACTCATTCTGAGTTGCTCTCCTAGTCCTTACTCCTGCATTAGGATCTCCAATAATTTGCTCTGCATTGTGTGATCTATCTCATTTCCTTGAATGCTCAGTCTGATTTCTCATTCTTGATGTTGCCTCATCATCCAAGTCATGATCATTCTCATTTCCTCCCCCTGTGATGCTGCCACTAATCACAGGTGTGTCTTGGATGCTTGTTTCTCCACTATTGATTGGCACAAATTCTTCTCTTGTATCATCATTCACTTGAGTTTGTTGAACTTGAGTTTCAACTCCAGTTTCAATCTCTTCATCAAAATCATCTAGATTATCAAACTTTAATGGATCTTTATCTTCATCATTGGCTTCTTCTAATCCAGGTAGTTTGCTGTCATCAAATGTCACATATGTGCTTTCCATAATTTTCTTTTGAATGATGACAAAAACTTTGTATGCAATTCTTTCCATAGAGTAGCCAAGAAAAATTCCTTCAAATGCCTTTGCATCAAATTTTCCAACATATTCTGAATTATCCTTCAATACAAAGCATTTGCTTCCAAAAGTATGAACATACTTTAGAGTAGGCTTCTTTCCAGTCATCAAATTGTAAGGTGTCTTTCCAGTGTTTTTGTTGATGAGGTTTCTGTTCTAGATATAGCATGCAGTGCTCACAGCCTCAGCCCAAAAACATGTTGTCATCTTTGCATCAAGTAACATTGTTCTAGCAGCCTCAATTAGAGTTCTATTCTTTCTCTCAACAACTCCATTTTGTTGTGGAGTCCTTGGAGCTGAGAATTGCTGAGAAATTCCATTCTCTTTGCAGAATGCTTCAAGTATGGCATTTCTGAACTCTATTCCATTATCACTTCGCAATGCAATCACACTTGCATTGTAGGCCTTTGCTTCCTTGTCAACTCTCTTTATGTGCTCAATGATTACTTGTGGAGCTTCATCTTTTGATGCCAGAAATTCCACCCATGTATACCTTGTAAAGTCATCAACCATCACTAAGGCATACTTCTTTCTTTCTAGTGACATAATATTGACAGGCCCAAACAAGTCCATATTAATGAGTTGCAGGGGCTTGGTTATTGATGTCACTGTCTTTGACTTGTGGCTTGATCTTTTCATTTTTCCTCTTTGTCAAGCCTCACACACTCCTTCTTGACAGAATTCAAGTGTGGACATGCCTCTCACTAACTCTCTTTTGACTAGAGAATTAATGGCTTTGAAGTTCAGGTGTGATAATTTCTTGTGCCACAGCCAACAATCTTCATTTGATGCTTTTGAGTAGAAGCAACAAATTTTGTCCTTGTTTGCAGAGTCCATATTGGCTACAAACAGGCTTCCTTTCCTTACTCCAGATAGAGCAAAATCAACAATCTTCTTGTGGGTGATCAAACATTCATCTTTGTCAAAATCCACTTTAAATCCTCTATCAGTAAACTGACCAACACTTAGCAGATTATGCTTGAGTCCCTTTACTAGTGCTACATCTTCAATGATGACATTACCAACTTTCAACTTGCCATATCCCAATGTGTTACTCATGCTATCATCTCCAAAAGCAACCATTGGGCCAGCCTTCTCCTCATACTGTGATAGCAGGACCATATCACCAGTCATATGATTTGAGCATCCACTGTCCAAAATCCACATGACCTTCTTTTCACTTTCTTTGCCCTGCAAACACAAAGGTATTACTTCTCCTTTGGTACCCAAACAAGTTTGGGTCCATGTGACTTAGAAATAGCTTTATCATAAACAACATGCTTATCAACTTTCTTGGTGTTAGTCTTCTTGTCACTGTTAGAAGTCTTAGAACCTGAGGTTTCAGACTTAGGTGACAGAGGTACCTTCCTAGCTTTAGGAGGACTTGAAGACTTTGTCCTTGTGTAGTGTGTATGAGAATTGTGACTGATACAACCATAAATGAACTACCTTCTCAAACTGAAACAACTAGTCATAACATTCATATTGCATGGCATACAATCAAATTTGTCACAAAATGGAGCATCTCTATATCTTAGAGGCACAGAACAATCATAGAAAGGTTTGGGCACACTACCAACAGGTTTCTTGCATGCATGAGTTAAATGATTGGTACTGAAACAATTCTAACAAGTCTTTCTAGGGGCATTAAGCATATAAGCATAGTTGTTATCTTTGTTAATCCCTAACTTGCCATTTCTGTTATGTTTCTTCTTAGTCACTTTCTTCTCAGATTCATTCTTCCCATCTGAAACAAACTTAACAAACTTCTTAGGTCTTGACCTATCACCTACTAGCTCCTTGACTTTTGACTTGACACTCTCACTCTTAGAGGATGCTTGTTGTTCACTGGATTGTGCCTCATCCTCATCATTCAACATTTGCTTGATGAGTAAGGCATCCTCATCAATTCCAAATGTTGATTCTTAAAAAATTGGAGTCTCAGCCTTTTTCAAAATATGAGGCACTTCCACCTGAACAACTATGTCATCTTCAATGACAGCATAACCTTTCCTCTGTTTAAGAGTGTCATAGTCAAGTCCAATGGCAGCCTTGGGTTTAGCTTGAATTTTCTCACAGCAAGATTGCACTAGGCTAGATGATTTCTTAAAAGCTTTCAGTTTGAATTCATTTTCAGCTAGTTCATCCCTAAGAGCCTTTTCCACTTGACTAGCACATAGAACCTTGTTCTGCAGATATTCAACTTCTTTCTTAAGGTTTTCTACTTGCATAGCAGTTAGCTCAAGTTCCTCATTCTTTTTTATTAACATTTCATTTCTAGTAGACAGTTTAGCAATCTCCTAATTAGTAGCAGTCATACTAGTATGAATATTAAACATTTCAACAGATAGTTGTTCAATCAAACATTTGTACTCAGAAACATAGATGTCTATGGTAGTGAGAGATGGTACCTGAGAGTCTGATGAAGATGTATCATCCTTGGAATTGGCCATCAAGACATAGTTGCAAAATTATTGCTCTTCTCCATCACTATCAGAATCATCCCAACACTTCCCTTCAGCTATGTAGGCCTTACCTTGTGTCTGCTTTCTCAGAAGGGCCTCATACTTAGCTTCAAGCTCTAGAAACTCTTTATCCTTCTTTTTAGGCTTCGTGCATTCACTGGCAAAATGCCCTAGGTCATTGCATCTATAACACCTTACAGATGACCTATCCACATGGCTGGTTTTAAATTTATTCTTGTTTGGTTTCACAGGTGCCTTACTTTTGTTGAATGAATGGTTTTGGGTTTTAGGTTTGAAGGGTTGGTTCCTCTTGAGATGTTTGGAAATTTTCTGGCCACGAAAGCATATGAAGTGTTTTCCATTCCATCTAGTTCTTCAAGAGTGTAGAACTCTTCTTCCTCCTTCTCCTCAACAGGTTCACTTACCTCAGCTTCAATTTCTTCATCATCTACTATCTCCTCTATCCTTAGCTGACTTGTAGATGCTTCTAGGTCTTGAATATATCAGTTGACAATCAAGGCACATGATGTGTTTATCATTCTGCCTTGGTTGGCTTGGATAGCCCTTTTCTGAAGCAACTCAAGCTCATGAGTTTTTAAAACCCCATAGAGCACATCATATATGATTTTGTTCAAATCTCTTTCCCTTAGAGAAATGACCCTCTGCTCTAGGTGGTTTGGTGAAGATAGTAGAAACTTTATGTTCAACTCCTTGGTGCTGTAAACCTTGCCATTCATCTGCAACTCAGTAACTAGCTTGTGAAATCTCTCAAACATCTCAGTGATGCTTTCCTTGGGCTGTGCCATGAAAGCTTCATACTGTGTGACCAGTATCTGTTTCTTATTTTCCTTGACCTCATCAGTCCCTTCACATAACACCTCAATGTGATCCCACATTTCTTTGGCAGATGTACACGATGCAATGTTTACAAACATTGACATATCCATGGAATCAATAATTAACAACATGAGGTGATTGTCAAGAGCAACCATCTCCTTTTCTGATTCTGTCCATTTGGATGGTTCATTGGCCACATAAGATCTTGGAACAGTTATGGTTCCAACAGTCTTCTCAGGTATTTCTTGTTGTGGAACAAAGGGACCATTCTTGAGAATCTCAGGATATAAAGGATGAGAGGCTTTGATGAACAACATCATTTTTATCTTCCAGAGGTTGTAATTTTCTTTGTCAAACTTAGGGACTTTCACCGTTCCTATGGTCTTTGGTGTATTCAAACTCATGATCGTTTTCTGTTTTTTGACTAAACAGCCCTGCTCTGATACCACTTGTTGAGTATTGAATACAGTAAAAGAATACAGAGGGGGGTGAATGGATTCTTGAACTTTTCTTCGTTCTTGAATCTGTGTAGCAGATAAGTGTCTGTGTGTGCAAATATGTAGGTGCGGATAAAGAATGACACAAGACACAATATCACTTTAATCTAATATATTAGTAGATAAAGGTTGCTACAATCTATGAATACAAATGGTAGTATTCTCAGCTTTGTTTTTCTCAGAGAGATATATCTTACAGTGTATGAAAAACTTCTCTATTTGCTCAAGAAGTGAGATTGTATTCTTATAGAACATGAATACAACTCGGTTATTACAAATAAGGTTACAGGATAAATTACTTTCTTGTATGTCTATCCTTTTTTAGTAAGCATCCAAACGGCTACAGATTTGACTTTGCAAAGTTCTGTTCAGATCCACTTCTTTAGCTCTTTGTCTCTTCTATATCTCTCCAAGCTTCCTTGTAGGCTTTCCAGAGCACGTTACAGATTGTGGTCCATAAAGTGCATTGGCTTGTTGCAGGTTTCAGACTTGTACAATTTCTTCAGTATTTTGTCTCCAAGAATGTATTCGAGAAGTGGCTAAGTGATTGATTCGAGAACTAGGATTAGATAACTCTAAGTTCTCGAATACTGTCTGATTGACATATCGAATCACTTCTCGAATAATGCTTTTCTCCAGGATTCCTTGAGTTATCGAATAGAACACTTGACTTGTCGAATCCTTGAGATATCGAATAGCTTTCTGAGTCCTTGAGATATCGAATGGAACTTTGACTTGTTGACTCTTTGAGAACTCGAATACCACTTTGACTTGTTGACTTCTTGAGTTCTCGAATAGAGTATTTAGACATGTCTAATCTCTGAGATATCGAATGAGATATCGAACAGTTCATTCAGAGATATCGAACAGTGTCTTCTTAGATATCGAATCTCTGACTTCTCGAACGCTAGACTTCTCGAATAGACAAAGATACTTCTCGAATTGGTACTTAGGCAAATTCTTCATTTCTTCAAATCCAAATTGTGATTATTTGACAGTCTTTATCTTCTTGCTTGAGGCATGAACCTTGGAACTTCTTTCAAGCATTATTCTTGACTATATAAGTACAGTTACGCAACTAGGATTTGATCCCTATTACAAGTAGAGACTCTACAACTAGAGGTTCCCTCAATTAAGAGGTCATGTAAGTAATGCAAAGCATTACAAATAATTAGGCTTGTTATTAGATGTAAACAGACATGCCTTTGTGACTAACAAAGAACCTCACAGAAGGAAGACCTCGTTAAAACCCCACAAGAGCAAAACACTGTGTGAAAAAAACTCAAGGGGAAAAAGAGTACCCTCCAAATACAAAAAATTCATCGTTATACAAATTGCTACCAAATACAGAACTACTTATTGCTCTTGTGAGTCCCCATTGCCATTAGTTGTCGCCGCATACTTGTTTTCTTTTTCTCTGCCTCTTAATTGCTCCATTACTTACTCATCCAACCAAAAGTCTCACATGTTGTATTCGGCCGTTTAGACAATAAAATTTTAATGTATGAAAAGAGAAGACCTTATACTTCACACCTGTAAGGATAAAACAAATTAAACTTAACAACATTAGTAATAATAATAATGATATTAAATAATAATAATATTAATAATAATAATAATAATAATAGTAATATTAATAATAATAATAGAAATAATAATAAATCTTTAAAATAAAATTGATTATAAAAAATATATAGAATGAATTGGAAGAGAGTATGTGAGGTCTTTCCTCACAAACAAATGGAATGGGAATAAGGCTTTTTTCATTCAACGCAGTTACAGCCTTATTATATAGATCTAGATAAAGGTATTTAAAATAAAACTAAGGGTCCGTTTGAGAAATCTTATTTTTCAGAAATAAGTTACTTATTTTGGAAAAAAGTTAGAGAAATGTACTTTTTTCTGAAATAAGTAACTTATTTTTGCAAGATAACGAATATTAAACTTCCTATACACATTTTTCTATAAAAAAAAGTATGTAAATACGAAATTTTTTCCTAAAATAAGTAACTTATAAGTTCATCCTAAGATTTGTCAAACGGGCACTAAATATCTAACCAAATGGGACTCCTTTGGTTATATACAAATTTAAAAAGGGTTTTTTTTCTAATATGTCCCATTTTAATATGTCATTTATAATCGTGTCCTATCTTTATTTGTTATTATAAATATATCCCATTTTTCTAATTTGTCCTATTTTTTATTCTAACCATGATTAAATAACTAACTACACATTCTTGAAAGACAATTTTGTCCTCTTATTATAAGAGAACAAAAAAATCATTAAGCCCGTCCCTGCAGTTTGAACAGGAGAAGACATGAAAAGACGTTAAAGCAATTAAGCATACCAGGTAATTTTGCCAACAAAGTGGCAGGGCTAACCCTTATAGGCATGGTTGAATTGCTGCAATAACCGGATTACAAATAATCATCAAGCCATGCATATTGTACTATGTTCTAAAAACAAACCATTCATTAGTTGATACTTGAAAATAATCCAAAACAATTCCAATAACAGTACTTAAAAATAGCAACAGTTTGAACTGAATAAAAAATCCAAAAACAAGCAAAATTAGGAAATTAAAAGATTCAACAATCTACTTCTGATCTACCCCTTTTTTTCTTTGAGTTGGAGCCAATCGGACCACCACCACACGTTGTTTTGTTGTGTCCAGGTTGCTTGCACTTGCTGCAACACCTTGTTTTTTTCTCATGTAATGTTTCATCATAAGCCTTTCTTCTATTCTTTCTTGGCCTGCCTTATTTTCTGATTAGTAAAGGAGGAAGAATAGTTGTTGTCGGCTGTACAAACGAAGCAACATGAGTGTTCAATATTGCTTATTAAATATAAAAAAGTGGTATAGAAATACCTCTTCCCAATCATCAGGCCCTTCCAAAGGTAACATCTCTGAAGCATATGTTGCCTTGTAATTATCCACCGAATAATATTTAGCACAATACCTATATAAAGATCCAGGAAAGAAAATTAAAAACAGTGATTATAACTACAAAAGTTAATTTTTCGAACACTTACTCTATCCAATTAGGTCTGATTTGTTGTAGAGCACAGATTGCATGTTGGCAAGGGAAACCCCGTAACTGCCACTGCTTACAGCTACATGTTTGTTTATCAAGATCAACAATAAAAATGGAATTGTGGATACTCGTAACTTCATAAAGCTTGCCATCAACAGCTCCTTGTACTTTGTACTCCCCTATTTTTTTGAACATTACCTTTAGTAATTTCTTAGCGGTAGGAACCAAATCCCCATTAGACCAACCAATACAAGCAGTTCTTCTTTTGTAAAACAACCCCATGACCAGCTACCCATACATTAATACTAATTTGCAAAGAGGTTTCTCCCTAATTTTTGCAATCATATTATTAAAACTCTCAGAGAAATTGTTGCTCAAGTGTTCACAACAACTGCTTTTGTCGAAGAAGGCCCTACACCAGGTTTTAGGTTCCTCACCCATCAAGTACTCAAAAGCCTTAACATTTTCAACCAACATACTATCCATATGAGCCTATAAATAAAAAAATACGCACTTAGAAAACTAGTAAAAATTGATAAACAAGATTTAGTGATAAGGAATATTACTTGAAAGTGTTTAGCTTATAAGCTTTAGCAGCATTCCAAAACATAGTGTGAAGCTTAGAGCCCTTGAAATGTGCTTTGAAGTTTCTATACATATGCCTGTCATAAATTAGAAATTTAATGTAAAACATACTTTACAAAAAAATAGGAAACAAGAAATATAGATGTTAGTTTTCACCTGAAACAAAACCTATGTGGTGAAGTGGGGAATAGTTTATGAACAGCATCCCTCAATCCTTTTTGCCTATCAGATATAAAGTTAATAGCTTGCACTGGATGTTCTTCCAATCTAGGTTTAAGATGTTTCAAAAACAAGAACCAATTCTCCGCACACTCATTTTTACAAATCATGATCCCTAAAGGTACCAATCCATTTTGTCCATCTAGAGCAGTGGCTGACAATAAGCAACCACCATACTTTCCTTTAAGGTGACATCCATCAAGCCCAACAACATTTCTACAACCATGGATAAAAACCCTCATAGATGCATCAAAAGAAATAGTTACAGACTCGAAGGTTTTATCTTCACTGCAACAAGAAACAAGGGAAGTTAGTGCCCCTAGCGGGAAATAAGAAAAAAGAAACAAGGTAAATAAGAAACAAGGGAAATAGTAAGAGCTTTCTATTCCTAAATTATGTAGTTTGGTATTCAGGTTTAATCCAGTATTTTCGTAAGAGCATTATGTTTAGAAAAACAGGTTCATTTTATAAATATAATTGGTAGACTCTGAATTTAATCAACCGGCTGTTGACTCCAGAGTACCATACTAGTCACTTTCCGAAATGGAATTCAGGCCAACGTCTAGTAATCAAATCCTTTTCACTCTTTTAAAATGCATACTTTTATATTTGTGTTTCTTACCTGCTACTGTACTTCCTGGAATCTTCTGGCAACTATACTAATTTAATACTAAGAGCATATGCTGCAGTTTAGTTGAATATGCAAACAGGGTTACATGTCCAACGAGGGTTACATGTCCAACGAAGTATTTCGGGAGCACATGAATTTTAAATGCCAACTTATTAGGTGGAATGAATTCTCACCATCATTGTTGTATACCTATTAGGTGCAATGCACCATTATCAGTCTATCACTACATGCACGCTGCTGCTCTTTATAAATTAAGCCACTTTATTTCTGCATACTATCTAAGGTAAAAGCAGTTTTTTCCCTTCATTTTCTTGCCATCACCATACCATAAATTCCTAGAACCAAGACTTTTCTTATTGTTTTACTTGTACTATTTATTAACCTCTGTCCAGGTAAACAATCGCAATCCCCTTACTGTTATGTTTTTTTAAGCATCGTGAGAAAACTACTTTTAATTATGCTAGTAATTAACCCTGATTCCGTTCTAATTCAAAGTACTGGTTACTAACAAATAATGGCCTAAATCAGTTTATATCCACATAAACATGTAAAACCTTACAGTACAATCTCCAGTATCACCAAATCTAGTGAAGCATCGAATTTGTATCAGCTCAAACTCTGTTAAAAGTATCCTTAGGCCAGTTCTTGATCTATGCGTACATATATATGCCCACTATCAGCAAACCTAGTACCTAGGGGACGGATGTTAACAGCCTTAGGTCATGGTTTGTGGCCTGGTGATGGCAAGCACTACAAATGACATATTTTTGCCGACATGAAAAGCAGTAAGCTGATGGAAACTTGCAGTCTGAGTACAAAAGGTAACAGAATAATAGGTGTGAGTAGCATATGAAATAATAGAAGACAAAATGCAAACATAGACAGTTTAACAGGGCTTGTTTATATAAGTTGAAGTTGATGCATTTATTACTTGCAAGTAAAAATCTTATTTTACCTTCCATATGTGTACGTAGCAATTGATCTTGGATTGGTCCTTGTAATCATCTCACAAAGACTTGGTATGAGTTTAAAACTCTCATCGTAACTACCATTAATTTTCTCCAAAACCTTGTTTCTAGCCTTCCATGCAACATGATACGGAATTAAGGTGTTGTGACTCGTCCAAAACTCATTGACAATCTCACTAGGTTTGGGTATAATCTTGCTATGTGATTTCATTATCTTTTCAAGCAAATGATCAGCTACAAACTCATGATTTGCACTTGAATTCCTCCCATAATGATCTCCAACACAAGTGTGTTGAAGGTTACACTTTCTTATACTCTAAGTTGGTTCACCGGGTATCTTTCGTGCAGATACAAACCAAGGACACATGATGAGCGATCCAAAACCTTGGCACACAGCCTTGATCCGTACATTGTCACTCTTCTGAAACTTGTATACAATCCTATTTGATACACAAAATTTTCTGAGATGTTTTTGAAAATCAGTCTTATCAAAAAACTGTAAACCCACTTCAATTTTATCAGATACAATTTTTTCATCATGATCTGATTCAGAAAACAACTCATTATCCACTATATCATCTGCAAAGAATTCATCAAAATCATTAGCGATCAACAATGGCTCAACACCAACATTACTTCTTGGAATATTAGAAAAATTCTCCGTTTCCCCATTATCAGAATCTAAAACTTGATTATTTGTTAAATTGGAAACATTACCTTCCTCTTCTTTTTCATTATCCTCATCGGCACCCCTGTTTTTCATGCAAAAATACTGAAGAAACTCATCACAGTCTCTATCATCTTCACCCTCACTATACATGAGTGGTTGGTTCCATGGCTGATCATCAGGATGACAGTCATCTTCTTCAAAATTTTCAAGATGCAAAATTAGTTCTTTTAGAGCACCGAATGCTTCTTCAACATTATCTGCTTTTTCAGAGGCTAAGTTCCAGAAATTCTGACCTAGGGAATCAACATCCTTATCATTATATGCAACACTAGCTTAGTAGAATATCTAGGCTCTTCAACATGACTTTCAAAATCCAGTACCATCTTTGAAACAGTATTACTCAATCTATTAGCTTTTTCAATCAGTTTTGGACTTTTTCTGGGCGTATTTGCTGCCGTGGATGATTTACAAACCAACTTTTTAGGTGTGGAATACCTAATTTGTGGGTTAGAAACCATTGAAGGTGAATCCCTGTTACAAATAACGAGAGCCCATTACTATCAATACACACAACAAAGCTTACAAAGTTTGACAAAATAAAATAAGGATTAAACAATTTACCCCACAGAATTGGTAGACATAATCTCTTGCATCTTCTTGTTCTCCATAATTATGAGTTTGATCCTTAAATGATCATTCTTGTTCCAATTCTTTACCTTTAGTGGCAAAGGCGGGAGTTATACGCGGGTAAATGGGTGGGCACGTGATCTGTAGGTATTACACTATTACGTGATTTGTGAAAATAACGTGTTTTCTAAACTCATGCCTTATCTTATTAGGGGTATTATAGTCTTAATATAAATATTAGATATATATAATTATATGTATATGAGTTAACTTTAACCAAATGACATATTTATAAATATTATATAAAAAGGGATATATTCATAATTGTCCTTTAAATTTGGGACATATTAAACTAATACCCATTTAAAAACCTAAAATAAATCAAGTAAAATATTAAAATGAATTTTCACAAAATTTACATTTAAAACTTTAAACACAAATTATATGTATATTTGAATACTAGAATCCTTAAAATCCAACATAATAAACATTAGTTAAAAATAAATATAAATCAGAAATGAAAGATATTAAAAGGCAATAATTTCCAACATAAACTCAGTAATAATATTAAAAGTAATAACTATATTTAATTAATTAAAAAATATGAGGCTATATAACTTCCACTCAATAAAATTCCTAAAACAAATAGTATTATTACATAATTTAATAATAACCAAAACTTAGCTAATAAATTTACAAATTATAAAATTACCAATATTAGCACACATTAAATATTAAAAACTTAACTGAATAATTAAGTCTAACAATAAATTATGGTAAAGACAAGCCAACAAAATGGCATATTATTACCTCTTAAAGGTCCAAAATCTAAGCCATCAATCATGGCCACCCATAATGATACAAAAAATAAAAATGCTTTTAAAAGTCAAAAAATCATCAATCATGGCCATTATATAGTAACTAAAATAATGATTAAATACAATTTCTGCAAATTAGAAAAAATTCTACAAAATCAAAAGCAAAGCCCCATTTACTACCATTAAAACTACTTAAAATTTCCATAAAAAAGAGTCGACTACGTGCCTAAATTATAAAATGGTAGGGAATTAGACATATAAAACGCCGAGTTAAAAAAATTATAAAAATCTAAAAAAGTCACCTGAAATGACACAACAAATTCATTAACTAATGACATATCACAAAACGCCAATAAACAGCCCAATAGCCAAAAATATGAAACACCCATTATAGGCACTAAAATCCATATAAAAGGCACAATAAATATTTACCTTAAAAATGATAACTACATTTTTTTATTTAAAAAGATAATAGATATTCAAAAATTTAAGAAACAAAATAATATATATTGACATTTAATTACTAAAGAGTCAATCATCCATAATGAAATATAACTGAAGTCATTTAATAATAATAAAAGAAAATAAATATAAGCATTTAAAAATCACTTATTCAAATTAAAATAATAATTAAATAGGAGAGTAAAAAAAGGAACTAATTTAATAACATTATTAAGCAATTAACAGAATAGTCAAAGCTAAATTATAGCAATTCCAAAAAAAGAGCAACTAAATACTTCAATCAAGCAAATCATTAATCAATATAATTAAATCATAAGCAATTATGATTGAATCAATTTAAATAAATCAACTAGAAATGCTCAACTAGTGAGTTGACTCACTGCACCAGGACACTCTCAATTTAACACCAAACATACAACAAATGAACATACACAATATTTAGCAACTCAGATCATCGTGATGCATGCGATCGTAAAAACAAACAGATAATATGAACAGAAATTATAACACAATCTCAATAACTACAATTAAAAAAATCAATGTCACCCAAAACAATCCGTTCGACTCAAATAGCATTCTATCACTATCCGGCCACGTCTATTAGTATAAACTTGTTTGTATCACAAAAAACACATTCAATCTAAATTTTAACAATTAAATTTTTTAAAAATAAAATTTTCATACCTCATCGTGGAGTCAATTCACACGATTCTTATCGTTAAAATGATTGTAAATTGTCACACAGACGTATCCAACCGAATTGAGGACGACTAGCATGACCAGTCGTGGTGAGATGCCATCAAGTCGATGAAACCACAAGGCTACCGTTTCTTCCCCTCCAATGAGCACCACATGACCATTTACCTGACTCAAAAACACACATCACAACCGATTTAGCCTGACCACCAAAGGCGGGCCATGCCATGTCGCTATCGTCGCCGCTCTCATGTCCGCCGGAGAGATAATCGGAGTACAACGAAGTCATATCAAAAAGAGACGACGAAGAAAACGCCGAAAGGGTAACGGATCGGAAGACCGCCGCTCGTGAGTTTTGTTTATATATGATGAACAATAACACAAACATTTAATTCACTATATGTTTGCTCCAACAATAGTATTGTTACTGCTATATTGAAATTACAAACGGAAATAAAAATAATGCAAGGAGGAAGTGTAGTTACTATAATTGACAACATTTTTATTTTGCTGCCCCTGTCTCCCCTTTAGGGTTTTTACTCACTTTGTCTCCCCTTCAGGTTTTTAAGTTTTTTACTCACTTTTAGGGTTTACTAATTAAAGAGCGATAAAGTTATTGAAAAATGGATGGTGGGGAAGGAAGATCACTTTGTCGAAAGATGGAAGCTCATTATGTAGGATTTTAATCATTGTATAACGACAAGATTTTAGGAATGATTACTAAATGATAAAGCAATCCAATATTAATATATAGTACATAATGATAGTGACAAAACAATTTATTTTCAATTAATCGTAGAACAATTATGGTATATGAGCAACTAAATATTTATGATACATGTACGATAATAATAAATTAATTTGAGATGCAAACACGATAATTTAAACATACCAATGAAAATCGAACAATTTAAACTAAAAATAAATCTATATGGTCTTACCTTAAGAATGGAGAATGGAGAATGGTGATGGTCGACACCAAACTACATAGAAAAAGTTGATACAATCGATAAAAGACGGATGAAAGATTTAAATATTTATTGCATCTCTATTATTAGTTTATGATGAAACTCGAAAGGCCACTTTCTTGTCACACGAAACTTGATCCTTCATTTTATTCATGAAGTGTTCACTAACGATAGTTGATCAAATAGGTTTATTTTTAAAGCGAGGAGAATGAATATTAATTTGATAACATATTTTGTTTGATATTTAAATTTGATATTCATGATAAATGAAACAATGGATTACAAAATTTTAGGAATATTTATACAAAAAGATTATAAGAAATATAGAGGATCTTGTTTTAAAATGATTTTAGGAATTATAATGTTATAATGATGTTCTGTCTGATTTAATTTGTTTTATAAAGGAAAAATATACAAAATTTAGTGAATAGAAATAAAAATATGTATATAAATGCCTTTATTATATATATATATATATATATATATATATATATGGTTAAGTTCTATGGAGATCAACATTTTTAGTGGAGACCGGAGACCAATATCAATCAAAACATTGCAAAAACTTATTCATTGAAAATCATGTTCTATGAAAATCACTATACTATTAATTTCATTGAAAATCTTGAAGATCATATATGTTTTACATGCAAATTTCATTAAAAATTTTGAAAATCGTGTATGTCCTGTAAACAAAATATTGCAGAACGTATTGTTCTCCAAAACATGTTCTGCTTGCAAATCATATATGATTTTTAAGATTTTGAATGAAATAATATTGTTAATTGAACATTCCTTGCAAATATATATGTTTTGCAATGTTTTGAGTGCATAATGTATATGGTCTCCACGGTCTCCATACAAATACTGGTCTCCATAGAACTTAGACTTAATTGCACGAGAATGGACTCAATTATTTTTTTTTTGGCACAAAAATGACCCAAGTATAAAAATAGACAATGTGGTGGCTTAACTATTTTTTTTAAACAGATGAGTGTATTCAATTTGTGACTTAATTACATCATGATGGCTGAACAATGTTTTTTTTAACACAAAAATAGCCCAAAAATTAAAAAAAACTGCAATTTTTAGATTGATTTAGACGGAATGCAATCATCTGCTTAAAAAAAATACTTGGGCTATTTTTGTGCAAAAAAGAAATAGTTGAGGCCATCCTCCTGCAATTAAGTCTAGAACTTATGGGTTAAGTTCTATGGAGACGAACATTTTTAGTGGAGACCGGAGACCAATATCAATCAAAACATTGCAAAAAATTATTTATTGAAAATCATGTTCTATGAAAATCACTATACCATCTATTTCATTGAAAATCTTGAAGATCATATATGTTTTACATGCAAATTTCATTAAAAATCTTGAAAATCATGTATGTTCTGCAATCAAAATATTGCAGAACGTATTGTTCCCCAAAACATGTTATGCTTGCAAATCATATATGATTTCTAAGATTTTGAATGAAATAATAATGTTAATTGAACATTCTTTGGAAATATATATGTTTTGCAATGTTTTGAGTGCATAATGTATATGGTCTCCACGGTCTCCACTCAAATGGTGGTCTCCAAAGAACTTAAGTATATATATATATATATATATATATATATATATATATATATACATATGTTTTTGCTCAAATACAAACTAACCCTTAAATACAAACTACTATCTCCACACCCTATTTTACTATTTTCACACCATATTTTACTATCTCCACCCCTATATGACATCACCCATCCCCAAAATTACATCATCATGCCAACACCCATCCCCTATATGACACCATCATGACTTCAATCACTAATTTTATTTTATTATTCAGCTTTTTTATTTTAATTTATTTTTATTATCAATTTTATATTTTTTAATTAAATTATTATTTTTTTTATATTTACAAATTTATTTTAAAAAAGTTGTTTTATTTTGGGGAAAAAAATTTCCAAATAAATATTTCAAAAAAAAATCAAGAATAAATATTTTGGGAAAAAAATATTTCAGAATAAATATTTCGGGAAAAAATATTACCGAATAAATATTTCAGGGAAAAATATATCTCCGAATAAATAATTCGAGAAAAAATATTTCAGAATAAAAATTTTGGGAAAAAATATTTCCGAATAAATATTTTGGAAAAAATTATTTCGGAATAAATATTTCCGAATAAATATTCCGGGAAAAAATATTTCCTAATAAATAATTCAGGATAAAATAGTTAGAATAAATATTCCGGGAAAAAATATTTTAGAATAAATATTTTGGAATAAATATTTTGGGAAAAATTATTTCAGAATAAATATTTTGGAAAAATATATTTCCGAATAAATATTTCGGGAAAAAATATTTCTGAATAAATAATTCAGGAAAAAATATTTCCGAATAAAAATTTTGGGAAAAAATATTTCCGTATAAATATTTCGGAAAAAATATTTCCGAATAAATATTTCAGAAAAAATTATTTCCGAATAAATAATTCGGGAAAAAATATTTCCGAATAAATATTTTGGGAAAAAATATTTTCGAATAAATATTTCGGGAAAAAATATTTCCGAATTAATATTTCGGGAAAAAATATTTCGGAATAAATATTTCGGGAAAAAATATTTCCGAATAAATATTTCTGAAAAAAATATTTTTGAATAAATATTTTGGAAAAAAATATTTTCGAATAAATATTTCGGAAAAAAATATTTCCGAATAAAAAATTCGGGGAAAAATATTTCCGGATAAATATTTCGAAAAAAAAATATTTTCGAATAAATATTTCGGGAAAAAATATTTACGAATAAATATTTTGGAAAAATATTTACGAATAAATATTTTGGAAAAATATTTATTTTGAGTGGGGTGGGGTGGTGTGGGGTAGGGTGGGTATTTTTAATATTTTTTGTCGAAAATAAAATTAATGATTTCGGTGGTGTAATTTAATAATTAATATTAGTGATTTTTTTATTCAAAAAAAATATTAATAACCAATATTAAAAACTAATATTAAAAATCATTAATATTATTAAATTGGCTTTAGTTTGTAGTTTTTAGTTAATTTTGGTTTGTAGTTGAGTAGTACTATATATATATATATATATATATATATATATGAATAAGATAATTAATGATAATACATATAATAAAAATAAATTATATCAATTTTACTATTTTAAGGAATGTAAATAAAATTTAAGATGTAGCATTAAAATTTATATAAAACAAGTATCTTCTTAAGTTTTTATAATCGATACTCACAATAAATGAAATCATTTTATTAACAAAAGTTTAAAAATAGTTTAAACAAAAGGATTACAAGAAATACACAAGATCTTATTGTTAAATGATTTTAAGAATTGTAATGTTATAGTGATATTTTATTTTACATGATTTGTTTGATATAAAATTAGCCATAAAATATTTGATTATTTATTTTACATAAGAGAAAAATGTTCCTACAGTTAACTATAGTTAATTATCTAAAGTTAACAGCATTTTGAGTATAAAAGGTGGATGCCATTTTTGTAATAATGAAATCCACCCCATGCATTTACAAAAATAGCTCTCGGATTGTATTATAGTATGTCTTAACTTTAGGTAATTACCTATAGTTAACTATACGAGTACACGACACTCAAAACACAATCTTCTTCAGTAATTAGCACATTGCCCATGGCTGACAAGAAAGCTGAGAGCGATTTTTCAATCATTGTTGGAACAACAAGTATTGGTTTAGTGATTCTGGTTGCTTTTTTTAATTATAGAAATTCCCGACTTAGGATTACGATCAAAGACTTTGTCCATTTCTTAAAATACAGTATGGGGAGGCTGTTATGGCTGGAGCTACTCTAGCCCTGATACTTCTTCCTCTGGACAGTGTAGTGGTGCAATTTTATGTGGGTGTACTGGCACTTTGGGGCTTCCTATCGTATATATTTATTTTGCGTTCTCAGATGAAGAAATCCAAAGTTAAGTTTTTCTTTCACAACCCTTGCCCAGTTGGGGATAAGATTGTATTCGTAAATGTGAAAAGGCTGGTTGAAGGGGTAGTTCCCATAATAAATTTTGGTTTCGCGACTGCGAACTTTGTTTACTTGAAATTGGAGAAGAAACTTCCATTTCGTATCAATTTGGTCCTCAAATCAGTTATTGTTCTTATTACTGGGTTTAAATCAATGGTTGCACATGCCACGGAGCCGAAGCGATGTGCAAGGCGTCTAGGGGCTGGAAGTTTGGTTGAGATAACCATGGTTGAAGATTTGCTTTCAACCATTTATCACCAAATCTTTGATGATAAAGAAGATTCCGTTAAATCCTTTGTGGAATCCTTTGCGGAAAGGAGCCGGGTGACATTAGTGAGAGTCGGCCATCAGTCTCTGAGCTAATAACCAGGTACGAAGCTTTATCTATGACTCCCTCAAACTCCTAGGCTCGGGCTTAATGTTCCAAGCAACGTTCACTTTTTCCTGTTATATTTTCTTCTTAAAGTTCATTAGCAGATTTTTATGATGTGGAGGTACTTTAAATTGTTCTTACTTTTGGTGTGGCAAGGTACTTAAAACTGTTTATGATCCAGTGAATTCTTACTTTTCTTCGGTTTATTGAGTACTTCGACCCTGAGGTCAAAATATTTTATTGATTTTAAAAAAAACTATAGTTAACTATAGAATTATCAAGCCCTTTAGAGCATCTCCAACGGTAATAGCTAAAATCATTAGCTATATAATGATTATCTAAAAATTTGCTGAACTGTAAGATATTTTACTCCAATGGTATTAGCTATAATGAATAGCTATATTATAAAAATAGTATTTTATTATTATTTTAATATATATATATAAGTAAATAAGATCAATGATGTGTCACGATATAAGTGGAGATAATGAATTATAGATATTATCTATATATTATAGATGTCCTCTAAATATAGAGGATGTCAAGATGATTATCTAAAAATTTACCTAACAGGAAGTATGGTTGGAGAAGAAAAAAAATATACATATCATCTAAAAATTATGTCTTGTCATCAATTTTAGCTAATAGATGTGTAGCATTGGAGATGCTCTTACATAATCAATTTTTAAGGAAATGATTATAATAATTGATTGCAATTTAACATAAATCAATATTTAAGCAATGATTGATAACATATTAATTGATTGTAATTTATGAATTACGATGATCGCGCTGGGAATTTATAGTCATATTATCAATGATAACTTTGATAGTGTTAGTGCCCTAGAGACAATGTAATTGTGCTTCTGGGAAAGACAATTTTGTTATTTGATGATTATGTTTATGGATTATTCTACATTGATTTATTATGTCTTTGTTTAATGCGAAATAAATATTAGAATAATAAATGTCCTTGGAATATGCAACACGTATACTATATCTTTAAGTATGTGACTTAAAAATGAGATTATATGAATAATGTTAATATTCTTAAATATCCCTAATCGAGCATTAATAATATGGGACAGTTATAATGCATTAAGATTAGTATGTTTGTTGACTGATGATCACATCTCATTAGTCATAGGTATAGTGATACTAAAGTCAAGAACATATGTGTATGTAATATTCTAAATGGCACTGGATAGACCCACAGTGAGATTCTACATGTTGATAATGTCATTAGAAAGGCTCATAGTGATAATGGTGTAATGATCCTTAGACTTGAGATCATTATATTTCTATACGAGGATTAATATACTTTGACTACATTAAAAGTTACCTTTGACCGGGTAGTGATAAAAGTGGACATCGGGTATATTATGAGACGTATGAGGAATATGAATGATAAATAAAGGATTTAACCCTCCTATTATTAGGAGAGATATTATTGGCCTATTGATTGAGTGAGACTATGAAAATGCATGACCATGCTCAAATATGATTTGTTTTTAATAGTATACTCATTGATCAAGGAAACCCAGATTAAACGTTGAAGAGGATGACTAATAACATGCCTCTAGTTTAATCTATAATATTTGGTTAAATGGATTATATTACACGGAAACATTATATCACGAAAGGTTTAATTGGATCACCAATTATTATTATTACTTGGGTAGCAATGATGTATTACTAGATGCCGCTCATTATTTATAATTTTATTATTGGATATAAGGGGACTGTATATATTTTAATTCAAATTGATTATTGTCAAAATAAAAGATATAAGAATTGATACGGGAAGGAAAATAAAATTGTGAATGGGGTATGGTTTGCTGTTATTTATGGATTTTCTGAAATTGAATGGAGACAAGAAAAAAAAATTCTATTTTTTTAACTATTAGGTAGTGTTTTGTGATTTTATACACTAAATAATATGCTTTTTTTATTTTTACATAAATTATGGGTGTAAGTTATATTTGAAAATTTTATAATTTAAATTTTAAAATTTAAAGTGAAAGATTAATATATGAATAACTAAAGTTTATTTTTACATAAAGTTTGTTTCGCCGCTATCAATGTGTTCGACGAAATGTCACAACGAAGTTGTTAACAACGTTGAAAAATAGAATGAAATTTGTATATACAATACACTAAAAAACAAGCAATTACACTCAATTGATGTAATTGTTGCAACAAAAAATTGCAAACAAACGATGATTATTGAAGAATCAGCAAAACAACAATGATAACAAAGATGAAACAAGAGAGAATCAATATAACGATGACGATGATGCGGAAGAGAACTCTGATACCATGAAGAAAAGTTACAGAGTACGAACAGAGAGAGGGAGAGAGAAAAAAATAGATGGAGAGAATTTACATTTTACTGAACTGATATGTGAATGAGTACATTGCTTTTACTATATACAAAAGTGACTAACTAACTCTAACAAACTTTCCCTCCTAAACTTGAATATAGAAGAATTACAGAAATGTCCCTATACCTTGAACTATTTACATTTATGTCCTTTGACTGTTCCTGACTGACTTCCTGAATAATATGTAAATTTATTGTTGATTGATTTCACACTAAGGCAAGATTTAATCTCTCTTACCAAAAAGAGATATAATGAGATATTTTTAACTAAGAGAAGACTTGATTTTTTCGTTAGGTATCCAAAAAATTTCTAAATTTTTTCTCAAATATTGACGTATATGTGTATTAACTAACTTTTCCAATAATAATATGGGACCCCGCTTGTATACATATGCGTCTACGAATTAAAACCATCCATGTATTATCCACGTCATTTGGAAAAATTTTGGGAAAATATTTGGGATACCCAACCTACCAAAAAGAGATATAAATAAGACACAATTGAATTCAAAATGGTTGCATAAATTCTACAAAAAATAAAAAAATTTGCTTTTACAAAGGACAAAAATATTTTATTGTCTTTTAATTGTAAAAACCAATTAAAAGATTCAAATCACCAGCACCATTGTCCTTTGCTTCCTTATCTTTATCTTTGTCTCTCTGCGATTCTACTATGCTCAAATCTTTCGCGGTCTCATCTGAACTTGTATATCTTCAACCATCTCGCTAAAAGGTTCCTTAGCTATCTTCTTTTTCTGAGAAGATGCTCCTGATTTCATAGTCTTCTTACTCTTAAGTCCTGACAAGATCTGTAATCGAGTTTTCTTAACGGGAGGTTGTTTATCCTGGGGGTCACCATTTCCATCTCCTTCACCTTCAACATCTTTATTTGGGTCTTCGATCTCCTCCTCAACCTTTTCTTCACGTTCTTCTTCATCAACGTCCAACTGCATGGGATTAATCTTAGTTTTTTACCCTGCTTGCCTGATGCCAATTTCGAATTCTTTTTCTTCTTTTGTGTTGTCTGTTCAAGGGTTGTGAACCTCTCTCCAATCGACTTGAGATGCTCTATGACGTCATCGGGAGAAACCTTCTCTACATATTGTGTTGCTTTGCTATCTAAATTGCTTGTCATATCTCTACGCTTAAGATGATAACTACCTTCCTTCTAGCGCCAATGTTGATGAGTGGATTTCATAACAACTTTTGAGAGGTTTGCGATGAGCTGTATGGGCTAACGATCAACTATTTGGACCAAATTTGTTGGGTTTCTATTGAATTAGGGTGGAGTGTTTCGTACTCAGGCTCCCCAACTCTCTAGAATTGATATATATTCTATGTATCTCGTGTGCTTGTACCCGTACAAACTGCCTACATAGCCTTTATATAGGCATTAAGTCCAATGTAGTTTTATTTCGACTAGAAGTCTGGTTAGGCGACAATATGCTAGCTTCCTAATTCGTGGGAAACTCCTTTTCTCTAAATTCAACCACAAATAGGTGACCTAAGTCGAGTAGAACTCAAATTATAGTCTGGCTATAAGTGTTTTTACTAATTCTAGTTTTATTAGAAATATCCAAAGATCATCTACGCCCAAGGAATGCATTTCAACAATGAGTTGATGTTCATAAATTGGTCTTAAAGAATAGGAGACTTAATCATACTATAATTCTGATGGCATAAATCTATTCGCGTAAAAAAAACCTCTTTCTCGGGAACCTATCTGTAGGAACTGAACCTGTTCTGTAGACCTAAATCTGTTCAGTATTTCTGAACCTGTCCAGATCCATTTCACATGCTATTTGGCCCCATTATCTTAAAGGACCTCAATCACAACCCTTATTAACCATGAAGATTAGAACCTTAAGCCCAATGGGCCTAAATCTAGCCCAACTCTCTAAATTCGATATATATTCTATATATCTCTTGTGTTTGTACCCGTACAAACTGCCTACATAGCCTTTATATAGGCATCAAGTCCAATGTAGTTCTATTTACACTAGAAAAGTATGGTTAGGCGACAATATGCTAGGTTCCTAATTCACGGGGAACTCATTTTCTCTAAATTCAACCACAAATATGTGACCTAGTCGTGTAGAACTCAAGTTATAGTCTCGCTAGGAGTGTTTTTACTAATTCTAGTTTTATTATAAGTATCCGAGGATCATTTACGCCCAAGGAATACATTTCAACAAGGAGTTGATAAATTGCTCTCAAATAATAGGAGACTTAATCATACTATAATTCTGCTGGCATAAATCTATTCGCGTAAAGAAACCTCTTTCTCGGGAACCTATCTGGAGGAACCTGAACCTGTTCAATATTTTTGAACCTGTCCAGATCCATTTCACATGTTATTTGGCCCATTTATCTTAAAGGACCTCAATCATAACCATTATTCACCATGCAGATTGGAACCTTAAGCCCAATGGGCCTAAATCTAGCCCATGAAAATTTTGGGCACAATATTAACTTATAAATAAAAGAAACTGTATACTGCAATAATGAATCATATTTTATAATTAACAAGTAATATATTGTATTCTGCAGTTTGGAAAAAATACGATGTATTGCATCATAACAGATTTATACGGACCGTTGATTAAATAGAATCCATGACTTCTGTTAGTTCTAAGTTCTAACTTTAAATAAGGTATAATTTGAATTAGAACATCCAGTTTCACAACTGAATGTGTGCTGGATCCAACAACCCAGCACAGATTAGTCTAAAATTTCTAACAAATTGCATATACATTAGTTATTGACTTGTCTATATAAAGATCTCATACATTCTTATTCTTATCAATTTAGGATGTAACAAACACCCAATCTTATTGGGTTTACGTACTTATTGATCAATCAAACAAATGATATGTATGATAAATCAAACATTATTGATCTAAGACCTTTTTTTTAGGGCTTATTGATATAAGACCTTCACTTAAGAAAATTAGCACTTAACTCGAATTTATTTAACCAATATATGTAAAAAAAAGAAAAATAATAAAAAATTGAAATCGAAAATATAAATTATTGTATAACAATATAAATGCAGAAATAATCACAAAGGTACGAGTCACCAAAATATGATGAAGTAATTATTTCACTTTTGATACTCTCAATAAAAAAGAAAAAATAAAATTAATTTAGCAACTGGCAAAATTTGGATTTAGTGTATATTACAAATATAAATGTCGGTTACGATAGTTTATTAGTACAAATATTCAAAAAACGTATGTGGGTCCCATACTTTTCTAAAAGTCGATGATACACTTGCTCATGTAGGCCCCCACGTATCGCTACCTTTGTTCTGCTTTGAAATATAAACATTGGAATAAGTAGATTATTTCATATTCTTCAATTGAGGCTAAAGATAATAAAAATTTAAGAATTTGACGATCGTAGAAAAAGTAAATATGGCAACGATGAATGATGGAAAGATTGTTGATTCAATCCCAACAGCGTCGAGATATAGATCAAGTCACATTGTTACAATAGTGTGTAGATCTATTAACTAACGATAAAGATGACATTTCAGATATCAGGTTGGATTCAGATTCAAATTAACAAACACATGTATCAGGATCGAACCGAATTCGACCTGAATTATTATCCCTAAATAATTCGAACCCGATCTAAAATAAAATTACTACATATTAAAGACCACGCATGATTACATGTTATATGTAGGGATTTTTTCATAAATATATAGAAAAAAGTAAATTTTTACACATTTACTTTTGCTAAGAATAGTTATTTGCAATATTACCAACCTAAGTTTTAAAATTGCAAAAATACTAGGTCCCACATCCTCCTTCACTTCCTCTCTCCTCCTGATGCATCAGCCGCCGCCGACTTCTGTACTTTTTTTTTAAGGTGGGGTGCTATTTTGGGTTGCAACTCAATACAACCACATTCAACCATTCAATATTTTGGGTTGCCACTCAATGCAACCACATTCAACCATTCAACACTTTTTTTTCTTTTTTTTTTAAGGTGGGATGATATTTTGGTGGATTTGGGTTGCATGGCCCCGCAGGGGCAACCACATTTAACTAAATGCAACCACATTCAACCGAATACAACCACATGCAATTTTTTTTTTAAGGTGGGGTGCTATTTTGGGTTGCAACTCAATGCAACCACATTCAACTTAATGCAACCACATGCAATTTTTTTTTTTAAGGTAGGGTGCTATTTTGGGTTGCAATTCAATGCAACCACATTCAACTTAATGCAACCACATGCAACTTTTTTTTTAAAAGGTTGGGTGATTTTGGTGGATTTGGGATTTTGGTGGATTTGGGTTTCAAGGCCCCGCCAGGGGCAATATTCAACTGAATGCAACCACATCCAACTTTTTTGGTGGATTTGGGTTTCATGGCCCGCCAGGGGCAATATTCAACTAAATGCAACCACATTCAACTTAATGCAACCACATGTAACTTTTTTTTTAAAGGTTGGGTGATTTTGGTGGATTTGGGTTCCAAGGTCCCGCCATGGGCAATTTTCAACTCAATGCAACTGAAATCAGAAATTTAGTTGCATGTGGTTGCATTCAGTTGCTGATTTCAAGTTCCATTTTTTAGTTGTCATTTTCGACCTCATTTTTGAACTCGTATATACATATATACATACATATATATATATATACACACATATGTATATACGAGTTCAAAAATGAGGTATGTATATACGAGTTCAAAAATGAGGTCGAAAATGACAACTGACAAATGGAACTTGAAATCAGAAATTTAGTTGCATTTAGTTGAAAGTGGTTGCATTCAGTTGAATATGCCCCTGCGGGGCCTAGGAACCCAACTTGGAATCAGAAATTTAGTTGCATGTGGTTGCATTTAGTTGAATGTGATTGCATTCAGTTGAATATGCCCCTGCGGGGCCATGCAACCCAAAATCATCCCACCTTAAAAAAAAAGAGTTGAAAGTGGTTGAATGTGGTTGCATTCAGTTGCTGATTTCAAGTTCCATTTTTCAGTTGTCGTTTTTGACCTCATTTTTGAACTTTAATTTAGTTGCATGTGGTTGTATTCGGTTGAATGTGGTTGCATTTAGTTAAATGTGGTTGCCCCTGCGGGGTCATGCAACCCAAATCCACCAAAATATCATCCCACCTTAAAAAAAAATAATTTGCATTGTGGTTGTATTAAGTTGAATGTGGTTGCATTGAGTTGCAACCCAAAATAGCACCCCACCTAAAAAAAACAAAGCTGATGCACAGGGATGAGAGAGGAAGTGAGGGAGGAGGGGACCTAGTATTTTTGCAATTTTGAAACCTTGTTTAGTAAAATTGCAATTTATTAAGGAAGTGTTATTTTTGCAAAAAAAAAAACTTTAAATCTAGTATTTTTGCTTGTTTGGTAACTTGGAATTCATTTGAATTCCTGGAATTGACCAAATTTAGTGTTTGGTAAGATTAAAAAAATTTGGAATTGGAATTGATGAATTCCATACCAATTCAATATTAACTATTTTTTGTAATTTGAAATTACAAGTGAAAGGTAGTCATTTGAAATTCTTCTCCACCAAAATACATGAGCATCACTTTTTATTTTGGAAATTTTCCGGGAAACATTTTTAGAGAATTCTTTCTCGAGGAATTTTTTTCCCGGGAAAATTTTCTCGAGGATTTTTGTTGGGGAAATTTTTTCTGAGAAAAATTTCTCGAGAAATTTTTTCCAAGGAATTTTTTTCCGGGAAAATTTTCCAGAGAAATTTTTTTCCGGAAAATTGTTTTCGAGAACTTTTATTTCGGGAAAAGTTTCTCGAGAAATTTTATTCTGGGAAATTTTTCTCTAGAAATTTTTTTCCAGGAAAATTTTCTCGAGAAATTTTTTTCCGGGAAATTTTCCTGAGAAATTTTTTCCGGGAAAATTTTCCTGAGAAATTTTTTTCCCGGGAAATTTTTCCCGAGAAATTTTTTTCTCGGAAATTTTTCCCGAGAAATTTTTTCCGGGAAAATTTTCTTGAGAAATTTTTTTTTCGGGGGAAATTTTTTCGAGAAATTTTATTTCGGGAAAATTTTATCGCTAAATTTTTTTCGAGATATTTTTTTTTGGAAAAATTTTCTCGAGAAATTTTTTTCAAGAATTTTTTTATAGTCAAATTTTTTCGAGAAATTAAAATTTTTTCCCGGGCAAAATTTCTCGAGAATAGAAATTTAAACAAAAAATTTTCAAATTTTAAAATTTCTGAATTTGAAATTCTCATACTTACCAAACAAAGAATTTGGATTTGAAATCATGGATTTCAAATTTTGGAATTGAAATCATGGATTTCAAATGAAATTGTAGTTCCCAAACGCCACCTTATATGTATTCAACATGAATTTATTTATTTTTCTGAAATTATATTATAGTTAATTCGAAATTGATCATAATTCAAAAAATTCTTATCCAAATTCAAATTTATCGAATTTATAGGTAGATCAGATCTGAAATTGTCACACATACTTAGAAATAATCAACAAATTATTTTGTTGGACGCCAAAAACCTTCTTCTACCTTTTTTTTTGAAATGACCATGTTGTGAAATATGTATTCCCTCGGTCCCACCCAAATATTTACATTTGAGTTGGGCACAGAAACCAAGGAAAAATATAAAGAAGCAGGAGAGAAGTAGAAAAATGAGTAAAGTGGTGGGATCTATCACTATATAATGTATAAAATGAGTTAGTGGATGTAGTTGATTTTTACTATTATAAAACTTTACCATTTTAGGAAAATTTAGAAATGTAAAGAATTGGATTGGACATCCCAAAACGGAAAGTGTAAAGAAATAGATGGGACATAGGGAGTAACATGAGTAAAACCAAACCAAACCAAACATACCCAGTATATCCCGCACAGAGCAGGGTCTGGGGAGGGTGAGATGTACGCAGACCATGCCCCTACTTCTTACGGTAGGGAGGCTGTATCCGTGAAGACCCCCAGCTTAGTGCATAACATAAAAATAGTGTGTGATATTTACAAAGGCTTAATAAATTTTGGTAAAGATCGCAGTCATACATGAGCCCATGGCCTTGATCACATGGGACTTACCTGGGGGGTTTGTCCACTCCGTTCTCGAAACACTCTGATCTAGGATGTCTCCTCGCACAGATCCCTGCGCCCATGGCTTTGGACACACTACGATGACACCTGGCCAAGCTCCCTGCACTGCAAAACCAAAACACAAAAGACAAAAAAACAATAGAACCAAGACAAAAAACAGAAAAAACAGAGAAAAGAGAACGAAAAGACAAACTTCTAAGATAAAGCTAACCGAGATAACCCAACTCTGAGGCTCTCAACAACAGAACCGCTCCCTAAAAGAGAATCCACCACTCTGATCTTGCGTCTCCAAGCGCACCTATCAGCGGTCATGGTCTCATTTAAGTTTAAGGCCTTCAAATCCAACCTAAGCTGCTCTTCCCATGACCTCCTCGGTCTGCCTCTCCTCCTCACCCCATCAACCGAAAGACTCTCGACCCTCCTCACCGGGGCTTCCGGCAGCCTCCTACGGACGTGGCCGAACCATCTTAACCTCCCTTCCTTAACTTTCTCAGAAAGAGGCGCCACCTCCAACTCGCTCCTGAAAACCACATTCGGGATTTTTTCTAACATCGTGCGGCCACAGGACCACCGCAACATCCTCATTTCAGCTGCATCCAACTTGTTCTCGAGGGCCTTCTTCGCCGCCCAACACTCCGAACCATATAACATCGCAGGACGGATTGCCGCTCTATAGAACTTCCCTTTCAACTTTAACGGGACTTTCTTATCGCACATCACCCTTGACGCTACCCTCCACCTTAGCCACCCCGCCTTGATACAATGTGTGACATCATCTTCAATCTCACCTTCCTTCTGGATAATCGAACCCAAATACTTGAACTTATCCGTACGGGGGACGATCTGATCATCCATCCTGACCTCCACCCCTTCCTCGTTGGCCTCACCACTGAAGTTACACCAGAGATATTCTGTTTTAGACCTGCTCACACGCAAGCCTTGGGGCTCCAAAGTGGATCTCCATAACTCCAACTTCTCGTTCACCTCCCCCCTCGATTCCGCCACTAGCACGATATCATCGGCGAAGAGCATGCACCAAGGGACGGCATCTTGAATCCCTCTCGACATGACATCCAGGATAAGGGCGAAAAGAAGAGGACTAAGGGCCGACCCATGGTGTAGCCCAATCTCAACAGGGAAGTAACGTGCGTCACCAACTGGTGTCCGGACGCAGGAACTAGCTTGAGCGTACATGTCTTGAATCGCCCTGACGTATGCCGACGACACTCTCCTCTCCTGAAGGCTCTTCCAAATAGCTTCACGGGGGATGCTATCATATGCCTTCTCAAGATCGATGAACACTATATGGAGGTCTTTGCGACGCTCTCTGAACTTCTCCATAAGGCGTCTGACGAGATGAATGGCCTCGGTCGTCGACCTCCTAGGCATAAAACCAAATTGGTTCTCTGAGATTTCAACCTCTCTTCTAATCCGAAATTCAACCACTCTCTCCCAAAGTTTCATAGTATGACTGAGTAATTTAATTCTCCGATAGTTACTACAGTTCTGAGCATCGCCTTTGTTCTTGAAAAATGGGAGACAATACTGCGCCTCCATTCATCTGACATCTTAGCGCCCAAGAGGAGATCATTGAACAGATGTGCTAGCCATTCTACGCCAACCTCACCAAGACAAAGCCACACCTCGATAGGGATCTTATCCGGACCAACCGCCTTCCCTCTAGCCATCTTTTGAAGCGAACAGATGAAAGAGGGACCTCTTGCGCCACACTGGCACCACTCCTCCTAGCCTCATTGAAAAGATTGTGAAAATATGAACTCCACCTCTCTTTAATGGCATCTTCATTTATTAACACTTGGCCTGAATCATCCTTCATAAACTTAACAGAACCCAGGTCGCGTCGCCTTCTCTCTCTAGCTTTAGCTAGTTTAAAAATATCGTTCGCTCCTTCCTTGGTATCTAGGCGCTTGTACAGCCCCTCGAAGGCTTCACTCTTGGCTTTCGCCACAGCCTTTTTTGCCTCTCGTCTAGCCACCTTATAGGCTTCCATCTTCAGAGTCCTCTCCTCCCCTGAACAACTCGACATAAGCTCTTTAAAGAGCACAAGTTTTGCCTTTACTTTCTTTTGAACCTCCTCGTTCCACCACCACGACTCCTTATGACCACTGAAATTTCCTGAAGAAACCCCCACCACCTTCTCGCCCACGCATCGAATAGCCTTCTCCATGTTGGACCACCTACAGTTAGCATCTCCACTAAGATCAAAACAACCTTCTTTTAGCAGAGACTCCCTGAAATCGGCCGCCTTCTCGCCCTTCAAGTCTTTCCAAAGAATTCTTGGTCTGGACTCTCTCGATCTACTAACAACTCGGCCCCCCATGGATAGATCCATGGCCAACAGACGGTGCTGGGAAGCACACGCCTCACTCCGGAACACCTTGCAATCTACGCACGCCCTAGCATCCCGCCTGCGCATAAGAAGGTAATCTATTTGGGTGTTGAGACCCCCACTACTAAAGGTAATGAGGTGCTCGGCCCTCTTCTGAAAAACAGAATTCACAATTACCAACTCCTTGACAGTAGCAAACTCCAACAACGCTGACCCACCGATGTTCCTGACCCCGAAGCCGAAACCCCCATGTGCGCTGGGATAGCCATCCGACCTCTCACCAATGTGGCCATTAAAATTGCCGCCAAACACTAAAAGTTGATCCTCAGGGATACTTCCGACTAACTCATCTAAACAGACCCAGAAAGCCTCCTTCTCCGAGTCGCCCAAACCGACTTGAGGGGCATACGCGCACACCACGTTCACCACCTTCTCCCCAACCACCACTCTGACGGACATGATCCTGTCGTTACACCTCTTCACATCCACGACGTTGTCTAAAAGATCCTTCGCCAGAAGAATACCCACATCGTTTCTCGAGTTGGCAAGACCTGAGTACCACAATTTATACCCGTTCGCTTCTCTAGACTGAGCCCCTTCCACCTAGTCTCTTGAATACATGCCACATCCACTCTCCGCTTCTTCAACACATCCACGAGCTCCAAAAATTTGCCCGTTAAGATACCTAAATTCAGACTGCCAACACGTAAAAAACGCGACATCGATAAAACACACGAGAAGATGAAATAAAATAATAATAAAATAAAAATCGAATAGTAATAGTAATAATTATTACTTTTACTACTATTAATGATAGTATTAAAAGTATTTAAATTAATTAATAGTAATAGTAATAAATAATAATAATAATAATAATAAATAATAATAATAATAATAATAATACTAATAAAAATACTAATAATAATCGAAATAATAAGGATCGGATACAATATGAGGGGATAATCTGGGTGAGTTTACAGGGGTTCGGGCGACCAAACAACACAGTTTGGTTTGGCCAGAAAAGAAGAAGAAAGTAAGGAAAGGGCAAGGGGTTTGAGTTTACATGAGTAATATTCTAAAACATTATTTTTGTTTTTGAAAGATTCTAAAACATTATTATTATGCGGGAAAAAGGCAAATCCAAATTTTCCATGATTATTTTATTTTATTCTTAAAAATAAAAGGTTTTTTTTTTGTGTCATGAGCATGGTTGTAAAAATCGGTAATCGGTATAAATCGGTTGATGTACCGATTTAAGATTAATCGGGTAATCGGGGATTAATCGAAAGGATTAATCGAAGTATTAATCGGATATTATAATAATATTTAATTTATTATTCTAATTTACAGTTAAAAATATCATTTTAAATACATTCATAAGATTAATCGGATTTCAAAAATCGAATCGGTTAACTACCTTATAGAAGATTAATCGGGAATTAATCGACTAAATCGAGAATTTTTAGAACCATGGTCATGATAACCTTTTCAGCATTGCTCTTTGTTGAGATTTTTTTTTTATTATGTGAATTATTTTAAAAAATAAAATCCTCATTTGATTATTGTATCATTAATTTGCTAGATCATAAAACTGATGCATTGAAGAGTTTCTTTTTGACTTCAAATTCTTGTCCAGATTCAATGTATAACGGTAGAATAATTTTCTAGCTAGCATGGAGGAAGGCTTGTCTTCAGCCTTGTTATTAATTTACATGCTCCCCTCCCTCCTATAAATAGAGTCACATTCTTGTAGTTGTACATACAATTCTTCTTTTTTGTACTTAAACAACATTGCTATATTATTGTCCCACCATTTTTCTTTTCTCCTCATATATCAACCTGTCAGTTTTAAGCTATACTATCTACACACTTTTGATTTAACTACTACCAAGTTCTTGGCATGAGGTTCGAGGTTTTTTAACACCAACGAAAACCACCATCTTTTGTCTGCTTGTGGCCCTTACTATTTCGGTGGATTTTTTGTTTTATAAAACAAACCACATCTCCTGGTTTTTCTTTCGGGTTCTTCATAATTTATCCGAGCAGTATATTAAAGGTGTAAATAGATTCGATAATTTATTGGTGCAAACAATTATCGTACGAGGTTTTTTTGGGCTGTTTTATCCTAGGGACGACGTGGCAAAAGTGATTGTCTTGCACTTTGGGACATAGCCGCGAAACGTCTTAAAGAAAGCGTGATCCGTGACTCATCCCAGAAAAATTCGGTATACTCGTTTTTGTTTCCAGTTTTTAATAGTCGTAAAATATTTTTTGTGAAAAACATTTTTTCGAAAATTGTTTTCTTTTATTTTTCGCAAATTAATTTCCAACAATTTTAAGACGTTTCGGAATTTTACGATTATTAAATATCTGCTTGCCATGTCTACCGTTGATTTTTCTGGTAATATTGCTTTTGATATTAATAAGCTTTTTCGTTTTGAGGATGTGCACTTTAAGCGTTGGAAACAAAAAATGTTATTCTTTCTTACCATGCGTAAAGTAGCTTATGTTTTGTCGACCCCAAAACCTGTTATGCCTGCTCCCTCTACTACCACCATTACTACTACTACTACTACTTCTACTACCGAGTCATCTGAAACTGTGCCTCCCGCTAATGCTGAACTTGCTAAGGAGATTGAGTCATGGGTAGAAAATGATTTTCTTTGTAAGAATTTTATCTTGAATGGCTTATCCGATAATTTGTATGACTACTATAATTCTGATAAGTCTGCGAAAGAAATCTGGGAAGCTCTACAAAAGAAGTATGATACGGAGGAGGCTGGCGCCAAGAAGTATGCGGTAAGCCGCTATCTCAAGTTTCAAATGACCGATGACAAGTCAGTGGAGGAACAGTCACACGAGCTACAGAAGATTGCACACGAGATCATCACCGAGGGGATGCCTCTAGATGAACAATTTCAAGTAGCTGTGATTATAGACAAGTTGCCGCCAAGCTGGAAGGATTTCAAGAACATCCTAAGGCATAAGACTAAGGAATTCTCCTTAGAGAGTCTTATTACTCGCCTCAGGATTGAAGAGGAAGCTCGCAAGCAAGATCGGAAGGAAGAGGTGCTAGTTGTCTCCAACAATAAGCAAAGGAAAAACTCTGGTGCGGGTCTGAAGCCTAAGGGAAAGAATTTCAAGAAGGTGAACCGCAATCCACAAGGAAGCTCTCAACCTCCGAAGAATCAGACAGCACAACAACCACCTAAGAATGCTGCTGGAGCGTTCCACTGTTTCAATTGTGGAAAGCCAGGACATATGGCGAAGAAGTGCAGACTTAAGCGCCAAGCTCAACCACAAGTTAACAACACTGAAGAAGCCTTCGTAGCTATGATCACGGAGGTTAATGTGACACCCCCCAAATCCGGGGTCAGGAGATTTGGTTGTCACGCGAAAATCCTCAAAATAAAACATCTGGTTAATAATAATCATCCATTTGTGATTGTCCAACACTGGAAATATAACATCTGTGACCCCAAACATACCAAGATCTTTTAAGGTTATAGGGCTAGAAACAAGAATCCAAATTCCATTAGATAAAAACAATCCTTCTTTACCACATTCTCTTTGATCAAATCTTAAACCACTGGTGTAACTTCGATAAGAAGTACGCCAGGCAACTAGACCATCACATAATAATAATAAATATTATAACTCAAATATATAAAATAGATCTTACACTAAATCCAGACATCTTGAGCCAAGTCATCTTCGAAATAGCATCACGCTTCTTCTCTTTCTGAGTTGTGCGGATACGTCTCGCCAAACTACCTTACTGAAATGTTAGGATTTACAACAGCAAGTATGAGCGAAAGAAATGCTCAGCAAGCGTATAAAAATTTTGATATAAAACCAGGATTAGTGGGGCATAAAAATCAACTGAAATGTATAACAGTTTATAGAGAAACTGAATCAACAACTGTGATATACTTCAAACCATAACTGAAATCATTTGGCATGTCATAAAAATGAATCATCTGCCAACTCACAATATTTGGCATGTCATAAAAATGAATCATCTGCCAACTCACAATATTTGGCATGTCATAAAAATGAATCATCTGCCAACTCACAATATATAATAGCCATTCGGGCGATATGGATTGGATACACTTATATAACTGAAACACCATTGCCCCCTGATCAGGTTCTAAGGCAATGGGACCCTCTATACTCCACCGGTATTCTCTTTTTTTCCGTGTGTGTATAGTTCGGATTTCTGGGGTACCCAAAAATAGGCAAGTAATGTTAGCCTATAGGAAGATGGAATGGTTACCATATCCTCCTTAAATATAGCCGGACCAACTACGACATGTGGCCTCCTACGCTTTACCATTTTCCAATCCAATAGAGCAATTTCCGAATTCAACAGGAAATGCTTAGTTTTAAATACAGGTCATATCCCATTATTACTACGATAATAAGGATATGAAGAGTTTTTCTTACACAATTCCCCACATCAAATGTATCAATATCAAGCAACTGTGTTCGCACAAAAATATTTAAGAATCACAAATAGCTCTAAACAATAGCTATTCGTCATGATATGAATCAATGAAACATAAAAAAAACAGTGTTTAGGATGATAAAGAAAATACTTGCCTCTGTTCCTTTGCTGTTGCGCAAAGTCGAAGTAACACATCTATCTTCTTTTATCTCACGTCATCACATCCTCTGTTGATCACTCGTTGGTTGGACGCTCTTGCGATTGCCACGAGTCTGATCCGCCGACATCGAGCCCGCGCGTCTACTTCAATATCTCTGTCCGAAGAAAATAATTGGAAATGTCCCCTTTGAACATAGACGTTTTCCCGGTGTTAAAACACCTCACAAGTAAACCAGCAATTCCACAAACAATACTTTCATCTCCAACCTTCTTTATTACAATCCACACAATACTGCATCCACCTCCAACCTTCTTCATAACCCACAAAGAATATTACATCCATCTCCAATCCCTCTTCATTAAATCTTCTTATCTCCGCTGACAACCTAAATCAATACTTACCAATTAATCCTCGAATTAAACATTTATGCATTCAACTTAGTCCAGCTCAATCTATAAATAATCCTCAAAACATTTATCTTATTCCTCAATAAAGAAACATGAAAATCAATTAATCCTCAAGACACGATTAATCCTCGAGATAACAATTAATCCTCGAAATAAGTCATTAATCCTCAAGACAATAATTAACCCTAGAGATAATCATTAATCCTCGAATTAAATACATATATACCTGTCACATAACCAATTAACACATAGCATATACGGCTCACAAATAAAAGAGCACTCAAATTATTCATAGAATATTTACAAATCACTAATAGATAATCAAAGAATAATAACACGCAATTCACATAATCACATAGCAAGCTTGATCAGATCATGAAAAGATTTTATCCAATATTTTTAAAACAGAAAACGGGTCAAAACCCTAATTATCGGATATAATCGACTAAATAAAAAGGTTTGGTAAAAAGTCGACCGAAATTTAAAAGTTGAATTTTAACTTAAAATTATTTTTATAAGAACCGGGTCATTTTTCTGATTTCAGAAATACTTTTCTCGTTGAAAACGGATAAACGGTTTAATTAATACGCAATTAATAAGAATAATTCAATTAATAATTAAATTAATTGAATATTCAAATTAATTATTTATTAATCAACTCATAAAAATAATAAATCTTTTATAATAAAGAGATTTAAATTCAATGAAGTCAATTATATATTTAAATAATAATTAATTAATATAATTAATCAATTAAAATGAATTAATCAATTAATTAAATCAATTAAATTATTATTTAAAAATAATTAACTAATTAAATTAAATTTTTAGAAATTAAAATAATAATACATAAAAAAAATCTGAATTTTAGAATTTTTTTATAAAAATATGACCCAAAAACATTTTTCAGAAAATGTTTTCAGATTTTTAAGATCAAACGGTTACTATTCATCACCATCTTCACTGTTCTTCGTATGAATGCTTCGAAGAACACCACCTCCAACAATGGAGGTTTGCCCAGATTCCGGCGATCGGAAAATATTCCGGCAACCTCCGGCAACCCTTAAAACGCACCGATCGTTACGTTTTTAAGCACGAAATCACTCCAAATTGTCTCCTAAACACAACCATACCATTCAATCAAACCCAGATTCGACCAAACTAAAAATCCGGCCAAAAATCAAACTAACTCCGACCAAAAACTCGGAATCGGTCACAACTCAACCAAACTTAACGTTCTCTACATCAAATCGAAGCTTAGGAGTTCAACAATTCATATCTAACATCAAGAACATCAAACAATCAACCAAGAACCCAGAAAATCGAAATCAAAGTTCACCCCCACCAAATTTCGATTTTCTTATTTAGGACACTAAAATTCAAACAAAAATTATCACAATACTCCTGGGATCATAAGAAATCTATAGACACTAACCACATCAACAACAAATCACTACACAATCCACAGCAAATTAAACAAGTTCGAAAATTAAAATAAAAAAACAAATTTTCGAATCAGACAATTTTGGTTATGAACATCTACATAAACATGTAGTAGAGATCAAGAGCTTCAGTTTGGTTACCTATATGAACAATTTGGATGCCGGAATCACTGTCAAAAAGTGGTTTGATTATGAAGAACACCAAGAACAATTTTCCAGAATTTTTCAGAAAATAAAAATTAAAAACTGATTTTTCTGATTAATTTTAATAATTAATTATAAAATCGGCTATTTATACTAATCTGAAAATTAATACCCCAAAAATATTTTTAACCCCTAATTAAAATTATTAAGCCTTAAAAATAATTTTTATGGGATAAAAATGTAAAAATTTTATTTTTAAACAAATATAATATAAATGCCAAAATTCCCCAAAAATTATGAATTTTACAAAAATTACAACATAATACATTTTTGAACATCCCATTATTATATAAAAATAATTTTATGAAAAACAGGGCCTCGAATTCAATACAGGGGCTGAGTCCGAAAATTAAAATGCGAAATAACTGTATTCTAAAAATATAAAAATTACAGAAAAATAGAATAAAATATTCCATGATACACAGAAGTCACATAACACGTATGGGATAATTTCCCTATTTTATAAAAATCATAACGCGTTTAAATGCATTAAAAATAAACTAACACACATTAAAATCAACTAAAAATATATTTTAATATAATAAATTACACGTAATTTTTCGGGTCGTTACAGACTTCCCCCCTTAAAAGGATTCCGTCCTCGGAATCAGCTAAGGCAACTAGTGGGGTTTCTTAACTCCTTCATCATCAACACTTGCTTTACAAAACTGGGGATAATGTTCCTTCGTAAACAACTTTTCCAAAATCTCAATTCACTTATAGGGTCTCTATCTGACACAATTATCACTGGAGTCTTACAACACATCATTATTCGTTTCAAATATGGCTCGACCAACTTTCCATTAACATAATATTCTTGAGAGAGAGAGAGAGAGAGAGAGAACTGATTCCATTGACATGTCACGGATATTCTAATCATTTTAGGACTCGTTCTTGCTCTTGGCGATTCCGTTGCGAATCAAATTTCTATCTGCGAATTTCGCTTATTCTAACCAGATTGGCATACCCTTGAAATTCAGTAGAGATAACAAGAATCATGAAATTTTGAAGAGAACAGATTCCATATCATAGCAAATGTCTCACAATTGTGGTTATGAATTTACGAATTTTTAAAGCAACCTGATTTGAAATAAGAGAATAACTGAGTATTCAATATAATCACATGAACCCGACGTTGTGTGTCTTAGCTCCGACATTTACAATTAAAGGTGATCAGCCTTCTTGTAATACACAACACACCAGTGATGGCGTCCCATCCAACTTCTATCACACAGACAGATATACCTGGTGTCCCCTATAAATAGGGTTGTTCGTCTCAGTAGGATTAGAGAAAAAATGAAAGGAATTCCAAATTTGTTATTTTCCGAAATGAAGAACCAGGAAGAAAGTACCGAACAAGTGGTACTATATTGCAAATAAGGTTATTAATCATTGGTGAAAACAAAAAGTTGAAAGTCTCAGAAATTTAAAAATAGGTTTCATAGTAACCACTGAAACAATTGAGATTCAAAATGGAGATTGAACACAAGTATCAAAATGTCACTGTTTAGAAGAGGAGAAATATCTTTTAACGAATACCTCTTTAGGAGGGATATCAAAATAATTCATAGAAAGAAAAGGTATTGCCAAGGTCTCTACTTATAATGTCTTCTTTGCCAATTCCTTCGATAGCTCGTCATTCGAATTTAATCTTCTTCCGTTCCACGTTTTAAAAATATCGATATCGTATGTCATCGTCAACTCGTAATAATCTCTGAAGATTCCACAGTAGACATCTCCATTCGCCAGGCGATCTATCCAATTCAGCACAACTATCTCAAACGAGTACTCCAATCTTAACTTACTAATTGGTACTATATCCAATAGTCCAACACGAACTCTACATGAGCTCTGACGTTCCTTACTTAGCTATACACACTCCTACACACTCTCGTTTCTAGTTTACTATAACCCTGCTCTGATACCAACTGTGACACCCCCCAAATCCGGGGTCAGGAGATTTGGTTGTCACGCGAAAATCCTCAAAATAAAACATCTGGTTAATAATAATCATCCATTTGTGATTGTCCAACACTGGAAATATAACATCTGTGACCCCAAACATACCAAGATCTTTTAAGGTTATAGGGCTAGAAACAAGAATCCAAATTCCATTAGATAAAAACAATCCTTCTTTACCACATTCTCTTTGATCAAATCTTAAACCACTGGTGTAACTTCGATAAGAAGTACGCCAGGCAACTAGACCATCACATAATAATAATAAATATTATAACTCAAATATATAAAATAGATCTTACACTAAATCCAGACATCTTGAGCCAAGTCATCTTCGAAATAGCATCACGCTTCTTCTCTTTCTGAGTTGTGCGGATACGTCTCGCCAAACTACCTTACTGAAATGTTAGGATTTACAACAGCAAGTATGAGCGAAAGAAATGCTCAGCAAGCGTATAAAAATTTTGATATAAAACCAGGATTAGTGGGGCATAAAAATCAACTGAAATGTATAACAGTTTATAGAGAAACTGAATCAACAACTGTGATATACTTCAAACCATAACTGAAATCATTTGGCATGTCATAAAAATGAATCATCTGCCAACTCACAATATTTGGCATGTCATAAAAATGAATCATCTGCCAACTCACAATATTTGGCATGTCATAAAAATGAATCATCTGCCAACTCACAATATATAATAGCCATTCGGGCGATATGGATTGGATACACTTATATAACTGAAACACCATTGCCCCCTGATCAGGTTCTAAGGCAATGGGACCCTCTATACTCCACCGGTATTCTCTTTTTTTCCGTGTGTGTATAGTTCGGATTTCTGGGGTACCCAAAAATAGGCAAGTAATGTTAGCCTATAGGAAGATGGAATGGTTACCATATCCTCCTTAAATATAGCCGGACCAACTACGACATGTGGCCTCCTACGCTTTACCATTTTCCAATCCAATAGAGCAATTTCCGAATTCAACAGGAAATGCTTAGTTTTAAATACAGGTCATATCCCATTATTACTACGATAATAAGGATATGAAGAGTTTTTCTTACACAATTCCCCACATCAAATGTATCAATATCAAGCAACTGTGTTCGCACAAAAATATTTAAGAATCACAAATAGCTCTAAACAATAGCTATTCGTCATGATATGAATCAATGAAACATAAAAAAAACAGTGTTTAGGATGATAAAGAAAATACTTGCCTCTGTTCCTTTGCTGTTGCGCAAAGTCGAAGTAACACATCTATCTTCTTTTATCTCACGTCATCACATCCTCTGTTGATCACTCGTTGGTTGGACGCTCTTGCGATTGCCACGAGTCTGATCCGCCGACATCGAGCCCGCGCGTCTACTTCAATATCTCTGTCCGAAGAAAATAATTGGAAATGTCCCCTTTGAACATAGACGTTTTGTGACACCCCCCAAATCCGGGGTCAGGAGATTTGGTTGTCACGCGAAAATCCTCAAAATAAAACATCTGGTTAATAATAATCATCCATTTGTGATTGTCCAACACTGGAAATATAACATCTGTGACCCCAAACATACCAAGATCTTTTAAGGTTATAGGGCTAGAAACAAGAATCCAAATTCCATTAGATAAAAACAATCCTTCTTTACCACATTCTCTTTGATCAAATCTTAAACCACTGGTGTAACTTCGATAAGAAGTACGCCAGGCAACTAGACCATCACATAATAATAATAAATATTATAACTCAAATATATAAAATAGATCTTACACTAAATCCAGACATCTTGAGCCAAGTCATCTTCGAAATAGCATCACGCTTCTTCTCTTTCTGAGTTGTGCGGATACGTCTCGCCAAACTACCTTACTGAAATGTTAGGATTTACAACAGCAAGTATGAGCGAAAGAAATGCTCAGCAAGCGTATAAAAATTTTGATATAAAACCAGGATTAGTGGGGCATAAAAATCAACTGAAATGTATAACAGTTTATAGAGAAACTGAATCAACAACTGTGATATACTTCAAATCATAACTGAAATCATTTGGCATGTCATAAAAATGAATCATCTGCCAACTCACAATATTTGGCATGTCATAAAAATGAATCATCTGCCAACTCACAATATTTGGCATGTCATAAAAATGAATCATCTGCCAACTCACAATATATAATAGCCATTCGGGCGATATGGATTGGATACACTTATATAACTGAAACACCATTGCCCCCTGATCAGGTTCTAAGGCAATGGGACCCTCTATACTCCACCGGTATTCTCTTTTTTTCCGTGTGTGTATAGTTCGGATTTCTGGGGTACCCAAAATAGGCAAGTAATGTTAGCCTATAGGAAGATGGTATGGTTACCATATCCTCCTTAAATAATGCTGGACCATGACAGCAACCATGGCCTCCTACGCTTAACATATTGCTGGACCATGACATCAACCATGGCCTCCTACGCTTTATCAGTTTCCAATAAATATTGCTGGACCATGACAGCAACCATGGCCTCCTACGCTTTACCATTTTCCAATCCAATAGAGCAATTTCCGAATTCAACAGGAAATGCTTAGTTTCACATACAGTTCACATCCCTATTATTTACTACGATAATAAGGACATGAAGAGTTTATTTTCAACAATTCCCCACATCAAGGATACCAATATCAAGCAACTGTATTCGCACAAAAATATTTAAGAATCACAAATAGCTCTGAACAATAGCTATTCGTCATGATATGAATCAAAGAAACATAAAATAAAAGTGTTTAAGATGATCAAGAAAATACTTGCCTCTGTTCCTTTGCTGTTGCGCAAAGTCGAAGTAACACATCTATCTTCTTTTATCTCACGTCATCACATCCTCTGTTGATCACTCGTTGGTTGGACGCTCTTGCGATTGCCACGAGTCTGATCCGCCGACATCGAGCCCGCGCGTCTACTTCAATATCTCTGTCCGAAGAAAATAATTGGAAATGTCCCCTTTGAACATAGACGTTTTCCCGGTGTTAAAACACCTCACAAGTAAACCAGCAATTCCACAAACAATACTTTCATCTCCAACCTTCTTTATTACAATCCACACAATACTGCATCCACCTCCAACCTTCTTCATAACCCACAAAGAATATTACATCCATCTCCAATCCCTCTTCATTAAATCTTCTTATCTCCGCTGACAACCTAAATCAATACTTACCAATTAATCCTCGAATTAAACATTTATGCATTCAACTTAGTCCAGCTCAATCTATAAATAATCCTCAAAACATTTATCTTATTCCTCAATAAAGAAACATGAAAATCAATTAATCCTCAAGACACGATTAATCCTCGAGATAACAATTAATCCTCGAAATAAGTCATTAATCCTCAAGACAATAATTAACCCTAGAGATAATCATTAATCCTCGAATTAAATACATATATACCTGTCACATAACCAATTAACACATAGCATATACGGCTCACAAATAAAAGAGCACTCAAATTATTCATAGAATATTTACAAATCACTAATAGATAATCAAAGAATAATAACACGCAATTCACATAATCACATAGCAAGCTTGATCAGATCATGAAAAGATTTTATCCAATATTTTTAAAACAGAAAACGGGTCAAAACCCTAATTATCGGATATAATCGACTAAATAAAAAAGGTTTGGTAAAAAGTCGACCGAAATTTAAAAGTTGAATTTTAACTTAAAATTATTTTTATAAGAACCGGGTCATTTTTCTGATTTCAGAAATACTTTTCTCGTTGAAAACGGATAAACGGTTTAATTAATACGCAATTAATAAGAATAATTCAATTAATAATTAAATTAATTGAATATTCAAATTAATTATTTATTAATCAACTCATAAAAATAATAAATCTTTTATAATAAAGAGATTTAAATTCAATGAAGTCAATTATATATTTAAATAATAATTAATTAATATAATTAATCAATTAAAATGAATTAATCAATTAATTAAATCAATTAAATTATTATTTAAAAATAATTAACTAATTAAATTAAATTTTTAGAAATTAAAATAATAATACATAAAAAAAATCTGAATTTTAGAATTTTTTTATAAAAATATGACCCAAAAACATTTTTCAGAAAATGTTTTCAGATTTTTAAGATCAAACGGTTACTATTCATCACCATCTTCACTGTTCTTCGTATGAATGCTTCGAAGAACACCACCTCCAACAATGGAGGTTTGCCCAGATTCCGGCGATCGGAAAATATTCCGGCAACCTCCGGCAACCCTTAAAACGCACCGATCGTTACGTTTTTAAGCACGAAATCACTCCAAATTGTCTCCTAAACACAACCATACCATTCAATCAAACCCAGATTCGACCAAACTAAAAATCCGGCCAAAAATCAAACTAACTCCGACCAAAAACTCGGAATCGGTCACAACTCAACCAAACTTAACGTTCTCTACATCAAATCGAAGCTTAGGAGTTCAACAATTCATATCTAACATCAAGAACATCAAACAATCAACCAAGAACCCAGAAAATCGAAATCAAAGTTCACCCCCACCAAATTTCGATTTTCTTATTTAGGACACTAAAATTCAAACAAAAATTATCACAATACTCCTGGGATCATAAGAAATCTATAGACACTAACCACATCAACAACAAATCACTACACAATCCACAGCAAATTAAACAAGTTCGAAAATTAAAATAAAAAAACAAATTTTCGAATCAGACAATTTTGGTTATGAACATCTACATAAACATGTAGTAGAGATCAAGAGCTTCAGTTTGGTTACCTATATGAACAATTTGGATGCCGGAATCACTGTCAAAAAGTGGTTTGATTATGAAGAACACCAAGAACAATTTTCCAGAATTTTTCAGAAAATAAAAATTAAAAACTGATTTTTCTGATTAATTTTAATAATTAATTATAAAATCGGCTATTTATACTAATCTGAAAATTAATACCCCAAAAATATTTTTAACCCCTAATTAAAATTATTAAGCCTTAAAAATAATTTTTATGGGATAAAAATGTAAAAATTTTATTTTTAAACAAATATAATATAAATGCCAAAATTCCCCAAAAATTATGAATTTTACAAAAATTACAACATAATACATTTTTGAACATCCCATTATTATATAAAAATAATTTTATGAAAAACAGGGCCTCGAATTCAATACAGGGGCTGAGTCCGAAAATTAAAATGCGAAATAACTGTATTCTAAAAATATAAAAATTACAGAAAAATAGAATAAAATATTCCATGATACACAGAAGTCACATAACACGTATGGGATAATTTCCCTATTTTATAAAAATCATAACGCGTTTAAATGCATTAAAAATAAACTAACACACATTAAAATCAACTAAAAATATATTTTAATATAATAAATTACACGTAATTTTTCGGGTCGTTACAGACTTCCCCCCTTAAAAGGATTCCGTCCTCGGAATCAGCTAAGGCAACTAGTGGGGTTTCTTAACTCCTTCATCATCAACACTTGCTTTACAAAACTGGGGATAATGTTCCTTCGTAAACAACTTTTCCAAAATCTCAATTCACTTATAGGGTCTCTATCTGACACAATTATCACTGGAGTCTTACAACACATCATTATTCGTTTCAAATATGGCTCGACCAACTTTCCATTAACATAATATTCTTGAGAGAGAGAGAGAGAGAGAGAACTGATTCCATTGACATGTCACGGATATTCTAATCATTTTAGGACTCGTTCTTGCTCTTGGCGATTCCGTTGCGAATCAAATTTCTATCTGCGAATTTCGCTTATTCTAACCAGATTGGCATACCCTTGAAATTCAGTAGAGATAACAAGAATCATGAAATTTTGAAGAGAACAGATTCCATATCATAGCAAATGTCTCACAATTGTGGTTATGAATTTACGAATTTTTAAAGCAACCTGATTTGAAATAAGAGAATAACTGAGTATTCAATATAATCACATGAACCCGACGTTGTGTGTCTTAGCTCCGACATTTACAATTAAAGGTGATCAGCCTTCTTGTAATACACAACACACCAGTGATGGCGTCCCATCCAACTTCTATCACACAGACAGATATACCTGGTGTCCCCTATAAATAGGGTTGTTCGTCTCAGTAGGATTAGAGAAAAAATGAAAGGAATTCCAAATTTGTTATTTTCCGAAATGAAGAACCAGGAAGAAAGTACCGAACAAGTGGTACTATATTGCAAATAAGGTTATTAATCATTGGTGAAAACAAAAAGTTGAAAGTCTCAGAAATTTAAAAATAGGTTTCATAGTAACCACTGAAACAATTGAGATTCAAAATGGAGATTGAACACAAGTATCAAAATGTCACTGTTTAGAAGAGGAGAAATATCTTTTAACGAATACCTCTTTAGGAGGGATATCAAAATAATTCATAGAAAGAAAAGGTATTGCCAAGGTCTCTACTTATAATGTCTTCTTTGCCAATTCCTTCGATAGCTCGTCATTCGAATTTAATCTTCTTCCGTTCCACGTTTTAAAAATATCGATATCGTATGTCATCGTCAACTCGTAATAATCTCTGAAGATTCCACAGTAGACATCTCCATTCGCCAGGCGATCTATCCAATTCAGCACAACTATCTCAAACGAGTACTCCAATCTTAACTTACTAATTGGTACTATATCCAATAGTCCAACACGAACTCTACATGAGCTCTGACGTTCCTTACTTAGCTATACACACTCCTACACACTCTCGTTTCTAGTTTACTATAACCCTGCTCTGATACCAACTGTGACACCCCCCAAATCCGGGGTCAGGAGATTTGGTTGTCACGCGAAAATCCTCAAAATAAAACATCTGGTTAATAATAATCATCCATTTGTGATTGTCCAACACTGGAAATATAACATCTGTGACCCCAAACATACCAAGATCTTTTAAGGTTATAGGGCTAGAAACAAGAATCCAAATTCCATTAGATAAAAACAATCCTTCTTTACCACATTCTCTTTGATCAAATCTTAAACCACTGGTGTAACTTCGATAAGAAGTACGCCAGGCAACTAGACCATCACATAATAATAATAAATATTATAACTCAAATATATAAAATAGATCTTACACTAAATCCAGACATCTTGAGCCAAGTCATCTTCGAAATAGCATCACGCTTCTTCTCTTTCTGAGTTGTGCGGATACGTCTCGCCAAACTACCTTACTGAAATGTTAGGATTTACAACAGCAAGTATGAGCGAAAGAAATGCTCAGCAAGCGTATAAAAATTTTGATATAAAACCAGGATTAGTGGGGCATAAAAATCAACTGAAATGTATAACAGTTTATAGAGAAACTGAATCAACAACTGTGATATACTTCAAATCATAACTGAAATCATTTGGCATGTCATAAAAATGAATCATCTGCCAACTCACAATATTTGGCATGTCATAAAAATGAATCATCTGCCAACTCACAATATTTGGCATGTCATAAAAATGAATCATCTGCCAACTCACAATATATAATAGCCATTCGGGCGATATGGATTGGATACACTTATATAACTGAAACACCATTGCCCCCTGATCAGGTTCTAAGGCAATGGGACCCTCTATACTCCACCGGTATTCTCTTTTTTTCCGTGTGTGTATAGTTCGGATTTCTGGGGTACCCAAAATAGGCAAGTAATGTTAGCCTATAGGAAGATGGTATGGTTACCATATCCTCCTTAAATAATGCTGGACCATGACAGCAACCATGGCCTCCTACGCTTAACATATTGCTGGACCATGACATCAACCATGGCCTCCTACGCTTTATCAGTTTCCAATAAATATTGCTGGACCATGACAGCAACCATGGCCTCCTACGCTTTACCATTTTCCAATCCAATAGAGCAATTTCCGAATTCAACAGGAAATGCTTAGTTTCACATACAGTTCACATCCCTATTATTTACTACGATAATAAGGACATGAAGAGTTTATTTTCAACAATTCCCCACATCAAGGATACCAATATCAAGCAACTGTATTCGCACAAAAATATTTAAGAATCACAAATAGCTCTGAACAATAGCTATTCGTCATGATATGAATCAAAGAAACATAAAATAAAAGTGTTTAAGATGATCAAGAAAATACTTGCCTCTGTTCCTTTGCTGTTGCGCAAAGTCGAAGTAACACATCTATCTTCTTTTATCTCACGTCATCACATCCTCTGTTGATCACTCGTTGGTTGGACGCTCTTGCGATTGCCACGAGTCTGATCCGCCGACATCGAGCCCGCGCGTCTACTTCAATATCTCTGTCCGAAGAAAATAATTGGAAATGTCCCCTTTGAACATAGACGTTTTCCCGGTGTTAAAACACCTCACAAGTAAACCAGCAATTCCACAAACAATACTTTCATCTCCAACCTTCTTTATTACAATCCACACAATACTGCATCCACCTCCAACCTTCTTCATAACCCACAAAGAATATTACATCCATCTCCAATCCCTCTTCATTAAATCTTCTTATCTCCGCTGACAACCTAAATCAATACTTACCAATTAATCCTCGAATTAAACATTTATGCATTCAACTTAGTCCAGCTCAATCTATAAATAATCCTCAAAACATTTATCTTATTCCTCAATAAAGAAACATGAAAATCAATTAATCCTCAAGACACGATTAATCCTCGAGATAACAATTAATCCTCGAAATAAGTCATTAATCCTCAAGACAATAATTAACCCTAGAGATAATCATTAATCCTCGAATTAAATACATATATACCTGTCACATAACCAATTAACACATAGCATATACGGCTCACAAATAAAAGAGCACTCAAATTATTCATAGAATATTTACAAATCACTAATAGATAATCAAAGAATAATAACACGCAATTCACATAATCACATAGCAAGCTTGATCAGATCATGAAAAGATTTTATCCAATATTTTTAAAACAGAAAACGGGTCAAAACCCTAATTATCGGATATAATCGACTAAATAAAAAGGTTTGGTAAAAAGTCGACCGAAATTTAAAAGTTGAATTTTAACTTAAAATTATTTTTATAAGAACCGGGTCATTTTTCTGATTTCAGAAATACTTTTCTCGTTGAAAACGGATAAACGGTTTAATTAATACGCAATTAATAAGAATAATTCAATTAATAATTAAATTAATTGAATATTCAAATTAATTATTTATTAATCAACTCATAAAAATAATAAATCTTTTATAATAAAGAGATTTAAATTCAATGAAGTCAATTATATATTTAAATAATAATTAATTAATATAATTAATCAATTAAAATGAATTAATCAATTAATTAAATCAATTAAATTATTATTTAAAAATAATTAACTAATTAAATTAAATTTTTAGAAATTAAAATAATAATACATAAAAAAAATCTGAATTTTAGAATTTTTTTATAAAAATATGACCCAAAAACATTTTTCAGAAAATGTTTTCAGATTTTTAAGATCAAACGGTTACTATTCATCACCATCTTCACTGTTCTTCGTATGAATGCTTCGAAGAACACCACCTCCAACAATGGAGGTTTGCCCAGATTCCGGCGATCGGAAAATATTCCGGCAACCTCCGGCAACCCTTAAAACGCACCGATCGTTACGTTTTTAAGCACGAAATCACTCCAAATTGTCTCCTAAACACAACCATACCATTCAATCAAACCCAGATTCGACCAAACTAAAAATCCGGCCAAAAATCAAACTAACTCCGACCAAAAACTCGGAATCGGTCACAACTCAACCAAACTTAACGTTCTCTACATCAAATCGAAGCTTAGGAGTTCAACAATTCATATCTAACATCAAGAACATCAAACAATCAACCAAGAACCCAGAAAATCGAAATCAAAGTTCACCCCCACCAAATTTCGATTTTCTTATTTAGGACACTAAAATTCAAACAAAAATTATCACAATACTCCTGGGATCATAAGAAATCTATAGACACTAACCACATCAACAACAAATCACTACACAATCCACAGCAAATTAAACAAGTTCGAAAATTAAAATAAAAAAACAAATTTTCGAATCAGACAATTTTGGTTATGAACATCTACATAAACATGTAGTAGAGATCAAGAGCTTCAGTTTGGTTACCTATATGAACAATTTGGATGCCGGAATCACTGTCAAAAAGTGGTTTGATTATGAAGAACACCAAGAACAATTTTCCAGAATTTTTCAGAAAATAAAAATTAAAAACTGATTTTTCTGATTAATTTTAATAATTAATTATAAAATCGGCTATTTATACTAATCTGAAAATTAATACCCCAAAAATATTTTTAACCCCTAATTAAAATTATTAAGCCTTAAAAATAATTTTTATGGGATAAAAATGTAAAAATTTTATTTTTAAACAAATATAATATAAATGCCAAAATTCCCCAAAAATTATGAATTTTACAAAAATTACAACATAATACATTTTTGAACATCCCATTATTATATAAAAATAATTTTATGAAAAACAGGGCCTCGAATTCAATACAGGGGCTGAGTCCGAAAATTAAAATGCGAAATAACTGTATTCTAAAAATATAAAAATTACAGAAAAATAGAATAAAATATTCCATGATACACAGAAGTCACATAACACGTATGGGATAATTTCCCTATTTTATAAAAATCATAACGCGTTTAAATGCATTAAAAATAAACTAACACACATTAAAATCAACTAAAAATATATTTTAATATAATAAATTACACGTAATTTTTCGGGTCGTTACACGTTTTCCCGGTGTTAAAACACCTCACAAGTAAACCAGCAATTCCACAAACAATACTTTCATCTCCAACCTTCTTTATTACAATCCACACAATACTGCATCCACCTCCAACCTTCTTCATAACCCACAAAGAATATTACATCCATCTCCAATCCCTCTTCATTAAATCTTCTTATCTCCGCTGACAACCTAAATCAATACTTACCAATTAATCCTCGAATTAAACATTTATGCATTCAACTTAGTCCAGCTCAATCTATAAATAATCCTCAAAACATTTATCTTATTCCTCAATAAAGAAACATGAAAATCAATTAATCCTCAAGACACGATTAATCCTCGAGATAACAATTAATCCTCGAAATAAGTCATTAATCCTCAAGACAATAATTAACCCTAGAGATAATCATTAATCCTCGAATTAAATACATATATACCTGTCACATAACCAATTAACACATAGCATATACGGCTCACAAATAAAAGAGCACTCAAATTATTCATAGAATATTTACAAATCACTAATAGATAATCAAAGAATAATAACACGCAATTCACATAATCACATAGCAAGCTTGATCAGATCATGAAAAGATTTTATCCAATATTTTTAAAACAGAAAACGGGTCAAAACCCTAATTATCGGATATAATCGACTAAATAAAAAGGTTTGGTAAAAAGTCGACCGAAATTTAAAAGTTGAATTTTAACTTAAAATTATTTTTATAAGAACCGGGTCATTTTTCTGATTTCAGAAATACTTTTCTCGTTGAAAACGGATAAACGGTTTAATTAATACGCAATTAATAAGAATAATTCAATTAATAATTAAATTAATTGAATATTCAAATTAATTATTTATTAATCAACTCATAAAAATAATAAATCTTTTATAATAAAGAGATTTAAATTCAATGAAGTCAATTATATATTTAAATAATAATTAATTAATATAATTAATCAATTAAAATGAATTAATCAATTAATTAAATCAATTAAATTATTATTTAAAAATAATTAACTAATTAAATTAAATTTTTAGAAATTAAAATAATAATACATAAAAAAAATCTGAATTTTAGAATTTTTTTATAAAAATATGACCCAAAAACATTTTTCAGAAAATGTTTTCAGATTTTTAAGATCAAACGGTTACTATTCATCACCATCTTCACTGTTCTTCGTATGAATGCTTCGAAGAACACCACCTCCAACAATGGAGGTTTGCCCAGATTCCGGCGATCGGAAAATATTCCGGCAACCTCCGGCAACCCTTAAAACGCACCGATCGTTACGTTTTTAAGCACGAAATCACTCCAAATTGTCTCCTAAACACAACCATACCATTCAATCAAACCCAGATTCGACCAAACTAAAAATCCGGCCAAAAATCAAACTAACTCCGACCAAAAACTCGGAATCGGTCACAACTCAACCAAACTTAACGTTCTCTACATCAAATCGAAGCTTAGGAGTTCAACAATTCATATCTAACATCAAGAACATCAAACAATCAACCAAGAACCCAGAAAATCGAAATCAAAGTTCACCCCCACCAAATTTCGATTTTCTTATTTAGGACACTAAAATTCAAACAAAAATTATCACAATACTCCTGGGATCATAAGAAATCTATAGACACTAACCACATCAACAACAAATCACTACACAATCCACAGCAAATTAAACAAGTTCGAAAATTAAAATAAAAAAACAAATTTTCGAATCAGACAATTTTGGTTATGAACATCTACATAAACATGTAGTAGAGATCAAGAGCTTCAGTTTGGTTACCTATATGAACAATTTGGATGCCGGAATCACTGTCAAAAAGTGGTTTGATTATGAAGAACACCAAGAACAATTTTCCAGATTTTTTCAGAAAATAAAAATTAAAAACTGATTTTTCTGATTAATTTTAATAATTAATTATAAAATCGGCTATTTATACTAATCTGAAAATTAATACCCCAAAAATATTTTTAACCCCTAATTAAAATTATTAAGCCTTAAAAATAATTTTTATGGGATAAAAATGTAAAAATTTTATTTTTAAACAAATATAATATAAATGCCAAAATTCCCCAAAAATTATGAATTTTACAAAAATTACAACATAATACATTTTTGAACATCCCATTATTATATAAAAATAATTTTATGAAAAACAGGGCCTCGAATTCAATACAGGGGCTGAGTCCGAAAATTAAAATGCGAAATAACTGTATTCTAAAAATATAAAAATTACAGAAAAATAGAATAAAATATTCCATGATACACAGAAGTCACATAACACGTATGGGATAATTTCCCTATTTTATAAAAATCATAACGCGTTTAAATGCATTAAAAATAAACTAACACACATTAAAATCAACTAAAAATATATTTTAATATAATAAATTACACGTAATTTTTCGGGTCGTTACAGTTAACCTTGTTGGTGGAGATGATGGGTGGTGGGTAGACACGGGCGCCTCCCGCCATGTCTGCTATGACCGTACAATGTTCAAGACATATACGGATGCTGAGGATAAGAAGGTGCTGCTAGGAGACTCCCACACCACCAATGTTGCTGGAATTGGAAATGTGCAGCTCAAGTTTACCTCTGGAAAGACCCTACTGCTGAAGGACGTCTTGCACACTCCAGAGATGCGAAAGAATTTGGTGTCTGGATTTTTACTTAATAAGGGAAGGTTTATCCAGACTATAGGTTCTGATTTGTACACCATCACTAAGAATGGTACTTTTGTGGGAAAAGGGTATGCCGTAGATGGGATGTTTAAGTTGAATGCTGAAGTTAATAAAATTTCTATTTCCTCTTACATGTTGACTCATTTCAATACTTGGCATACTAGACTCTGTCACATTAATAAACGAAGCATAATAAATATAAGCAACCTAGGATTAATTCCTAAGTTGTCTATCTCTGATTTAGATAAATGTGAATATTGTAGTCAAGCGAAAATCACTAAGACTCCCCACAAGTCAGTAGTGATTAAAGATACAGAACCATTAGATCTAATTCATTCTGATATATGTGAATTAGATGGAGTTTTAACTCGAAATGGTGAGAGATACTTTATCACATTTATCGATGATTGTTCTGATTATACTTTTGTTTATCTTATGAAAAACAAAAGTGACGCATTTGACATGTTTAAGTTATTTGCGACTAGAGTTGAAAATCAGTACAAGAAGAAAATCAAGAGACTTCGTAGTGATAGAGGAGCAGAATACGAATCAAACCTATTTACCAAATATTATGACTCTCATGGGATTATACATGAGAGAACTGCTCATTATTCACCAGAAATGAATGGTAAAGCAGAGAGAAAAAATAGAACTCTTACAGAGTTAGTAGTTTCCATCATGCTTGGTTCTCGTGCTGCATCTCACTGGTGGGGAGAAATCATACTAACGGTTTGCCATGTACTCAATAGAGTACCGAAATCTAGAAGTATGATAACTCCCTATGAGACGCTTAAGCGTAGACAACCCGATACTTCCTACTTTAGGACTTGGGGTTGCTTAGCTTATGTTCGGATTCCTGATCCTAAGAGGCTTAAACTTGCGAGTAGAGCCTATGAGTGTGTATTTGTTGGATACTGCATTGATAGCATTACCTACAGATTCTTTGATTTAAATGCACGAGTTATTGTAGAATCAGTCGATGCTGATTTCTATGAAGACAAGTTTCCATTTAAATTGAGGAATAGTGGGGGTGCGTCAACGAGTATTACTCCTCGTTTAAAGGAGAAAGAACACACCGAGGATTTAGAAATCGAACCGAGAAGGAGCAAGAGAGCTAGAGTCGCCAAATATTTTGGTCCCGACTTTTACGCTTATAATCTTGAAGAAGATCCTACCAGTTTTAAGGAAGCCATGTCTTCTTTAGATGTCGATCTTTGGCAAGAAGCCATTAGTGATGAGATGGATTCTTTGGAATCCAATAAGACTTGGCATTTGGTTGATTTACCTCCTGGCTGTAAGTCAACAGGATGTAGATGGGTCTTTAAGAAGAAGTTAAGACCTGATGGTACTGTTGAAAGGTATAAGGCTCGACTAGTAGCCAAAGGCTTTAAACAGAGGGAAAACGTGGATTTCTTCGACACGTTTTCACCAGTCTCTAGGATGACGTCCATCAGAGTTTTGATTTCTATAGCTGCCATCCATAATCTAGTGATTCACCAAATGGATGTGAAGACTACCTTCTTAAATGGTGAACTAGAGGAGGAAATTTACATGGATCAACCTGAGGGTTTCGTTATTCATGGGCAGGAAAAGAAGGTGTGCAAGCTAGATAAGACTATATATGGGCTTAAGCAATCACCTACCTTGTGGCATGAAAAGTTTGACCACGTTATCATGACAGATGACTTTAGAGTCAATGAAAGTGACAAATGCATTTACTACAAATTTGAAAATGGCATTTGCACTATTATCTGCGTATATGTAGATGACCTGCTGATATTTGGTTCAAATATTCATGCAGTAAATAAAGTGAAATCATTGTTGAATGCCAACTTTGATATGAAAGATCTTGGAGAAGCAAGTGTAATCCTTGGTATCAAGATTACTAGGTCAGAAAAGGGACTTTCTTTAGACCAATCTCGATACGTTGAGAAGATCTTAAAGAAATACAATTACTTTGACTGTAAGCCTGCTAGTACACCATATGACCCTAGTGTTAAGCTATTTAAAAATGAAGGTCATGGTGTAAGACAACAAGAATATGCAAGTATCATTGGCAGCCTTAGATATGCTGCTGATGCCACTAGACCCGACATAGCATATGTCGTGGGATTGTTGGGCAGGTTTACCAGTAGACCTAGTATGGAGCATTGGTATGCTATTGAGAGGGTCATGAGATACCTCAAGAAAACTATGAACCTTGGATTACACTACGGTAAGTTTCCCGCTGTCCTTGAAGGATACAGTGATGCTGACTGGAATACTTTGTCAGAAGACTCCAAGGCAACAAGTAGCTATATTTTTAGTATAGCTGGGGGTACTGTTTCTTGGAAATCAAAGAAACAGACTATTTTAGCTGAGTCCACTATGGAAGCAGAGTTGATAGCACTAGCCATAGCTAGTGAAGAGGCAAGTTGGTTAAGAAACTTGCTAGCTGAGATCCCTTTATGGGAAAGACCGGTTCCATCTGTATTGATCCATTGCGATAGTACCGCGGCTATCGATAAGGTTCAGAACCGTTATTTTAAAGGTAAGAAACGACACATACGTCGTAAGCACAGCATTGTCAGAGAGTATCTCTCTAAAGGAGCTGTTAGAGTGGATCACATAAGATCAGAAGATAATTTGGCAGATCCTTTGACGAAAGGATTAGCCAGAGAGAAAGTCCATAAAACTTCGGTTAATATGGGACTATTGCCCGTAGAGAGTAGTCACTCGTGATGGTAACCCAACCTAACTGACTGGAGATCCCAAGAAATAGGTTCAATGTGGTAATAACAAGTTATGAAGTGATATGCGAAGAACATGCATTTTTATGTTAATAAAACATGTTTCCTGAAATGATGAGAGGTTGAGTTATTTACTCTTAATAAGCTCTATACTCTAATTAGAGGGAGTACCTAACTTCAGGAGTACTCTTGATAGACTCACCGGTGTGAATGTAGAAGTAAGGGTCGCTTCTTATGAAATTTTTTGGGCATAAATTTCTAAAGCATTCACATACTAGGATAGACGTGCATGGCCTTTAATGCACGGGCTAATTGACTACACCTTGAAAGATTGTGCGTGGTTTGATGCCTGGGATAGAGTTCAAGACTACGAGTCACTCTTGTTTAACTCGGGGTCTTACTCACTATGCAAAGGTTCAAGTCTAAGACACCTTTGTTTATGCATGGTCTTATTTTTTCGAATACTGCTCAAATACATTCTTGTTTATTTTTTAAATATTCAAGTGGGGGATTGTTGAGATTTTTTTTTTATTATGTGAATTATTTTAAAAAATAAAATCCTCATTTGATTATTGTATCATTAATTTGCTAGATCATAAAACTGATGCATTGAAGAGTTTCTTTTTGACTTCAAATTCTTGTCCAGATTCAATGTATAACGGTAGAATAATTTTCTAGCTAGCATGGAGGAAGGCTTGTCTTCAGCCTTGTTATTAATTTACATGCTCCCCTCCCTCCTATAAATAGAGTCACATTCTTATAGTTGTACATACAATTCTTCTTTTTTGTACTTAAACAACATTGCTATATTATTGTCCCACCATTTTTCTTTTCTCCTCATATATCAACCTGTCAGTTTTAAGCTATACTATCTACACACTTTTGATTTAACTACTACCAAGTTCTTGGCATGAGGTTCGAGGTTTTTTAACACCAACGAAAACCACCATCTTTTGTCTGCTTGTGGCCCTTACTATTTCGGTGGATTTTTTGTTTTATAAAACAAACCACATCTCCTGGTTTTTCTTTCGGGTTCTTCATAATTTATCCGAGCAGTATATTAAAGGTGTAAATAGATTCGATAATTTATTGGTGCAAACAATTATCGTACGAGGTTTTTTTGGGCTGTTTTATCCTAGGGACGACGTGGCAAAAGTGATTGTCTTGCACTTAGGGACATAGCCGCGAAACGTCTTAAAGAAAGCGTGATCCGTGACTCATCCCAGAAAAATTCGGTATACTCGTTTTTGTTTCCAGTTTTTAATAGTCGTAAAATATTTTTTGTGAAAAACATTTTTTCGAAAATTGTTTTCTTTTATTTTTTGCAAATTAATTTCCAACACTCTTAATAGCTACTACGGAGTACTTGGTAACTTTGTGCTACACATGTACAGTTACTTTGCAACACCATATCAATTACTCCGCATATATTAATAGGGTCCAAATCTTCTACACCATTTTAGGTGTGCCACTCCATGTGCTACTTTAGGTGGTTGTTTTTGATTGGGTGGTTGGTGTGAATGCATGGGGGGTCCCATTTATATTAATGAAAGATGAGCCAATCAAAAACAACCATCTAAGATGACACATAGAATGGCACACCTAAAGTGGTGTAGAAGATTTGAACTCATATTAATAATGGATATTTTTGTTAAAAATTATTATGTTATTTAAAAAAGTGAAAAGTGTTGGTGATGTTGTGCTGTTGTAAAAATCAAATTATTATTTGGTAATATTATTAATATGCGCATGATTCGATATAAAAATATATAAATAATATTTTTGGTAAAGTTTGATGATGAAATTAACTATTGCTTCTCACAAATGATGAAAAAAAGTATTTTTTGAAAAATATGGGAGACATAATTTCTCTAAAAATAACTTTTAATTAAGCGAAAAATCCATTTTGGAAAAAATACTTTTGACAATGTTACTCTTATATGTTATATCATTTATATTTTACTCCGTGATAGTACATAGTTTTGGATAAAAATTAGTGTGAAATTAAATACTTTTTTAGCAGAGAAAATGACCAAAATGCCTACTTTTCACAAGTTTTTGCCCAAAATACTGATTTTGAAAAAAATGGCCCGAAATACCGACGGGATACGGAGAATCGTCCTCCGTGTTAGGGTGTTGCGGAACACCGTCCTCCGTATTAGGCATGATACGGAGCTGCGTCCTCCGTGTTATCATGATACGGTGGACTGTGCACCGTGTTAGATGGGTGCGCAGCACTGTCACGGAATACCGTCCACCGTATCATGCCCTGTTACGGAACACGGAGCTCCGTATCATGCCTTGTTACGGAACACGCATCTCCGCAACACACCCCCTATCACGGTACACGATGTACCGTGTCCCGTCAGTAAAAAGGGCCATCCAGTTTCCCAGGTGATTATTTTGGGCCATCACCCTTTTTAGCAATCATTTTTTTAAAAATAAATAGACGTATGATCAAACACTTTTTTGATAATTACTTTTTTTTAATAAGTAGACTTATATATTTTACATACGAGTATATGTTCTCGTTACTTTAATTTTTTTAAATAAATAGATTTATATACTTTTCATGTGATTAAACACTTTTTTTGTAATTATTATTTTTTAAATAAGCAGACTTATATGCCTTATATGAATATATGTTCTCAAGAAATGTTCTCAAAAAATTTCAATAACCGAAAATCAAACCCAAAACTCGAAATGACATGAGATAAAGAGGGTGTTTGGCTTAACTTAAAAAATGCTACTTATCACTTAAAGTGCTACTTACTCACTTTAAGTGAAAAGTGATAATTTTTACTTAAAGTTAGGTGTATCTGTTTGGCTAATTCCACTTAAAGTAAATTTACTTTTAAAAACATTAATAAAAAAAAAAAAATTTATATTTTTTTGAAAGTATAAAATACAAATATATGCAAAGAATACAATACAAGTTAAAAAGGTGATTCAAATACATAAAAATTGATATGAGAAAAAAAAAAGTGGGAAAAAAGTACCTCAAGGGTACTTTTTTTTTTTAGCCTACTTCTACTTTAATTCACAAAAAAAAACAGGAGAACCAAACGGGTGGGAATCACTTAAAGTGGGCTGTGGGGGAAAAAAAAAGAAAAGGGGGGCCAAACACCCTCAAATTCTTATCAATTGAGCTATCTAATAGTCTAAAAACAGAAAGATCTTGAGCACACTACATGAGAGTCGACCTCCCCCTCTAACCTCCGCCGCCCTCCCCCTCCCCCTCCCCCTCTTCATATCTTCCCCGTCCCCATCTTTCCCCCCAATCTTCTAATTCCTTCCTCCCAGCTTTATCCCAACCCCTCCCTTCTTCCTAATCTTTTCATCCGTCCCCCTCTTTATCCTCACATTTCCTTCCCCTCTTCCAGATCTACCCCATATTCTCTCTTTTTTCTTGTTAATAAGTTCATTAATCTTCATCTTTGGGTGAGATTTTGATTATTTTCGTCCATCTTTTTGGGTGGTTTTATGTCTCTCCTATGTGAGAGTTTTGGTTTTCGCTTCTTAATTGTGAGCGGGGTTTTGTTGAAAATGATTTTGTTGATATTTTGGAGAATCTGGAAAACCCGCATTGAAACTGGATTGGTGGTGATTATTGCAAGAGCTCACCTTTCACAATTAAAGATTGTTCATTCGTTATCGGTTTTCACTTTCGGCATGTTTATAGCTGGTATCCGGCATGTAGATAGCTGGGGTGAAGAATCCATTTTCGGCATGTCTATAGTTGGTATCCGGCATGTAGATAGCTGGGGTGTCGCTCCTACACTTGGAGTTGTTGAACACTGGGCTAACAATTGTTTTTATGTGATATGGTCATTTGTGATGCTGCTGCTTTCCGGGATGTTGGTGCAATATGGATTGCTCGGGATGTCTTCAATTTCGTTTTTAATTTCAAGAAATTTTAATTTCTATGTGTTAAACGATCAGAAAACAAATCAGCTAATTATGTTTAGTTTGTTATTTGTTTCTCAATCTGGTTGTAATGGCAGTTGGAGATTTGTTCTGACTGTATTATGTTATTTTTAATGAAACAATGCTTTTCGTCAAAAAAAAAAAAAAAGTACAATGTAATTTCAAAATTCAAAGTCTCTGAAATCTGAATTGACAGCTGAAATAAATTTACCACAAGTAGGAAGAAAATTCAAACGAGATTTATTCATTCGCTGCCAAAGCTTTACATTGACAATACATTTTACCGTTACCAATAGATTTAAAAACTAAAATAAACTCTCAACCAATGAGTGATCAACACTTAAAAGAGAACAGCGTGGTCTGGCACACACCCGATAATTACTCCAAAATTGTAGCGAGCGGGAAATAGAAAGGGGACCGATCATTTTATTAACATTTTAAGTCCTCGTAATTGGCGCTTTCAAACTGTTGCTCTTCTTTGCGCCTCATTCATTTCCCCTCTTTCTCTTAAACAAAAACACTCACTTACAAAACCCTAATTTTTTTTTACCAATGGATCTCAGCAGTATCGATCCCAATATGTATGAGAGGAGGAGCTCCGCTCGGATTCAAAAGCTCAACAGCGAGAGATCTCTCTCTGGATGTAAGTTAAGTATGTATCGAGACGAGCCGGAGCCGGAGACTAAGACGAAGCGAAATGAGAAGCGAAAGAGGACAGATCAGACTGTGAAGCCCAAGGTCAAGGAGGCTGTGGTTCCGGAGGTCAAGGAGGCTGTGGTTCCGGAGGTCAAGGAGGCTGTTGTTCCGGAGGCTGTGGTTCCGGAAGCTCAAGTTGAAGGCAGGAGTGCGCACGCTGTTGTTCGGGCTGCGATACGGACTTTCTATACTCATTATCTGCATTTTGTTCAGGTTTGTTTTCGATTTTCTGTTGGTTTTTTGTCTACTTTTGTTTCGTATTTGTCTTTACTCATCTAGTTAAGTTTACAATTGTGATTTAGTGGATGAAAATGCTCTGTAAGTAAACAGCCAAGTGTTCGGGTTAGTTTACGAGGCAATTTTAAGGGATTAAGAGTGATTTATTGAGTGTCGATTGTTTATTTTGATGTCTAATTAGTCTTATGAAAGCATACATAGGTTTAGCTTTTTATGTGTAATGTTTGGTTGTTTATTCAGAACTCGTTTGTATGTAGTTAACAGAAAACATGGTGTCTATATGAGTATTAGGGTTCTCTAATTGCCTAATGATAACAATCTAATGTTTGGTTGTCTATATGATTGTTTTTATGTAGTAACATCATCCAAAAATTGCGATACATTATTGTGCCTCTGTTTAATGTCTTTGTTCATTTGATCGATCTGGAGTATGATTGCCTTTTTATGAATGGGATTAGTAGGAGTAAATGATTGGATTTAAATTTATTATAATTTAATGTTGTTGATACAATTTACGTGCTTGCTAAGGTTTTATGCTTGATGTTTTAAACAATCATGTTTTAAAGTTTATTATGCATAAATTATTTGATTCGAGGATTCTGGATTTTGAGTCGCGCGGTGTGAGATACAAACCCCTTACTTTCTTTTTAAGTAGTTAAATAATGTTCGTCTTCGGTCCGTGTGCATATAATGTGATAACAGTACTGGGTACCGATTTTAACTAAACTTGTATCTTATCTACTCATTGTGGTTGACTGTAGGAAGAGGAAAAGAGGTGCGGAAAAGTGGAGGCTGATACCGAGTCTGTCAAAGGTGTTTCAAAAACTAAGGTTGGTTGTTCACTTGTTCCTCTGCATCGTGTCAAGTGCATGACATCACAGCATTTCGTTCCATATCTAACACTTACTTATCTTAATAGAATCAAGTTTAAGCAATGTGAAGATGTAGTGAACATATAATTTTAACCTGTTAAAATGTCTGAGGGGACATCTCTTTTCTTGTCATGTCTAATATATTTGATTTGTTTGTTTTTGTAGAAAATTGTTAAGAAAGGAGATGCACCAAAAGACAACAAGAAGAACAGCTCTAGGCGCCCTGATCTAAAGGCACTGAATAAGGTAGTTAGTTCACTTCCACTTGTTCTGAACTTGAAACTTTAAAGCCTAGTTCGTGGTCTTGATATGTCATATGATATGAGTATCTTTTTGTATAATATAAATTTTAGTTACTTTTTTTTAATAACGATCATTTTTTTCACTTGCCAAGTTCTGGACTTTAGTGTGTTAGCACTCAAACTCCTGTTGCAAGCATATGTTTGTAGTGTAAAACTTTATATTTTATGATTAGTAGATATTAATTGCTATCACGTATCTTTCTAAGCCGAAAATCTTATTTTGTAGGCAAGAATATAATATTTCTCCATGTTTATCAGTTTGTTTGAGAGCCATATGTCTCTACTTGCTTGGGGCCGAACATATATATATTCCTTTTTAGTATATTACTCAGCTAGATACTCCATATCCAGTTCCTTATTATTGTATTACTCAGCTAGATACTCATTGTATCTATTTGCTAATGGATAAATAAGTCTCTATTTTGTTCTATGACTGAACTTAATCCATTGTACTTGTATAGATTATGTGTTTAAAAGTTCAATTTTTGTATGGGCTGTGGTTGCCTAGGTAAAAAACATTTGAAATGTTTTAGACACTGAATTCTGCTGGTATGCAATGACGAATATTTTTTTTCAATAATATGCAGATGTTGGAAACAGGATCTGCACTGCGCCCTAATAGAATTGGATCTATTCAAGGTCTGTACTCTGTCCTTTTCTTATCCTTCCAAAACCGGTGTATATTATAGTGTGTTTATTTTATGTAAGAAATGGAATGCCAGAGCAAATTTCATAAATGTGCATTCACTTGAATTCTTTATTACTGTTTTTAACGGTTTAGTTTTGATGGCAGGGATTGATGTTGGACATCAGTTCTTTTCAAGAGCTGAAATGGTGGCTGCTGGATTCCACAATCATTGGTTAAATGGAATAGATTATGTCGGGAAAAATGGTAGCAAGGTAAGTTTTTCTTCAGGAAAATCTTTGTATTCTCAGAATATAATTTCAAATTTTCTGGAACTCGTCTTATATCCTAGATCTCACATTCCAAGCTTGTTTTTTCGTTGATTCTTGTCAGTAAAAATTTTACTGTTCATCCAAAAATTTAATTAGATTGGTGCTTTATTCTAATTGTTTTTTGTTTCCATACAAATAAAAATATCGTCTATCTTTGCAGATGGAGGATTTAAGCCATTATACATTACCAATTACTGTGGCAATCGTTATATCAGGCCAGTATGAGGATGACCTTGATAATTGCGAAGATGTGGTTTATACAGGTCAAGGTGGTAACAATCTACTCGGCAACAAGCAACAAATTAGTGATCAAAAGTTAGAGCGCGGGAATTTAGGACTCAAGGTATAAATACTTGATGCTTAACATTTAAAATTATTATTATTTTTGTAATGTTGCTGTATAAAAAATAGTTCATCACTAATGGATTGATGTCATTGGTTAGTGATGGAGTATACACAGAAACATCAAGAAAGATAATATATAAAACTTATTATCAGGATTTTTGTTGTAAGTTGTAACATTTGAATTTCATGCAAAATTGCTGGTTTTTTAGTAAAAGCCTTTTTTTGTTTGTTTAGGACGTGTTAAATTATTTTAGTAATAGTATAGTGTGTATGTGTGTATATGGAGCGTAGGATTTACCGTTTAGGTGTTAAATTTTGGTTTTACTTCCAATTTAAGTATCGCAAATCCTGTCATTGAGAAAGTTGATAGAGCTGATTGACTATCTGGATTTGCTTTTATTATACGGGTTGCAAAGTTTCACTTCTTTTTAATGAAGTACATTCACGTGAAATGATACTACATTAATCTGCTATATATTACTGCTTGTTTGTATTGTTATTAGACTTGAGTTCTGAATATATGTATCTTTCAAAAAATGAGCGAGATAACTTTTCTAATTGAATTATAAGCTGTCCCGTTACTTATAATAAACAGAATTTGTTACATTGATAAAGAAAGAATGAGCGAGATAACTGTTCTAATTGAATTATAAGCTGTCCCGTTACTTGTATGTTTGTTTTACTGTTAAGTTTGATATACTTTGTCATATCAGACTAAAAATTGATTCTAGTATCTATCTCAAAGAAATGAGTCGTTTGGTAAATATATATGCGTGTCAGTATGGGCATTGGCACAAAAAACTTAAATATCATAATATGTTTTATATTGCATCCTTCAGAATTCAATGGATCAAAAAGTGCCAGTGAGAGTTATCCGTGGGCATGAATCGAAGATAAGCTATGTGGGGAAGGTGTACACCTACGATGGCTTGTATCAGGTAAGTCACTGTGCTAGATTGGTGTTCCTACATGTACGTTTTCCGATTATGTAACATTTTGGTGGTGCAGGTTGTCAATTACTGGGCAGAAACAGGCATATCTGGCTTTACTGTTTATAAATTTCGGCTTAAGAGGCTTGAAGGGCAGCCTTCTTTGACCACTGCTCAGGTTTTTTTTCCTTAATGTTTACGAAACTGTTTCTTCTTTTTATAAAGTTGCTTGGAAGCAAATTCTTTCATGATCATGATAAAATATATGCATGTCAAGATATTTTGGTAATGCATCAATTTAAATGTCAATATCAATTCCAGGGAAAACCTATATTTTGATTGTGTGGCTACGATTGTGCTGCAGTTAGCTCTTTTTTGATAACATGGAAATATCTGTATACACCTAGCATTTGCATTTTGTACATCATTGATTAATTACACTGTTTCAGTCCTGTTCAATTTTCGGGCTTCTAAATGGTAGCATAATGATTTACAGAAGAAAATACCCGTCTTCTAATTAGGAATTTGATTTCAAAGAACCAATTGACCATTATTTGGCCTGCCCTCTTAAAACCTAATTGTCAGGTTCACGCTGACCTACCGTGCTTGTGTCCATGAAAGTTATTTTACAATTTCTCTTTCATACATATTCAATTCTGTATACGAGGGATGTATTTTTAAACATGAAAGGATCTGTGTTTTTTTATTTGAAGTTGTAAATGGATGTCTCCTCTTTGTGTCTACTTTTTAAATCCAGCTTGTTATAGTTTCAGTTTTTCTAGACTGACATCCAGAATTAATACACTGAACATATTTTTTCACTGCATGACAGGTCCAATTTACTCGCGGGCAGATTCCTAATTCCATCTCCGATATACGCGGGTATTACAGTTGTTAAACTATTGAGTATCAACTTCTCTTATTATGTTATTTATGGAAACATGCATCAGTTATAAACCTATATTCTTCTTCTATCTTTGCTTAGGCTGGTTTGCGAGGACATTTCTGGAGGCCTAGAGAATATTCCCATCCCAGCAACAAATGTGGTGGATGATCCCCCTGTTGCACCAACAGGCAAGCTTACATAGTAGTAGTATTATCCTGACATGTATTATTGTCTTCTTGCAACTTCTAATGATATCTTCTTAGCCCATTAATGGTTACTTTCATTTCTTTTTTGTTGTATAGGATTTACCTATTGCAGCAAAACTATAGTACCTAAAAGCCTGAAGCTCCCAACACAAGTTCATGGATGTGCTTGCAAGGGTAACTGTGTGAATTCCAGAGATTGCAGTTGTGCGAAGCTTAATGGGACTGACTTCGCATACGTTAACCGTGATGGAGGCAGGTCTGTGGATGCTGATTGCTTTAAACTTGTTTTTTTATTTTTGTAGGAGACTGTTCTTCATATTATATCCTAAAATGCCCTTGATATCTCATTTGTATAAACTAATTAGTTGTGTGCTTTTTTTTTTTCCTCAGAATAATTGAGCCGAAGGCTGTAGTTTTTGAATGTGGGCCAAACTGTGGCTGTGGTCCCGAGTGTGTTAATAGAACTTCTCAGAAGGGACTTAGGTACCGTCTTGAGGTAATGCCAGCTACTTCAATAGTTTATTTCGTTAATAATCTGTCAGACTCCTTATAATTTAAAATGTTGCCCAAAGTTTATTGTGCAAGTGCATTGTATCTCTTCAGGTTTTTCGTACTGCTAAGAAGGGATGGGCTGTTCGATCGTGGGATTTTATTCCTGCTGGTGCCCCCGTGATCGAGTATATCGGTAAATTGAGGAGGACATCCGATGTCGAGATTGATCGCGAGAACTATTATCTATTCGACATAGATTGCCTGCAAACAATGAATGGTTTAGATGGCAGAGAGGTATGAATGTTAGCTATTTAAACCTTGTTCAGATCATTGCTGATTGTTTTATTTGGTATGAATGAAAAGGTTATAGTGTAAGTTACGTTGTTTTCTTTCAAGCACACGCATGGATAGTGACTAGATCAAACTGACTAAAAGTTGTCAGATTGGTTTTCTCTGGCCCTTGAAATAATCAAAATTAAATGACACTCACCCTGTCATATCTATGTATCTATGTATATATTGCTGATTGTTTTATTTGGTATGAATGAAAGGTTATAGTGTAAGTTACGTTGTTTTCTTTAAAGCACACGCATGGATAGTGACTAGATCAAACTGACTAAAAGTTGTCAGATTGGTTTTCTCTGGCCCTTGAAATAATCAAAATTAAATGACACTCACCCTGTCATATATTGTATCTATGTATATATTTACTTTTTAATGTAACTTGACAAATCTTGAAAAAATCCTTGTTAATCATTGATGTACCTCGTCTTTAGCAACTTGTGGGTTTTTTTTTGTTTTCATCTCGTTATATGTGTTTCTAGCATTTAACTCATTTCTTTAATTATTTATGTCCAACAGAAGCGAGTGGGAGATGTGCCTTTACCATCATACATGGTTAATGATGAAGATATGGACAAGGGGCCTGAGTATTGCTTAGATGCAGGCAATTGTGGCAATGTTGCTAGATTCATCAATCACAGCTGTCAGCCTAACTTATTTGTGCAGTGCGTGTTGAGCACCCACCATGATGCAAAGTTGGCTCGGGTTGTGCTCTTCGCATCCGAAAACATACTGCCCCTAAAGGTATTCTCCTCCCAAATTTTTATGTATTTGTTTTGTTTTTACCTTCCCCTTTATAAACATGGCTTTGGAAAGCAAATCCAACTGACGTCATTGCAATCAAATTAAAGGATAACCATATGTGCAATGTTTGCTTAGGCTTGCTCATTCTTCAACTCTTTGTAGTTCTCTGTAAGTTGTTGAGTTGAACTAGAAGATGTGCAAGTGTATAGTCATCTATTCCATTAATTTTTTTGTGCGCACCCAGGATAGGAACATTTTCTTTTTCTCTGGTCACCAGCCCACAACCTGCTTTTCTTTGTGCTAATCTGGTCATCATGATTAGATCTTCAAACCTCTTAAATCTTTATACAAGTAATTCTATATTTAGTAGAAGAGAGTATCCTAAATTCAGTAGGATTCTGTGAGAAAAATCTGAGCTAGAGAATAGATTTTCATAGAGCCCTTACTGGAATTAGCTATATTTTCGACAGCTTTCCAGTGTAAATTTTTCATTCAGACTCTTAGTCCTAGAGCTGAAATTATAGCCCAAACAAAGCAGTTTGCTTGTGCATCCCATAAAACCTGATTCTAATGGTGATACCATGTTTTACATTTAATACTATGAAACTATGGTTATTTTATGTGTACTGTAATAGAGTTTGTTTTTTATTTGACACGTTTACACGTAAGAAGTAACAAAGCATATAATGCTTCAAAGTTTTGCGTAGTTTACACCTTAATTACAACAATAAATGTCACTTAATTGAACGCTGTTTGGTTAAGTCTTTAGGTTCTTGTTCAATTTATTTCAACCATGAATAATAATCTATGGTTTAGAAAACAAAAGGAAACATTGCCACTTAGAAGCAGCTAATCTCGTATTTGTTTGATTGAACATGTTTTGTGATGGAACACTCTGTAACTGTTTGCAGGACATAATCTCTCAGTTCTACTTGCTCTGCAGCACTGAATTTATTAATAAATCATTTGATTGCTTGTAGGAGCTCTCATATGACTATGGATACGCTCTTGACAGCGTTCTTGGTCCAGATGGGAAAATTAAACAGCTTGAGTGCTTTTGTGGTGCAGCAGATTGTAGGAAGCGAATGTTTTAAGGTAGTCAGTTCGTTTTGTTTCTGAGGAAAAAGATTTGATGTGCAATCAATTGTTCAAATGTAGGGTGCTTCTTTTAACTGTCAACATTGGTAGCTTTTCATTATTTAGCTGTCAATATATATTTTGAATCACAAGGGTTGTAGCCTTGTTTTGAATCTGTCAAGCTAAGAGCTTGCTGCATATTTTATAACTTATGTATGGTACTAGTTTTGAATTTTTATACACCGAACCATTATCCATTTATCTGTGGACATCAGTTCTTTAGCTGAGTTGATATGGTTTCAAAAGAAAGAATTAGCCACAACTTTGTACCTTGGGGTTTCAATGTTCAAGCAAGTTCATGAAATCGGCAGGGAATGACTGTCAGGTTTACGTTTTTACTGATTTGTACAAAATTTCTAACCTCCTTATTAATTTCATTCTCCTTTTTTTGCCAATTTTGAACCTTTTTTTTATTTTAGTTTACTTATTTTTATGTAATTTATATTTTACTGGCATTTAGTTTAGAATCCATTATTTGAGTCCTGATCAAACACATTTTAAATTTTAAAATGTATTTTATTAGTGTAATTTGTACTGTACTTGTAATTGATATTTTATAAATAAATGGATTTTGAGAAAAAGGTTGTGTATAAGATTAAAGAACTATGATGGCCAGGCAAGTGCTTTATCCTGTAATGTGAAATACTTCGAAGACTTTCTTCGAATTCAGTAGTCTTTTTTTTTTATAAGAAATTCAGTAGTCTTAAATACCCTAATAAAGTGCAAATGTTGTCATTTTCAAAATAATGTTGCAATAAAGGAGAATAACTCGAATTGTTTACCAGAAATGTGTGTATTGGAATTATATTTGAGGGCTACAAGACATAAAAATGCATCTTGCAAGATTGCAAGCGAGTGGTATGCTTCCTTTTGTGGAGAGGAAAAAGGGCTCTTTTTTATAGCAAAATATTGTTAGAATAAGATCAAAGAGTAAAATACTTGGTCATATTACGGGTTCTATGAAAATGAGTGAAACTGAAATCAGTGATATACTATCTTAAATCTTTTTAAAAATTAACCCCAAAGACATTCCAATTTTTAATAAGATCTTATCATTGATATTTGTCAAATGCTTTGGACGAGATTTGTCGAATGTATTAGACGAGAGACCCATAACTTCAACCATCTTGGAGAGAAGGTCTTCCACATAGCAGAAGCCAACATGTCTCTCGGATGATCTCTAATACCAAGTCCCAGGCCAACTATACATGCCTAACAATAATCGATAGTAGCACCAGTGTTAGCCTTTAACAGTTCCAACTAATAGATTTAGTAGTATTTACAGTGTTTGTAAATGTGTGTGATGTATGCTTGGAGAAGAAGACAATGAGAGCAGAAATGTATTTGATTATGAATGAATTAGTTTCATGACAATAGTACAGTCTCAGTACTTATACAACGAGTATGAATAGAAAGCAAACTAACAGAATGATAACTATACTAACAGAATGACAGTTGTCAAACTTAAGTCCAAATACAAGATAGCAAATTCTTATTTATTTGAGTCTGTATATCCTGCTGAATAGATGCTTTGTGCTGAGGTTTGAGTCCCACAAATGCAGCTAAATGTTTACTCATTTCACTCGTAATACTTCCCCCACAAACTGGAGATGCACAAGGATTGTGTAATCCCAGTTTGGAAAAGATGTACCAATGAGCTGTGCTACCCAGTGCCTTTGTAAAAACATCAGCCAACTGTTCTTTTGTAGAGATCTTCTTAGGATTGATGATGCCTGCCTGAACTTTCTCACGAATAAAATGACAATCTAACTCGATATGCTTGGTACGAGCATGTTGAACAGGATTGCTAGCAATATCAACTGCAGCCTGGTTGTCACAGAACACATCAACTGCATTAGTAACAGGTACAAGAAGATCTGCAAGTAAATACTTCATCCACATTATTTCAGTAGTAATAGAAGCTAAGGCACGATATTCAGCCTCTGCTGTACTCTGAGAAGTAACAGACTGCTTTTTAGCCTGCCAAGACACAAGAGAAGATCTTAACTTCAAACAATAACCTGTCACTGAACGACCAGAAATAGTGCATCCTCCCCAATCACTATCACAATACCCTTGTAAAACCAAAGGATTATTAACAGGAAAGAACAATCCCAATCCAACAGTACACTTCAAATATCGAAGCACACGAAATAAAGCATCTAAATGCTTCTCTCGAGGAGCATGAAGAAACTGACTTAGGAGATGCACAGAAAAACTGATATCAGGTCTAGTAAAAGTTAAATATAACATTTTACCAACCAAACTTCTATACAATGAAGGACTCTTGATCAAAGCTCCAGAACGATCATTATCATACAATTTGGTATTCTGATCTAAAGGAATAGAAAGTGGTTTTGAATGAAGGAGATTAGTATTGGACAACATGTCTATGATGAACTTATGTTGACTTAAAACCAGACCAGCATCACTTCTGGAAACTTCAAGTCCCAAATAATACTTGGCCTGTCCAAGATCTTTAATGCTAAACTTAGTGTGTAAAGCTTCTTTAACTGTAACAATAAACTCTGTATTGTTACCAGTCAACAAGATATCATCAACGTAGACAACAACAACTGTAAAACTAGTGCCATCTTGATGAACAAACAAAGCATAATCAACTAAAGACTGTTTAAAACCAATTTCCAATAAGAACTCAGTTAATTTCTTATTCCATTCTCGAGAAGCTTGACGCAGTCCATATATGGACTTAATCAATCTGCAGACCAAATGTGCAGTAGAAACATCAGTCATATATCCCAAAGGCAAATCCATATAAACCTCCTCAATAAGATCTCCATGAAGAAACGCATTGTTGATGTCTAGTTGAAAAATTGGCCAATTCTTAGAAGAAGCAATGGCCATAACAGTTTTAACTGTAACTCCTTTAGCAACAGGAGCAAAAGTGTCATGAAAGGTCGACCCCTGGCTCCTGTGTGTAACCTTTGGCTACCAAACGAGCCTTATAACGATCAATCTCCCCATTTGCAAGATACTTGACTTTATAAACCCATCTACACCCAATAGTGGACTTGCCATCTAGAAGGGGTACTAAAATCCAAGTATTGTTTGCTTCGAGAGCATCCAGCTCTTTATTCATAGCAAGCACCCAATTCGAATCTTGCACTGCTTGTGCAAATGAAGTAGGTTCCCTTATCTTAACAAGTTGTGACATAAAAGCAGAATGTCCAGTAGAAAAAGAATGAGCGGAAACAAAATTTGCCAAAGGATACTTAACAGGTCCAGTATTGCAATGATAATCATTCCACCAAGTAGGAAGTTTCCTATTTCTAGTAGACTTTTGTAAGAAATGGTCATCAGAAGAGATTGAAAAATCGACATCAGGATCAAGATTGACCAAAGTATCACTATCAGGAGGAGAGTTATGCCACAACTATGGAATCTGTGACTCATTCTCAGAAACAATATCTGTCTAAAGGCTGACCACATGATGGTGAATAAGAAGACAAAACTGGCTCTAAAGAATCTGACTGAGAAGAACTATTACCAGTATTTTCAACATTATCAGCAATCCAATGTGATAAGAAATAAGGATCTGTACCAGACTGAATGTGAGTTTTATCAAGAAAAGGAAAAACTAGTTCATGAAAAACCACATGTCTAGTCACAAACAACTGATGTGAATCCAAATTGTACAACTTGTATCCCTTGTGATCATTAGGATATCCCACAAATACTGAACGAATGGCTCTAGGTTGAAACTTGTCTGAATCATGAATTGAAGCATAACACAGACACCCAAAAACTCTGAAAAGACTATAATCAGGTGGTATAGTATAAAGACACTCAAACGGAGTTTTGTTGTTCAAAACAGGTGTGGGAACTCGATTGACAATGTAGGTTGCTGTAAGAATACATTCCCCCCAAAATCTAATAGGTAAGCCAGACTGGAAACGTAAAGCACGAGCAATGGAGAGCAACTGACGGTGTTTACATTCGACACGGCCATTTTGGGCAGGTGTACCAACACAAGAAGCTTGATGTAACACTCCTTTCTCAAGCAAAAAAGAAGTAAAAGTAGCATTGAAAAATTCAGTACCATGATCACTACGAATTTGTTTGACAGTGGTTTGGAACTGATTTTCAACATAAGCAAAGAAGGTTTTAAGCTGAGAAACAACATGTTGTTTGGAAGGAAGGAGATAGGTCCGGACATTTCTCGAATGATCATCTACAATAGTGAGGAAAAATTTACACCCACTATGTGTTTCAGTAGCATAGGGTCCCCATAAATCGACATGGACAAGACCAAAGATAGTATCTGCACGACTGGCACTAAATTGAAAGGGTAATTTGGTTTGTTTTGACAAAGGACACACTTGACATTGTTTGTTGCAATCATCAACAACAGTAGTATGTATATCAGGTATTTTATGCAGGACATTATTTGACACATGCCCTAACCTTAAGTGCCAGAGCACAATAAGCTGATTTTTGGACTGAATAACATTGAGACTAGGTTGAATGTTAAAAGATTTAGGAGTAGAAGTGTTAGGCAACAAAGGCTGGAATTCTAAATGATATAACCCATCAACTAGTTTGCCAGTAGCCAAAAGTGTTTTAAGATCTGTATCATAAAACTCACAATGTTGTGGAAAAAGTGACACAACACCTTTCGAGTCTGCCATCCATTTAGAGACAGACAGCAGATTATAAGAAAAAGAAGGCACAAAGAAAACATTGTGTAAAATCAATTTGGGATGTATCTTGAAAGTCCCTATTTTATGAACTAAAATAGTAGCACCAGTAGGCAAAGCCAGACTAATAGGATTGACTAACATCTGAACATTAGTGAGTAAATCAAGAGAACAACACATATGGTCTGTTGCTCCTGAATCTATAAGCCAAGCAAATTTAGAACAAGAATTAACCACTAAATTAGCAGTAGAAATGACCATACCAGCTAAATGATCCTCTGGACTGTTAGTGTTCTTGCCATTTCCAATGAAAAAATTCATCATTTGACTCAATTGATTAATCTGCTGCTGCATTTGACTGAACTGATCAGATGTTCCAGACACAGATGCTGCAACATGTACTTGAGAATTAGCCTGAATGCTTTTTGGTAAAGGTCAAAATTGACCAACAGAAGCTGGAACTGTAGCACCAGTAGAAACAAGATCCTTCTTCCTTTTCCAATTTGGTGGATAGCCAATCAACTTGTAACAATTTTCTTTAGTATGTCCAGTGAAATTACAAAATGTACATTTCACCACTGTTCTAGATACATTATTGGAATTCACTACTGGCTTCTTAAAACTAGTTCCAACAGTTGCATTAGCAACACTGACTGCATTGTTGATCAAAGCATTTGCAAGAGGATTTGAAGCTGCAAGTACTCCTTGAAAACCTTGTCTAGCTTTTTCATCCTGCTTGACAAAAGCATAAGCCTGGGAAACTGTAGGCAATGGACTCATCATGAGTATTTGACCTCGAATGGTGGCATTACTGTCATGTAATCCCATGAGAAATTGCAGTAACTTTCTCTTTTGATCTCTCTCAACTTGAACCTTTTGTGCACCACAAACACAATTAACTGTTGGCTCCAACACAGAATATTCATCCCATAAGCCTTTTAACTTGTGAAAATACACTTCAACTGACTTGTTTCCTTGTTCCAAACTATGTATATCTCTTAAAACTTGAAAAATCCTATGTCCATTCACTCCAGAAAACCTCTCATGCAACTCTTTCCATACTTCACTAGCAGTAGTGACATAATTCAGCCCATCACTAATCTCTTCTGAAACTGAATTAAGAATCCAAGTAATAACAAGATCATTCACTCTCTCCCACTGTGCACACAAAGGAGAATTAACTGCAGGTTTCTCAAAAGTTCCATTGACTAGTACAAACTTATTTCTAGCATTAAGAGCAATCTGCATAGATCTGCTCCATGGAGCGTAATTATCTGGTCCTACTAGTTTCTTAGCAATTAGAACCAGGCCTGGATGATCAGTATTATGAATGAACAAAGGATGAGAATTATTATCAACCACATCTAGATTGTACAAAGGAGCTTGAACATTCTCAACAGTATTGGTCAAGTCCGTATCAGTAACATCTTCTTCAACAATAGTATAAGAACGAGTACTAGTTTCTATGCCTTGAACAGCATTAGCATAACTACGCAACATGACTGTAAAAGCTAGGGTTTCGTAAAATGACGATGAAGAAAACAGATCAAAACAGAGAAATCCAATCACAAATCATCAAAATACTATCGAGAATCAATCGATCGATCTAAAACAATCGTGAATAAAGAAAATCACGATGAAACCTGTGTTTTTAGCCGGAAAACGAACAGAAAACGGCGAAGATAAGACGTAACAACCAGATCTGAGCGTCAACTACATTAAGAGCTTCATCATCATCTTAAGAACAATTCTATAGGATCAAAACAGTCATGTGTTCTCTGATACCATAATAGATTTAGTAGTATTTACAGTGTTTGTAAATGTGTGTGATGTATGCTTGGAGAAGAAGACAATGAGAGCAGAAATGTATTTGATTATGAATGAATTAGTTTCATGACAATAGTACAGTCTCAGTACTTATACAACGAGTATGAATAGAAAGCAAACTAACAGAATGACAACTATACTAACAGAATGACAGTTGTCAAACTTAAGTCCAAATACAAGATAGCAAATTCTTATTTATTTGAGTCTGTATAGCCTGCTGAATAGATGCTTTGTGCTGAGGTTTGAGTCCCACAAATGCAGCTGATTGTTTACTCATTTCACTCGTAATACCAACACAGCTGGTGTAGTCCACCTATTCATCAACACATGAATGCCAAATACAAAATTTTGAGTATGATGAGGATATTTGATCGACAGTTGACGGTGATTCTCCATAATATCTTTTGCTCATCCCACCGTCATACACTTTCGGGAAGGGTCTTACCCTCATGGATTAATCTATATCGTGTACATGCCATAAAACAACCATCAGTATATACATATCGGTTGAGATAAAAAAGGAAAAGCAATACATATTAGGAAATGCTTCACTTGGCAGTATCAGTATCGGACAAACTACCTAACTTCTAACAAGTTTTATAGCAATCACAAAGAGTGTGGGAAGAAGTCACAGGAGGACAATGAAAGTTGACACTCATACCCCACCTTTTAAATATTAGTCGTCAAAATCCATCTTATAGAAGCTTTCCAAGTAAAGCTTCAACTTTTAGAATGACACTAAAAGTTTTTAATTTCTTTTACCAGAGAGCTGGATGTGCATTAGATGATAGTACTTGTCTGCTATGAATTACTCAACTCACGCACACCAGACAATGATTCCAATAAAAGATGATGATATTTAATTACTAAATAATAGAATAGCCACAGTTTGGTTCCACTAATTCCTCACACTTCGAGAGGCGAGAGTCTCCAACAAACCCTAATTACACAATATAGTCCATCGATACATAATACGCACCCACCCCATTCCTCTTAATCTCTCACGACCTAATAGCATATGAAAAGACTGAATTATCCCTCAGACGGGTTGGACCATTCTATTGGGCCATTTACTTGGGCCTTGACTTTCTTGTATATGTTAAAGTATCATAGGGCCTGTTTGAGTCCATGGCATTACCCCGGGCCCAAACACTCACCTTGTCCTCAAGGTGAAAAGATGGAAACATGTGAGCAATATTTTGAGATAACTCCCAAGTGGCTTCTTGACTGGACATCTCCTTCCACTGAATTAGTACTTCCAGAGCCCCCCATGTTCCTGTGGCCCATTCCTCACCCCCAGAATTTTCTCTGGTACACTATCAACCTGTAGAGACTCAGTTATAGTTGCTGGCAGTTGCGATATAGGTTGGGTACCCTTCACTGCTTTCTTGAGCAACGACACATGGAAAACCGGGTGAATTTTTGCCTCAGTTGGTAGCTGTAGCTTGTAGGCAACTGAGCCAATACGCTGTAGAATGGTATATGGCCCATAGTAGCGGGCTGCTAGCTTGTCAAACGGTCGTCTAGCCACTGATTGTTGACGATAAGGCCTTAATTTCAAGAAAACTTCATCACCAACCTTGAATTCCACTTCTCTTCTCGACAAATCTTCCTGAATCTTCATTCGGTGCTGTGCCCGTACTAAATTAGCCTTCAAGTCATCTAATATAGCATCACGGGCGATCAACTGATCCTCCAATGTGGATAAAACCGTGTGACCTGTTTCGTATCTGAGCAGTTGTGGCGGATCTCTCCCGTACAAAGCTTTAAATGACATCATTCCCGTAGATGAATGAGTCATAGTGTTATACCAATATTCAGCCCAAGGGATCCATGCAGCCCAGGTTTTTGGTTGCCCATTTATGAAACATTTCAAGTTAGTCTCAAGTACCTTATTCACGACCTCCGTTTGTCCATCTGATTCGGGATGGTAAGCGGTGCTTTTGTGTAGCAACGTACCCTGCAATTTGAATAGTTCCTTCCAAAAGAGACTGAGGAAGACCTTGTCACGGTCGGAAACTATGGTCGAAGGAAACCCATGCAACCGTACAATTTCCTTGACAAAAACTGCTACCACCGAGACTGCTGTAAAAGGATGCTTTAATGGAATGAAATGGCTGAACTTGGTCAAGCGATCAAATACCACCAAAATTGAGTCAACTCCCTGGGACTTTGGTAAGCCCTCAATAAAGTCCATTGAGATCTCCTCCCATACAAGAGCAGGTATTGGAAGTGGCTGCAGCAGCCCAGCCGGACTCAAGGTCGATGTCTTGGCTTGTTGGCAAACATTGCAAGACCGTACGTACTCCGATATGTCCTTACGCATCCCGGGCCAAAACCAATCTTAAGCAATGCGAACGTATGTCTTGAAATCCCCTGAGTGGCCCCCCAAAACTGAGTCATGATAATCGTGCAATATCGTAGCAATCATTGGTGATTTAGGGGGTAACACCAGCGACCTTTGTAACGCAAGTCACCATGCTCCAGATTATACCCTTTGGGCACACTCTTTCCAGCTTTCAAATCTTCTGTTAGTTTTTTTATGAACTCATGAGAGCGAACACTACTGCTATATGTATCCCATGCTGCCCTTCCTGATAGTAGGAGTGCTCCCAATTCAATGTGACCCTAAAATTCGCGAGACAAGGCGTCGGCCACTTTATTAGTAGTTCCCACCTTGTAGTGTATCGAGAAATCAAACCCCATTAATTTACTAACCCAACGTTGATACTCTGGACCGACCTCCCTTTGCTCCATTAAAAATTTCAGACTCTGCTGATCGGTGCGGATGATAAATCTGCGCCCCAATAAGTAATGCTTCCATTTTAATACTGCGAACACAATCGCCATTAGTTCCTTTTCATAGATTGACTTCAGCCTCGCCCTCGGGCCCAGAACCTTGTTAAAATATGCCACCGGATGATCATTTTGTAGTAACACCGCCCCTACACCAAAGCCAGACGCGTTGGTTTCCAAAATGAACTCCTTGGTGAAATCAGGCATGATCAGTATTGGGGCCTCCATGAGAGCACGTTTCAAAGCTTCGAAGGCTGTTGTGGCTTCTAACGACCATCCAAATTGATCTTTCTTCAACTGATCAGTCAGTGGGCTAGCAATAGAGGCATAATTGGCGATAAACTTACGGTAGTATCCCGTAAGACCCAAGAAACCACGCAACTGTTTTAAAGTGGTAGGCTGTGGCCACACCTGCATAGCCCGAACCTTGTCCATATCCATAGCAACACCCTTTTGCGATATCACATGACCCAAGTAACATAGTTGCTCCTGTCCAAATTCACACTTACCCCCATTGGCGTACAACTGATGTGCACTCAACAACTCCAAAACCTGGGTCAAGTCCTCCACATGCTGCTCCTTTGTTGGACTATAGAATAAGATGTCGTCGAAAAAGACCAAAACTTTTTTTCTTAACAAGGGCTTGAAAACAGCATTCATGAGTCCTTGGAAGGTTGCCGGAGCGTTCATCATACCAAAAGGCATCACGAGGAACTCATAATGTCCCCCGTGAGTACGGAATACCGTCTTTTGAACATCTTCACTGCATACTCGGATCTGGTGGTAACCGGATTTTAAATCAAACTTGGAAAAGTATCTTGCCCCATGTAATTCATCTAATAATTTGTCTATCACCGGAATTGGGAATTTATCAGCCACTGTCACCTTGTTCAAAGCTCTGTAGTCCACGCAGAAACGCCACGAACCATTTTTCTTCTTCACGAGTAAAACAGGACTTGAGAATGGACTTGAGGACGGTTGTATGATACCTGCTTTCAACATATCCTTGATGAGAGACTCAATCTCATCCTTCTGTGCTTGTGCATATCGATACGGATGAACACTAACAGGATCTGTTCCGTCCTCGAGTCTGATGGCATGTTCAAAACCCCTAATCGGTGGCAACCCCATGGGCAGTTGAAACACGTGCTGGTAATGCTGAATAGTTGGTTGCAAGAAGGAAGGCACCTGTAGAGTAGTCGTGTCATCCAACTACACCGAAACCCCAGCTGCTAGGTGATTCAATTCTACCAGAAAACCAGTCCCTCCTTTGCGTATTGTCCTCATCATGGCTTTGAGCGAGATTTTGGAACGACCCAAGGATGGATCTCCCTTAAGTGTCATAGTAGTCTCCCCCATTCGAAACTTCATAGTTTGCGTTTTCCAATTAGTAGTCATAGTACCCAGCTTCTCGAGCCATTGCACCCCTAAAATCACATCTGAATTACCTAACGGCAGTGGTAAGTAGTTCTCAATAATTGTGAGACCCGCCAGCTGAAGTACTACTGCCCTGCACTCTCCCTTCCCTTGCACAGCCTCACCCGTTCCTAAAGACACATCAAATTCAGGAGACGAAGTCACAGGAAGTCCTAATTTTTGAACTGCCTCCACCGAAATGAAGTTGTGAGTGGCCCCCGGATCCACCATGACCACCACCTCTTGCCCCTGAATCTCTCCTTTTAATTTCAATGTCTTAGGACTGGTAATTCCCACCACTGAGTTTAGGCAAATCTCAGGCCTGTCCTGCACAACCCCCTCACCCATACCTGGCAATTCCTCCTCCAACTCCCCACCTTCCTCACTGCAATAATCAGCCTCTTCCGGTTGCATCACAATCACACTCAGCTCCTTTTTTTTACAACGATGACCCACACTCCATTTCTCATCGCACCGAAAACATTCCCCCTTCTCTCTTTTTAACTGAAACTCCTTGTCACTTAATCTCTTTACGTCCCTAATGGGCTTGGCCACTGGTATATACCCTTGACTCGTGGGGCTCGATGGTGACTGATTTGAGGACGCATGGGATTGTGCGGATACTGAGCGTGTAGAGGGTGCAATCGAACTGGATTGTGACTTAAAGGACGAGTAGGAAGAGGTACCTGATTTAGGAATGTAGGACATAACCGAGTAATAATTTGGACTCGAACCCCTGTTCTCCAGCATCTTGCCCCCACCTGCTCGTAGCTTGTCCTCCACCTTCACTGAGAGATCCATAGCATGATCCAAGCTACGGGGACCTAACAATCGAACTTCCACCTTAACATCCTCCCTTAACCCATTAATAAATTGGCCCTTTGCTATTTCTTCGGGTACCCCAGTCAATGGTGCCAATAACTCGATGAATTTACGACGATACTCCAGCACCCCACCAGTTTGAGAGAGGTTCAACCATTGTTCATACAAACTTCCTGACGAAGATGGTCGAAACTGTCTCAACAGCATCCCTTTCAGCTCTTCCCAACGGTGTGTAGGTCTTCTCCCGTGCTCAAACTGATACCATAATAACGCATCACCATCCAACGATACCACTGCAGCCTATAACTGTTCTTCCTCGCTCAACCGGTAAAAACTAAAGTAACGCTCAGCCCTTAGCAGCCACCCATCTGGATTTACACCAGCAAAAACAGGTAGATCCAATTTCTTATGTCTCCAATTAGACCCACCGATCCTTCCCTGGAAATGATTGCCCATCTCTCCTCCATTTTCACTCCCAAACCCAACAAAGTGACCCGACCCCACTCCGGAGCCCTCGGGTCGATCCATGACCTCTATTCCACCGGGAGGTAACCCTCTTCCTTTACCCCCAACACCCGCAGAAGTTCCCCCAAGACCAAGTGATACATCCCCCAACTTTAGCGAAGAGAGAGAAGATCTCACCTCTGCCTGAAATTTCAGTTGGTCAGCCTTGAGAGAATCGATGATTCCATCGTATTGCTCACGAGATCTGGTGATTCTAGCTTCCAAACGTTGGGTGTTCTGCTCCATGGTAGCTGTTAATTGATTGAAAAAGTTTTGTTGCATCTCGAGAGTCGTCGTTCCCACAGAAGTCACAATTTGCTCAGCCATCGTTGACCTCAATTCCCCCAAACCCTTCTCCAAGGCATCGATGCGTTGCGTATTTGACGGTGGCGCCCCCATCTGCTTTTCTCCAACGGATCGGAGACTGCTCTGATACCAATTTGCTATGAATTACTCAACTCACGCACACTAGACAATGATTCCAACAAAAGATGATGATATTTAATTACTGAATAATAGAATAGCCACAATTTGGTTCCACTAATTCCTCGCACTTTGAGAGGCGAGAGTCTCCAACAAACCCTAATTACACAATATAGTCCATCGATACATAATACGCACCCACCCCATTCCTCTTAATCTCTCACGACCTAATAGCATATGAAAAGACTGAATTATCCCTCAGACGGGTTGGACCATTCTATTGGGTCATTTACTTGGGCCTTGACTTTCTTGCATATGTTAAAGTATTATAGGGCGTGTTTGAGTCCATGGCATTGTCACATCCTCAAATGGCACACAGCTAGCTGTGTCTAGTATCCGCGACTAAACATGTACCAACCTTGATGATTCCAAATGAGTTTGTGTGGCACGAGTTTTGTAAGGGGGAACTATCCTTACATATGTAAGGGAGTAATCTCCAATGGACAATGTTTTTTCCATATCTGTTTTACTCCAAAGGGCATCAGTTTTGCAGGTAATGAGTTACAACACTGCCATATCTTTTAACATGACAATCTTGACAATCTGATTCTAGGATGATATCTTAATGTCTGCATTTCTTCCCTAAACCTTGCTGCCATCACCAGCCTTTCCTTCTGCACATTTTAACCACATACTGTTCCAAATAGTGATGCTTAACCCATTCTCAGCACGCCATATTACCACATCCTTAACCAGAGCCTTTGTTTGCATGCACCCTCCACAATCTTCCAATTATTGCTGCAAGAATAGCCTATTGATCTTTTAATATAGAACTATTAGGGCACTATTTTGCCTTAATAGTTGTTCTAGAGTATCATCTCCATTAGTAAGGGGCCAAGCCTGTCTCTTCGCAATAATGCATCATTTGAAATCCTTGAATCTACCACCAAGGCATATAGGAGTACTTATAACTGAATTAAAAAATATTTCTTTTCCCGCTCTAGAAATCAATTTTTGCTTTCACCCTTGCAATTTCTTCCAAATTTTGTTAAGTAATACTCCCTCTGTTTATTTGAATTCTTTACGTTTGCTTTTTGCACGGAAACCAAGATAGTGGATGTAATATTGTTAAAATAAATGAAGTAGTGGGTGTAATAGTAATTTTATTATTAAAATAAGTGAAGTAGTGAGTGTAATAGTGTAAAGGGTTGAAAAGGTGGAGTGAAGTAGTGGATGTAATAATGTATTTTATTGTTAAAAGTTACTATTTTTAGTAATGTAAAGAAATGGAATGGACGGCCCAAAATAGAAAGTGTAAAGAAATGAAATGGACGGAGGGAGTAATATTCGATCAGGGGATACCAAGATAATTAGCATGTCTATCAACTTGTATCATGTTCAAATTAAAGACCCAATAAGCACAACATTAACTACTCTACTAAAAGAGATTTTAGACTTTTCATTATTTATTTTCTGACATGATGCTGCTTCATATTTTATGATATCAATTATTTTTGAGCATTCGTGTATGTTATCCATATTAAAGAGTAAAATGTCATTTACAAATAAATTTCCAAATAAAAGGTGGGAAATTTCACACCAACTTGCTCTAATCCCCTGAATTTTATTTTCTTGCACTTTATTATGCAACATATGATTTAGAAAAAAAAAAAAGGGTGAGCAAAGGTGGACTTAAAGAGTGCAGCAATAAAAGAAAAAAGGCAATAAAGGATGGTGCTAAATGCATTTTAACATTACTAAATGTAATTCATTGAAATTACTTTTATATCCTTGTAGTTTTTAAATGTATGATGATGCATTAAATGAGAGAGAGTTGATTATATAATTTATATCTAATTAAATGCAATTTATAGCATTGTATTTACCCTCTTTTTTGTAATTCTATTTCAAAACTCAGAAACCAATTACTTAAGAAGGAAAAAAAATGCTGAATATTGCATTGATACATTCATACCTATTTTATTTAAACTCGTCTCTTTTAATCCAGACTCAAAGAATTTGAAAGAGAAAAAAGGAAAGAGCTATTTGAAAATTTGAAGGCAAATGAAAGCATTGGATGGGCAATTGATGTAATCGATTCAAGGGAACTCTCACCCAAATTTATTATTATAAATTCGAGCCAAATTTAATCATATTATTATTCGCATATATTTCGACTCGCATTACATACTTAAATTTTTTGTTTTAAAGACAATTTTGTATGCGTATAAAATAATACTATTATTAGACTTATTAATTTATGCTTTTTTTCTAAAATACAATAATGAGCATGTTTAGAGAAAAATGATTTATGGTTTGAAATTATATTTTTTGTTTTAAAGACAATTTTGTATGCGTATAAAACAATACTATTATTAGACTTATTAATTTATGCTTTTTTTTTCTAAAATACAATAATGAGCATGTTTAGAAAAAATGATTTATGGTTTGAAATTATAAGTTAAATGTAAAAATTTAAGTTTAATTTTTTTTGAGTAATTTTGTTTTTGTCCAACTTTTAAATTACTGTGAATATAAACATTAAGTGGAACATGAGAATTAAAATAAATTTTTTTATCAGATAAAGTAAATGGTTCAAAAAAATACATCTTACAAACTTATAATTTAAGATACTTCTTAATTTATTATAAAATAGATATTTTTAACTTCAAATAAAAAATAATATTAAATCTGTGCCTTCAATAAAAATTAAAAGTACATTTATCTATCAACTAAAATCTCAAACATGTAGCTAACTCAAAATCGCAAATTTTTTATATAAAGTTCACCAAATTAATAAATATTAATTTTGTATTTGTATAATTCTACTTAAAATTTTTATTTACGATGAATTGTAAGTAATATGTTAGTCACAGAGTCATGTCTGTATACATCTAATAACAAGCCTAATTGTTTGTAATGCTTTGCATTACTTACATGACCTCTTAACTGAGGGAACCCCTATTTGTAGAGTTTCTACTTGTTGTAGTACTTATAATAGGCATCAAAGTGTACCTGTGTAACTGTAATTAAAGTCAGAGAATAATGCTTGAAAGAAGTTCCAAGGATCATGCCTCAAGCTTGAAGATCAAGACTGTCAAAATAAACACAGTTAGATTTTGGAGAATGAAGATTTGCCTAAGTACCCATTCGAGAAGTGTTTTGTTCTATTCGAGAAGTTTAGCATTCGACAAGTCAAGGATTCGATATCTGTAAAAACACTATTCGACATCTCTGAAAGTCAACAAGTCAAAGTACCATTCGATAACTCAGAGATTCAACATGTCTAATACTATATTCGAGAACTCAGGAAGTCAACAAGTCAAAGTGGTATTCGAGTTCTCTAAGAGTCAACAAGTCAAAATTTCATTCGATATCTCAAAGACTCAGAAAACTATTCGATATCTCAGGGATTCGATAAGTTAAATGCTCTATTCGACAACTCAAGGATTCCTGAAGAAAAGAGCTATTCGAGAAGTGATTCGATTTGTCAGCTTTGCAGTATTCGAGAACTCAGAGTTATCGATTAAGTCAATTCTAGTTCTCGAATCAATCAATCAGTTACTTCTCGAATACAATCTTGGAGACAAAATACTGGAGAAATTGTACAAGTCAGAAACCTGCAACAAGCCAAAACACTTTATGGACCACAAACTGTAAGGTCCTTTGGAAAGCCTACAAAGAAGCTTAGAGAGATGTACAAGAGACAAAGAGCAAAAGTAGTGGATCTGAACAGAACTTCAAGAAGTCAAACCTGTAGCCGTTTGGATGCTTACTCAAATAGGATAGACATACTAGAAAGTAATTTATCTTGTAACCTTATTTGTAGTAAGTAGGTTGTATTCATATTCTATAAGGATACAACCTCACTTCTTTAGTCAATAAGTTTTTCACATACACATTCGAGAAAATACATCTCTCTGAGAAAAATGAAGCTGAGAATACTACCATTTGTATTCACATGTTGTAGCAAATCTTTATCTAATAAAATATTAGATTAAAGTGAAGATTGTAATTTCAATGAACTACATCTAGTAATTGCTTATAAAATATTAGATTAGTATTTGAATATTTAGTAGATAGTTTAAATATAAAATATTGCTTGATTATATATAATGATTCTTATTTATTTATTAAAAATTCAATGAATATTATTAATTTTATGGTTGGATCGTTAAATCGAATTACAAGTAATTATACTCATGTTGACTTGTTATAATTCAGTATAGATTGATTAGGCATCAAATTTAAAAAATCAAATTTAATTTGAATAAAATGTTTAACAACAAATGGATTTTAAGTTATAAATAAAAACTAAAAAATATATAATTCATTATGAAATTGTCCTTAAAATAGATATTTACAAGAAATTATATAATATAAATTTAGCTAAATATCAAATGAAAAAAAAAAAAAGAACGAGCTATGATAGATGACGAATTAGAATTTATAGAGCATTAATAATAAACTTCAAATTGAATGCATTGTATCTAGAAAATGGAAACAATAATAAATGCAATGATTTGCACAAAAAATAAGTCAGGGTTAAGATTGGGGTGAAATGGCAAAATCGTCACTCAACTGGAACTCAACTTGCAATCAGATCATCGAACTCAAAAAGCTTACAAACGGATCATTCAACTAATTAAAACTTTCTTATCCATCATTAAACTCAAAAATCTTACAATCATATTATCGAACTCAAAAAATTTACAATCAGGTAATCGAACCCTCCATAATATAAGTTCATAGTATACAATCTTATTGGCATGTTCAATACAAATAAATACATGATAAATACTTGTCTTTTATAATTATTTCATTCCCTAAAAATTAGGATATTGAAAAAGGAAATTTAGCTTTTAATATTTAAATTATAGATAAATTCAAATTCTCATTCGTACAAATTTGAAAACCATTTATATTTCGAATATGTTAATAATTATTTTCTTCTCTAAAAATTAGGACATTAAATAAAGAAAATTGATTTTTGATATTTAATTAGAGGAGTTTTAGAAAAAAAGATAAATATGATTAAACCTCCCGAGTATTCTCCTTTATATAAATTTGGCTTAGAAAAAATTGTGAGTATGTATGCTACTCAGAATAATGCTCATGTGTCTTTGTCTACTGTCTAATATAAGATTGGTTTGGAATTTAAGTTGTTAGAGTTTTCCCGATCTCTAAGATTGAACATGCCACTAAGATTGATACTGTGAACTTATATTATGAAGGGTTCGATGACCTGATTGTAAGTTTTTTGAGTACGATGACCTGATTGTAAGATTTTTGAGTTTAATGATGGATAAGAAAGTTTTAATTAGTTGAGTGACCTGTTTGTAAGCTTTTTAAATTCGATGACCTGATTGCAAGTTGAGTTCAGTTGAGTGACGATTTTACCATTTCACCGGTTAAGATTGTAATTTCAATGAACTGCATCTTGTAATTGACCTGCATTTAGAAACTATGATAAAGTTAAATAAATTTCATTTTCATATGTAAATTACAAGAATATTCACAATATAATGGAGTATAATGAAACTAAAATAATAAATTTATAGACATCTAAGTAACATAAATATTAATATGGAGTTTAAATATTAAAATTTAGAACTTATTTATCAATTTCCAACAAAGCAACCCATTTGTGTGTTGATGTTATGAAACTTAACAGTAGTAAAATTACACTAACAAGTTCACTTAAAAAGCGTACCTTTTCATATGCACTGAATGAGCTTTACCATTCCCACAGTGCCGGAGATTTAGTAGATGCTCGTAGCATCAAGACAGGTTTTGACTTCAACACATGTCGCACCAATTTTCAGCTTAAGGATTTGGTTGATAAAGGCCAGATTCATCATGCACGCCAGCTGTTTGATCAAATGCCTCACAGAAATTCTTGCTCTGCGAACATGTTGATTTCTGGGTATGTTAAGTTGGGTGAAGTTGATAATGCCAGGGAGTTGTTTGATGGCATTAGTGATCCAACAGCGGTGTCTTGGACGATATTGATTGGTGGGTATTCGCAGCGGAAACGACCAGTTGAGGCTTTTAAGGTTTACAGGGAAATGTGTAGGTATGGGACTGTGCCTGATCATGTGACATTTGCTACTCTTTTATCGGGTTGTGATGAGACTGTGACGGGGAAAGAGATTGTTCAGGTTCATGGGCATATTGTTAAGCTGGGATTTGATTCGATGCTTAAGGTTTGCAATAGTTTGGTTGATTCTTATTGTAAGTCGCGCTCGCTTGGTTTGGGGTTTCAGTTGTTAAAGGAAATGCCAGTGAGGGATTCTGTGACTTTTAATGCAATGATAAGTGGGTATTCGAAAGATGGAATGGATGAACAGGCGGTAAAGCTGTTTAAGGAAATGCAACATTTGGGTCTGAGGCCGTCTGATTTTACATTTGCTGCATTGTTATGTGCTAGTACGGGTTTGGATGATGTTGGTCTTGCGGAGCAAATTCACGGACTTGTGGTCAAGGCCAATTTTGTTTGTGATGTATATGTTGGCAATGCATTGCTAGATTTTTACTCAAAGCACGATTGTGTGGATGATGCGAGAAAGCTCTTTGATGAGATGCCGGAGCTGGATGGTGTGTCTTATAATGTAGTCATTACAGGGTACGTGTGGAAGGGGATGCTGAAGGAATCGTTTGGTCTCTTCCGTGACTTGCAGTTAACCAGGTTTGATCGGAGACAATTCCCATTTGCAACTATGTTGAGTTTAGCAGCTAATTTATCTGATGGGGAGATGGGTAGACAAATCCATGCTCAGACCATACTGACAAAAGCTGATACAGATATACTGGTAGGTAATGCTTTGGTGGACATGTATGCCAAATGCAACAGATTTAGGGAAGTCAATGTTATATTTGCAAATCTATCCCATAGAAGCTCGGTACCGTGGACAGCTTTGATCTCTGCATATGTTCAAAATGAATGTTATGAAGAAGCCCTTGCACTGTTCAATGAGATGCGTCGAACCAATGTTTGGGGTGACCAAGCAACATTTGCTAGCACATTAAAGGCTTGTGCGAGTTTGTCTTTAATTTCCCTAGGGAAACAAATACACTCGTCCATTATTAGATCAGGATTTATGTCAAATGTTTTCTCTGGTAGCGCACTTCTGGACATGTATGCTAAATCTGGTTCCTTGAACGATGCAATACTTTCTTTTCAGGAGATGCCTAATAGAAACGTAGTCTCTTGGAATGCAATGATCTCAGCTTATGCCCAAAACGGGGATGGCGAAGCAACAATCAGGTCATTTAATGAGATGATTCAGTCAGGTCTACAACCAGATTCTGTAAGCTTCCTCTGTGTTCTAACTGCTTGTAGCCACCGGGGGCTTGTCCAAGAAGCACTGTGGTTCTTTAATTCTATGACTGAGACCTACGAACTTGTTCCAAAGAAAGAGCATTATGCATCTGTGGTCGATGTGTTGTGTAGAAAGGGAAAATTCGACGATGCAGAGAACCTAATAAATAAGATGCCATTTGAGCCAGATGAGATAATGTGGTCATCAGTTTTGAACTCATGCAGGATTCATAAGAATCAGGACCTTGCTAAGAAGGCCGCAGACAAACTTTTTAAAATGGATGTTCTTAGAGACGCTGCTGCATATGTCAACATGTCTAACATATATGCAGCAGCAGGCCAGTGGCATGAAGTTGGCAAGGTAAAGAAGGCGATGAGAGAGCGAGGAGTTAAGAAAGTGCCTGCATATAGTTGGGTTGAAATTAAGCATAAGGTTCATGTTTTTACCGCTAATGATATGACTCATCCACAAAGCGAGGAGATTAGAAGAAAAATAGACACTTTGGGTAAAAAAATGGAAGAAGAAGGGTACAAACCTGACACAAGTTGCGCCCTTCACAATGTAGACGAAGATATTAAAATAGAATCTCTAAAATATCACAGTGAAAGGTTAGCTATTGCCTATTCACTGATCAGTACACCTGAAGGGACACCTATACTAGTGATGAAAAACTTGCGAGCATGCACAGACTGCCATGCTGCAATCAAGGTTATTTCAAAAATTGTTGGAAGGGATATCACAGTTAGAGATGCAAGTAGGTTCCACCATTTTAAGAATGGGCTTTGCTCCTGTGAAGATTACTGGTGAGTTCGACAAATATTTGGTAAAACCAAATACTCTTTGCCTAGAAATGGAATGGAGCTAGCACATATATTTACAGAATTGTAATAGAAGTTTTTTCATCTATAATTTTTCGGGTATGCCCAAGGCAACAAACTTGAATATTTTGTAAAACATTACCAGGAGAAAACTATTTTTAATGAAACCCGTTCATCAGGAAGAAGGATTCTATCTGAGTATAATTCAAAGTAAAGTTTGTTGTGCCTGCACTAAGTGGAACCTAGTGACTGTTAACCAAATTACTGATTGCGGAGGCTAAGAGTGTAACTCTGTCACTGACTCTCTAGCCTCTACTCCATATCGTCAAGACGAATGACCACATCATCATTATCATCAAATAACAGCAACAACGCTAGAATGCCGGCTGGCTCTTTCACATGCTGGGTGGAATGTTTCCACTTTTCTATCTAGTCTTGGCAATTTAATCCTTTTCATCACTCATTCACCAACTATATTTGTTCTATTTTAGAAACTGTATTTTCGCTAATTATGCTTATTGCATCTCCTTCATCTTTTTCGTTCACTTTGATTGCTGCAGGTGAATAATTATTCAAATCTAACATGAGTAAGTCCAGATTTTGTTCCGGTACATCTGTTACACAAGGAGTAAGCACCTATCTGAAGAGTCGGAAACCAGGGGTTAAAATTTCTTTCCAATTGCCATTTCAGTGAATTCTACTTTACTGGCAAGTAATGCATGGTGAGCTTTTCTTTTACTTTTAGTTTCAATATTTTCATTTAAATTTTACAAGTGGCATACTTATAAATCTTGTTTTGGCCTGAAGTGACATGTGGCATATTTTACACGTTGCAAGAATTTCTTGTCGACTTAGGTGTACAGTTAAGGCCTATTTTAGCTCACTACAACTATTGTTTTACTACCGGTATACTTGACTCCATATTGGCAATATGTGAATAGAGAATAAACTGTGTGGTCAACGTTCTGTTTTTGTTGTTTATGTTGAATATTATAAACCATGTAGCTAAAATTAGCTATTAGATTGTTACTTGTTAGTTTATAGTCAGATAGAGTAATTCTTAGTACAGAGATAATATCAATTGTTCATTTTTGATATCCACTTGTTAGACTATACTTTTTGCTTTGAATAATACTTATCAAAAACCATATTTTTTTCCAGAAGTAGTTGGGTCCAGAATTTTGTACTTGCAGTGCAAACATGCCTCAACTAAGCCTTGCATCCTCTACCTCATTGGTCATGAAGTAACTAAAGATGTCTAATCACTAGGCTACAAGCCTGGGTTGTAGTCATTTCTCTTCTTTCTCTAGATGGATTAGTGCTGACTCATCTCATCAGTAAGGCAAACAACTTTTCTCTGTTGAGAAAAACTATCATTAGATATATACTGTAGTTTTATTAAAGCATGATAAACTTTTATATATTTATGTTACAATTTATGTAGTAGATGTCAGACTTATGGGTTTAGGCGCTGATGGATTTTACCCAGAACTTGACCAGAATTCCCGGATCTGAAACTATAATAGATAAGGGTTCAACATAAACACGTAAAATTTACATGCATCCCATCCTTTTTCCAAATATACTCGACCTCTAGCTACGACTCAGCCTGTTCTCTGACCATTTTGAATGGTAGTATGAAATGCAGCACTGTAATCTGTATGACCTCAGAATTTTACTGTCATACCAGTCGTTATATACTAAAGACTACCATCGTTGGGGGTAACCTAGGAACAGATGAGTCCTTTATTGGCAGTTGTCACAAACTTGAAACTTTGCAAACAAATTGTTTTATTTGGAACTGGGCCTCTAGAAAAAATAAGTTACTGAAATTCCTGGAATCATGATATATATGTGCATGTGTGAGTTTATATTTTTTTCCTGATGCTGTATATGAGGCAATTGTTGACAAAAGTGTGGTTCATAGAGACTCCTATGCAATGATTAAGGTAATTCTGCATCACATATATATGATGAATTTTGTTCAGAAAATGACTCAATTAGTCTTTTGCCCACAAAATTAGTATCTTTGATTGTTTAGCTTGTTGAAAATATGCGTAAGAGGGGAGAGGATAAGGATCTTTGTGATGGCAAAAGTGAAGCCAAAATCAATCCCAGGAAGAAGGCACAGGTTCAACTCTTACAATTCCTTCCATTACTATATAATTATCTTACGTAGTCTTTACTCTTTACTGCTCTACACTTTAGCATTTTTTTAAATATAAGCAACTCTTACAACCCCTCTCCCTCTCTCTCAATTGCATGTCTTCAAAGTATTTGCAGTTCTCTAATTATTGATCCTGTTCTAAAAAATTTCTGGGGTAAAAACAAAATTTGCTTTTGCAATAATCACAATTGGGTTAATTGGCTATTTCATAACTGAACTCGTGTTCAACTTGCAGTTGGTTAATCGTACTCAAAAACCTTGCAGTCAACTCATCAAAGCAATTAAACTTGCAATTGGCCAACTGTCGTCAACTCTAGTTAACGTCTGTAACGGAATGCTGATGTGGCGTGCTGATGTGTAAAAATTATACACATTGTCTACTGAGGTGGTAAAAATTAGGGACCAAAAATGTTTTTAGAGATTTTTAGTACAAAATATATAACATTTTCTTATTTTTCTTTTATTGTATCCACCTGCCCTGCCCACCACCCCCCATCACCCCACCCGTCTTCTCTCTCTGCCGTGCCTCTCCTCTCTCTCACTCCAGTCTTTTTCTTTTTCTTTTATGTTCTTCAATTTTCAACAATCAAAACCTCCATTTTATATGATTTTGAAGCCCAAATCGTGAGTATGAGTAACCAAAATTCTTCTCTCTCCATCCTCTTCAAAACCGCACCATTGAAATCAAATTCTGCAAATTTTGATTTTTCCCCAACATTCATCCCATCCTTACAGAATCTCGTAAAGAGTCAAAGCCTTGTTGAGAGTTTGTTTCTGAGAAGGAATAGCACCAACAAGATGGTAACACTGGCTCAATAAGCTGTAACATCGAAACTTCAAATCAAAACAGGACGGAATTGATTTCAAAAGCAACCGAGATCTCTCCAGGAAACAAACATCAACACACCAACACAACAAATATACCCTCATCAACACTCTTAAAGTCTCGACACCACAGTACGGACAACCTCAATACGCACACCCACAATCACTTAACGTACACATTAAATCACACAAACACAGCTACACGGCAACAGCAACAGGGGAGGGGAAAACATCAATTCGTAACCATAAAATTAACACCAGCCACCACAAACACTCACATAAACAATTCATACACATACCCACACCTCAAGCGCACACACACGCTTTTCTTCGCACAAACCCAGCAGCCAAATACAAACCACAACATACCATATAATCAAAAACCCTCAATATTTTAACCACAACAGTTTGGCTATATACGGATAACACTCCCACCTCAAGAACACACACACCTGCGTATATATATATATATATATATACTGCCATACACGACTTTTAATTTCAGAACAGAGGGAGAGTTTACGGGAGGGGGCAGTGAGGATTAGAGGGAGACGAGAGATATTAGAAAGGGAGAGACGAGAGATTTTTGAGAGAGTATAATCGAGGGAGAGAGATGAGTTTTTCGAGAGTTCTCGAGAAGGAAAAATAAAGAACAGAGCATACTGGATAAGCTAAAAGAAGCTGGGTTTTTTATTAAAATAAATACAAAAAAAATAAATTAAATCAAAGGTGTGAGAGTGAGAAATTAAAGGGCTTTGATCGGACTCCAGCAATTGCTTAAACAAAGGCTACAAAGCTTTTCCGGCGACAACAGCGGTGGGAAAAAGGGGAGACAGGCGGTGAGGCGAGAGAAAAGAGAGAGAGAAGAGACAGGGGAGGGAGAGATGTGAGAAAAGAAAAAAGAAAAAAAAATATAAGAAAAGAATTATAAACTATTTATATTTAGGAAAATATAAGTAGTCTATGTGGCAGCTGATTTGCTAAATATGAGGAGAGAGAAAAATCTATGTGGCAGCTGATTTGTCCAAAATTAACGGACCTCCGTTAAAAGTCAACAAAAGTTAACGACCGTGCAAGTTTTTAATAGTTTAGTTATGAGATTGTAAGTTTTAATTAGTCTGATAACGTTAATGCAAGTTTTTTGAGTTCAATTACCCAATTGCAAGTTGAGCATGAGTTCAGTTATGAAATAGCCAATTAACCAAATCACAATTGAGCTTTATAATTGTATTCTTTAGTGTGCGCAAATGAATTAAGTGTTGTTTTCATGGCGTGTATAATTATCCTTGTTTTCCAATGAATAGATTGTGAAATTGAAACAACCGTGCTTGCTTATCAAAAAGGGCACAAATGGAGAAAAGCGATTGTGAGTAAAGGGATCTTCCACAAAAGACATGTTACGCGGAGCAAATGATCATGGAAGCTTTGGTTGAGATAGCTGCAATTGACTATAGTCAAGGGGAGATTTAAATTGTTTGTTATGTTTGCCAACTTAGAATTGTACTTGTAGAAAAAAGAAAATTGGTTCTAGTCTAAAAGGGAAACTTAGTGCTAATCAACTGGATTATAACCATTGTTCCATTGTTGAACAATGTTGTTAGTGTGGTTTCTTCATACGTGCCAAATGTATAAAAATGATTGAAGTATTGGAAATGTAGTAGGCTTTTAAAAGCCGGTGTGAGATACGGGCCCTTAACTCATTTTTCGTTCAAAACTGCATAGTATTAAAATAATTATGTAATTAAAAATATGGTAAACAATAAGATTTCGATTTATCTCATATTTTTATAGTTATCTTTAGATATTTTATACCAATTTCTTGAATCAAAAAGTTTTATAATTTGATTAGATTTCATAAATTTTGGATGAATATCCAACGATAATAATCACATGAATATTTATAATTGCCAAATTATTAATTTATTTTCAATGGCGTGAAATGAACTTTATCAAATTGAACATTCAGTATAATATAAATAATTATCTTAATAAAATTGTTTGCGTATAATAGAGGTGTATGTAAAATCATTTGATTTTGTTGCAAAAATATGATCGTATATCTTAGACTATATTAGACAAATTACAAAATCTATTCATCTATATATCTATATCTATATACTATCTATATACTATACTATAATAAGCAAAATGGGGTATAATTTGTAGTTTGGTTACCCCCTATTTTTGGTTATCCCCTATTCACAACCGTTAGATCTTTAACTCAAATAGATCACGTCCGTTAGATATAACAATACTAAAAGTTGGAGGCCTAAGGTTCGAATCCCGCCAACAACATTTTAATATAAAATTAATACTAGATTATGTTATATAGAAAGGTTCAAGGTTCGATTACCACCAACAACATATTAAATTTAGATTTAATACTAAAAATTCTTTATATACAAATATCTAAAATTTGAATTCTCCCAACATATTAAAAATAATAATATTATATATACTAAATTATATAATTAAATTAAAAGTAACTCGTGCTTTGCACGGGCTATAAGCTATTATATTATAATAAGCAAAAAGCGTATAAGTTGTAGTTGTTTATCTCCTTTTTTTGTTATACTTTTTTTAGTTATCCTTAGTTATCCCGCTGCTAAAAAGGAATTAAAAAAGATATATATATATATATATATATATATATATATATATATATAAAATTATATAGGCACTTTCGTTTTTTATACCAACTCTGATACTATCATTTGGATATGGTTAAACTTTCTTTATATGCCTTTCACTCTCAACAGCATGCCCCAACTTCCTTAGCTGCTGGTAATATACTAGAGTAATAATATACATATGAATCTTATTATATTTTCTTTCATGATTTATGAAATTTTCTTCCATTCTTGATTTGATATTGTACTGAATCGATAAAGTTTGTAACTTTTCGAGTTCTTGATAGAATTTTGTCAATTCTGGATTGATATTTTATATTTAAATCACTCCTTTAAAATTTAAGTTTCGAATTTCGTCAACAACAAATTTACATTAAAATTTTATATTATTATTAGTTTTAAACAAGACATATTATTTATTAAATAACTACTATTATTACTAATAATTTTATTAATTAATATTACAAAGTTAAATTATATACATAATTAATTATTATATTCTATATCGTTAAATCTTATAATTTAAAAATATTTAAAAGTAACCCGTGCTTTGCACGAGCTATAAGCTAGTATTGAGTAAAAATCATCATTATGCTTCAATCATTTTTTTATACATATACATTTATACACTTTTAAACTCATGTTTAGTTTTAGTCTAGTGTTTATTACACAATATCAAAATTCAATTAACATTTGGGTAGATTGAATTTTTTTATATTATAAATTTTTAATTATTTTATAGCTTAATTTCAAAAGTTTCTAAATATTTTAATCAATGTAAAACATGATAAAATGACCTTAATGACCAGTGTTATGTATTTGAAATCTAATTATTTTTTGATTGTATCGTATATTGGTCTAAATATATATTATAACTTAATCATTATATTTTATATTGATCAATTTATTACATCATATTTATTTTAAAAAAAATAAATTTATTATATCATATAAAAATTCATATAATATGTACAAATTCATATGTACCATACTGTAGAGAAAATGAATAAAATACATCATTTTTTATTTTTATTTGTCCAAAAGTCCATTTTTCAAAATTATTAACCGAATTACCCATTTCTATCATATACTTCTTTGGGAGTATACCAAATTATCGGTGGATTATGTCCTTGATTATAAATAATTATTATAATTTTGTAATATTTATGATTTAAAAATTCATATCTTTTTTGATTTAATTTAAATATTAATTATGTTAATTTTTTTATATAACATAGATCACATTTTTGAAGTTCTCATTTTTTGAAGGTAATTTTAATTATTTTTCTATATATGTATAAATATTTATGTTTTAGACCTATCTCATATTTAAATCATTGAAAGTCTAAATAATTGATTAACCAAAACCCATTAATTCATATTTAATATTTTATATAACTAAAAATTATGTGATGTAATTGTTAATTTTGTTTTTTGTATAATTTGATAACTAAATTTACATATTTATTAAATCTAAATCTTATTTTTTTATTTCAATAATTTAATATCTAGATGGGACACATGCATTTATGTACAATCTAAAATTTATTTTTATATCAATTATTTAAAATAACAAAAGAGAATAGTAAAATATCCTCAATGAATTAAATTTCATTTTTTTGTAATTTTGTTTATCCAATATTCTAAAAATATTATAAACGAACATTTTATTTACTCAAAAATTAAAAATAAAAGAGGATAAGATAAAAAGAGAAAATATGATTTTTCTTATATAATTTTTAAACAAAACTCAAAATTAAGTGTAACATGGCATGAACTTTTATTAGTTCGATTCCCAAAACTAACATTAATATGTGACTTTTTCTTTTTCAAGGCGATATATTAAAGAGGTTTTTTTAAAACAAAATTGCAAGTTTTTCTTTTTCAAATGTACAATTTTTACTTCTTTTTTCATAAACACAACTTTTGAATCTAGGAAATTGTTTTTGATAGGGTTCCATTTGTTGCATAAATATTTTTGTGAAAGTTTTAAAAATACAAATTTCATAAACTTGTACTCCCTCTGTCCTTTTCATTTCTTTACGGTTTCTATTTTGGGCCGTCCATTCCATTTCTTTACATTACTAAAAATAGTACTCCATTTGTCCCTTTTGATTTTTAACACTTTCTATTTTGGGATGTCCCAATAGATTCTTAACATTTCCTAAAATAGTAAGTTTTAACACTATTACACCCACTACTTCACTTATTTTAACAATACTTTACACTATTACACCCACTACTTAACTTATTTTAACAATAAAATCACTATTACACCCACTACTTCATTTATTTTAATAATATTACACCCATTATCTTGGTTTCCGTGCAAAAAGCAAATGTTAAGAATTCATTGGGACGGAGGGAGTAACTTTTAACAATAAAATACATTATTACATCCACTACTTCACTCCACCTTTTCAACCCTTTACACTATTACATCCACTACTTCACTTATTTTAACAATAAAATTACTATTACACCCACTACTTCATTTATTTTAACAATATTACATCCATTATCTTGATTTCCGTGCAAAAAGCAAATGTAAAGAACTCAGAAAAATGGATGGAGTATGATTTTGTACTATTTTTTGAAAATATTTGCAAAAATAAGATTAGTAATAAAAAAGGCAAAACTTATTTTATACGACTTGAAATTAAAACTAACTAAATGTAATCTCTTTTTTTTTAAAATTTATTTTGACAGAAAGTGCATTTTTTTTTTTAAATTTCAATTAAGAGTGATTTTAGTTGTATATAGATATATTTGGTTGCAGGATTATATATTTTAAAAATAATTAAAAGAAATCATATTTTTACAAGAAGAGTAATTTTTTTGGAAGTAAAAAGTATATAATTGAAAAAACATCAAAACTTTTTAATTAGATAAAAATTCAAATAAAATTTTAAGAGTAGTATACACATTAAAATTTCGTAATCAAATATCAAGAATATTCTCTAAGAATTATAATAAGTGTAAATAATATTAAGGGTGAGTGTCCTAAATAGTAAATACCTACTTTTTAATCATCTTTAACCAAAATATTCACGGCGCTGAAGTACCGCCCAAAATACCCAGCAATCACGCTAGACATATCGTATGTGCTCATATGCTATTTGAAACCACACATTTTTAAGACACGTCCATGGGAGTGTTCTCTACCACACACGCATCTTCTACAGGCTTAATATGAGATACACATGTTGAAACGGCGCATCTTACGTCAGCATCGTCGTCTACAGAACTCCCTTCAATGACGATTCTGATTGTTTTTTTTGTTTTATTCCGGTCGTTCACCTCCCTGATTTTCCCTACATCTCCAATGTACCATTCGAATCGTCTCTCGATTCTCTACACACCTACACCAATTTCAACCCATTTGATATGCTGGATTGAAAACGTCCAAATCAATTATTTTTCCGTTTCAAGTTTCTGGTGACAGCTTTGCACGCCTCTACGGGGCCAGCTGAGACAAACGGATAGTCGTAGAATAAAGGCGATGAGTAGTTGATCCTGTGGTGATGATTTGGAGGGTGGGAGACGAAGCAAGGTAGACAAGTCGCCGTTTAGTCTCCGTTCAAGAGCTTTCAATTTTCTGTCAAGTTTTGCTTGTTTCTGGCGAGCTACAGTAGCTCGGATACGCCGATGGAAACGACATATTCCATGGGTATTTCAGTCGGTGTTTTGAAAAACGGATATTTTGGGCAGTGGGTAGGGAAAAAATGGGTATTTTGGGCATTCTTTCTAATATTAAATCATTATTAACCTGCTTTTTTTTGAAGTGGAAAGACTAATATTTACCTGCATACACAAACATCTCTGTTATTGAAATTTGCCGATTTCTAAAAAATCGCCAATAAATCGATCAAAATTTTGGAACCGATTCGACCGATTTTATAAAAATCATCGATAAATCGCCGATTTTTCAACCAAATCACCCGATAAATCGTAAATCGGTACCTCAATCGAATAGTTCCGATTTCCAAAATCTGCAACACCGACCAACATTGATAAATAAAAAATATTACTCCAAGATATCAATTATAATTTCGAAAATGTAAAATCATAGAATTTATATGTACAAATTTGAAATTAAAATAAATAAAATAAATTTGAACTATGGACGAAAATGCTTAGCCCTTCGCAAAAACAAAGGCTAGGCATGGGGGAACATCAACTAGTCGGAGGGTCCGAGACGAGAGTCCATATATAAATCAGGAACAACACTGTAATAAAAAGGCATGAATAATCAACAAAATCAAGGCTTCCAAGTTGCGGTAAGAAATCCCCAAAAATAAAGCCCCAAATAATCATCGAATTTCATGTCCATCTTGCCCTCATCGAATTCGACAGATTCTTCAACACCTTCAATTACTCAATCTACAAACCCTAATTCTTCTGACAATGGAGCTCAACACCAACACCTACTTCAATTTTCAAACTCCGACCACGCCCCTCTTCACATCTCCGATCAATTCGCCCCCTCCGACCGTCATATATCAGGTCAATTTTCAATTTATTGTTGTTTTATGGTTTTTTAGTGTTTTTATTAGGGTTTGCACGTTTGTTCATTTTTAGGGTTTGATTTGTGTAATGGTTTACTAGAGGTATCTAGCTATGGGTGATTTGTGGGGTGTGTTTTGTTTAGTAAGCTTAGGGGTTTCGTCCGGATTATTCAGCTGGAAGATTAAAAATATAGAAAGAAAGGGGAAATTTCAAGTGTTGTAGTAATTACATTTTAAGTTTTACGAAATGTGTTGGGTTGAGATTATGATCTGTCAACTTCTGTGTAAAACTGAATATTGGTGTTGTTTGTTTTGACAGGATCAGTGGCTCAAACTGCACACCATTCTGGTGGATCGTCCAAAAAGGTCTCACTTTCTTTTTTCCTTCTACATTAATAGTTTTGCTTGTATTGCTACTGCTAAGTTGACAAGAACATCAATGCTGATTTAATTACTCTTTTTATATATGTGTGTATGTGTATGTGTGTGTGTGTGTGTGTGTGTGGAGTTGTTGAACAATCCATTAGGCAAACTGACTCTGTATTACGAAGTACTTGGAATTGCTCATAACTTCATATGGGGTCACCTACCAGTGCTCAAGCACTTGTTAAAAGGTACCTCGTCAAATAAAAAAATAAAAAAAATTAAATAAAACGTGCTAGGAGATTTCAGTTTAAAAAGAAATAGAAGTAAAAATGTTGCCTAATCTTGGGACAACTTTATGCGTTTATGCTTATCAATGATGATGAGCGTAAAGCCTATGCACGATAAGTATCACCTTGTACTTAATTGTTTCTTCTTGTTTCCAGATGAATGAAGCAAGGAAGCCGCATGGTAAAAAGGGTTATGCTCACCATAATACTGGTGCAAGTTTTCAGCGTCCAACTGCTGGTCATATGGGGGTTGCTTCTTTTCAACACAGAGGGAAGTCTGAAGCTATTGGTACTGCTGGAAACCAGGAGCCTTCTGGGTCTACACCTTCATCTGGAAGAAAGGGTCAGATGGTCAATGGTAACCACTTGCTGAATTTTCATTATGATCCTATTTCTCGTTCTCGATCAAGGGGGTCACCCCCACCTCCAAGAAAACAGCAGAAGAGGAGGCCATACAACAAAGATTTGTTCCTTCAAGCAAATTACAAGTTTGTTCTGTTAGATTCTGGAAACTATGCACCTGAGACGATGGATCCAGATAAAGCTTTGCACTGGGAGGATATCATATGTGTGAAGTATTCCACCCCACTTCCGGTCCAGTGCCCAATATGTCTGGAAGATCCTTTATGTCCCCAGATTACGTCGTGTGGGCATATATTTTGTTTTCCATGTATCTTGAGGTACTTGGCAGGTGAAGATGATTTTAAAGTTGAATGCTCCAAGAAATGCCCATTGTGTTTCATGATGATATCAGTCAAGGATATGTACACCATCTACATTGAGAATGTTAAGCAGTACCGTCTTGGTGATGTTATAGAGTTTATGCTTCTCACACGTCAAAAGGATTCATTTACTTTAGCTCTCAAGAACAAACAGGGGATGTGTAGTGTGGAGGAAGTTCATGATTCCTTTTCAAAGTTTACTTTCACTTCAGATGTTGACCTCTCAGTTAGAGAAGTAATATCTGAGCTTGATAATTGGCTAGCTAGAGCAGATTCAAATCTTGTTGATGACCTGTCAATGCTTCCATATGTTTGTGCCGCAAGGGAACAACTAGAACAAAGAAAGACAAATTGGAATGACCATCATGGCGGTTATGGTGATGACACATCAGCAAACAGTAGTGGTTATGCAAGATCTCCATTAGCAAAGAATCTTATGCCTGAAATGCTTTCTTCTAGTGTCAATGATAAGCCAACAGGTTTCGGGAATCCAGGTCACAACTTAAAAGATGGAGAGTCCTGTGTTGCTCAAGTTAGTGATGCGATTGGTTCACTTGAAGTTTCTGATGAATCTTTATCTTCATTATGCAATGATGGCAAAAGTGTGCAGATTCAAGCAAATGACTTCAGGGATAAAAAGGAAAATGACTCGTACAATTTTTATCAGGTGCTTAGTATTCTTCAGTTTCAAGTTTCAACTATAACGTATTCTATTTAATGACACAGTTTAGCTTGGAAAATGCAAATATTGTAACTGTATGCGTTAAAATTCAACAGAAAAAACATATTAACAGTTTGATAGATGTGTCAACTCTGCCTATTGCATGTATGCACAAATAATTTTTTAATATAATAATGCTAAGTATGTTTCCCTATTCCAGGCAGTTGATGGTCAGCACCTCATCCTTCATCCAATAAACTTGAAGTGTCTTCTACACCACTATGGGAGCTACGACAAGCTTCCACACAGGTTTAGTAGAATTCACTCTGTATTCTTTGCTGGTTAGAAGAGAAAATTTAGCCTACTTGTTGGCAAGTTACTTTATGTTCTTTACCAATTACAACTTAAATGAATAAAGATGCTGTCTTGTTTTTATGAAATTTAATCAAGCTGATAATGCTACTCCAAATCTTCATAGATCAATCCAGGAGTATAGCATGTGTTTGTGTTTTTAGCATTCAATACCCCCCAAGCACCCCTACATACAAAAAACGTAGGGTATGCTTGATTTCTCATCGATCTCTAGTATCTGATGTATTTATGTTGATTGTTCTATGTACAGTACTGAGAAAAAGGTATCCTCATGATTGTGATGGATTGAAATACCTGACCTTCTTGCACATTGTTGCCACTAGTATTAGATTGGGGTAAGAGTCGTGACAGTCGTCACTCAACTACAACTTTGTTAAGTTCAACAAATTGTTTCTTCTTTTTTTTTTTTTTCGGGGGGGGGGGGGGGGGGGGGGGTGTATGCGTGTGTCTTGCCCTTACTGGACCGTGTGGTGTGGCCACTAACTAATGAAATTCACCACTATGCCTTTTCTTTGTTCATAATGATGATGTGAAATTACTTGCGATATTTTGTGTCTTTGCTTTTGTTTAAGCATGAATTGTCTCTTGTATATTTTTTTGTTATCAAATTGTCAAGTTTCTTAGTTAAAGTTTTTGATTCGTAGAATTCATGGAAAGATTGTACAGTTAGAGACTGTGACACAATCACAGGAAATGAGGAAGCGCTATCGTTATTTGAGCCATTTTTCTTTAACTACAACATTTCAGGTAGTCACCACAACGCAACACATTTTTAACCTTGTAATCAACATCTGAGGTTCATTATCACATTGTATATCCTTCTTAAATTTTCAGCTTTGTGAGATTGATCTCAGTGACAGTTTACCTCGTGATGCCTTTTCTCCATTCATCGATGAAATAAAAAACAGAGAAAAGCAGCGGAAGCGGGTTGCTAGAAAGGTGAGAACATTTTACCGGGGGAGCTTTTATTTGGTTTATCTCTTTGTTTTTCTGATCTCCCTGGGGTAGCAATCTATTATTTCCTCCATTCCAAATAGGTTGATTTGTTTATAATAGCGATAAACTCATAAACCTGAGCCAATAGAGGGGACTGTTCTGTATGATAATTTTATCAGAATTGGGCTACCTAGAGACAACTACTTACTTTAAAGGAAATTAAAGCTCACTAATTGGATTTGGACTATGTTAATAACCTGCAATTTTGCCATATATATATTACCTTATTTGATGGTAGCATTCTACTGTCTCCTCCTCTCCGAATAGGATGGTATGTTTATAATAGCCATAATCCTGAGCCAGTAAAGGGGACTGTTATCTATGGGAATTTCATCAGAATTAGAATAGCTAGAGACAAACTACTTTAAAGAAAAATAAAGCATACTGATTGGATCATGAACTATGTTAATAATCCGCAAATTTGCCACATGTATTACTAGCATGATAGTAGTAGTATGTGTTTGTGTTACTTTTTTACACTTTAAATACTAAGCTGTGCAATGTCTGGATGGTATCAGTGGAATCAGCTAATAGGAAACATTTTAACTTCTAAACGCACACAAAAAAGGTGTTTGTCGAGACATGTTTATGGTTAGACCAGTTAAAAAATATAGTAAAAAAGGTGTGGGTTGAATGAAAAATGTAAGCATTAGTTCTAAAGGTATTGCTTCACTTTGTTTAAATGATGCGTAATGTGTCTATCATTGGCAGTCCATATTCATCCACCTCACTAGCAAGCAAGGATTTTCTATTAATAACTCGTAGGATATATCATTATTCTTAAGGGACACCTCTGCACATTTTAGAAACCTGGCACCTTTTTTCGGTATTACGATATAGGTCTTCACACTACATCTACAATAATGCATTGTGTGTCTATCTGCAGGAGCAAGAGGAGAAAATAAAGGCCGAAGTTGCTGCCGCAACAGATTTTTTGACTATGCCGTATAACTTTGCACAACCTGCTCATGATTTCTCCCCCAACTTTTCCATGGATGACTTTGAAGGTAACAGTGTGTTTTGCTCCTTTAATATATCCTTTGTAGCTCACTCTGGAGTTTTATGCAACCTAGTTATGGTGTTCTGCCCTAGAGTGTTAAATGATTGATCTGTACATTACCACTGCACTCTACTGCATATTGCTTTTCCTAAAGTTTACAATTTTTGATGTTCATACAAACAGGAGGGATTATTTTATTATATTTGTTCATGATAGTACCTATCAACAGTGTTTTACTCACTTTGATGTTTAAGCATTTCAGCTTTGGGAAGTCCTGCTGTTGTGTCAGTGAGCCCTCCCGCTGTAGGTGAAAGGCCATTGTTCTCAAATGTCACAAGACTTGGTTTTGCTGCAGCACATGATTCTCCAGCCTTGAAATTTGAGGAACCTCGCAGTCTTCCCCGAACAGATGTTGCTAGTAATTCTAGTCCAAGCGGTAAGTATACCATACACAATTTATGTCCTGATCAAGTTTTAAAGTATGCTTCGTATTTCCAGAAAATGTTTCATTACATGGAGGTAATAGTGATTGCCGTTGTTGGCTAATGCATGAGCTGTGGTCCTTATAGCAGTGTGCACTTTGCAAATATAAGAATATCAACTTATTTTCTGCTCTGTTCCGCCTTTTTGAAAAACAGGTACTCAGTCATTTGCGAATGTAATATCAAGAGCAAAAACTGTTGAAACGAAAATGAACGAGACAGGGAAGAGAGGAAAGAAGCCGAACCGAGTTCTGTTATCAACAGCTGGCGGTCGACGTTATTGAATTTTCGAGATTGTAATAGTCTGCAAATATTTAGCTTTAGACATGGGAATGAATAATACTGGATATAACCGGTAAACCTTGGACAGTGAATTGTATTTTTGTTGTTCTTTAAGTTTTCTCAGAGAATCATCTACTTTGCTTTTAAGTTTTCTCAGAGAATCATCTACTTCTCCTATTATAAAGACTGTGTTGTGACTGTTGTCAATTTTGTTGATTCTTTTGATTACTAAAGTGCTTTGGTTTCTACCGGTTGTGTACTTGTCATTCATTGCAAGATTGTGAATATGAGAATAGGACATTCATTGCAAGATTGTGAATTTGAGAATAGGACAAATACACAAAACAGGAATGTACTTCCGAAATAAATTATTGATATTATTAACATTATGGCTATTTTACAATAAAACGTCAAAATTTACAAATGTGCACATATAAAACCTTTAGATTTAAAAAAAATTTGAACCTCAAGTCAGAGTTTATATTCATGTACACAAATAGCCATGAAGTTCATTTGATAAGAATTTGAAATTTTAACAAAATATTATAAAACCGTGACTTTTGAAACATACATTTCATTGTAGGTATCTGGAAAGAAGGGTAAAACAAATCGCTTGGTGCATATTTCGTAAAAACCAAACCCTTAGAACATCTCTAATGGTGTTAGCTAAAAATAATTGGCTAAATTACATAAAATATTGATTATGTAAAATACACATTGTGTTCCGAGTGTATTACCTATAACGATTGACTATATTTTATAAATGTTATGTTATTAATATTTCAAGTTATTATTAATGGAATATATAATTTTAATATAGAAATAAGTGATGTGGCAATTCACTAGAGGTCTCTAGGAATTCGACAAATATAGCCAACATCAAGAAATTATCTATAATTATAGCAAAGGTTTTGTTCCATTGGAGTGCAAATTTTTTTACACATTCTTTATAATTCTTATTTATGATAATTAATTTTAAATTTTAGGTAAGAGCTCTCTCCTACTAAAAGTTTAAACCAGCTGGAACCTTGATTATTTTAAAACCGAAACTTGAGTAGTAGTGAACTATAGGTGCCAATTGCCCAAAATCAGAAACCCAAATTTATAAAACATGCTATAAAAAATATGTAATATATATGAAATATTTTATTTGCAGTATAAAGTATATCACATCATCTAGATCAGTTGAGTTCGAGTTATGCTATACATGGTATTCTATCATTCTATGCCCACATGGTTTATCCTGTTATTCTATGTCTCCAGTACAATGCTATCATTGGAGCTGATAATCCCCTGGTTCCCTCATCTTGACCTTACAAGATTTCTTCATTTTAACTGTTTGTAACCACGGGGACTGGCTTACCTAATAAGCACTGGGTAACTTGCATATTTGCTCCAATAAGACTAATTGAGAGAGCATGGTCATCAGTACTGGTCTGAGGTCTCAGCCAAGATTCATAATACTCCAGAGCTTGCTAAGAACGAAACAGAAGATTTTTAACATGGATGTGGTCACCGCAGGCCAATGATGGCTGAGAAATATATACTTGGGTAGAAACAAAGCATAATGTTCATGTATTTGCTGCCAACATGACTGCCAATAAAGCAACAAGATGAAGAAATAATGGCAAGGTAACATGATGCAGGAAGAAGGGTGCAAAGTTCTGCCATTGACATTGTTGACAAATGAAACAATGCCAAAACAGAATTCAAGAAATATCAAAAAGGGCTATTAGCTGTTGCTTTCTCCCTGGTTAAGACGATGGACAAGGACAACTATTATGGTAGCAAAGAGGTTTAACTATAATCCCACAACTTGTTAGGATAGACATTATATCAGGGATTCAACTTTGTCCCACAATTTTACTAATGGCAGAACACAGATTTGATATTTTTAACCACCAAATTGTTCAACCTAAAAACTTACAAAGTTAGGATAGTGGCAAATCTTTGTCTGTAATACTACTAAACTAGACAAGGAAACAACAATGTCACATAGAATGAGCAAAGATCTGATTAGAATGATTCATCTACAATTCTGAAGGTATTCTCAAAGCCGAATCAACTCATCATATTCATTCAAAACACTTACACTACTTTCTCCAACGGTGTAAAAATTTCATTCAACAGATACTCCCTCATCATCCGTCACCACTAACAACAAAATCACTGGGTGACTTGCATACTTGTTCCAAAGAGAAAGGGATACCCATCTTTAGTCCTTGTCATCAGTTCTAAACTCGGCCAAGAATCATAACACTCACGACTTTTTAAAAAGAATGAAACATAAGATTTTCAACATGGATGTGTTCAGACATTACACAGCAGGCCAAAGGCACAAAGTTGGAAAGGTGAAGGCAATGAGAGTGATGGCTGGGAAGCTATATACTTGGGTAGAAACAAAGCATAACGTTCATGTTTTTATTGCCAACATGACTGCCTATAAAGCGATAAGATGAAGAAGAAATAATGGCAAGGGAATGATGCAGGAAAAAGGGTACAAAGTTTTGCCATTTACAATGTTGATAAATGACAACGATGCCCAAATAGAATTTATGAAACATTAAAAGGACAACTATCTATTGCCTTATCCCTGATGAAGATGATAGACGGGAGAACTATAACAGTAGTGAAGAGGTTGACTGTAATCCCATAACTTGTTAGAATGGACATTATATTAAGGATTCAACTTTGTTTCACAATTTCACTTACGGCAGAACAGAGATCTTTTCAACCACCAAATTCCTCCACTGAACAACTTACAAAGCTAGAAGTGGCAAATCTGTCTGTAATACTACTAGACAAGGCAAGGAAACAACAATGGCACTAAAATGACCAAAATTCTGATTAAAATTATTCATTTACGATTCTGAAGGTATTCTTAAAGCATGCTTAATCAACTCATATTCATTCTAAACACTTACTCTACTTTCTCCACAAAAATTAGCTATTGAAGAAAAAAATATACTAAAACCACAAACAAACACTGTGTATAAATTTCATTCAACAGATACTTATCATTAGTCACTAATCATCCAAAAAAAAAAAACAAAACACAGATTACTCCATTCATAAATTTCAAAACAAAAACAACACAAATTCCGCAACAATTGCACTAAAATCAACGACATAACAGTGAATTTCAATTAGACTTCTTGACTAAATGATCAGGTACCACTTTAAGCAACTTCCTCTGCTTGGACTTCTGAATCTTCTTAAGCGTTTTGGGATTACTAATAATCTGAAGTTTCGAACCGGTTCGAATAATATTCTCCTGTTTCCTCTTATCCTTCTCCTCCTTATGCTTCCTCTTCTCCACCTTGTGCATCCTAATCTCCTCCTTCAACTCATTCATCTTCTCCTTATACGCCTTCTTTATCTCCTTCTGCTTCGCTCGTTGCTCGAACGTCGTTCCTCTCAAACTCACCTTCGTCGCCGACGACCGGTGAGTCCGCACCGCCTTCCACTTCCGGCCGGACACTTTTCCGGCGATGACGCCGTCGTAAGTCGGATTGCCGTACACAGGCTTGTTAGGATCGTCAGAGGAAGCCACCGCTTGGCGCTTCGCCTCCGGAGGAGGCTCGTTGAGATCGATTTCCATTGAAACGTCGTCGTTTTGGTTTTGTTGTGATAAATGGAGGAGATGATTGAGGTGTTCTTGCTCCGCTCGCTTTCGCTTCGCGGTTTTGCCGCCAAATCCTTCATCTAAGAATCGCAGATCGACCGTACACGCCATTTTAGGGTTTGTGTTTTTTATAAACCCTAGTTTTAGAGTACTAGAGAAAAGGAGAGAGATGTATGTACTGATATATGTTGTATTTATAAGTGCATCCGTAAATAAATGTTTTTCGACATTTAGGTCACTAGTTTACGAAAATTGACGAAATGATACTTTTATTTGTAATTTTAGTTTCTTAAATATGAAACAGAAAATAAATAATTAATCATGGTTTTTTTAATTATTTATATTTATTTGACTTATTATATTTTCTGAAAAATTATTTATATACTTTTTCATAAGAATAAGGGGAATAAATGCATATATTAATCTTTGTATTTTATTTTTATAGACATCACTTATATTTTAATTATACAAATAATATATTTATTCAAAAATTTTAGAGATCTCATTCAATTTGAACCCTAATGGAATCGAAGCAATTGATAGAGGGGGTGTATTCAATTAGAATTTTGAAGGATTTTTTTGGATTTTGGAAATTTATGGGTATTTAATTTGGATATTAAAAAGTCCTTTAAAATATTTGATAGTATTCAATTTGAATTTTTAAAAATCCTTCAAAATTTGATAGTATTTAATTTAGATTTTAAAAAGTTTTTTAAAATTTGATGATATTCAATTTGGATTTAAAAAAATCAATTAAAATTCGGTAGTATTAAAAAATCCTTGAACTTTTTTGGATTTAATAAAATGGTGAATTTTGAATAATTTGCAAGTGCACTTTTTATGTTTTGATATCCGGCCAAAATCTATGAGATTTTGATGAATTTTTCAAAAACTGTATCAAAATCTATCGAACTCTACATTAACTTTGCAAGAATTTGCAAGAATTTGCGCTGAATTAAAATCAATAACAATCTTATAAATCAATGAATTATTATTAAATTATCAAAATCTGAATTACACTCTTAGAATTTTTCGGGACTAACTACTTAAAGCATGCCCCAAGGCCCAAATAATGAATATACTTTGACTTTGATAAAATCGTTTTTTTTAATGGATTCTGCAGTTTGATACTGTCTTCACACTTCGATAATACACAACATTTACATAACTTAAGGTATAACCAACATAACACTGCATAACTAATATGTGTACAAATAATCTGCTCGATGGTTCACAAAGGTTATTTGCGTCAACTGTGATTACAATACACAAAATTATTTCATATTATGTCGAGAAAAACTAGTACAGTACCTAAGAGTTCTTTAATGTAACAAATTATCAAATTTGTCCACACAATTTTGATGCAAGTTTTAACAATAAATTGTAAGCTTGGCTACAATATTAAGTGAAAAAAAATATATTGCATGATCCCAATTTAATTTCAAGTATGGCATATGCATTAGTTATGTAATGCACTGCACATAGTAATATAACAATAACATATGCTATCACAATTGCTACTTTGCTATCGCCGGGCCACATCTTAATCTATTGAGAAACATGTTCCTAAAAATTTCTACACAAGGTTACAGCTCTACAACGGTTATGTTTTGCAGTGGATTTATAGTTAAAGGCTGCAGGCTACTACATCCGGAAGCAGCTGGCTAAACAGGGACGCTCCGTTCGGTAGGAGAAATTGAAATGAAATAACACAAAAAGATGTCTGATGTAACTAATGTGACTTCCTCGATCTATAAATCATCTTCTTTCTGTCAATTGACCAATGCTCCGGCTTCCCTCACTCCAAAGATCAGCCATTGTGAACATAATGTAACAAGAGGAAGAGTGAACAAAAATGAGGAGAGCATAACATTACACAAGTTAGGGGTGTTCAAAGTTTGAAAGGAAATCCAACATTGAGTAGCGAGGATAACGGAGCATTACTTCTTCCTTGGCTTTGATCTCTAGATTAGATAACTAGGAATAGCTTGGAGCCTAGGAAGTAATGAAAATATAAACTTTTACCTGTTTAAATAGTACAAATTTCACTCCATTCCAACATAATTTCATTCACCCCAATCGAACATGACAGAAATGTTCCGTCTCTTAATATTAATTTAATAAGGGTTTCCAAACACCCCCCCCCCCCCCCCCCAAAAAAAAAAGAAAAAGAAAATAAGACCTATGTATTACCAAGTTTGAAACTTTTAAGTATTAATAAATGTCCCTTCCTTCTAAAAGCATAACTCAACTCTCCAGTTGTATAGAATATAGATATTAAGAAGCTTCAAAACAATATAATAGAAACTCAGCACCATAAGTTTCTCTCAAAAAGAAATACTAACAAATGACAAAGCGATGGACTCACCACTCCTAACTAGAACTCCAGATGAACCACCTTACATAATCACCCCGAAATGATACAACTGAAGTAGTAAGCAAACTGACCAACCAAACTAACCAGGGGGGTCAAATAGGTTTTTACAATGATAAACGATGTAATAAACTAACAATAACAATCAATTACTAAAGAATGACAATTTAGTAATTTACAATATTAAATAAAACGATCCAACATTTAGTTCAAAAAAATACAATAGTTCAATGTATATTAAACCATGTTATTACAGTCACGCTAACCAGCGGCATGACCTATGATTTGATAATGCAAGTAAGACACCCATACTAAGGTATCTCAAGGTTTACTTTCCATGACAAAATATAAGAGAGTATGTTGCTTAAAAAGGATAGAATAACATGCTTGATTCATAGCATTTACAAAAATAAATTATACTGGAAATAAGTCATGCTTTTGCAAAACTCTTCTTCTATGTGTATCTTCACAATTTCCATTATCTCACAACTTTCATGTGAAGGTGTCAGTAGTTTAAACAAACACACACATAGGACTAAGATAACTAAAGTTAACCAGTAGCAATTAAAGAACTGAGAAACCATTAACATCAATAATTTGTGACAAATTCACATAGCTGAGAATTTATTAAGACAGTCAATATGGAAAAGTTACATTGGAGTTCAAATGTAACCGGGACCAACTTAGAAGCAGTACAGTAGATTTCTAGATGGCCTTTACTCGAGTTTTACTTCTTGCGTTGGGGGGTCGAACTGCAAATAAGTGAATGGCTCAGTTGGCTCTTCCCTGCATCAATGCAATCAATATACTTTTCAGTAATAATAAGTGCTTAATTATGTTCATGACTAATTGTTGTTACTAACCATTTCCAGAATGTCAAATAGAAAGACAGGTAAGACCGGTACGGTGAGTCAATATAAGTTCCATCATCGTACTCTTCTAAGAACTAATAATAAAATGTAAGGCTGGTTGGGCAGATGATACGGTAGTAGGGGCCTACTGCCTACACCACTAACAAATTTTGCGTCCGAGGTCTTGCACAGTCACATAATAATTAGGACAAGAATCCAGATAGATTCTCATTTCTATTAACTCCTAACTTAACAAACACTTGGTTTAATTGGTCGGAAGAGGGTAGAGCAGATTTGTAATAAGGTTGGAACCTAAGAAAGGAAGAGAGAGTAAATTATACTCTCTGCAATCTAGAGAGAGAATCTATTATTCATGTGCTGGTTAATTGCTCTTTTGCGAGACACTGTTGGGAAGAAGTGGGAATTGTTGATAGCACGGAGTTTTCTGGAACTTATTCGGGGTGGCTGGCTACAAAGTTTGAGAATAGGGGTTCGGAGGTTAGACAGCAAGCTGCTATGATATCCTGGGCTATCTGGAAGGTTAGAAATGAGCTAGTATGGCACCAGAAGGGGACTGATGTCGCAAATTTGTTAGTGTTGGCTAGGACTATCCTTAATCAATGGAAGTGTGCTCAAGACAAATTGTTTGACATATCTTTAAGTTTCTTAATACCTGAAGATGGAGATGAGCAATTGAGCATTGGACTATCCCACCGGTTCAGATGATTAAGGCCAAAACCGACGCTGCCATATTCGCTTCAGAGAACCAGTTCAGCTTTTCTTTTGTAGCTCGTGACTCGGCAGGTATGTTGAAGGAAGCTAGAGCAGTGTGTAAAAGAGGTGTTATGCAACCTGATTTGGCTGAAGCAAATGGTGTGCAGGAAGCTCTAAGCTGGATCAAGAATAATGGGTGGATGGAGGTTTTACTGGAGTCAGACTGTTTAGTTGTTGTGCAGGCTATTCGATGCTCCACCAATCTGCTATCTTACTTTGGGAGAGTCATACAAGAATGTATAGCTCTCTCTTGGCCGCTATGAATGATAAGAATAATGTTTCCCTAAAGTTTGTTAAACTGTCAGCAAACAATGTCGCGCACTACTTAGCGCGATCTACTTGTTTTCTTTCTGATCGTGTTATTCGAGCGAGTGAAGCTCCCTCGGAGTTAGTTTCTGTATTGATGAAATATTTGAATCAATGAAGATGATTTTTATTTTCAAAATATAAAAAAGAAAAAAAAAAGGGAGAGATCGGATGAAAGAGATCAAACAGTTCATTACCTTTTCATATAATTCAATCCAAATACACCAACAAAACACAAATTTTACACAAAAACACATGATATCACATTTAATCTAGCGCTTGTGGTAAGAGGTTTTGTTATTTTAAACCTTAAGCAGTATGCAGGTCTTTACGACAGAATAATCAATAGTCAAAATTGCTAAACAAATCGAAACGATGATGCACAAAAAATAAGGTATATAGTCGTAGTATAATTTAAATCCTGTGCAAATCCATGGAAGAGTATAATACCCAGGTTTTGAGCGCATGCAGCGGTAGAAGAGCTTAAAAGGGCCAGGAACTGTCTTGAACGGGTTACCTTCAAAACAAGCCTACACAAAAACACAGAGGATGTAATTGATTCAAAGTTAAGAAACTTAACCATAACCAGTACTCTGAATGTTTCAAATATTTGGTTGTTTAAGACTTTTCCTAGTTCCATTAAAGCTACTTATGGCATCTGAAAAGTGAAAACTAACAAAATTTACAGGAAAATGCATAAATTTAACTTTCTCTTATTTTTTTCATAGAGATATGGAGTAAGATACTACCACAAAAGCATATTTATTGTAATTCAAACATTTAGTAATTGGTGATTTCAAAACACTTTTCTTCTGCTATAGAATGAGGAAACATGGCTGAGATCTGATAATACAAAAAAATATTTCACATCCTGAGAACATTAAAATAAGTAACCAAAGTTTCAAACGACTAGTGAGCAAACAATTATTTTCTGATTATATATCTAATGATCATTTGGGGTCCATAATAGAATGATTTGTAAAAAATTGTACAACCAGAATCTTATTGTTAGGTGCTTCCAGTTGGGCGTTAATACAAAATCTTTCTTTGTTCCTCTCAACGACATTAAGGCGTAAGTAGGCATGAGCTTAATACACTGACAAAAGATGGGAATTGTTACAAAGTCGTGATATGGACTCATTCATAATGTAAGTAACTATGTACAGACTTATTGAAAAGTACTGCACAACTACTAAAAAAGGTCCTAAACCTCAGAATTTTCCCTCAAGTGAAATATCCAGCAAGTCCTACTAGTATATTATAGTATTATTTTTACTATTAATATTAAAGCCCTGCTCAAACAAATTGAGGGGTTCTACTTAGACAAGCAACCAGAAAGCTAAAATACCAATTTAGTGCTAAACTTGAATTCAATAAAAAAAAGAGTGTAGACTCAAGACTGTAAAGCAAATTTCTAAACAAATGGCATCTTTACGGCAAGTTACAAAAGAAGCCAAAAATGCACTGTAATTTCTTCATATAAGTATCCTTGCTTGGATTAGCTGTTAAACTTAATGGTTTTAAACAATGGAGCAATATCAAACACGGACGGAAAATCGAAAAAACCTAACCAGAAATGTTATTATACTACAATCCCCTAGGGCAGTGATTCAACATCAACAAGTAGTAACAAAATCATCACAGGTAGCAGGTACTGTAATTTGTCATAATTTATATTTAAAACATTCCATTAGACAAAAGTAGCAATTGAATGAAAAAAATCACAATTAAAGAAATAGAAATTACAGGATAATAAATAAATGAATAAATAAAGTACAGTAATAGAATTGAGGAGAGAGCGGAGGACCTGAATCACATCTTCAGCACGATCGTTGCAGCGGTGAGCTTTGGGTTGACGGTGCTCTCCCTCCGGCGTACCCCACGGACTCTCTCTCCTCGGCACCGGTCTCTCACTCATCCTCTCCTAGCTGCCTTTCTTTTCTTTTCGATTCACAGACTATGTTTTTTTGTTGCAAGTAATTTAAACTAGCTTTCCTTTCGCTATCCTTTTTAAAAAAGGGTCTGGTCAGGGATCGGTTATTTAACAATAGATTCCACAGTCGTTGGTGATCCAATGGCTGAGATTAAAATTTTTTTTTTTATTATCCGCTATAATTTTCCGCTATAATTTTCCGCGGACAGGCAAAATTTTCCGCGGACAGGCAATCTGTCTATCCGCGAAAAATTATAGCAGACAGTAAAAAAATTTTGTAATCCAGGGGGCCGTTGGATCAACGATCCAACGGTTTAGAAACCGATTATTATATAACAGCTCCCTGACAAATGATTGTCAGGAACCAAAACCCTTTAAAAAATATATATATATAGTATGAAATTCATAATAGGTAAACAGTTTTATTTTTTTCCCCTTTTTTCATTAACGGAAAAAGAGTTTTGAAACTTAATTGGGATCATTTCCGTAACTAGGGCCATATATTTTGGGTTATGGGTCAAACAATGAAGGTTTAATGATTTTTTAACCCTTCAAATTTGCATAGTTATACTCATAAATTTCTAAGGTTTTAAGTCGTTCGTTTTTGCCTCTGCGACTTCAAAAATGTACCATTTAGCCACTATACGGATGTCATATCGGTATATAACGGTACAGAATAGCAGAGACAATTCAGACATTTCAATAACTTGTGTTTCTATCTTTTATTCATTAAAAAAAATTCCCAATCTTATCATAATCTAATCTATTTTACTCTTTGCCACCCAAAACAAATCAAACCAAAACAATAAAACAAAATAATAAGAAAATTCAAGAACATTGTGAGTGTTCTTCACCATTCCCAGGTTTTCAGCAAGGAGAACCAGAAACCGGCCAACCACCGCTGGCGCCACCCAACTCCGACGATTCGCAACTATAGAAAACACACGATTACAGCTATCAACTAGACACACGTCGAACCCACAACCACAGTACACATCAAACCCATCAAACACGATGGAAACTAAAATATAATCGACTACAATTGAACTTCTCCGGTGAGCTTCGCACCAAAATCCGACGAGTATTCGAAATTACAAAAACGAGAACCAAATTCATTGATTAATAGCTTAAAACAAAGCTGGGAACATGACAAATCTTTCCCCCGCAACCCACCACTACTCTCCGCTTCACAACGCTACCACCAATCCACCACTGCTCTACGCTGCGCCACCACCAATCCCACCGGCCTCAACCCACACTCCGCCACTCCGCCATCCCTCTCCTTTCTTTCAAACCCACCACCGTGCCTCCTCCTTCACCTCGCAACCATCTCACACCACCCACCTCCGTTCTTTTTTTTTCTCCTCTTCACTCTTAACTCATCGCAACACCACTGCACTTTCAAACTCCTCAACTCCACCACTTCCATCCTTCAAACTCCGTACGCAGCCTCCCCCTTCTACAAACCGATATGACATCCGACCCGGTATAGTGGCTAAAAAGTACATTTCTGAAGTTAGAGGGACAAAAAGGAACGACTTAAAACCTTAGGGCTTTATGGGTATAACTGTGCAAACTTGAAGGGCAAAAAGATCATTAAACCAATAATGAATTTGAATTTTTGCCAAACATAATATGGATACCAAATTTAAAAATGGATTATCCAGTGGGTCAAAATCAATACAAAATCTTGTCCAAACCTAAATATGAATACCAAACCTAAGTTAAGGGCTATTCACTAATTTATAATATATAGATAGATTAATATATTCTCTTAATATTTATGGTAAGATTATTAATGAAAATTTAAATAAATCTTTTAATTTTGATAACCTTATAATTAATACATATTATCACATAACAGATATAGAAAATCTAAATAATTTTATTTTTTATTGCATTTGTTATAATATAGAAAAATATTATTTTATTAATATTATTTCTTTCAATATTAATTTATTTAATCTTAAATATAAGGTTATTTTCTTTATTTAATCGTTATTATTATATATCATAATTATTATGAAATTTAATTTAAACTACCATGTGCGTAGCACAGGATATAATCTAGTAAATATTAAAATGAAGGTTCGATAATAACCTGTTCATTTAATTATAGATTCGTTAAATCTTGATATTAACCTGATTATTTTATTAAATGGATTATCCAATCCGACCCATTAATTCATTTATCTGACAATATTTTATCTACTAATTATATAATCACTTACGTTATTTGGTAAATTTAACTGTAATCATATTCATTAAATTGTTATATTTATCTTTTTTTCTTATTTATATAATATGATGCATAAAATTTATATTTAAATTTTAAAATATTAAATTCTTATAACAAAATCCAACATAACTTACTGTTAACAACAAAAAGGTATATTAAAAAGGGAAAAAAGAATCTAAAGTTAACTTTAGATAATTTCCTAAAGTTACTAAACTAAAATCAAGTAATTTTGATTAATTTGTATATGTTATTTAAAAGGATTCCGTAGGGGCATTAATAATTTTGCTTATGTGTCTTCAATTCATAGGTTAACTTTAGATTATTTTCTTATAATAACAATTATAATGCGGCTTGATTTGGGGTTAAATGGGTTTATCTATAACCCATTATTTTTTTATGCAGGTCGATTTCAGATTCGAATCATTTTCGACTAACAATCATAATTCGTAAAACTCGCATCGAATTAGTGAGATTATGTCAGGTTTCCGATCGTATTTAATTTTGATAGATCTGATAGGCTAGAAATAGCCCAGGCCCAATTAGGCCCAGCATCAGACCCAAAACCACAATCAATTCAATTCATGAGAATAAGAGCAGCCCAGCCCAGGTTGAGGGGCCCCAGACCCAGAGCCGCCGCTACGTAGCATGGTCCCCTCCCCAGACTAGGAGACCCCAGATTGGTGACACCTAGCACGCGTGTTAGTCCAGCTCAGCCGACATTCCCTCACTTGGCGCTGACCAACACTAAAGGCCAAGGAATAGCATGTGTCAAATCATGCCCACAATAACACTACCACATTCAAGTCAACGGTCCCCACAAATAGGGACACGTGTCCTCCATCCCGGGAATCCAGCAGCTTGTCCCCCGGATCCGACGGTCAGGAGTAGAGGTAACCTACCCCTAAACCCGAGGCCTAAGGCTATAAATACCCCTAGAAAATAGGGTTTAGGGGTTAGACATTATTACCCACCTACACACATTTATTACTCTTGATACTCTACTTGATTATTATCTTCCAAAGCCAACTCTTATTCTCATGCCGGAGGCACCTCGGGGCCAAACCCCCCTCCGGTGTTGTTTTGCAGACACCCCACTACAGATACACCACTTCCGAGGCAGGAGTTGACGAGGAAATACCCGATCAAGATTCAGAGTTATCATTGGCGCTAGAAGGAGGGGCCGAACCTCCAAACTCAAACAAAACAGTCGAGCTAAACAAACCCGAACCCCTCAAACCAACTGAAACTAGCAACCATGCCTCGACCAAGCAAGTCCACCCAACGCCAAGCACTCACTGCCACTAGAGAGGAGCCCCAAGTCCCTATCCCGGAGCAAGCCCCGCCAAACCCGGTCCCGGTCCAAGAGAGGCTCAGGATCGGCCCCCACGATGCCCAGGTCACCGTTGAGGTGAACCGATATAAATATACAGACGTGCCTCTTGACTCTGCGCAAATGGAAAACCTGACCCCGGAGGAACTGGCTGAAGCAATCCGAGCCTACCGAAACCGTCCCCCTCCAATACCTGAACCCGAACAGGCGGAGAACTCCGAAGGTTCAGCAAACTCCTACCAGTCCCGAGCTTGGGTCTTTGACCGTCTCGGAGACCAAGGCAAAGGAACTAAGAAAGGCCACAATGCCCCTAGCAAAGCCAGAGATGACGAGACCGATAAACTCAAGAAAATGGAAAGGCTCCGGGAAAGAATAAGGCAGGAGGAACAGGCCAAGTTGGAACTTAGAATCCAGAGAAGGCTCCAAGAAGAAGAAGAAAGGATAAGAAAGTCCAAATCCAAAAGAACCCACCGAGAGATCAGCCCAGAGATTGTCTCGGATGATGAATAGCACCCAAATAACTTAGTGCAAATGATCCATGAGCTACAGAGAAAAGTCAATAGTGACTCCGGATTCGAGGTCCAGGACACACTCACCCCTTTTAGCTACTCCCTTGAAGCCATACCCAGACAAAAGAATCTCAAGCATTATAACTTCGACTCCTTTGATGGGCTGGACGACCCAGAGGAACACCTCAACTACTTCGAACAGATAGCCCTGATATACTTCTACAATGACCTAACAAAATGTAGGTTCTTTGCCTCCACACTGGAGGGAGCAGCCCAGAGGTGGTTCAGCCGGATCCCATCCCGGAGCATACATAGTTGGAAAGGGTTCAGAGAAGCCTTTCTCCGGAGGTTCCGAGCTAACAAAACCCCGGAGTACCATATGTGCCACCTCGAGACAATTAGGCAGCACGACAACGAGGCCCTCTCCGCCTTTATGAAACGATTCTAAGAGGCTATAAACAAAGTCACCAACCTAGATGAGAGAGATGCTTTGAGAATATTCCGGAAGAACCTGGATCCGGAGCATAATGAGCGCTATGTACTAGAACTCGTGCACAAAGAACCCCAGAGCCTGGCCGCGGCCTATGCTATGGCTACCAAGTTCATCAAAAAAACTAATATCTTACAGGCCATGAGAATGACCAGGCAGGGCGCCTCCTCAAGCAGAAACAAAGATGATCGCCCCAGAAGTGAGTACCAACCAGAAAAGAAATTCAAGCCCAACAAACAGAGTAATTACATCCCCAGCTCCCAACTAACCATCCCGGACAGAAGCCACTTTTCCAAGCCCAAGTCTGATGCCAGGCCCCCAAGGACAGAGAAATCCGGGCCACGACCCGAGCCCGAGTGGACACCCCTGAACCGACCCCGAGCCGACATATTGAAAGAGATCCAGGACAAACCCTTCTACTACCCACCTAAGCCTATGGCAACAGCTCCGGAAAATAGGCCCAAGCACAAGCACTGTGATTACCACGCAACCCACGGACACACCACTGAGAACTGTGTCTCTCTCAAGTTCTTCATTGAGGAACAAATCAAAAGGGGAAACATGAACCAGTATGTAGCCCGGAGAACGGACGAAAGGGGACAGGGACCCGGGGCGCAAAAAGCTAAAAACGTGGTACATGTAGTGTTGGGAGGCTCCAATTCTCCCCCAAGAATCCCGGACTCCGGAGATGAGGTAATGATGGTAGAACCCGCTCCGGAGCAAGTCATATCGTTTAGCAGCGCCGATTTTGAGGGAATAGATCCCAACCACAACGAAGCCCTGGTTATGAGCTTGAATATCGCTGACAACGAAGTAAAAAGGATCCTTGTTGACAATGGCTCTTCAGTCAACATACTGTTTAAACATACTATGGACAGGATGCAGCTCGGGAGTGTCAAAATGAACGAATGTAGGGAAGACCCGCTATACGGCTTCGGCCACAACTTGGTCCCTATTCAAGGAACCCTCTACTTGCCTGTCCAGTTCGGCACTGCCCCGAAGCAAGTAACTCATATGGTTAAATTCTATGTGATCAACAGTCCCTCTTCCTATAATGTGATTTTAGGGCACCCAGCCCTAACCAAGCTCCAGCCCGTGACCTCAACCCCGTACCTCAAATTTAAGTTTCCGACAGCCGCCGGGGTAGGAGAAGTGAAAGGTGACACCGAAACAGCAAGCCGATGCTATGGTCAAGCTAGTTATGGCTGAAACTAACCTAGAGAACAAACTCAAAGCCTCCTCTTACCACAAGAACCAAAGCAGAAAGAAACACAGGAACTCAACTTATAAGAGCCCCGGGAAAGAGGTTCAGAACATTGAGAGTACCGAGGCCCCTACCCAAGAAGCAAGAACTACCACAGCCCGGCAATACCTGGCCTCAAACTCCCAGGCCCGGGTTCAAAAATCATCCACCATGAAAGATCAAGCCAAAGTTGAGCCCGTATTAGAAACGAAAACAATTGAGCTAATCCCCAGAGATTCCGAAAGAAAAATCAAGATTGGGGCGGGGTTAGAAACAGCCTTTAAAGAAGACCTTGTCTCGCTATTCCGGGAGTACGCAGATGTGTTTGCCTGGAGCCTAGCGGACATGCCAGGACTCCAGGAGTCTCTAGCCATGCACAGCCTGGATGTTGACCCCAGGAGGAAACCAGTGAAACAAAAGATAAGGAATGTTGCCCCAGAGAGACAAAAGGCCATAGATGAAGAAGTAGACAAACTCCTTAAAGTAGATATAATTTGTGAAATCAATTACCCAGAGTGGTTAGCCAATGTGGTCTTAGTAAAGAAACCCAGCGGAAAGTGGAGGATGTGTGTCGACTATACCGACCTAAATGAGGCTTGCCCCAAAGACCCCTATCCACTACCAAGTATAGATCAGCTCATCGACGCCATCTCCGGCCATTTGATGCTAAGCTTTATGGATGCCTTCTCCGGGTATAACCAAATCAAGATGAACCCTGTTGACATAGCCAAAACGGCATTCATCACTCATAGAGCCGTGTACGCTTACAAGTTCATGCCTTTTGGACTCCGAAATGCCGGAGCCACGTACCAGAGAGCCATGGTAGAGGTCTTCAAGGACCAAATAGGCCGCAACCTTGAGTCCTATGTTGACGATATCATCGCCAAATCTAAGACCATTGCGGAACACGTCCCCGATCTGCGGGAATGTTTCGAGAACTTGAGAAAAAGTAAGATGAAGCTGAATCCGGAGAAATGCACCTTTGGAGTAGGGGCGGGAAAGTTCTTGGGCTTCATGATCAGCCAAAGGGGGATTGAAGCCAACCCTGAAAAAATCAAGGCAATCTTAGACATGCAACCGCCCCGGACCCAGAAAGACGTCCAAAAACTAGCCGGGTCATTGGCGGCCTTGAGAAGGTTCATTTCCAAATTGGCAAAAAAATGTTTGCCTTTCTTCAATTTACTTAAAGGAGCAAGCAACAGAAAAGAAATCATGTGGAGTCCAGAATGCCAACAGGCCCTGGACGTAATAAAAGAATATCTCTCATCACCACCACTGCTGACCAAGCCCGCCCGAGCCCGGAGAACCCCTACATCTTTACCTCTCCGTCGGGCCCTTTGCCGTGGCCGCCACTTTAGTTTGGGAAACTAAGGGAAATCAACAGCCAGTATACTACATCAGCCAAGTCCTAAAAGATGCAGAAACACAATACCCCAATCTGGAGAGGTTTGCCTTCGTCCTCGTCACCGTCTCAAGAAAACTCAGGCACTACTTCCAAGGTAGGGAGATCAAGGTGGTAACAGACCAGCCATTAAGACGAATTATCCATAAGCCGGATGCATCCGGGAGATTGATAAACTGGGCAATCGAGTTAAGTCAATACCACTTGACCTTCATACCCCGGACAACAATCAAGGCCCAAGCCCTGGCAGACTTCATAGTGGAGTGCTCTTTTCCTGAGCCCCAACACCCTTCCATAACAGCTGAATATGAGGCAACCCCGGACAAAAATCTTGAGTCATGGACTCTCCATGTAGATGGTTCCTCAACAGCGGACAGGTCCGAAGCCGGGGTAATCATGAAGAGCCCGGACGGTTTTCAGATCAAACAGGCGATAGCTTTCAAATTTCAAGCAACCAACAATCAGGCCGAATATGAGGCTCTCCTCGCCGGGCTAAGATTGGCCCGAACTCTGAAAATCCAAAGCTTGGACATCTATAGTGATTCCCAGATTGTGGTACGACAAACAAAGGGGGAGTACATCGCCAAAGATCCCAAGTTAGCTCAATACCAAGCCCTGGTCAAAAGCTATCTAGCTACCATCCCGGAACATCAAATCAGCCAGATTAACAGGGAAGATAATTCTGAAGCAGATGAACTCTCAAGACTAGTTCGAAATTCAGCTGAACTAGATAGCTCGGTGTATTTTGAAGAACTGGAGAAGCCAGCCATTGATCAAGAGGAAATAATGGAGATTGATGACAGCCCGAACTGGATGACCCCTTTTATCCTCTACCTAGAAAAAGGGGATCTGCCCGGGGACAAGAACGAAGCTAGGAGATTGAAAAACAAAGCAACCAAGTACTTCATTGAAAACAAGCAACTCTATCGCAGAACCTTCTCATCTCCAGTTCTGAAGTGTGTGGGCCCGGAGGAGGCCGACTACTATTTGCAAGAGGTGCATGAGGGAATTTGCGGAGACCACATGTCCGCAAAAGCCCTTGCCTACAAAATCATAAGGCAAGGTTACTACTGGCCAACCATCCACTCAGATGAAGTAGAGTTTGTCAAGAAGTGTAGAAACTATCAGCTATTCAGCAATGTGCCAAGGCAAAGCCCGGTCCTGCCCTCTTCGGTCCTCTCCCCAATCCCCTTTGCTGTATGGGGCATCGATATAGTGGGACCCTTTCCCCGAGCTAAAGGGGATCTGAGGTACCTGCTAGTAGCTATTAACTACATGACTAAGTGGGCAGAGGCCAAAGCAATGAGAACCATAAATTGTTAGTCACAGAGACATGCCTGTTTAACTCTAATAACAAGCCTAATTGTTTGTAATGCTTTGCATTACTTACATGACCTCTTAACTGAGGGAACTTCTAGTTGTAGAGTTTTTACTTGCTTTGTACTTGTAATAGGCATCAAATTCTAGCTGTGTAACTGTACTTATTGAGTGAAGAATAATGCTTGAAAGAAGTTCCAAGGTTCATGCCTCAAGCAAAGAGATAAAGACTGTCAAATAATCACAGCTGGGATTTTGAGAAATGAAGAATTTGCCTAAGTACCAATTCGAGAAGTAGTTTTGTCTATTCGAGAAGTCAGGGATTTGATATCTTAAGACACTATTCGATATCTCTAAATACACTGTTCGATATCTCATTCGATATCTCAGAGATTCGATATGTCTACTGCTCTATTCAAGAACTCAAGAAGTCAACAAGTCAAAGTGGTATTCGAGTTCTAAAAGAGTCAACAAGTCAAAGTTCCATTCGATATCTCAAGGACTCAGAAAGCTATTCGATATCTCAGGGATTCGACATGTCAAAATGCTCTATTCGACAACTCAAGGATTCCCAGAGAAAAGAGCTATTCGAGAAGTGATTCGATATGTCATATAACAGTATTCGAGAACTCAGAGTTATCGATCAAGTCAACCCTAGTTCTCGAACCACTTACTTAGTCACTTCTCAAATACATTCTTGGAGACAAAATAATGAAGAAATTGTACAAGTCAGAAGCCTGCAACAAGCCAATGCACTTTATGGATCACAACCTGTAACGTGCTCTGGAAAGCCTACAAGGAAGCTTGGAGAGATATAGAAGAGATAAAGGGCTAAAGAAGTGGATCTGAACAGGCTTTGCAAAGTCAAATCTGTAACCGTTTGGACACTTACTCAAAAAGGATAGATAGACTAGAAAGTAATTTGTTCAGCTACCTTATATGCAGTTAGTAGGTTGTATCCATGTTCTATAAGGATACAGCCTCACTTTCTTAGTTGTTAACTTTTTGAAGAGTCAAGTTTTTCAAACATTGTAAGTCATATCTCTCTGAGAAAACTGAAGCTGAGAATACTATCATTTGTATTCACAGATTGTAGCAACCTTTATCTAAAACAATATTAGATTAAAGTGATATCGTGTCTTGTGTTGTTTTTATCCGCACTCATATATTTGCACACACAAACACTTATTTTGCTACATAGATTCAAGAACAAGAAAAGTTCAAGAATCCATTCACCCCCCCTCTGTATTCTTTTACTGTATTCAATACTCAATAAGTGGTATCAGAGCGGGCTGTTTAAATCTAAACAGGAAACGATCATGAGTTTAAATACACCAAAGATGTAAGAACCCAGATTTTTGGGTAGAATTAAAACTTTTTATTATGTAATAGTATGGGAATGAATAGTGGTTATGACTGCGGTGTAACGAATGTCTATTAAATGAATGGAATGGATTTGAATTCAATTATTTATATGTCATGCAGAATACTTTTGGTTGACAGCATAGATAAGAATGATCTATCTCCTAAGAATATGAGAAGATTACTTCAAGTAAGATTATTCTCGTGTCATCCAAATCAATATCTATTATAAGTCCAGCGGTTCCGTAAAAAGGTTAAGGAACACTCGAGGGTGAACCAGGTTCATTTTCCTAATTATAGGAATTAAATAAAAATAAGTGATGAATAGTGATTTTGGTGGAATTTGGAATATTATTATAATAATGTTATACCCGGTATTCGGAACGGATTTCTGAGTTCGTATTAGTGATCCAGGAGGAAAATAAGTGTATGTAAAAGCTGTCGGATTCAGAAAAAGAGCACTTTTATTTTCTCCGAGATTTCCCTGGACACTGCAAGACTTAAGGAGTTATAAAAGGGAATTAAGGAATTTAAATTCGAGAAGTATTAAGTAAGATGAAGAATAGTATTAGAAATATTAAGAAGGTTTTCGGTAAAACCCTAACTAGAAACGAATGAGTTATTCCCTCGAACGATCAACGAACAAGCAAGGAAATTGAGTAATACCAGGACAAAGGAACGAATAAATAACCAAGAGACAAACAAGTGCAATTGGTGGGAAAAGGAGAAACCCAAGTAACATCCTTATAAGTCAACTACAAGATGAGTGGTGTAATTGCATTCTTGCAAAAATGGAGTTGTTTGTTGTAGTGCCAACACTTGGCCCAATGAGGAAGCAACAAGTGGCACCATTGGATTGCCAACAACACATTAAAAGAGATGCATCCATTATATATGCAAGGGTTATACATGTATTAGCCATAAATCACCAAAACAAAACAAACCACCACCATTTCTCTCCATTTCTTCATAAAAATCTGCCCATTCTTAGCTAATTGGAAGTCCAACTTCCAACCATCACTTGTTCTTCAAATTTTTATGGTAAGTACTACATATCATGGTAATGATCTCCTAGAAATTTCAGCTTCAAATTCATCTTTTATCATTTTCAAATAAATCATCAAAGATGATGATGAATAGTGTTCTTCATAAACTAACTTTTATTTCTTGATTTCTTTTGATTATTCAAGCTATACTAAGGCTAGATAAGGGCTAAACAAGGCTTGATAAGTTCATACATACACCAAGGAAGGTATACCACTCTTGAAAACCAAGCTCTTAGTTTAAGTTTTGGTATTTTAGATGAGTTATATGGATTTAATGCATGTTTAGGACCTTAAGATTATGATTGGGATTTATTAAATGTGAAATTAGTTTAGATGAACGGAAAGACATTGCTTGGTCTTAGTTCATGGTTGAATAACATGTATATGTTGTTTGGAGTGGAAACTATGATTATTGGATGGTTTGAAATTTGGAAATCATGTAAACATAGCCGTCGTAATGCCCGATTGTCGTTAGCCTTAAGAAACCGTGATTAGCAGTAGCATGAACACACTGTACAGTCTCGGATTTTGCCATGAAAGGCTAGATTATGTTATAAGCTTCATTTTGATATAAAGATCGCATGAAACGAACTTACGGTTTAGGAGTTATGATTAAATTCGTAAAAGTGGTTCGGAACCGTAATCAAAAATTCGTAACCGAAATTGGATCCCTTTAATATTGCGAAATCAGTGGCGAATCTTAATAATTAAATAATAGAGATAAAAAGGAAGGTGTGGGAGAAGATCGCATGTCAAATGGATCGTTTTCCGATTTTATAAAAATGTTCGAATCTAGGTTAAGTACGAAAGTACCCCTAAAAGGTATACTTGGTTATAACTTCGGTAAACCACTTAGAAAACGATCGATAAATATCGAGGTCTAATCTTTCGACTTTAAAACTTATACGATTTAAATACTTACCATATGTAAGTGTAATGTCATGCTTTAGTAGCGAACAAGTATCGGGTAATAAAAGCAATAATAAGAGTGAATTAGAGGGGTATAACGAAACGACTTGAAAACGTGTTTCGATTTAAGTTAAGTTATACTTAACCTTTTGAAAGGTGTTAAGTGATTAATCCCGAATGCCGTGGCTATTTATAGATCATCAGGCTGACCCGGGACACCCTACCACTACCCCTACCCGCACCCGATTTCCAGGCAAGTTTCAAATCCTTTTTATAAGGCTGTTGTTGTGAATATATATATATGCTTTCTGTTATACATATGCCATAGCATGCATGCCTACTTTCAAAGTCAAATTGATATACTTGTTCCTAGAATTTATTGTTGGCTTATAAGCTAGATAGTAATATATCAGTTATAAGCCGGATATCACTGAGACCCTTAAGCAAAGGGCAGATGAATCTCATTCTTTGATTATAGACCGGGAGTCGATATTCCTTGATATATTGATATTATTTTCAGAGGAAAATAATTAAGTAATTATTTCCCATTTATTATATGGCGAATATTATTGAGATATTCCTTTGAGATTATTTGATAAATATTATTCGGGTTATTCATCAGATATTTAATTATTCGATGAACATTATCTTTAATATTTATCTAAAGTCGATTTAATATTCGAATATTATTTCGAACCCTCAGTTAAGTTATTTACTTAGAGAATATTCATTCTTATTTCTTCGATAAATATTATTTTGAATATTCATTCGAGTTATTTATTTAATGAATATTATTTTAATGTTCATTCGAGCCTTATTTATTTAAATGAATATTATTTCGAATATTCATTCAATCTCTATTTATTTTATAAATATTAGTTGAACATTGATTCGAACTTCAGTTCATCGATAAATATTATTTTGAATATTCCCTTGAGACGATAAATGTTATCTTCGACATTCATTTAAAGTCGATTCAATTATTGAACATAATTTCGAATATTCATTCGATAATCATTTCTTCGATAAATATTATTAAGATTGAATATTCATTATTTATTTAATGAATATTGTCTCAAATATTCAGTCGACAATTATTTCATCAATAAATATCATTTTAAGTTGAATATTCATTATTAATTTAATGAATATTATATCAAATATCCAAGGGGTGTTTATTTCACCAATAAACATTATTATTTTCAAATATCCATTTAAGATTGGATTTATTTAGTGAACATTATTTTAAACATTTATTTGAGTTTATTTAATTAATGAATATTATCTGGAATATTCATATAAAGAAGAGAGCTATTTAGTAAAGAATTCTAAATATTCATTCGAGGATTACTTACGAGTAATATTATGATTTATTCATATTCCAAAATTAATATTGAGTTAATAAATATTCTTGGAATATTTATTTAAATCCTTTTAAGTTCTTTTATAATGATTCATATTATTCAAAGATTATATGTCACCGTCAGATATGGTGTAAAATATTTTGGAGTAGTTTATGACTATTTTTATCAAGGGGAGGTTTCCAAAACTCTATTTTTATTTAAATCTATCTTAAAGAAGATTTAAATACTCGCTCAACTTCCAAACGTATATAAGGGGACCTCACTTGAGAGATGTTATTTATTGGGCTGCCCGGTCCTATACTTGCTAAAACTATCTTGTCACTCACATCTTGATTCTTTCAAGCATCGATATGAGTCTGTTTGGTTACCTCCTCAACGCTCGAGGGGTAAGAATTGATGGAACAAGTTTATATCCATTAACAAGCATCAGCTTGGGAAATATTGGTGATTTTTCCTTTCCAACTAGATACGACTACTTTGTGGAGTCCTATCAACAAGTAATATACTTGGGGAAAGGGGGAGGAACTTCACGTTTCAAAGTTATGGATGTGAAATGAACTAGGAGATGCGTAAGTGACCCAGTGGCGCCGGTCCAGCAAATGGCCCAACCGTTGGCCGGGGGGTTCCAGAGGGCGGTAGACAAGTAAATCCGTCGGTGCTTCCTTCTACATGTAGTAAACAAGAGGTGGGGAGCATAACATGCGACTGATCATCGTGTAAATGCTATGTCTCCTGGCGCGTCAAACTCCAGTATTAGTTCATCTCTCAATGTTGGAAACTTCCTACAACCTTATCATTATTGGCAGGTTTGAAAAGTGTTTAATTGGAATTGCAATATTCTTCCTGCAAGTTCCTCTATTATAAAAAGTTGATAATATCTGGCTCATCTTTGACATAGCAGATATTTATTCAAAACAAATATATTTTGAGTTACCTTGTAACTTCATCTCATACCTTATATTGGTACTACATCGTTAATGCATGGCATATGGTTTCAAAGATATTTGGACTGTTATATATTATCACTGTTCAATTATATTTTTGGTGGGCTATTGCTCACCCTTGCTTTATTTATTTATATCACAACAACAGCTAGATCAGATGGCCGCGCAAGGCATGCCCAACATAAGCAGGTGTCAGCCGTCAGAGGATTAACCGATGAGGTCATAGCTACCATTGCTGAGGATGCAGCTTCTGGTAGGCTAGTTGTTAGCATTTGATCCCCTAATGTATTTATATATATGGCATATATCAATGGATGGCAAAGAGCATGTAATTGTAAAATTGTAATTCTTTGGGTTGTAAGAACTCAAACTTGTGATTAATAATATTGACGATTACTCTGATTTCATCTCTGGGACTATAACGGGTGTGTTTTATGTTGTTGTTTTGGGTCACAAGGTTGTAATTTAGATTATGTTGGTTTTGCGGTTGGATATTGAGACCGTAACGACCAGATCCCTGACCCCGGATCTGGGGGTGTTACAGAAATGGTATCAGAGAGAGCGTTATATATCCCAGAGATGACGCGACGTTAAAACAATAAATTTATTAAGATAATAAGAACTCTTGCCAAGTTCATAGTCGGACTACTTAATGTATTATTGACATATAAAACCCTTATGGGAACTATTAAGTATCATGATAGTAACTTAGCTCGTTCTTGTACCGACTAGTAAGGCGACAGACCTTGAGGCATACGAGCAGCAGCACGATGATGCCTGATTATATGCTGACGATCGGATGGTGGATGCGATAGAGTACCCTACTGAGGACCCGGAAGAGGTTCCAGCAGAGGGGGAGAATCCTGTTAGAGACAGGGAAGTTTACCTTGAGGAGATGAGGGCTGCAGCCAGAGAGACTATAAGAATCTAGATATAGTGCTCAGAGAAGTGAGCGTAAAGAACTGATATATTATGAAGAGAATTAAAGAGGTATATTGGATCTATAGCTGGACTGCCGGATAAAGTACCAGCAAACAAAACGGATTCGGGGAATTACTTGAGATCTTATATGGGGTTAGATAAGAATCCTTAGAGACTTCCAGATCAGAGGGAAAAGAGTGAGAATGATGCATGATTATCAAAGGCATCAATATATGTCAGGGAGCAGAGTCTCCAGGAGCAGTTGAGATAGAGGCAACAAGTGCCACATTATTTGATAAATGGATTAGTGCGAATCTTATTAATGATAATTCGCCATGAGAAGGCAGATTTCCTAGGTTATAATTTATAAAGTCGATTGAGATTGATGAGGTGGTTTATCCAGTGAGATGTCCATTTTATGAATGGATCAGCCTAGAAAGTAAAGATAATGGAAAGTGATAGCCTGAATGGATAAAGAATATAAGGAAGTAGTAAGTGAGACAATGATCTCAGAACCTACAAGAGGAGAAGACCAGTGAGTCTGTGATAAACTAGTAATAAGGCTATTGTCAGGAACCAAGTATAAGTCTAGTTCAATTCAGTGGAAGGATGGACCAGAAACATTAGAAGCATGTGATTCAAAGGAATATTAAATTTCTTCTGTTCCTTGAATGGATTATGGTAGTTACCTTAAGTTTATTCTGACACTGAATCATAAAGGGATTAGGCAAGGCAAGCAGTGGTTGAGATGTAATTGAGAATGCTTTTAGATGCAACCTGAAAGAACAGGTGTAGGCCAAGTTCTCGAAGTAAGAGTTTTGGCAAAATGAAGTCAACTTAATAGGACATATGATCAATAGGGGTAGTGTTGGTCGACCCCACCAAGTTAGAGACAGTTTCAAATGGAGAAAGGCCAACCACACCGGCAAGGGTGAGGAATTTCATAAAATTCATGAGGTATTACCAAAGATCTGCTCAGGACTTTACAAAGAGTGCAGTCCCATAACGCGACTTATTGTAAGGATAAAAGTTTGAATGGACAAGATAAATGGGGGAAAATCTCCCTGGAGTTAAAGATAAAAAAAAAAAAACTGGTGATGACCCAGCATTGGCGTTACCTAATGGAAGAAGGAGAATTTTGGAAATTTATTAGGATACACCTCGTGCAGGTTTAGGTGCTGTGCTGGTGCAGCACGGTAGGGTGATTGCGGATGCATTGGGTCAGCACGGTTCATCAGATTCGGATGGCTATGGAACGACTAACTCCGACGGTAGTGTTCCTTCTGAAGCTAGTTGTTATAACGACCGGTATTCGATAGTGTCAATTATTATGACGAATATGTAACGGGAAGATGTGGCATGTTTTAAATTGAAACTTTTGATTACCCTTCCAGGGGAGGTATTTATTTGGCTTCTTTCCAATGGTTAAACTCCCAACTATATGTCAATCATTTCGTTATTATAACTGTTTCTGGTTTCACCCGCTTGGGTATTCCTAGAAATACTCTTCGGGTATCGAAATGGATCTTCTTAGTATCACCAGTGGGTAGATAGATTGACTGAAATTTCCCTAATCCTGGAAAGGAATTTGAAAATTTTTAGTAAACCTTGTCTTTCTGATTATCGGAATACGTCACTAAAGAAAGTGGAAACTGGAGTGAACCCTACGGATTGGGTAAAGTAGCCGCTATACAGGTGGGTAGACATACCCCGATTATTACAGTTGAATGTATGGATAAAATTATGAAGTTGAATGTAATTAAGAAACAAGTCGGACGGAGAAATTCTGGGATTGACTTAAATGAAAAGGTTGTTATGCCAGAAGTGTTAAGCTTTTGTGGTACGTGGAATTGATAAGATTAACTGAAAGAATAAAAGTGAAGGAAAGGTGACCGGAGACGGTACCGAGAAGTCAAGTGAGACTTATATGGAGTAAAGCTTTGGGAAGATCAAAATGTATCAAAGAAGAAGGCACTATGCCGGCAATCGCTAGAAAAGTAATGCTAGTAGCCAACCCCTAAACTCACATATTTTAGCATGGCCGGATGGGGCCAAGTCACTAAGGATTTTCAAGTGACTGAACCAGCAATGTAAGGACAAAGCGGGGTGCTTCTAATCAAGTGCCAACCGCGAGGGCTTTTGATATAAATGAATTGAGATACATGATGATGGATTTTATATATACCATGGACTTATTAGGATTGAGGATAGTGACCAATGAAGAGTCACGAAGATCGTCAAAGATGGTGCAGTATGATGCATAAATGTTATATGAGACTTAGTGTCCTCAAGAGGAGCATTAGGCACTAAGAGATTCACGTTGAACATGACCAATATCTTCCAGAACATCCTTGCTACCATTAGAGCATCTCCAAGGGGATGCACCTGTTAGCCATATTTCCTAGCTGGCACATGATTTTACCTAATATCTACAAAATGGGCTTCTCCAAGGGAGCCCATCAATTAGCAAAAATTTTAGATAACACTTATATGGTCATCTATATCTATTGATTCATCAGTGGTCATCTAAAAATATCCACGTCACCTCCCGCTTTATTACTTCCCGCTGTTCTTTCTTCCCGCTTCACTCTTCCCGCTTGTGCTTCAGTAGTATATCTTCCCCATTTCAATTAACTTCAACCTAAATTAGGTTTAATGGCATCTCCATCACTATTGTAACTATCTATATAATTTTTCAACAATTTTTAAATTCTGTAAAATCTTGTTCCTGTTACAGAGAATGGAGGGTTCATTCATATCTTTACTCAACAGCTCATTTGAAGATGAAGATTTTTTATTTTCTCAGCCACCCCCTCACTCTCAGTCTCAATCCCAAACCCAAACCCAACTCAAACCCCAGCAAGAAGGTGGAAAAACGAAGAAGGGAAAGAGATCAAAGAACTTCTTAATTGAAGAGGATATGTTGTTGATTTCTGCTTGGTTGAATATAAGCATGGATCCGGTACAAGGTAACAATCAAACACATACTTCTTATTGGAAAAGAATTTGGGAATATTTTAATGAAAATAAAGAAGGTCTTGCAAGTGATCGAACTACTATTTCATTGTGTAATCGATGGTGCACAATCAATGAAAAAGTGGCCAAGTTTATTGGATTCTACAACAAAATTATTGGAAGAAATGAAAGTGGATTAACTGAGCAAGATAAGGTACTCGATGTTTTATTTGAATTGTTTTTGATTAATTGTTGATTGTCTCTTTGGGTATGAATTTAGTCTGTTTCGATTTAGACTGTTTCAGCTATAGTTAGTTATTTGAGGTGTTTATTCACTGAATTGATGGATGCATTTGATGGTTCTTTTGGTTAATGCAAGCATTGTTAAGTCTAGAGTGTGTTTAGGCGATAATTACATGTTAGTAATAATTACCCTTTTTAAGAGGTACTACTTACAATTGGATCTGTAGTAAGTAGCAAGTTCTGAAACTACTCTTGGGTTCGGACTTTGATTTGGACACTTTTTTTCTCAGCAAATTCAGCATTCAACCTGTTATGAGAATTCTGTGTAAACTTATCCTGAAAAAGAGAAGTATAATTGGTATTTAGTTTGAGCTGAAACAGGTTCCGTTTTCGATAGATTTGAGTAGCTAATATCCATTTTATAATAAGACTTAACAATTAATTTGTCACGGTATTTATTTAGATCTTCTTCAATTAGGTGAGGTAGTAGTTGGTAAGTTTTGTCTTGTAGACACATCTTTCATAAAGAGTTTGCTGTTACTTGAGGGAGGAGATGAACTGTTGAAATCCAGAAAGTGAGCTGTCCTGGATCGGATCTACTAGGGAAGCAAGTATATACTGATTATAGTCATCGCTCTATCTGTTTATCTTTCAAAGTCATGACACATGATGAATTTTAGTTACGAATTAGTTTCAGAAAAGCAGGGCAGGGCTGTTAATTTTTTTGACTGACAATTTATGATTTGTTTGAGATACAATGTTCTGAAATCTTTGAGTTGTTTATTTGAAGTAAATGTGTCTCTGTGGAGTCTTGGGAATGCTTTAAGTTCTTTATTTCTATGTAGGTGTAATATAAAGAAACTTGACTCCTTATATTGCAAAACAGTTTACGAAGAACTAAAGCTCGAATAAAGAGCTCCTTATATTGCATTAAGAATACTTGGCAGCATAGATTTAGAATTGTTCATATACATGTGAACACTATGCACCTCTTTCAAAGTTAATTTTGACTCTCAGTTTTGGAATTCAATCCAACAAACATGTCTCCCACCCATTCCGATTTGTGAGCTCCTAGATAGAGCTTAATAGCCATCTTCAGGATATTGAGAGGTTTAAGAGTTCTATCAATGTGAAGTTCCACCCCAGAAATGTGAAGTTCCGTGCTATTTATGGGTGGTGATGTCAGGATCCAAACTTTATGTGAGGAAGCTTAAACTGATACTGTTCAAAGATAGAGCCCATAGCCAATAAAATAGTAGTAGATCCTGCATTTAAAATCTGGATTTCTTAGTGCAAAATTTTACACCTTGTTCACCTATAACTGATTCTGAGAAGCAAAGTAATAGATAATTTTATGATGTACTTGAACGTTCCACCTTGTCAAATTTCAAATGAAAAAATATAATTATAAAGGCCAAATTGACTTTATAAGACAATATTGGTCATCTATTCTGGAAAGTGTTCTGAGAAGGCCGGAGTTAATTCATTTACTATAATTATGGTCCAGACATTTGTGATTAACCTTCATTTACTACTGTTTGTGAGTAACCCTCATTATTCCTACAAAAAACATGTGTGATTATCTTAGAAAGTGTGACATGAGTAGCGTAGTTTAAGTGTAAACTGTTAGGAATAATTCATAAGTTGTGATGTTAAGAATAGAATTTACACATTATACTTCTTGTAATCCTGATCTTATAAAGGATTTAGCACTGTATATAGGTTTTATGTGTAAAACAGTTATCTGTATAGTTTAGTCAGGAATGAACAGTGTATCGGAGACTACATGTTAGGAACAGAGAGCAAATCCTGATGACGGTCCAATACTGATGGTTGATCAGATACTGATGCAGTGTGCAGATCCTGATATCAGTCATGCTACTGATGATGTCATTATGGATGCTACAGAAACTGGCAAGTGCTATAAAACAGGATCGTTGTTTGAAGAACAAGCAAGAAGATATTATGAAGGAAAGAGTTTTTTTATTGATGGAAACTATCGACTAGAAGGCAGAACATTGTCATGTATAGATTATATCTTTCTGTTATTAGTTGATAGGTAGCATTATAAATACTCTCTCAATATCATTGTAAAGAGCGACGAAGTTGTGAGTTCGTGTGCGTAGCTCTGTATAAGGTTTGTATTCGAGAGTTCGAAACAAACAGAGAAATATTTGTATTGTCAGCAGCTGCTAAAGGTATTGTACACCTTTGGTAGAGTTTGTATTTGATCTTATTAATACAAACAAGAGTTTGATTCATTCGTTTATTCTTGTTCTTATAATCAAGCAAAAATCAGACACGATTATATAACTTGTATTCAACCCCCCCTTCTACAAGTTATTCGAGTTAACAATTGGTATCAGAGAAGGTTGATTTCGAGTAATCATAAAGATCTGCAATCATGTCTGGTTACAAGGATGGGAATACTAAAATCCCTATGCTCAAGAGAAACGAATATACTCTATGGGAAGTAAAGATGTTGCATCATCTGGAAGCAACAGATCCTGATTATCTTGACAGAATCAGAGATGGACCTTTTGTTCCAACAAAGGTCGTTGGACAAGCAACAGTTGATGGTGTGGTTGTTCCAGAACATACAGCAGAGAAGCCAAAATCTGAATGGTCAGATAAGGACAAGGAGAATGTTCTCAAAGATGCTAAAGTGAGAAACATATTATTCAACAGTCTTGATTCTGTTCTCACTAACTATGTTCTCTCTTGTAAAACTGCTAAGGATATATGGGACAATCTTAAGGTTCATTGTGAAGGAACTAAGCCTGTCAGGAAGAATATGAGGACATTACTTATACAACAGTATGAGTACTTTGAATCCAAGTCTGGTGAGTCACTTACTGATACCTTTGATAGGTTTACAAAACTCATCAATGAGATGGCCATGCATGGTAAATATTATGACTTGGAGGATATGAATACAAAGTTCATGAAAGCTTTGCCTGATTTCTACAATGAGAAGATATCTGCGATTGAGGAAGCTAATGATCTGGATGAGATTTCATTAGAGGCAGTATATGGAAAATTAAGAGCTTATGAACTTGACAAGCAGCAGAAGAAAAGCAGGAGTGAAGGAAAGATGAAGACTATTGCACTTACTGCTCAATCTGAAGTAAAGAAGCTTCCTGAAGAACAGCATGAAGAGATTGCTGTAAAGAATTCGAGGAAGAAGAAAAGCAAAGAAAGTTCTGAGTCAGAGACTACTGATATGGACTCTGACAACAATGATTCTGAATCTGAGATGCAAGAACTCTTTGCTATGTTTGCTAAAGCTTTCAAGAAAGGAAGATTCAACAAGAGAAGATTTAGCAAAGGACCTTTTCAAAAGAAGGAGGAGAAGAAGAGTGACAAGAGCAAAAGTACAATTGTCAAGCTTAATAAGGCCAAGATCAAGTGCTTTAACTGCAGCGAGCTTGGACACTTTGCTAGTGAGTGTAAGAAGCCTAGGAATTCAGGAAAGGGTAATGCACTTATGGTCACACAGAAAGATTGGGCTGATTCCAGTGACTCTGAAGATGAATTGGATTATGAAAACATTGCATTGATGGCCAATAGTTCAGACAAACCTGGATCTCCAAAGAAAACTTCTCCATCCTCTGTTAAGGTATCACTTCACTCTCTTGATTCATTTGATAGCTTAAATTCTGATGAAATTAGATCTATCCATGCTGAGTTTAATAATCTTATGACTAATTTTAGAATTCTTACTTGTGAAAGAGATGAACTTAAGGTTAAGAATGATAAATTAGTTGATAGAAATAATTTTCTTGAATCTGAATTAATTCAAATGGAAGAATACAAGTTGAGTTCTGATAAAGCTAAGCATGATTATAGTGTAATTCTTGAGGCTTATGACTATGTCAGAAAAGAACTAGAAGAAGAGAGAGATGTGATTAAGACCATTAACAATTCCAGTAAGAAGACAATAGAAATCTTTGAGAGTGGAATTCGTGGTAAGGTTAATGGTTTAGGTTTTGATAAGGCTAGACAAGAAGAAAAAGTAGCTATTGTCAATGATGATAGTAAGGTAGAAGCTAACACATCTAAATCTGAAGGTAAGAAAATTGTTTCTGAACCTAATTATGTTAAATTTGTTGATTCAAAAGGTACCCCTGTTGTACACAAGAGAATTAACAATAGTTATTCAGATGAGAAAGTGTTAGAGAAACCTAAGAATGTAAACATAGGGTTTCTGTCTAAGTCTCAGTTGAAACAGAGATTAGATGGTCTTTCAGAGTCTAGCAAGATCAAGAGAAATAGGAATGGAAAAGAAGGTATTAACAAAGAGAATAATTACAAGAATGTACCTGATGCACCTAGGAAAAAATGCTATAAGTGTGGAAATCATAATCATTTGGCCCTAGACTGCAATCAAAAACCTTCTTGGAAAACTGAGTCCAGATTCCCCAAGACTCAGAAAATTCAATACCAACCACAAAAAGCTTGTTATCATTATGGTAGTTTACTTCATTCCATTTACATGTGTAGAGAATATCATGAACTGTATTATGACTATTATTCTTTGAAATCTGAAACTCCTAGTCACAAACAGCTTGTGAGATCAGAGTCTAAAGTTGACTCTGCAACAGGTAAAATAAATGCAAAATCTTCAAAGTCTGTTGTCTCTAAATCTAGTAAGAAAGGATCCAATCAAAGTTGGGTCCTAAAAAATTCTAACTAGTTACTTTTTGTTTGCAGGGCATAGGAAAGAAGCATTCAATTATCTTGGACAGTGGATGCTCTGGACATATGACTGGAAAGAAGTCCCTGCTTACAAAGTTTGAGAGGAAAGCTGGCCCAGTAATATCTTTTGGAGATGGCAACAAAGGAGAAACTCTGGGATATGGCTCAATTATTTTGGGGAATGTCATCATAGAAAATGTAGCACTGGTTGAAGGCTTGAAACATACTCTTTTAAGTATAAGTCAACTGGGTGATAAAGGTTACAAATCAATCTTTGACAGAGAAGGATGCAAAGTCTTGAATATGCAGAATGGAGACATTGTTCTAACTGGTCAAAGGCATGGTAACATATATGAAGCCAGCTTAAGTGATACATCTAAAGGAATTGTTAGATGTCTCTACAGCAAAGCAACAAATGATGAAAGCTGGAATTGGCACAAGAAGCTCTCACATCTTAATTTCAAGAAGCTTAATCAACTTGTTAAACACAATTTGGTGAGAGGCCTACCTCAGGCGAATTTTGTGCAAGATGGACTTTGTGATGCATGTCAGTTTGGAAAGCAAAGAAGAACCACTTTCAAGAGCAAGACTGAAAATTCAATTACTGAACCATTTCACATGCTACATCTTGATCTGTTTGGTCCAGTAAACATTATGTCTATCAGCAAGAAAAGATATGCTCTAGTTATGGTGGATGATTTCACAAGGTTCACATGGGTGTTCTTTCTACACAAGAAGGATGAAGCTCCTCAGCAAATCATTGAACTCATCAAGAATATTCATAATAACTCTGAGTACAAAGTCAAAGTACTTAGGAGTGACAATGGTACAGAATTCAAGAATTCTACAATGGAGGGGTTTTGTGCAGACAATGGAATCACTCAACAGTTTTCTGCACCTGGTACACCTCAACAAAATGGTGTAGTGGAAAGAAAGAACAGGACTCTCATAGAGGCAGCAAGAACCATGCTTGCAGATGCAAAACTTCCAACCTACTTTTGGGCAGAAGCTATTAACACTGCATGTTTCACTCAGAACTGTACCTTGGTAAATAGTCATGGAAAAACTCCCTATGAGATGATCAAAGGAAAGAAACCAAGTGTGAAATATTTTCACATCTTTGGATGCAAATGCTATGTCCTAAAAGTTCATCCAGAACAACTTGGAAAATTTGAAGCCAAATCGGATGAAGCAATTCTTCTAGGATATTCAGCATCTAAGGCCTTCAAAGTTTATAATCTCAGAACTCACATTGTTATGGAATCAATTCATGTTGCATTTGATGATAAGAAATTTGGAATTTTGCAAACTAATGAAAGCCATGACAAATTGGAATTTGAAAATCTGAAGAATTCTGAGATACTCTCAAGTGATGATGAAGGTTCTCCAGAAGAAATTTCTATTGCTTCTCAAAGGAATGCTACTGTTGAGGGGGAGCAAATAAATCAGAGAGAACACAGTGATCATCAGGAGCAGACTAGTCTTTCAGAATCTATTCCATCAGGAATTGATGTTTCAGAGTCTACTCCATCAGGAACTGACCTTTCAGAGTCTACTGAGGAAAGATCAGTAACTAGTAGCAATATGGAATCTACTGATTCTATTGATCAAAGGAGAGTTTTTGAAGGTAGAGAGAATTCTTCTACAAGAGATACCACTAACTTAGGGGGAGAGACTAGCAGAGTTGATTTACCACCTGTTAGAAAATGGACAAAGGATCATACTGAAGATTTGATAATTGGTGATCCAAATAGTGGTGTTCGAACTAGAAGATCAATTCAAAATGAATGCTTGTATAGTTGCTTTCTCTCAAAGAATGAACCTAAGAAGGTTGAAGAAGCCTTACAGGATCCTGATTGGGTAATTGCAATGCAGGAGGAGTTAAATGAGTTTGAGAGAAACAAAGTTTGGAAACTGGTACCAAGACCTAAAGATAGATCTATTGTTGGTGCAAGATGGGTTTTCAGAAACAAGCTAGATGAATCTGGTATGATTGTAAGAAACAAAGCAAGACTGGTGGCCAAAGGTTATTCTCAGGAAGAAGGCATTGATTATGATGAGACCTTTGCACCTGTAGCAAGATTGGAAGCAATCAGAATGTTTCTTGCATTTGCAGCTCATTCAAAATTCAAGGTATACCAGATGGATGTAAAGAGTGCTTTTTTAAATGGCAAACTTGATGAAGAAGTGTATGTAGAACAGCCACATGGATTTGTTGATTCAAAGTTTCCAAATCATGTCTACAAACTTGACAAGGCACTCTATGGACTAAAGCAGGCACCAAGAGCATGGCATGAGACTTTGTCTAAATTTTTTCTTGAAAATGGCTTCACAAGAGGTACAATTGACAAAACTCTATTCTTTAGAAAGATAAAAGGTGAATTGCTTTTAGTTCAAGTTTATGTTGATGATATTATTTTTGGTTCTACTAATGAAAAGTTGTGTGCTAAGTTTAGCAAGCTTATGCAGTCTAAGTATCAGATGAGCATGATGGGTGAACTAAATTATTTCTTAGGCTTGCAGGTCAAATAGACTGAGACTGGTATTTTCATCAATCAGTCAAAGTATATCAAAGATCTTTTAAGAAGGTTTGACTTTCAAGACTGTGCAGTTGCAAAAACACCCATGGCAACAGCCACTAAACTAGACTCTGATCCTAAGGGGAAGAGTGTGGATAATACTAGTTATAGAGGCATGATAGGCTCATTGTTATATCTAACTGCAAGTAGGCCAGATATAATGTTTTCTACCTGTTTATGTGCTAGATTCCAAAGTAATCCTAAGGAATCTCATTTAATTGCTGTGAAGAGAATCTTTAGATATCTAAAAGGAACTCCAAATCTTGGTTTGTGGTATCCTAGAGAATCTGATTTCTTTCTAATTGGCTATTCAGACTCTGATTATGCAGGGTGTAAGATAGACAGGAAAAGCACTACAGGTACATGTCAATTTTTGGGAAATAGATTGATTTCTTGGGCAAGCAAGAAGCAACAATCTGTTTCAACCTCAACTGCAGAAGCTGAGTACATAGCAGCAGGCAGTTGTTGTGCACAGCTCCTTTGGATAAGAAATCAGTTGCTGGATTATGGAATGACACTTAGTAATATTCCTATGTTTTGTGATAATACTAGTGCTATTAAAATTGCAGAAAATCCAGTTCAACATTCAAGGACTAAGCACATTGATGTCAGGTATCATTTTATTAGAGAACATATTGAGAATGGTACTGTGGAACTTCATTTTGTTCCTACTGACAAACAGCTTGCAGATATTCTAACTAAACCACTTGATGAGACTACATTCAGTAGACTAGTAAGTGAGTTAGGAATGTTAAATTTTTAGATCTTTAACATCTGCAAAAGTAGCAAGGTATGTTGTTCTTAGCTTATAGACTTGATATTCCTATCAGGATCTATATTTGATTGTTAAATGCTTTAGCTATAACACATTGCCTTGATAAATTTCAGTATGATAGACTTGTTAATAATCATCAGGATTAGATTTGTTATCAGGATGCTGACGTCATCAGTATTGTGTCAGTATCAGGATTATGAAAATTGTTTCAGATCCTGACGTTTACTTTGTGTAGTAATCTGATTCTGTGATGTGTTAAGTCTATGCTAGCAAGTTTTGATATTTGCATACTGATAATTTATACATCATTCAGAAATCAAAAGACAAGCAGATAACAAGAAATTGTATTTTCATTAATATAAATCATTACATGGAAATGAAATACAACATCTTTTTGTCTAAATTTCTATTCTATACTTGTCTATTGATATGAACTCTGAGAAACAGGACAAGGAGCATCTCAAGAAATCCATCAGGGGATGAAAGCCTCGTTTGCTCTTGGATTCCTTGTCTGGGCGACTTGAATGAGAGCAGCTAACTTAAATGAATAGCATCTCCATCAAGATCAACCTCAGACTCTCGGCCAAATTCTTCATCCTCAAGTTTTGAGGAGGTTAGGGGAAGATTGTATCCAACAGATGGATGTTCTAGGAGAAACCTCTGGATATTATCGAAAACCAATCCATTCATGATTAGTTCGATGAGAAGAGTCGTTTGTTCAAAGAGATGATCAAGAACAGGATGTTCATCGACCAAGAAAAATCTGAAAAATGGGTTTGAAGGGATTTTTGGTTTGAGAAGCATTGTTGAGAAGAAAAGAAATTGAAAGGTTATGGAGAATGGCACAAGGCGTTTGGTTCTTTTAAAGGAAGACGTGAGAAGCTGAGCAGTCACTTGGAAGTCTTAATGAAGTCAAATGCTAATTATTGCATGAGACTGTATTTCTTGTTTCAAGAAATATTGAAAATATCTAATCAATTGATTTTCTGTTCAGATTAATTGTTTATTTTCTTTTTCAGATAAAAGAAAGATGCCACGTGGAAAACTCCATATTAAGTCTCTGATGATATTGATCAGGATTTCATGAGTGATCATCAGGATTTGAAAATTATATTTTTAAATCAAATTGCATTTTGTGATTATTTTGATGAGAGGTCATCAGGAAAAGGAAGCTGATCAGTATTACTTATTTATACCCTGATTTATTTCATGAAAATCAATTTTGGATTTTATTTTCCAAAAATCGTGGGTAACCGCATTTTTTTTTTCAGGGACTGACACCTGTCAATTTACGTGTCAACGTGGGATAGTGGTCTGAAAGATTTGTGAAATATATTTGTTTTGAAACTCTAATCGTGTAATTGCTTTCTCTAATCTTACATTCTCTAAAGCAAAAATCACTCTTGAGTTTTCAAAATCACTAATCCATTTCAAGAATTTTTCAAGTTTCTTTTCAGATCAAGAATGGCAGCTCAGAGAAGATTACCTAAATCAGTAGCCTTCAAGTTTGGTGACTTTGATTTTATGACAAACAATCATGTTGTAGCTATCACCAACAAGGAAGGAGTGTCATCTGATTTTCATCCAATCATGGACTTTCTAGCGTATGGACCATTAAGTTATGCATTGACAGCATCTCCACAGATTAATCAAGTAGCTGTTTCACAAGCTTGGGAGAATGCTGAGGTAATTGATTCTACTCAGAGTCAATCAGGTAAGATTGTTCTACATTTAGGACAAGATTCATTTGACATTACTGAATCTGTTGTTAGTTCAGTACTTTGCTTACCTGTTACTGATAGTTATGAGAATGTACCATCTGATGATAATATAAGAACATGAGCCAGTTGAATAGGTCTTTTCTTAGAAAGGAATGGTCTTTTTATTTTGATCAAATTGCTAAATGTTTTACTGGAAAATGTAGTTCTTTTCAACAAATTACTTATGTTACATCACATATTGCTTATAGTTTGCTTTATGACAGAATAATTAACATTGGTCATATTATCTTAAGTCAGATGAGTATTAAACTTGGGTCAAGAGATCAAAACAGGAAAATGGTTTATTATCATAGATTTATGCAATTGTTTATTAACCATTTTATTCCTGATGTTGAAGCTAGATTTGGTAGGGAATACTGTGTTTCTTCTTATGAACAGCAAAAGAGAATTTTCTCTGATATTACAAAGAAGGACAATGAAAAGAATCTAGATGAAATACCTGCAATTCATTATCCACATCATTTTCAGGTAATTCTTAAAACTCATCTTCCTACTCTCTACAATTCTTCTTTCTTTTGTGGTGAAATGGCTCAGGAATCTCAATTGGAGGAGAACCCACCTGTGTCTACCCAAGTAGCCGAAAACATCATAGTCTCTGAAACAATTCAAGAACCAAATTTTGATCCACAGCCTATTGTTTCAAAGAAACCAACCTCTGGTGTTTCTCAAAAGACATCAGTTGTAAGGAAGAGAAGATTTGTTGTGTCAAGTAGTAGTAGTAATTCTAGTGAAGATGATGATGATTTAACTCTTGCAGAGAGAGCAGAATTGAAGGCTGCAATTCAACTTTCTATGTTAGTACAAAGAGATGAAAAACCTAGTCACAGCCAGGCTGCAGTCTCTCAAAAGGCTGTAGTTCTTAAAAAGGGAAAACAGTTACTGGATACTGTCTCTCAAAAGACTGTGTCTATTGAACAAAGATCTCATCCCAAGATCACTTCTGTGTCTACACCTCTTGAGTCTTCTCAGGATAAATCTTTTGCTCACTATATCAGGAGAACAAGGAGAAAGATTCAATTGTCACTTACACACACAGAGTCTAGTCCAACTAATATCATGCAGGTTTCTACAAATCAAGCTACGTCTATGTCAGTATTTGACAAGAGAGATCTGGATATTGATTCTTCATGGGAAACTACATTATCATACAGACTGGCTATGGGACTAATTTCTCTCAAAGTGAAGTTGTCAAGGCCTGTTCTAGACTTTCTGATTGAAAGAGTACCAAAACTTTTATTTCCAGATGAATATGGACTTCTACATCAAAGACTTGACTTAATGAAGATGTATTTCTATGTATCTGTCAGAAGACAATTAGTCAAGAAATTTGGACTCTCGAAGCATGTTGCACTTCAATCACTTCATGCATATTTATTTGACAAGGATGTAATTATTGAAGATGCTTCAGCTCAAGGTGAACAACTGGAGGAAGTAGATAGAGGGAAGCAGTCAACAGAAGATACTATTGCACCAGTGGTGAGTAGTAGGAAAGATCAGATCACGGTCACTGCAACACAAGAACCATCTAGTCAGAGGAAGGATGACTCAGGAGCTGTGATAGCTGATGTTGAAAGGTCTTCTGTGATGACTGAGAATGCAAGTGAGATACCCTATGATATGGGAGGAATGACTTTGGTTGATTTTTCTGAAGATCAAACAAATTTTGTTCAGTCAGAGTCTATCCACCTTGAGGGTGTGTCTCAGCAAACAACACTTAAAGACGGTGATGTACTAACTATGATGTCTAATGAAGTATTACTGAAGACATTAGAGTCTAGTAAAGAACCTGAAAGTGGTATACTGGAGCCTGTAGTTTCTGAAAGGAAAGAAGATGATTGTATGGGTTCAGAGACTATAGCAGCTCACTCCTTGGAGAAAACCTCAAGCCACATGCCATATGAGGAACCCTCTCTCCATGTGAGTTCAGGTATAAAAACTCCTTCTAAACTCTATTTTTCTGTAGGTCATGAGAGCACTTATCCAAATTTGAGTGATACACTTGAAAAGATGGATATTGATCCACAATTTGAGCGGCTGGCTCCTGACCAGGCAAAAGGTGAGGTAGAAAGAGTGTTGACTTTAGTAAGTCAAAGTGAGAATGAGGGTATGGATGATCAACAACATAGTGAGGGAGAGAAAATTAGGAAACCATCATTTGATTTCTGGGATCAGGTTTTTCCTGAATCTTGGTCTGAAAATTTGGATATGGATGCTGGTACTTATTCATTCATCAAAATGTATCAGAAGAATGACCTAGCACATCACAATGCAAAGCCAGAAGTTAAAGCTCAGAAGCAAAAGGAGAGGCTTGCAGAAATCATTAATAGAAGAGGTGCCAGGATAAAGCAATCTCTTGATACATATGTACCAAATGAAGATCCTAATGATCCTAGTGTTCCTTTGTATGTACTTCCAATATCAGCTAGAATTGAGACATCAACAGTCTCTGATCACTCTAAGGAGGAGTCAGGATTTGAAGATATTAGTACACAGAATACTGGTGAAGGAGATGATGATCATGTTTCAGTTCCATAACAGAAAGATGAAGACGTTGATACTTCTAATCAGGTTTTATTACTTGAATATCATACAACTCAAGCAACTTCTTCTACAAGACTTGAAGATAAAGTTCTTTCTGATTCTGATACTGAAGATACTAGAAGCACTTCCAATATTGAAGTTCATTCTGATGTTTTGAAAGATATTCAGAATTCTCAAATTGCTATTCAAACAAGACTTCAATCACTTGAAGATAACCAAGTCACAATTATGGAAAATCAAGCAGTTCTTATGAATCTCATTTGTTCTGTTTCTGAATCTCTTGGAATTAATGTTGCTGATGTCAAAAAGGGGGAGATAAAGACAATTCAAAGACAACAACAACACTACCAGACTGAAGGAGATAAAGATCAGACAAATGGTAGTAAAAAGAAGAACCAGGAGTGACAGTGGTGAATCTCAGCTAGGAAGTGGTAAGGAAGAGCAGCATTAATAGTTAAAATTCTTTCTTCTAAGTACTGGATAAATGTCTACATCTGAGAAGGAGGTACTTAACTTCATAATTCTACATTCATAAATTCTATTCTGGTTGTATTGTTATATGTTTTGACATCCACAACTTAGATTTATGCTTCAGATTGTAAAGCATAAATAGGGGGAGATTGTTAGGAATAATTCATAAGTTGTGATGTTAAGAATAGAATTTACACATTATACTTCTTGTAATCCTGATCTTATAAAGGATTTAGCACTGTATATAGGTTTTATGTGTAAAACAGTTATCTGTATAGTTTAGTCAGGAATGAACAGTGTATCGGAGACTACATGTCAGGAACAGAGAGCAAATCCTGATGACGGTCCAATACTGATGGTTGATCAGATACTGATGCAGTGTGCAGATCCTGATATCAGTCATGCTACTGATGATGTCATTATGGATGCTACAGAAACTGGCAAGTGCTATAAAACAGGATCGTTGTTTGAAGAACAAGCAAGAAGATATTATGAAGGAAAGAGTTTTTTTATTGATGGAAACTATCGACTAGAAGGCAGAACATTGTCATGTATAGATTATATCTTTCTGTTATTAGTTGATAGGTAGCATTATAAATACTCTCTCAATATCATTGTAAAGAGCGACGAAGTTGTGAGTTCGTGTGCGTAGCTCTGTATAAGGTTTGTATTCGAGAGTTCGAAACAAACAGAGAAATATTTGTATTGTCAGCAGCTGCTAAAGGTATTGTACACCTTTGGTAGAGTTTGTATTTGATCTTATTAATACAAACAAGAGTTTGATTCATTCGTTTATTCTTGTTCTTATAATCAAGCAAAAATCAGACACGATTATATAACTTGTATTCAACCCCCCCTTCTACAAGTTATTCGAGTTAACATAAACCAAAAACAATACTTCCTCTATGGCATAGAGAAACAGAAACTCTCATTTGCAGCTAGTTTTAATTCCACAAAAGAGTCCACTTTCATTGATACTAATAAACCATGTCACATTTCAAGATAAAAAATGAACTTTTGTTTGCAGTGTGAAGATTAGAGTGATAGTTTGTGATGTAAGCTTTTAAAACTTTCACCACAGACTAATCAATCAACATTACCTAGATAATAACTTTTTTACAATAGCTTAATTTAGTAAATGAAGGCCGGAGTTAATCTAGTGATGCACTTGAAACAAACAGTAGTAAATGAAGGCCGGAGTTAATCTGGAAAGTATTCATTTACAATATAACAATCAGGTAATTATGGTCCCTCACCAGCGTTAATCAAAAAAACAAATATAATTTCAAGTGCATCACCTTTCCTCTTCTATTAAAGAGAATTGTATGAAGCAATTTGTAAGTCTCCTCGCTCTTCTTCCTTGATAATTTGTATGCCACTGTTACAGTAATTAGATCTGAGTTAATTTCCAACAGGTTTTGGTAGGCTAGGTTATTGGTGCAAAGTGTATTCAGAAATAAATTTTAAAAAGTTTAAAAGGCTTATAATATGACATTGACACTAATTAATAAACTCAATTTGCTCATATTTTTAAATAAAATTTTGACTAAACCAGTTGAAATAAAATTTAAATTTCAAGATTTGACCACAACGTTAAAATGTTAAATTTAGCATAGTATTGAGCTCTGTTCTCTGGTAAGTGGTAACCCAAGGATTTATAAAAACAAGGGGATACTGAATCTATATGGTATAGTGGTTTCACCCCCACGTTTTTATGTTTCTACCCACCTTTTTACAGTTTGTTTTTGTTGGACTGTAGGTTTCTCATTCCCTTGTTATATTTACAAACAACAAAATATTTAGCGCATAAACTGGAGAATCGTAGAAACCAAAACTTTTAATACACTTGAATGGACAGTGTACTGAGAATTTGATTTTTCGCGTATATTACAAAGATGAACAAGAGAGTGCCAAAGCTATTACTTGAAGCCACATATATAATGCATCAGGGGGTTATAATATTAGACTATTGACTATTCTGTAGGAACACAGATTCTACCAATGACTCTATGGTCTTTTATAAAAGGTGATCCAAAATTTATCACCTTTATTTATCTACCAACTCCTTGGTCTACAGTATATGTTAGAGTTTCCTGCTGCAACTTCTGCTATTATTTACCACAGTCCTGTTGCCTTTTTATCTGCTAATTTCTCTGTGAACTTCTAATCTTCATCAGCTCTATATGCAGGTTGATCATGCAATATGGGCTTTTAACAGCATCAGCTGCTGTTGTTATTATCAATGCTGCAGATTCAATTCCTTTCGACTGATATAATCTTCATCTTACTCTATATGCAGGTTGATCATGCAATAGAGATGTATGAGGGAATAATGAAAGAGAAATTCATGTTTATACGTCATTGGAATGCATTGCGGTTAGCACCAAAATATCAAGCTACTTTGGTCAAGAAAAATAAGCAGGCTAAGGATAATGATGTATCTTCACAATCGGTTGACAGTCAAATTCCTACAAACCTAGAATCTGATGGTATGATGGAACGTCCAATTGGAAGAAAAGCTGCAAAGAAGTTGAAGAGAGCTACAAATGAAGCAGCGGATGAAGAAGGCCTGCAACTTCTCAAAACAATGCAGAAAGATGCATTAGCTATTGCTTCTTCGAGGAGTGAATCAATTCAAATGAGCTTGCAAATGCAGAAGGAAATCATGTAGCTACAAAAAGAGGAGCTACAGATCCGCTTAGCAAAAGAGGAGCGTGAAAGACGGAAAGAGGAGCGAGAAAGACAGGTTTACGAAGCATCCATCATGGCAATGGACACTAGTAAAATGTTGCCTGATCAAGCTAAATATTATGATGCCCTCAAAGCAGGGATCATGAAAAACATATCATAATTCAATTATGTATTTCACTTTAATGTTTGACTATTATGTATTAGACTATTTTATGTGTTAGACTTTAATTTGCTCATTTTATTAATAAATGCTCTTTATTGTTCGAGACAATTACAAAAGCAAAAATGAAAGGAAATTACATAGCAAATATGAAAGAAAATTACATAACAAATATTTAATTTATGTCACCACCGTGCATCTGCCAAAGATGTTCTATAAGATCATTTTGCAACTGAACATGAGCTTGTTTGTCTCGAATTTGCTGGTGCACTTGAATGAACTCCCTGAAGGTACTTGGATGACGTGGGATCTGTGTAACAGTTGGTATTTCAGCATTTGTATCAAAGTGTTCTTCTTCCATATGTAATTCCCTTTCATCTTCAATGATCATGTTGTGTAATATTATGCAGGCGGTCATAATGTATTTCATTGTGCCCACGTCCCAAAACCGTGATGGACCACGAATCATTGCAAATCGAGATTGCAACACTCCAAATGCTCTCTCAACATCCTTTCTAACAGATTCTTGTGCATTTGCAAAATATTTTTTTTTGTTGCCTTGAGGTTTTGAAATAGTTTTGACAAAAGTTGGCCAAGAGGGATATATACCATCAGCAAGATAATATCCCATGTTATATTCATGTCCATTGATGGTATACCTCACTTCAGGGCCACGACCTTCTGCCAAATCTTCAAAAAGATGAGACCGATCTAACACATTAATATCATTTAATGATCCCGGTAATCCAAAAAAAGAATGCCAAATCCACAAGTCCTTTGAAGCTATTGCCTCTAATATAATAGTTGGTTCATGAACATGACCTGTGTACATACCTTGCCAGCCAGCTGGACAATTCTTCCACTTCCAGTGCATACAATCAATACTACCCAACATTCCGGGAAAGCCTCGTTGTTCATTCTCTGCTAATAATCTAGACACATCTTCAGCATTTGGGCGTCTTAGATATTCAGTTCCAAAGACTTCAACAATTGCTTTAACAAACCTTTTTAAACTCTCTATTGCTGTACTCTCACCAATTCTAACGTAATCATCAACAGCATCAGCTGCTGTACCATATGCAAGCATCCTAAGTGCAGCTGTCACTTTCTGAAGTGATGATAGTCCACGAATTCCTACAGCATCAGTTCGTTGAGTAAAATAATTGTCATGAGCTGTGACTGCTTCTTCAATTCGCACAAACAATGACCTACGCATTCGAAACCTTCGACGAAATTGTGTCTCTGTATATGTAGGTGTATCAGAAAAATAATCACGATACAGTCTAGCATGACCTTCTTCTCTATCGCGATCAATTACACGATGATTCATTGTGGAACCACCATAATTCGGGATAGAATTTGCTCTTTGACGCTGATTATGAAGGTAAGCCGCACCCATTCTCATTCTTGCTTCCTGCTCTTCTTCTTCTACCTGCATAATATCAAGAATCATTCGCGTAGTATTATCCATTACAAATGAGTATTTAGATTGGTATGTTGTTTGTATCGTGTTTAGTTCTCAATCAGGGGTAAAAAAATTCCTAACCCTGCACACATGTTTATAAGCAGTGTTTACATCATTTTGATTTATTTATAAAAAATATTATATTTTGATGAGAAAATAATTTATATGTTATTTTTTGCTAACAAAATATGAAGTTTTTTATTTTTAAAATATTTTTAAAAAATTGGGAATGAAATTAAATTTAAAAAAGTGTGCAATTTGTATTATAAAATAAAACTACTTTAATTAATTAAATAACATATATCCTTGTATATATAAAACCTTTATTTGATTGAATTTGACAATAGTAAAATAACATATTTTCAAATAATAAAATATTTAAATTAATTAAATAAAATATATATTAATGTAAAAAGTTTATTTGATTGAATTTAGAAAAAAAATATTTTTGAGTTTTATCCCGAATATATAACTACTATTTGAAAATATAGTCGTTAGGATTTCAAAAATAATAAAGTAACAGATTTTTAAATATAGCTAACGTTTATAGCTAACACCACTGGAGGACACAAGCTTACAGATTCATCAAATTTTACATAATCATCTATTTTTCTGATTTTAGCTAACAGTTATAGCTATCTCCCTTGGAGATGCTCTTACCAAGTTCTGCATGAAAGAGTAGATAGACATATGTTGTCTTTTGGAAGGTCATGTAGACCGACATTCGTTTGAAAGAAAGGTTAACATTAAGCTACCTATAGATGATTAAGATGAGAATGATTGAAAAGTGACCTTTATTAAGGATATATGATTGGATTTCCAATTACAGGATATAAGTATTCCTTGAAGATAGAATTGAGGATAGAATGTCCATATATTAAGACGAACCCTGGGGGATGCACAAAGGATAACATCACCCCTAATAAAGACATTGTGAAATCAGATGATATAAATGAATCGACCAAAGTATAAAGAACCTGTAAGGATTTGTGGAAAGGAATCTCGAAAAGTACATAGACAGAATTGTTATAAAAATTGATTATTAATGTTCGATATACCCTGTACCCAGAAGATACAGGAGGGATGATGACAATGACCTAAGAAACCCTATAAGGGAAGAGGTAATGTTCTGAACTTCAAAGGGGAAGTTTGATAAGGAATGTATGACATAGTAATAATAAGGCCAGATGAAGCATGTGTGAAACCATGAGGAAGTATGGATTGAACCAATAAGGTTGAGATTATCCTAAAACGAGAAGGGAGTTAAGTAAGGAAATATCCTAGATATGATGGGGAGTACCTGTAGTAAAGTTCACACCAGAAAGGTGGAAGCAATGACTTTTGGAAAAAGACTGATGGATATTTTTCCTTCAGCAGAATTTCAGGAAGAATACTTTCACCCAACAGTGATGGGAATAAGGTAGAAAAAGTTATGTTGAATAGATCAAGAAAACATTGATTGCAAGAAATTATTATCAGGAAAGGCCAATGAGGTGGCCGACACTTTAAGTATTGAGGAGTAATTATGAATGCTCATACCAAAGAAACGAAATGGTATTGAGAAGGACTTTGAAGGTCAGAATATGGTGGAGGAATTTGCATTCCCTCTAATGATTGGGCAAGAATCAACCATAAGAGTAGTTTAAGTAAAGATTCGATTCCTGATGTCGTCTTAAGCATATTACCTGCGTTAGGAGGTCCTATATTGAGGTAAACCAGGACCTCGTACGAAATTGACTAAGTAAACCGTTAGCTTCCAGTCTTCTACTGAAGATATATGATTGATAATTTCATCAACTTGGCATAGCTACGATGCTTGAAGCTCTTCTGCAATTTTATCTGCTTCATGTAATATCTACGTCAAGTTCAGGAAGCATTCCCTATGGATAGGGAATATTGATTATTTTGTTTTCCTAAGAGGATCTTGAATTGACAATTATGAACCCCGCATGTTTAGTGATTCAAACACGACGTAAATGATAAGAAATGATGACCCTTCTGAGAAATTAAGTGTTTACGACTGTGGAAATGTCGAATTGAATTTAAGTTAGAGAAATCATCCAGGTCAGTTTCGGGTGGTTTAATTTTGGAGACGACGGGATATTTGTAATAAATAATCCGGATATGATGGTTCATAGAATGATTATAGTAGAAATGAAGACAAGTGACTGATAGAGATGAAAATCAATAAGAGAGTCAGATAGGACTCATGAGAAGCTCCAGTAATAAAGCGAGAAAAGTATGGAATTGACAGTGCAAGGGTATTGACCAAAACAGAAAGTTGGAATTAGGAGCATGAATGACATACAAATTGACTCCTTTTAAGTTTGGAAAATCCGAGGAAATATGGAATAGTTGATTGAGAAATAAAGAGACTCATGGAATGAGAAAGTGAAATCTAGACGGTTGAACAAAGGAAAATTCGACCCCAAACGTGTAACACGTATTGAGTAAAGGTGGCGAGTGTCTCAACACTGAGGTGACGATAGAGTTAAACAACAAGAGTAAATAAGAATTAGACAATATGAAGGATGTGATTGATAAAGAAAAGATTGGGAAATAATTATGGAATGTGAAGCAAGGAATGTTATGAATGGAGTGATGAATGGGTTTTCTTAACGAGCTCTCGGAATGACAACCTGATGGTGTTAGAATTATGAATATGAAATGGTCAGTGTCATGGCGTGAAATGTCAGTAATAATAATGTCAAGCGAGAAATCTAAGATTTAACCTGAGAGGTTGAAAGATTTGTGATGATGAGTGTTGCTAAGATTGAACAAGAACATAGGTCCATAGAATGATGGGTCGAGCAACGAGGATATGTTGACTTGTGAGATTACGATATAGTGGTATTTGATACGATTACGATTATTTTTCTTCTCTGATAAACCTCTATAGTTCAGAGGAAAATTTTAAGTATGATATTTAACGATCATGAAAAATTTCTATAATTCTCTGAAAATCTTTTCTTTTCTCCACTCCTATTTATCTTCTTCTAAATTGAGAAGAACAACCCTTTAAGGAGGGGAGGTACTACTACGTGACTCTTTGTCTGTGTGATAGAAGTCTAAGTGGAATGCCATTAATTGTTTAATTGCTTGTCAAGTACTAAAGGCTGGCCCCCTTCTGTACTAGCTATGCAATATAACAAATGTTCATTGATCACAGTGATCTCTCGATAAATTTTTCCACCTAAATATATATACGACGAGATTGCGAAGATTAAAGCGATTAGGAATTGCAAAATTTCGAGTGAGGTTATCCCCGGACTTCGTAGCGCGTTAGTGATACCGAAGTCACTGCACGTACCAATAAGGTTAATAGTATAAGACCGGACAAGAGCGTATACCGGATAATGTGTCATGCGAAAGTATCAAAGAATTGGTAGAACGGATAAAGGGTGTATTGTAACACCAGTACGATGTGCTTTAGAAAGATTGGAATGTGTAAGGATCGACCAGAGAATTGGAAAGCGAAATAACCAACAAGTACCCAATTGTCTTCTACCTGATTCCGGGACGGAATCCTTTTAAGGAGGGGAGACTGTAAGAACCCAGATTTTTGGGTAGAATTAAAACTTTTTATTATGTAATAGTATGGGAATGAATAGTGGTTATGACTGCGGTGTAACGAATGTCTATTAAATGAATGGAATGGATTTGAATTCAATTATTTATATGTCATGCAGAATACTTTTGGTTGACAGCATAGATAAGAATGATCTATCTCCTAAGAATATGAGAAGATTACTTCAAGTAAGATTATTCTCGTGTCATCCAAATCAATATCTATTATAAGTCCAGCGGTTCCGTAAAAAGGTTAAGGAACACTCGAGGGTGAACCAGGTTCATTTTTCTAATTATAGGAATTAAATAAAAATAAGTGATGAATAGTGATTTTGGTGGAATTTGGAATATTATTATAATAATGTTATACCCGGTATTCGGAACGGATTTCTGAGTTCGTATTAGTGATCCAGGAGGAAAATAAGTGTATGTAAAAGCTGTCGGATTCAGAAAAAGAGCACTTTTATTTTCTCCGAGATTTCCCTGGACACTGCAAGACTTAAGGAGTTATAAAAGGGAATTAAGGAATTTAAATTCGAGAAGTATTAAGTAAGATGAAGAATAGTATTAGAAATATTAAGAAGGTTTTCGGTAAAACCCTAACTAGAAACGAATGAGTTATTCCCTCGAACGATCAACGAACAAGCAAGGAAATTGAGTAATACCAGGACAAAGGAACGAATAAATAACCAAGAGACAAACAAGTGCAATTGGTGGGAAAAGGAGAAACCCAAGTAACATCCTTATAAGTCAACTACAAGATGAGTGGTGTAATTGCATTCTTGCAAAAATGGAGTTGTTTGTTGTAGTGCCAACACTTGGCCCAATGAGGAAGCAACAAGTGGCACCATTGGATTGCCAACAACACATTAAAAGAGATGCATCCATTATATATGCAAGGGTTATACATGTATTAGCCATAAATCACCAAAACAAAACAAACCACCACCATTTCTCTCCATTTCTTCATAAAAATCTGCCCATTCTTAGCTAATTGGAAGTCCAACTTCCAACCATCACTTGTTCTTCAAATTTTTATGGTAAGTACTACATATCATGGTAATGATCTCCTAGAAATTTCAGCTTCAAATTCATCTTTTATCATTTTCAAATAAATCATCAAAGATGATGATGAATAGTGTTCTTCATAAACTAACTTTTATTTCTTGATTTCTTTTGATTATTCAAGCTATACTAAGGCTAGATAAGGGCTAAACAAGGCTTGATAAGTTCATACATACACCAAGGAAGGTATACCACTCTTGAAAACCAAGCTCTTAGTTTAAGTTTTGGTATTTTAGATGAGTTATATGGATTTAATGCATGTTTAGGACCTTAAGATTATGATTGGGATTTATTAAATGTGAAATTAGTTTAGATGAACGGAAAGACATTGCTTGGTCTTAGTTCATGGTTGAATAACATGTATATGTTGTTTGGAGTGGAAACTATGATTATTGGATGGTTTGAAATTTGGAAATCATGTAAACATAGCCGTCGTAATGCCCGATTGTCGTTAGCCTTAAGAAACCGTGATTAGCAGTAGCATGAACACACTGTCCAGTCTCGGATTTTGCCATGAAAGGCTAGATTATGTTATAAGCTTCATTTTGATATAAAGATCGCATGAAACGGACTTACGGTTTAGGATTTATGATTAAATTCGTAAAAGTGGTTCGGAACCGTAATCAAAAGTTCGTAACCAAAATTGGATCCCTTTAATATTGCGAAATCAGTGGCGAATCTTAATAATTAAATAATAGAGATAAAAAGGAAGGTGTGGGAGAAGACCGCATGTCAAATGGATCGTTTTCCAATTTTATAAAAATGTTCGAATCTAGGTTAAGTATGAAAGTACCCCTAAAAGGTATACTTGGTTATAACTTCGGTAAACCACTTAGAAAACGATCGATAAATATCGAGGTCTAATCTTTCGACTTTAAAACTTATACGATTTAAATACTTACCATATGTAAGTGTAATGTCATGCTTTAGTAGCGAACAAGTATCGGGTAATAAAAGCAATAATAAGAGTGAATTAGAGGGGTATAACGAAACGACTTGAAAACGTGTTTCGATTTAAGTTAAGTTATACTTAACCTTTTGAAAGGTGTTAAGTGATTAATCCCGAATGCCGTGGCTATTTATAGATCATCAGGCTGACCCGGGACACGCTACCACTACCCCTACCCGCACCCGATTTCCAGGCAAGTTTCAAATCCTTTTTATAAGGCTGTTGTTGTGAATACATATATATGCTTTCTGTTATACATATGCCATAGCATGCATGCCTACTTTCAAAGTCAAATTGATATACTTGTTCCTAGAATTTATTGTTGGCTTATAAGCTAGATAGTAATATATCAGTTATAAGCCGAATATCACTGAGACCCTTAAGCAAAGGGCAGATGAATCTCATTCTTTGATTATAGACCGGGAGTCGATATTCCTTGATATATTGATATTATTTTCAGAGGAAAATAATTAAGTAATTATTTCCCATTTATTATCTGGCGAATATTATTGAGATATTCCTTTGAGATTATTTGATAAATATTATTCGGGTTATTCATCAGATATTTAATTATTCGATGAACATTATCTTTAATATTTATCTAAAGTCGATTTAATATTCGAATATTATTTCGAACCCTCAGTTAAGTTATTTACTTAGAGAATATTCATTCTTATTTCTTCGATAAATATTATTTTGAATATTCATTCGAGTTATTTATTTAATGAATATTATTTTAATGTTCATTCGAGCCTTATTTATTTAAATGAATATTATTTCAAATATTCATTCAATCTCTATTTATTTTATAAATATTAGTTGAACATTGATTCGAACTTCAGTTCATCGATAAATATTATTTTGAATATTCCCTTGAGACGATAAATGTTATCTTCGACATTCATTTAAAGTCGATTCAATTATTGAACATAATTTCGAATATTCATTCGATAATCATTTCTTCGATAAATATTATTAAGAATGAATATTCATTATTTATTTAATGAATATTGTCTCAAATATTCAGTCGACAATTATTTCATCAATAAATATCATTTTAAGTTGAATATTCATTATTAATTTAATGAATATTATATCAAATATCCAAGGGGTGTTTATTTCACCAATAAACATTATTATTTTCAAATATCCATTTAAGATTGGATTTATTTAGTGAACATTATTTTAAACATTTATTTGAGTTTATTTAATTAATGAATATTATCTGGAATATTCATATAAAGAAGAGAGCTATTTAGTAAAGAATTCTAAATATTCATTCGAGGATTACTTACGAGTAATATTATGATTTATTCATATTCCTTAATTAATATTGAGTTAATAAATATTCTTGGAATATTTATTTAAATCCTTTTAAGTTCTTTTATAATGATTCATATTATTCAAAGATTATATGTCACCGTCAGATATGGTGTAAAATATTTTGGAGTAGTTTATGACTATTTTTATCAAGGGGAGGTTTCCAAAACTCTATTTTTATTTAAATCTATCTTAAAGAAGATTTAAATACTCGCTCAACTTCCAAACGTATATAAGGGGACCTCACTTGAGAGATGTTATTTATTGGGCTGCCCGGTCCTATACTTGCTAAAACTATCTTGTCACTCACATCTTGATTCTTTCAAGCATCGATATGAGTCTGTTTGGTTACCTCCTCAACGCTCGAGGGGTAAGAATTGATGGAACAAGTTTATATCCATTAACAAGCATCAGCTTGGGAAATATTGGTGATTTTTCCTTTCCAACTAGATACGACTACTTTGTGGAGTCCTATCAACAAGTAATATACTTGGGGAAAGGGGGAGGAACTTCACGTTTCAAAGTTATGGATGTGAAATGAACTAGGAGATGCGTAAGTGAACCAGTGGCGCCGGTCCAGCAAATGGCCCAACCGTTGGCCGGGGGGTTCCAGAGGGCGGTAGACAAGTAAATCCGTCGGTGCTTCCTTCTACATGTAGTAAACAAGAGGTGGGGAGCATAACATGCGACTGATCATCGTGTAAATGCTATGTCTCCTGGCGCGTCAAACTCCAGTATTAGTTCATCTCTCAATGTTGGAAACTTCCTGCAACCCTATCATTATTGGCAGGTTTGAAAAGTGTTTGAATTGGAATTGCAATATTCTTCCTGCAAGTTCCTCTATTATAAAAAGTTGATAATATCTGGCTCATTTTTGACATAGCAGATATTTATTCAAAACAAATATATTTTGAGTTACCTTGTAACTTCATCTCATACCTTATATTGGTACTACATCGTTAATGCATGGCATATGGTTTCAAAGATATTTGGACTGTTATATATTATCACTGTTCAATTATATTTTTGGTGGGCTATTGCTCACCCTTGCTTTATTTATTTATATCACAACAACAGCTAGATCAGATGGCCGCGCAAGGCATGCCCAACATAAGCAGGTGTCAGCTGTCAGAGGATTAACCGATGAGGTCATAGCTACCATTGCTGAGGATGCAGCTTCTGGTAGGCTAGTTGTTAGCATTTGATCCTCTAATGTATTTATATATATGGCATATATCAATGGATGGCAAAGAGCATGTAATTGTAAAATTGTAATTCTTTGGGTTGTAAGAACTCAAACTTGTGATTAATAATATTGATGATTACTCTGATTTCATCTCTGGGACTATAACGGGTGTGTTTTATGTTGTTGTTTTGGGTCACAAGGTTGTAATTTAGATTATGTTGGTTTTGCGGTTGGATATTGAGACCGTAACGACCAGATCCCTGACCCCGGATCTGGGGGTGTTACAAAAGACTACAAGAACGGTGAAGGTCCCTAAGTTTGACAAAGAGAACTACAACCTCTGGAAGATCAAGATGCAGTTGTTCATCAAAGCCACTCATCATTTGTATCCTGATATTCTCAAGAATGGTCCCTTTGTTCCCCAACAGGAGATTCCTGAAAAGACTATTAGAACCATAACTATTCCAAGATCTTATGTGGCCAAGGAACCATCCAAATGGACAGAATCAGAAAAGGAGAAGGTTGCCCTTGACATTCATCTCATGTTGCTGATTATAGATTCCACGGACATGTCAATGTTTGCAAACATTGCATCATGTACCACTGCCAAAGAAATGTGGGATCACATTGAGGTGTTATGTGAAGGAACTGATGAGGTTAGAGAAAATAAGAAACAGATACTGGTCACACAGTATGAAGCTTTCATGGCACAGCCCAAGGAAAGCATCACTGAGATGTTTGAGAGATTTCACAAGCTAGTTACTGAGTTGCAGATGAATGGCAAGGTTTACAGCACCAAGGAGTTGAATATGAAGTTTCTACTATCTTCTCCAAACCACCTGGAGCAGAGGGTCATTTCTCTAAGGGAAAGAGATTTGAACAAAATCACATATGATGTGCTCTATGGGGGTTTAAAAACTCAAGATCTTGAGTTGCTTCAGAAAAGGGCTATCCAAGCCAACCAAGGCAGAATGATAAACACATCATGTGCCTTGATTGTCAACAAATATATTCAAGACCTAGAAGCATCTACAAGCCAACTAAGGATAGAGGAGGTAGTAGATGATGAAGAAACTGAAGCTGAGGTGAGTGAACCTGTTGAGGAGAAGGAGGAAGAAGAGTTCTATACTCTTGAAGAACTAGATGTAATGGAAAATACTTCATATGATTTCATGGCCAGAAAATTTCCCAACATCAGATTTAAGAGGAACCAACCATTCAAACCTAAAACCCAAAGCCATTCATTCAACAAGAGCAAGGCACCTGTGAAAGCAAACAAGAATAAATTTAAAACCAGCTATGTGGATAGGTCATCTGTAAGGTGTTATAGATGTAATGACCTAGGGCATTTTTCCAGTGAATGCAAGAACCTAAAAAGAAGGATAAAGAGTTGCTAGAGCTTGAAGCTAAGTATGAGGCCCTTCTGAAAAAGCAAACACAAGGTAAGGCCTACATAGCTGAAGGGAAGTGTTGGGATGATACTGACAGTGATAAAGAAGAGCAAGGATTCTGCAACTATGCCTTGATGGCCAATTCCAAGGATGACACATCTTCATCAAACTCTCAGGTACCATCTCTCACTACCATAGACATGTCTGTTTCTCAGTACAAGTGCATGATTGAACAACTATCTGTTGAAATGTTTAATATTCATACTAGTATGACTGCTGCTAATAAGGAAATTGCTAAACTATCTGCTAAAAATGAAATAGTAATCAAAAGAAATGAGGAACTTGAGCTAACTGCTATGCAAGTAGAAAACCTTAGGAAAGAAGTTGAATATCTGCAGAATAAGGTTCTATGTGCTAGTCAGGTTGAAAAGGCTCTTAGGGATGAACTAGCTGAAAATGAATTCAAGATAAAAACCTTTAAAAATTCATATGGTCTATTGCAATCCTACCATGAGAAAAATCAAGTAAAACCCAAGGCTGCCATTGGACTTGACTATGGCACTCTTAACCAGAGAAAAGGCTATGTTGTCATTGAAGATGACACTGTTGTTCAAGAGGAAGTTCCTCACATCTTGAAATAGACTGAGACTCCTATTTTTAACATCCAACACTTGAAATTGATGAGGAAGCCTTACTCATCAAGCAAATGTTGAATGATGAGGATGAGGCACAGTCCAGTGAACAACAGGCATCCTCCAAGAGTAAGAGTGAAAAAGCCAAAGCCAAGGCGCCAGTAGGTAATAGACCTAAGATTGAAAAGTTTGTGAAATTCGTTTCAGCTGGAAATCATGAATCTGAAAAGAAAGTGACAAAGAAGAAACATAACAGAAATGGCAAGCTAGGGATCAGTAAAGATAACAACTATGCTTATATGCCTAATGCCCCTAGGAAAACTTGTCAAAACTGCTTTAGTACCAATCATTTAACTCATGCATGCAAGAAACCCGTTGGTAGTGTACCTAAGCCATTCTATGATTGCTTTGTGCCTTTAAGACATAGAGACTCTCCTTTCTGTGATAAACTTGATTGTATGCCATGCAACATGAATATGATGACTAGCTGTTTGAACTTGAGAAGATAATTTATGGAAGGTTGCATCAGTCATAATGTTCACACACACCACACAAGGACAAAGTCTTCAAGTCCTCCTAAAGTTAGGAAGGTACCTCTGTCACCTAAGTCTAAGAATCCTGATTCTAAGACCTCTAACAGTGACAAGGAGACTAGCACCAAGAAAGTTGATAAGCATGTTGTTTATGATAAAACTGTTTCTAAGTCACATGGACCCAAACTTGTTTGGGTACCAAAGGAGAAGTAATACCTTTGTGTTTGCAGGGCAAAGAAAGTAATGAGAAGGTCATGTGGATTCTGGACAATGGATGTTCAAATCACATGACAGGTGATATGGCACTGCTATTACACTATGAGGAGAAGGCTGGCCCAATGGTTGCTTTTGGAGATGACAGCATGGGTAACACATTGGGATATGGCAAGTTGGAAGTTGGTAATGTCATCTGAAAGGCAGAGTGTATAAACTTGTAACACTATAACTAATGTAACTCAATTAAAAGAAAAGATACTTAACCAGAAGACAATCAAGAACAAGAAGTCACAAGAAATCAACACTATATGAAGACAAGGTAATTGATACATTTGAACATGTTAACTATGATCAAGCCAAGAAGAAATCATTGAGAGAAGTTCAAGTCAAAGTTGTTCAGGCCTCAGTGATTTGAGAAATCGAGAATCAAGATCATAACTATCAGTATCAACAAGACCAATTGATTTCAAGTGAACAAGAAGGAAAGCGAATATTGGAAAGCCAAGTTACTAAGTGAATATGGTAATTTATTCAAGAAGCAGAAACACTATCAAGACTAGTCACTTATGAACCAGACCAGTGCATCAAGTGTCAGGACATTGATAGCAAGTTTATGTCAGTAATAAAGATCCATGTTCAAGAGCTTGCTGAAGAATAAAGAAGACATGAAGATATCACAAGCTCAAGATGTGCATTGAAGTTTCAAGTTGAAGACCAGAATATTTTCTAAGTACTAAATGTTCTGGATGGCCAAGTAGAATATTTCTAAGTAGAAGTTCGACTTAGAAATTTCGAGATGGCTAAGTAGAAATTCTCAAGTAGAAGTTCTACTTAGAGTGCAGCTTCAACATGACACATGGCATCTTCTGATTGGCAGATTTCCAAGCTTTCAAGATAAGACAAGATTTATGTGGACATCATTGGGCCACGTACATCTTAGTCTTTGAAGACTACAGGACATAGATTACATGTAGTATAAATAGAAGCACTTGTGTAATGTTTTAGTTAGTGAGCAATATTGAGAAAACACAAGAAACAGAGAGAGAGTAAATTCACAGAGCTTAGAATCATTCACTTCTCTCTGAACTTCTGTTATACTTTGTAATGAATGTTGTAGCAACCTTTTCAAGTTATATATAAAGAAATATATTCCTTGAATCTGTGTGTTCATTTATTGCATCGTATTTATTGCTACTCATATTCGAAAAGTTGTATTCACCCCCCCTCTACAACACATTTGGACCTAACAATTGGTATCAGAGCGGATGTTTAACATACAAAACATAGATCCTTGTGTTTGGTAGAAGAATCGTGAGTTTTCATTTTCTAGATCTACTTTTCATTTTTTCGAAAAGTGTGCTTTAATTCGTTTCCAGTGAAAACTCATCCGGGAAAAATTATTTAAATACTCCAGGTGTGATTATTTAGCTTGGGTGTATTTTAATTAATTTTTGTGAATTAATCTGGGTTCATTGATATTTGGTGTTCTTGAGTGTTCATCATCTGTTCTTATCAAAGAAGATAACCCAACAACTTTTTGATCTCCTTTTTCAAACAAATAAGATAGTCAAAAAGGTGTTTTTGTACTTTTGATTTGATAAATATTCCTTGGCCGAAAGTGTAACAAGACATACTCAGTACCTAGCAAGTGGGTTAGTTGCTTTCGGTGTGTAAAGTATCAAAAGTCAAAAAGGTGATATTGTTTATTCAATATTAAAGTAATCTGCAGAAAATTATTCTAAGGACAAAAGTTCTACATAGAATTTCTACTTGAGAATTTCTACATAGAATTTCGACT